>JARQOC010000005.1:327226961-327816025 GCA_033576535.1 Allobates femoralis | reverse complement strand
TATAAGTCCTAAGTCCTAACCTATAAGTCTAAGTTCTAAGTCTAAGTCTAAGTCTAAGTCCTAAGTCTTAAGTCCTATTAAGTCCTAAGTCTAAGTCCTAAGTCTTCTAAGTCTTAAGTCTTAAGTCTAAGTTAAGTCCTAAGTCTAAGTTAAGTCTTAAGTCTTAAGTCTTAAGTCTTAATCTAAGTCTAAGTCCTAAGTCCTAAGTCCTTAAGTCCTAATCTATTAAGTCCAGTTAAGTCTTAGTCCTAGTCTTAAGTCTAATTAAGTCTTAAGCCTAAGTTTCTTAAGTTAAGTCCTAAGTCTTAAGTCTAAGTCTCTAATTCTTAAGTCTAATCTAAGTCTTCTTAAGTCTTAAGTCCTAAGTCCTAAGTCTAAGTCTTAAGTCTAAGTCTTAAGTCAGTTTAGTCTATAACTAAGTCTTTAATCAGTCAAGTCTTAAGTCTAAGTCTTAAGTCTATCAAGTCCTAAGTTAAGTGCTAAGTCTTAAGTCTTAGTCCTTAGTCCTAAGTCTTAAGTCCTAAGTCCTAAGTCTAGTCTAAGTCTAAGTTAAGTCTAAGTCTAAGTCTTAAGTCTAATTAGTTAATCTAAGTCCTAAAGTCCTTAGTCTTAAGTCTTAGTCTAAGTCTTAAGTCCTTATAGTCTAAGTCTAAGTCCTAAGTCTAAGTCAATCCTAAGTCTTAAGTTTAAGTCCTAAGTCCTAAGTATTAAGTCCTAAGTCCTAAGTCTTAAGTCCTAAGTCCTAAGTCTAAGTCCTAATCTAATGTCTTAAGTCCTAATCTAAGTCTTAAGTCCTAGTCTAAGTCTTAAGCTTAGTCTAAGTCTAAGTCCTATAAGTCTAAGTCCTAAGTCTTAATCTTAAGTCTTAAGTCCTAAGTTTAAGTCCTAAGTCTTAAGTCTTAAGTCCTAAGTGTCCTAAGTCCTAAGTCTTCCTAAGTCCTAAGTCTTAAGTTAAGTCTAAGTCTTAAGTCAAGTCTTAAGTCTAAGTCTTAAGTCCTAAGTCTAAGTCTAAGTCTAGTTTAATTAAGTCTTAATCTTAAGTCCTAAGTCTTAAGCTAGTCTTAAGTAAGTCCTAGTCCAAGTCTTATTCAGTCTTAGTCTAAGTCCTAAGTCTTAGTTTAATCTTAATCTAAGTCTTAAGTCCTAAGTCTTAAGTCCTAAGTTAAGTCTTATCTTAGTCTTAAGTCCTAAGTCTTAAGTTTAAGTCTTAATTAAGTCTAAGTGCTATAAGTCTTAAGTCTAAGTTAATCCTAAGTCCTAAGTCTTAAGTCTTAAGTCATCTTAAGTCTTAAGTCTTAGTCTTAAGCTTAAGTCTTAAGTCTTAAGTCCTAGTCCTAAGTCTAATAAGTCTAAGTCCTAACTTAAGTTTAAGTCTAAGTCTTAAGTCTTAAGTCTTAAGTCCAGTCTAAGTCTAAGTCTAAGTCCTAAGTCCTAAGTCTTAGTCCTAAGTCCTAAGTCTAAGTCACTAAGTCTTAAGTCTTAAGTCCTAAGTCTTAAGTCTAATCATAAGTCTTAAGTTTAAGTCCTAAGTCAAGTTAAGTTCTAAGTCTTAAGTCTAAGTCCTAAGTCCTAAGTCTAAGTCTAAGTCCTAGTTAAGTCTTAGATTTAAGTCCTAAGTCTAAGTCTAAGTCCTAAGTCTTAAGTCTTAAGTCTATCTATAAGTCTAAGTCTTAAGTCCTAAGTCTTAAGTCTTAAGTCCTAAGTCCAGTCCTAAGTCAGTTAAGTCCTAAGTCCTAAGTCTTAAGTCTTAAGTCTAAGTCCTTAAGTCTAAGTCTTAGTAAGTCTAAGTCTTAAGTCTAAGTCTTAAGTCTTAGTCTAAGTCCTAAGTTTAAGTCTTAAGTCTTAAGTCCTAAGTCTTAGTCTAAGCTAAGTCTAAGTCTAAGTCTAAGTCTAAGTCCTAAGTCTAAGTCTAAGTCCAAGTCCTAAGTCTAAGTCTTAAGTCTTAAGTCTTAAGTCCTAAGTTAATCTAAGTCCTAAGTCTAAGTCCTTAAGTCTTAAGTCCTAAGTCTAAGTCTAAGTCTAAGTCCTAAGTCTAAGTCTTAAGTCTTAAGTCTTAAGTCTTAAGTCTAAGTCCTAAGTCTTAAGTCTTAAGTCAAGTCTTAATTAAGTCTTAAGTCCTAAGTCTTAAGTCTTAAGCTTAGTCTTAAGTTCTAAGTCTTAAGTCTTAAGTCTTGTCCTAAGTCTAAGTCCTCCAAGTCCTAAGTCCTAAGTCTTAAGTCTTAAGTCTTAAGTCCTAATCTTAAGTCCTAAGCCTAAGTTAAGTCCTAAGTCTTAAGTCTTAGTCTAAGTCTTAAGTCTATCTAATCTAAGTCCTAAGTCCTAAGTCCTAAGTCCTAATCTTAAGTCCTAAGTCCTAAGTCTTAAGTCTTAAGTCTTAAGTCCTAAGTCTAATCCTAAGTCCTAAGTCTTAGTTAAGTCTAATCTAAGTCCTAAGTCTTAAGTCTCTAAGTTAAGTCTTAAGTCTTAAGTCTTAAGTCTAAGTCCTAAGTCTTAAGTTTTAAGTCTAATTAAGTCTAAGTCTTAAGTCTTAAGTCCTAATTAAGTCTCTAAGTCTTAAGTCTTAGTCTAAGTCCTAAGTCTTAAGTCCTTAAGTCCTAAGTCCAAGTCCTAAGTCTTAAGTCTAAGTCCTAAGTCTTAAGTCTTAAGTTTAAGTCTTAAGTCCTAAGTCTTAAGTCCTTAAGTCCTAAGTCTTAAGTCTTAAGTCTTAAGTCTTAATCCTAAGTCCTAAGTCTTAAGTCCTAAGTCTAAGTCTAAGTCCTAAGTCCTAAGTCGTCTTAAGTCGTAAGTCATAAGTCCTAAGTCTTAAGTGTTGTCTTAAGTCGTAAGTCATAAGTCTTAAGTCATAAGTCCTAAGTCCTTAGTTCTATGTCCTAAGTCCTAAGTCCTAAGTCCTTAGTCCTAAGTTCTATTTCCTAAGTCCTAAGTCCTTAGTCCTAAGTCCTAAGTCTTAAGTCTTAAGTCTTAAGTCCTAAGTCCTAAGTCCTTAGTCCTAAGTCCTAAGTCCTAAGTCTTAAGTCCTAAGTCCTAAGTCCTTAGTCCCAAGTCCTAAGTCCTAAGTCCTTAGTCCTAAGTCCTAAGTCCTAATTCTTAAGTCCTGAGTCCTAAATCCTAAGTCCTAAGTTATAAGTCCCAAGTACTTAGTCATAATTCCTAAGTCCTAAGAAATAAGTTCTAAGTCCTTAGTCCTAAGTCCTAAGTCTTAAGCGTTAAGTCTTAAGTCCTAAGTCCGAAGACCTAATTCCTAAGTCCTAAGTCTTAGTCCTAAGTCCTTAGTCCTAAGTCCTAAGTCCTTAGTCCTTAGTCCTAAGTCCTAAGTCCTAATTTCTAAGTCCTAAATCCTTAGTCCTAAGTACTAAGTCCTAAGTCCTAAGTCATAAGTCCCAAGTCCTAAGTCGTAATTCCTAAGTCCTAAGAAATAAGTCCTAAGTCCTTAGTCCTAAGTCCTTAGTCCTTAGTCCTAAGTACTAAGTCCTAAGTCATAAGTCCCAAGTCCTAAGTCGTAATTCCTAAGTCCTAAGAAATAAGTCCTAAGTAGTGATGGGCGAATCCTAAATTACTCGGAATCGCTTGACTCTAGCGAGTCCGAGCACAGGACTCGCTACTCGTTGCGAGTCTAGCGAGTCCAATGTTAATGAATGGGGAAGCGAGTAATAGAGAGTAGTGTGAGATTTACAAATCGCAGATGTGTCTCGGAAGCTTCAGCCTGAAGCAATTCTAGTTTTGCCATTTATTTGCATTGGACTCGTTTACTTTGCAAGTAATCGCTGGGAAACTCGCACAGATAAGAGTCCTGTCTGCTCTGTGTGCTGGCTGCTGCAGCTCCAGGGTCCTAGAGCCCGCCTGCTGCCTGATGTAGCAGAGCTGAGATTGTTCTCAGTTTGCTCATTCCCTGTGCATAGACATCTATATCTATGCACAGGGATGAGCAGAGAGGACATCGCGTTTTGGACTGCGTCGGACGGAAGAGGATTTTTTTAATTAAAGATGGAGTCCCTAATGGCTTTTTTTTTTTATTCCTAATAAAAAATGTTCTCTGTGTTGTGTTTTTTTTAAAACAATTTAATAGAAATTCATGGCGGTCATGTCTAACATTGGCGTGACCGCCATAAATTTCGGGCTTAGGGCCAGCTGATAATACAAAGCTGGCCCTAACCTCTTTATTACCCAGCGTGCCACCGCCACCAGGGCCACTGGAAGAGCGGGGTTCAGCGCCAGTGGATGGCGCTTCAATGAACGCGCCATCTTCTGGGGCGGCTGCGGGCTGCAATTTGCAGCGGGGGGTGCCCAGAAAGCTTGGGCATCCCTGCGCTGCGGATTCCAGCCCCCAGCTGCTTAGCTGTACCTGGCTAGACATAGAAATTGCGCGGAGCCCCACGCATTTTTTTTTAATTATTTCATGAAATTCTGAGATTCTGACTCTGACTCTGACTCTGAGACTCTGACTCTGAGACTCTAACTCTGCGACTCTGACTCTGAGACGCTGACTCTGAGATTCTGACTCTGAGACTCTGACTCTGAGACTCTGAGACTCTGACTCTGAGACTCTGACTCTGAGACTCTGACTCTGAGACTCTGAGACTCTGAGACTCTGACTCTGAGACTCTGACTCTGAGACTCTGACTCCGAGACTCTGACTCTGAGACTCTGACTCTGAGACTCTGACTCTGAGACTCTGAATCTGGCTCTGAGGGTGAGACTCTGAATCTGAGACTCTGACTCTGAGACTCTGACTCTGAGACTCTGAATCTGGCTCTGAGGGTGAGACTCTGAATCTGAGACTCTGACTCTGAGACTCTGACTCTGAGACTCTGACTCTGAAACTCTGACTCTGAGACTCTGATTCTGAGACTCTGACTGTGAGACTCTGACTCTGAGACTCTGACTCTGAGACTCTGACTCTGACTCTGAGACTCTGACACTCTGACTCTGACTCTGAGACTCAGAGACTCTGAGACTCTGACTCTGAGACTCTGACTCTGAGACTCTGAGACTCTGACTCTGAGACTCTGACTCTGAGACTCTGACTCTGAGACTCTGAGTCTGACTCTGAGACTCTGACTCTGACTCTGAGACTCTGACTCTGAGACTCTGACTCTGAGTCAGACTCTGACTCTGACTCTGAGACTCTGACTCTGAGACTCTGAGACTCTGACTCTGAAATTCATGAAATAAAAAAAAAAATGCGTGGGGCTCCGCACAATTTCTATGTCTAGCCAGGTACAGCTAAGCAGCTGGGGGCTGGAATCCGCAGCGCAGGGATGCCCAAGCTTTCTGGGCACCCCCCGCTGCAAATTGCAGCCCGCAGCCGCCCCAGAAGATGGCGCGTTCATTGAAGCGCCATCCTCTGGCGCTGAACCCCTCTCTTCCAGCGGCCCTGGTGGCGGTGGCACGCTTGGTAATAAAGGGGTTAATACCAGCTTTGTTATACAAGCTGGTATTAAGCCCGAGATTCTTAATGTCAGGCCACGTTTGACCCGGCCACTAAGAATCTCCAATAAAGGGTTAAAAAAACACCACACAGAGAAAAATTTTTATTTGAAATTTAAAAAAAAGCCATTAGGGACTCCATCTTTAATTAAAAAAATCCTCTTCCGTCCGACGTAGTCCAAAACGCAATGTCCTCTCTGCTACATCCCCTCTGCATAGATATAGATGTCTATGCACATGGAATGAGAAGACTGAGAACAATCTCAGCACTGCTACATCATGTCTGTGAGCAGGCGGGCTTTAGGACCCTGGAGCTGCACAGAGAAGACAGCTGGACTTGGCTCGCAGAGTAACAGCAGTTTCCCTGCTATCACTGGCACAGTAGCCGAGTCTAATGCAAACAATGGCAATCCTAGTTTTGCCAGCGTTTGCCATTGATTTGCCTGGGACTCGTGCGAGTAAACGCTGGGAAACTCGCAGAGTACCGAGTCCTGAGAGTCCCTTACTACTCGCCGAGTAACGAGTACTAGCGAGTAGATTCGCCCATCCCTAGTCCTAAGTCCTTAGTCCTAAGTCCTAAGTCCTTAGTCCTAAGTACTAAGTCCTAAGTCCTAAGTCATAAGTCCCAAGTCCTAAGTCGTAATTCCTAAGTCCTAAGAAATAAGTCCTAAGTCCTTAGTCCTAAGTCCTAAGTCTTAAGTCCTAAGTCCTAAGTCTTAAGTGTTAAGTCTTAAGTCTTAAGTCCTAAGTCCTAAGCCTTAAGTGTTAAGTCTTAAGTCTTAAGTCATAAAGTCTTAAGTCCTAAGTCCGAAGTCCGAAGTCTTAACTGTTAAGTCTTAAGTCTTAAGTCATAAGTCCTAAGTCATTAGTCCTAAATCCTAAGTCCTAATTCCTTAGTCCTAAATCTTAAGTCCTAAGTCGTAAGTCCTAAGTCATAAGTCTTAAGTCCTAAGTCCTAAGTCCTTAATCCTAAATCTTAAGTCTTAAGTCTTAAGTCTTAAGTCTTAAGTCTTAAGTCCTTAGTCCTTAGTCCTTAGTCCTTAGTCCTAAATTTTATGTCCTAATCATAAGTCCTAAGTTCTAAGTCTTAAGTCCTAATTCCTAAGTCATTAGTCCTAAGTCCTAAGTCCTTAGGACTAAGGACTAAGGACTTAAGACTTAGGACTTGGACTAAGTCCTAAGTCTTAAGTCCTACATTCTAAGTCCTAAATCTTAAGTCTTAAGTCATAAGTCCTTAGTTCTAAGTCCAAAGTCCTTAGTCCTAAGTTCTATGTCCTAAGTCATAAGTCCTTATTCCTAAGTCCTAAGTCTCAAGTCCTAAGTCCTTAGTCCTAAGTTCTATGTCCTAAGTCATAAGTCCTAAGACCTTAGTCCTTAGTCCTAAATCCTAAATCCTAAGTCGTAAATCCTTAGTCCTGAGTCCTAAGTCTAAAGTCCTAAGTCCTAAGTCCTTAGTTCTAAGTCTCAAGTCCTAAGTCCTTAGTCCTAAGTTCTATGTCCTAAGTCATAACTCCTAAGTTCTTAGTCATAAGTCCTAAGTCTAAAGTCCTAAGTCCTAAGTCCTTAGTCCTTAGTCCTTAGTCCTAATTCTTAAGTCCTAAGTCGTCCGTCCTTAGTCCTTAGTCCTAAGTCCTAAGTCCTAAGTCCTTAGTCCTTAGTCCTAAGACCTAAGTCCTTAGTCCTAAGTCATAAGTCCCATGTCTTAAGTCTTAATTCCTAAGTCCTAAGCCCTAAATCCTAAATCTTAAGTGTTAAGTCTTAAGTCCTAAGTTCTAAGTCCTAAGTCTTAAGTGTTAAGTCTTAAGTCCTAAGTTCTAAGTCCTAAGTCCTAAGTCCTTAGTCCTAAGTCCTAAATCCTAAGTCCTTAGTCTTAAATCCTAAGTCCTAAGTCCTAAGTCTAAAGTCATAAGTCCTAAGTGTGAAGTCTTAAGTGTTGTCTTAACTCCTATGTCCTAAGTCCTAAGTCCTTAGTTCTAAGTCCAAAGTCCTAAGTCTTAAGTCCTAAGTCCTAAGTCCTAAGTCGTAAGTCCTAAGTCCTAAGTCTCAAGTCCTAAGTCTTAGTCCTAAGTTCTATGTCCTAAGTCATACGTCCTTAGTCCTTAGTCCTAAGTCATAAGTCCTTAGTCCTAAGTCTCAAGTCTCAAGTCCTAAATCCTTAGTCCTAAGTCCTAAGTCCTAAGTCCTAAGTCATAAGTCCTAAGTCCTAAGTCGTAATTCCTAAGTCCTAAGAAATAAGTCCTAAGTTCTTAGTCCTAAGTCCTTAGTCCTAAGTACTAAGTCCTAAGTCATAAGTCCCAAGTCCTAAGTCGTAATTCCCAATTCCTAAGAAATAAGTCCTAAGTCCTAAGTCCTAAGTCCTAAGTCCTAAGTCCTAATTCCTAAGTCCTAAGTCTTAAGTCTTAAGTCTTAAGTCATAAAGTCTTAAGTCCTAAGTCCTAAGTCCTAAGTCTTAAGTCATAAAGTCTTAAGTCTTAAGTCCTAAGTCCTAAGTCCTAAGTCCTAATTCCTAAGTCTTAAGTGTTAAGTCTTAAGTCTTAAGTCTAAAGTCTTAAGTCCTAAGTCCTAAGTCTTAAGTGTTAAGTCTTAAGTCCTAAGTCCTAAGTCCTAAGTCTTAAGTGTTAAGTCTTAAGTCATAAGTCCTAAGTCCTAAGTCATTAGTCCTAAATCTAAGTCCTAAGTCTTAAGTGTTAAGTCTTAAGTCCTAAGTCCTAAGTCCTAAGTCTTAAGTGTCTAAGTCTTAAGTCCTAAGTCCTAAGTCCTAATTCATATTAGTCCTAATCCTAAGTCCTAAGTCTTAAGTCCTAAGTCCTTAAGTCCTTAGTCCTAAGTCCTTAAGTCCATATAGTCCTAAGTCCTAAGTCCATTAGTCCTAAGTCTAATCCCTAAGTCGAAGTCCAAATTCCTAAGTCTTAAGTCCTAAATCTTAATCCTAAATCTTAAAGTCTTAAGTCCTTAAGTCTTAAGTCCTTAATCCTAATTTTAGTCCTAATCATAGTCCTAAGTCTTAGTCCTAAATCCTTAAGTCCTAAGTCTAAGTCTTAAGTCCTAAATCCTAAGTCCTTAGTCCTAAATCTAAGTCTTAAGTCCTTAGTCCTTAAGTACTAAGTCCTAAATCCTAAGTCTAATCAAGTTCAAGTCTAAGTCCTTAGCTAAGTCTTAAGTCCTAAGTCCTAGTCCTAAGTTACTATGTCCTAAGTCCTAAGTCCTTATCCTTAGTCCTAAGTCCTAATCCTTAGTCCCAAGTCCTAATCTAAGTCCTAAGTCCTAAGTCCTTATTTTAAGTCTCAAGTCTAAGTCCTTAAGTCCTAAGTCTATTTAAGTCCTAAGTCCTAAGTCCTTAGTCTAAGTCCTAAATCTAAGTCCTAAGTCCTTAGTCCTAAGTCCTAAGTCCTTAAGTTTCCTAAGTCTTCCTAAGTCCCTTAGTTCCTTAAGTCTAAGTCCTAAGTCCTTAGTCCTTAGTCCTTAAGATCCTAAGTCCTTAGTCCTAAGTCCTAAGTCCATAAGTCCATGTCTTAAGTCCTTAATTCCTAATCCTAAGTCCTAAGTCCTTAAGTCCTTAAGTCTTAAGTCTTAGTCCTAAGTCTAAGTCCTAAGTATTAAGTCCTAAGTCTATTCTAGTCCTAAGTCCAAATGCCTAAGTCCTTAGTCCTAAGTCTAAGTCCTAAGTCCTTAGTCTCCTTACCTAAGTCCTAAGTCCTTAAGTCCTAAGTCCTATCCTAAGTCCTAATCCTTAGTCCTTAGTTAAATCCTAAGTCTTAAGTCCTTCGTCCTTAAGTCCTTAAGTCTAGTTTAAGTCCTAAGTCCTAAGTCTAGTTAAGCCTAGCCTAAGTCCAGTCCTAAGTCCTAAGTCCTAAGTCTTAGTCCTAATCCTAGTCCTAAGTCCTTAAGTCCTAAGTCCTAAGTCTAAAGTCCTAAGTCTTAAGTGCGAATCTTAAGTGTTCTTTAGTCCTAAGTCCTAGTCTTAGTCTAAAGTCCTAAAGTCCTTAAGTCCTAAGTCCAAGTCCTAAGTCCTAAGTCCTAAGTCCTAATTCTAGTCCTAAGTCCTAAGTCTTAATCCTAAGTCGTAAGTCCTACTCCTAAGTCCTTAGTCCTAAGTCCTAAGTCCTAATTCTAAGTCCTAGTCCTAAGAATAAGTCCTAAGTCCTTAGTCCTAAATCCTAAATCCTAAATCCTTAGTCCTAATCCTAAGTCTTAGTCCTATAGTCCTAAATCCTTAGTCCTAAGTCCTTAAGCCTAATCCTAAATCCTAAGTCATTAGTCCTAAGTCCTAATCTTAATCCTAATCCTAAGTCCTAAGTCTTAGTCCTAGTCCTTAGTCCTAATTCTTAAGTCTAAGTCGTCCGTCCTTAGTCCTTATCCTAAGTCCTAAGTCCTAAGTCCTTAGTCCTTAGTCCTAAGACCTAAGTCCTTAGTCCTAAGTCATAAGTCCATGTCTTAAGTCTTAATTCCTAAGTCCTAAGCCCTAATCCTAAATCTTAAGTGTTAAGTCTTAAGTCCTAAGTTCTAAGTCCTAAGTCTTAAGTGTTAAGTCTTAAGTCCTAAGTTCTAAGTCCTAAGTCCTAAGTCCTTAGTCCTAAGTCCTAAGTCCTAAGTCCTTAGTCTTAATCCTAAGTCCTAAGTCCTAAGTCTAAAGTCATAAGTCCTAAGTGTGAAGTCTTAAGTGTTGTCTTAACTCCTATGTCCTAAGTCCTAAGTCCTTAGTTCTAAGTCCAAAGTCCTAAGTCTTAAGTCCTAAGTCCTAAGTCCTAAGTCGTAAGTCCTAAGTCCTAAGTCTCAAGTCCTAAGTCCTTAGTCCTAAGTTCTATGTCCTAAGTCATACGTCCTCTACTAAGTCCACTAGTCCTAAAGTCATAAGTCTGTTAAGTCCTAAGTCCTAAGTCTATCTAATCGTCCTAAATAGTCCTAAGTTCTTAGTCCTAAGTCATCTAAGTCCTAAGTCCTAAGTCATAAGTCCTAAGTCCTAAGTCGTAATTCCAAGTCCTAAGAAATAAGTCCTAAGTCTAGTCCTAAGTCCTAGTCCTAAGTCCTAAGTCCTAAGTCATAAGTCTCAAGTCCTAAGTCCCTAATGTCCAATCCTAAGTAATAAGTCTAAGTCCTAAGTCTAAGTCCTAAGTCCTAAGTCCTAATTCCTAAGTCCTAAGTCTTAAGTCTTAAGTCTTAAGTCATAAAGTCTTAAGTCCTAAGTCCTAAGTCCTAAGTCTTAAGTCATAAAGTCTTAAGTCTTAAGTCCTAAGTCCTAAGTCCTAAGTTCCTAATTCCTAAGTCTTAAGTGTTAAGTCTTTAAATCTAAGTCATAAAGTCTTAAGTCCTAAGTCCTAAGTCTTAAGTGTTAAGTCTTAAGTCCTAAGTCCTAAGTCCTAAGTCTTAAGTGTTAAGTCTTAAGTCATAAGTCCTAAGTCCTAAGTCATTAGTCCTAAATCCTAAGTCCTAAGTCTTAAGTGTTAAGTCTTAAGTCCTAAGTCCTAAGTCCTAATGTCTTAAGTGTTAAGTCTTAAGTCATAAGTCCTAAGTCCTAAGTCATTAGTCCTAAATCCTAAGTCCTAAGTCTTAAGTCCAAAGTCCTTAGTCCTTAGTCCTAAGTCTTAAGTCCTTAGTCCTAAGTCCTAAGTCCTTAGTCCTAAGTCTTAACTCCTAAGTCGTAAGTCCAAATTCCTAAGTCTTAAGTCCTAAATCCTTAATCCTAAATCTTAAATCTTAAGTCCTTAGTCCTTAGTCCTTAATCCTAAATTTTATGTCCTAATCATAGGTCCTAAGTCCTTAGTCCTAAATCTTAAGTCCTAAGTACTAAGTCTTAAGTCCTAAATCCTAAGTCCTTAGTCCTAAATCCTAAGTCTTAAGTCCTTTGTCCTTAGTCCTAAGTCCTAAATCCTTAGTTCCAAGTCTCAAGTCCTAAGTCCTTAGTTCTAAGTCTTAAGTCCTAAGTCCTTAGTCCTAAGTTCTATGTCCTATAGTCTTAAGTCCTTACTCCTTAGTCCTAAGTCCTAAATCCTTAGTCCCAAGTCCTAAGTCTAAAGTCCTAAGTCCTAAGTCCTTAGTTTTAAGTCTCAAGTCCTAAGTCCTTAAGTCCTAAGTTCTATGTCCTAAGTCATAAGTCCTAAGTCCTTAGTCAATAAGTCCTAAATCTAAGTCTAAGTCCTTAGTCCTTAGTCCTAAGTCTTAAGTCCTAAGTCGTCCGTCCTTAGTCCTTAGTCCTAAGTCCTAAGTCCTAAGTCCTAAGTCCTAAGACCTAAGTCCTTAGTCCTAAGTCCTAAGTCATAAGTCCCATGTCTAAGTCTTAATTCCTAAGTCCTAAGCCCTAAGTCCTAAGTCTTAAGTTTAAGTCTTAAGTCCTAAGTTCTAAGTCCTAAGTATTAAGTCCTAAGTCTTAAGTTCTATGTCCTAAGTCCTAAGTCCTAAGTCCTTAGTCCTAAGTCGTACGTCCTAAGTCCTTAGTCCTTAGTCCTAAGTCTAAGTCCTATAGTCCTAAGTCCTAATTCCTAAGTCCTAGTCCTTAGTCCTTAGTCCTAAATCCTAAGTCTTAAGTCCTTCGTCCTTAGTCCTTAGTCCTAAGTTTTTAAGTCCTAAGTCCTAAGTCTTAAGTTCTAAGCCCTAAGGCCTAAGTCCAAGTCCTAAGGCCTAAGTCCTAAGTCTTTAGTCCTAAATCCTGAGTCCTAAGTCCTTAGTCCTAAGTCCTAAGTCTAAAGTCCTAAGTCTTAAGTGCGAATTCTTAAGTGTTGTTTTATGTCCTAAGTCCTAAGTCTTAAGTACTAATCCAAAGTCCTTAGTCCTAAGTCCCAAGTCCTAAGTCTTAAGTCCTAAGTCCATAATTCTATGTCCTAAGTCCTAAGTCTTAAATCCTAAGTCGTAAGTCCTTACTCCTAAGTCCTAGTCCTAAGTCTAATCTAAGTCTCAGTCCTAAGAATAGTCCTAAGTCCTGTCCAAATCTAATCCTAAATCCTTAGTCCTAATCCTAATTTATTCTATGTCCTAAGTCCTTAGTCCTAATCCTTAGACCAAATCCTAATCTAATCTTAGTCTAAGTCCTAAGTCTTAAATTCCTAAGTCCTAAGTCCTTAGTCCTAAATCCTAAGTCCTAATCCTTAGTCCAAGTCTAAGTCCTAGTTCTAGTCTAGTCATAGTATAAGTCCTAATCCTAGTCCTAAATCCTAAATCTAAGCCTAGTCCTAATCCTAAGTCTTAGTCTATCCTAAGTCTTAAGTCCTGTCCTTAGTCCTTAGTCCTAAGTACTAAGTCCTAATTCCTAAGTCCTAAGTCCTAGTCCTAATCCTTAGTCCTAAGTCTTTAGTCTAATCTTAAATCTTAAGTCTAAGTCAAGTCCCATGTCCTTAGTCGTAATTCCTAAGTCCTAAAGTAAGTCTAAGTCTAGTCCTAAGTCCTAAGTCTTAAGTGTTAAGTCTTAAGTCCTAAGTGCAAAGTCCTAAGTCTTAAGTCCTAGTCTAAACCAAAGTCCTTAGTCCTAATCCTAAATTCAAGTCCTAAGTCCTTATTTTAAGTTCTATGTCCTAAGTCCTAAGTCCAGTCTAGTCCTAATCCTAAATCCTAAGTCCTTAGTCCTAATCCTAAGTCCAAAGTCTTAAGTCCAAAATCCAAAATCCTTAGTCCTTAGTCCTAAATCCTAAGTCCTTAAGTCCTAGTCCTAAGTCCTTAATCCTAAGTCGTAAGTCTTAAGTCCAAAGTCCTTAGTCCTAAGTCTTATTCCTAAGTCCTAAGTCTAAGTCCTAAGTCCTTAGTCCTAATTCTAGTCCTAAGCATAGTTCTAAGTCCTTGGTCCTTAGTCCTAAATCCTTAGTCCTAACTCCTAAGTCCTAATTCCTAAGTCCTTCAGTCCTAAGAAATAAGTCCTAAGTCCTTAGTTCCTAAATCCTAAATCCTAAATCCTTAGTCCTAATTCCTAAGTTTTATGTCCTATGTCCTAAGTCCTTAGTCCTACTAGATCCTTAGACCTAAATCCTAAATCCTAAGTCATTAGTCCTAAGTCCTAAGTCTTAATTCCTAATCCTAAGTCCTATAGTCCAATGTCCTAAGTCTTAAGTCCTGTCCTTAGTCTATTAGTCACTAAGTCTAAGTCCTATCTAACCTAATCAAAACCTTATTAGTCCTTGAGTCCTAAGTCCTTAGATCCTAAGTCCTAAGTCTTAAGTCTTTAGTCCTAAATCTTAAATCTTAAGTCCTAAATCATAAGTCCCATGTCCTTAGTCGTAATTCCTAAGTCAGTATTAGTCCTAAGTCCTAAGTCTTAACTCCTAATTTCTAAGTCCTAAGTCCTTAGTCCTAAATCCTAAATCCTAAGTCCTTAGTCCTATGTCCTAAGTCCTAAGTCCTAAGTCTTAGTCGTGAGTCCTAAATCCTAAGTCCTAAGTCCTTAGTCCAAAGTAGTAAGTCCTAAGTTCTATGTCCTAAGTCATAAGTCATAAGTCCTTAGTCCTATGTCCTAAGTCCTAAGTCCTAAGTCCTTAGTCCTAAGTCCTAAATCCTAAGTCCTTAGTCCTAAGTCCTAAGTCCTAAATCCTTAGTCCTAAGTCCTAATTCCTAAGTCTTAAGTCCTGTCCTTAGTCTTAGTCCTAAGTATTAAGTCCTAAGTCCTAAGTCCTTTGTCCTAAGTCCTAAGTCCTAAGTCTTTAGTCCTAAATCTTAAATCTTAAGTCCTAAGTCATAAGTCCCATGTCCTTAGTCGTAATTCCTAAATTCTAAGAATAAGTCCTAAGTCCTTAGTCCTAATCCTTAATCTTAAGTGTTAAGTGTTAAGTCTTAAGTCCTAAGTCCAAAGTCCTAAGTCTTACGTCCTTAGTCCTAAGTCCAAAGTCCTTAGTCCTAAATTCTAAGTCACAAGTCCTAAGTCTTAAGTCCTAAGTCGTAAGTCCTAAGTCATAAGTCTTAAGCCCTTAGTCCTAATAATCTCAAGTCTCAAGTCTCAAGTCCTAAGTCCTTAGTCCTAAGTTCTATGTCCTATGTCATAAGTCTTAAGTCCTTAATCCTAAATCCTAAATCCTTAGTCCTAAATCCTAATCCTAGTCCTATCCTAAGTCCTTATCCTAATCCTAAGTCCTTAGTCCTAATCCTAAGTCCTATATCCTAAGTCCTTAGTCCTAAGTCCTAAGTCCAAAGTCTTAAGTCCTAAATCCAAATCCTTAGTCCTAAGTCCTAATCCTAAGTCCTAAGTCCTTAGTCCTAAATCCTAAGTCCTAAATCCTTAGTCCTAAATCCTAAGTCCTTAATCCTAATTCCTAAGTCTTAAGTCCTGTCCTTAGTCTTAGTCCTAAGTATAAGTCCTAAGTCCTAAGTCCCATGTCCTAAGTCGTAATTCCTAAATCCTAAGAAATAAGTCCTAAGTCCTTAGTCCTAAGTCCTTAATCTTAAGTGTTAAGTTTAAGTCTTAAGTCCTATGTCCAAAGTCCTAAGTCTTACGTCCTTAGTCCTAAATCCAAAGTCCTTAGTCCTAATTTCTAAGTCACAAGTCCTAAGTCTTTAAGTCCTAATGTCTAAGTCCTAAGTCTAAGTCTTAAGCCCTTAGTCCTAAATCCTAAGTCTCAAGTCTCAAGTCCTAAGTCCTATAGTCCTAAATTCTTTTGTCCTATTCATAAGTCTTAAGTCCTTAATCCTAACTAAATCTTAGTCCTAATCCTAAGTCCTAAGTCCTTAGTCCTAAGTCCTTAGTCCTAGTCCTAAGTCCTAAGTTCTAGTCTCTAAGTCTAAATCCTAAGTCCTTAGTCCTAAGTCCTAAGTTTCAAGTCCTAAGTCCTTAGTCCTAATTTTAATGTCCTAAGTCCCTAAGTCCTAAGTCCTTAGTCCTAAGTCATAAGTCATAAGTCCTAAGTCCTAAGTCCTAAGTCCTTAGTCCTAAGTA
This sequence comes from Allobates femoralis, assembly GCA_033576535.1. Lineage (NCBI taxonomy): Eukaryota > Metazoa > Chordata > Amphibia > Anura > Aromobatidae > Allobates > Allobates femoralis. Next base: position 327,800,754 of record JARQOC010000005.1, on the reverse strand, counting down.
CAAAGTCCTTAGTCCTTAGTCCTAAGTACTCTAATTGCACTCTGTAGCTCGTTATTGTTTAATGCGCTCTTATTGTGCTCTTATCATGCTCTTATCGCCCTCTTATTATGCTCTATAGCTCACCATTGTTTATTGCACTCCATAGCTCACCATTATTTATCGCTCTCTTATCGCACTCTATAACTCACCATTGTTTATTGTGCTGTTATTGCGCTATATATCCGCTCTAATTGTACTCTAATTGCACTCTGTAGCTTGTCATTGTTTATTGCGCTCTATAGCTCGCCATTGTTTATCGTGCTCTTATGGCGCTCTGCAGCTTGCCTTCATTTACCATTGTTTATCGTGCTCTAATGGCGCTCTTACCACGCTCTACAGCTCGCCATCACTCGCCATTGTTTATCGTGCTCTTATTGTACGCTTATCGCACTCTGTAGCTTGCCATTGCTTATTAAGGTCTTTTTGTGGTCTTTTTGTGGTCTTATTGTGCTCTTATTGCACTCTTATTAAACGCATATTGCGTTTTTATTGCACTCTTATTGCGCTCTATAGCTCGCCATTGCTTACTGCGCTCTATAGCTCGCCATTGTGCTCTATAGCTCGCCATTGTTGATTGCGCTCTATAGCTTGCTATTTTTTATCACGCTCTATAGCTCGCCATTGTTTTAATCCAACGCTCTATAGCTCGCCATCACTCGCCATATTGTTTTATCGCACTCTGTAACTCGCCATTGTTTACTGCGCTCTTACCACGCTCCTATTGGCAAGTGATGTAGAGCGCCATAAGTGCGCGATAAACAATGGCAAGTTATAGAGCGTGATAAAAAATGGCGAGTGATGTAGAACGTCATGTTTATCGTGCTCTATAGCTCGCCATCACTCGCCATTGTTTATCGGGCTCTATAGCTCGCCATTGTTTATTGCACTCTTATTGCACTCTTATTGCACTCTTGCACTCCTATTACACTCTTATGGCACTCTATAGCTCACCATTGTTTATCGCGCTTTTATCACGCACTTATGGTAGCTCTATAACTTGCCATCACTCGCCGTTGTTTATCGTGCTCTTAATGGTGAGTGATGGCGAGCTGTAGAGTGCCATGTTTATCGTTCTCTTATTGCGCTCTACAGCTTGGCATCACTCGCCATTGTTTATCGTGCTGTTATCGTGCTCTATAGCTGGCTATCACTCGCGATTGTTTATTGCGCTCTTATCACACTCTATAACTCACCATTGCTTATTGCGCTGTTATTGTGCTATATATCCGCTCTAATTGTACTCTAATTGCACTCTGTAGCTCTTTATTGTTTAATGCGCTATTATCGTGCTCTTATCATGCTCTTATCGCCCTCTTATAATGCTGTATAGCTCGCAATTGTTTATTGCGCTCTATAGCTCACCATTATTTATCGCGCTCTTATCACGCTCTTATGGCGGTCTATAGCTCACCATTATTTATCGTGCTATACCTATATCTCCCATTGTTTATGTCTCTTATGGCGCTCTTACCGCGTTCTATAGCTCGCCATCACTCGCCATTGTTTATTGCGCTCTTATCGTACTCTTATCGCACTCTGTAGCTTGCCATTGCTTATTGAGGTCTTTTGTGGTCTTTATGTGGTCTTTTTGTGGTCTTTTTGTGCTCTTATTGCGCTCTTATTGAACGCGTATTGCGTTTTTATTGCACTCTTATTGCGCTGTATAGCTCGCCATTGTTTATTGCGCTCTATAGCTCGCCATTGTGGTCTATAGCTCGTCATTGTTTATTGCGCTCTATAGCTTGCTATTTTTTATCGCGCTCTATAGCTCGCCATTGTTTATCGCGCTCTATAGCCTGCCATTGTTTTCGCCCTCTATAGCTCCCATTGTTTATCGCGCTCTATAGCTCACCATTGTTTATCGCTCTCTATAACTCACCATCACTTGCCATTGTTTATTGTGCTCTTATGGCGCTCTATAGTTTGAAATTTTTTATCACGCTCTTATTGCGCTCTTATTGCACTCTTTTCATGCTCTATAGCTTACCATTGTTTATCACACTCTTATCGTGCTCTTATGGTGCTCTATAGCTTACCATTGTTTATCACGCTCTTATTGTGCTCTTATGGTGCTCTACAGCTCGCCATTACTTGCCATTGTTTATCATGCTCTTATCGTGCTCTTATTATGCTCTATAGTTCGCCATTGTTAATCGCACTCTATAGCTCGCCATTGTTTATCGCTCTCTATAACTCACCATCACTTGCCATTGTTTATTGTGCTCTTATGGTGCTCTATAGTTTGCAATTTTTTATCACGCTCCTATTCCGCTCTTATTGCACTCTTTTCATGCGCTATAGCTTACCATTGTTTATCACGCTCTTATCATGCTCTTATGGTGCTCTATAGTTACCATTGTTTATCACGCTCTTATCGTGCTCTTATGGTGCTCTACAGCTCGCCATTACTTGCCATTGTTTTTAATGCTCTTATCGTGCTCTTATTATGCTCTATAGTTCGCCATTGTTAATCGCACTCTATAGCTCGCCATCACTCGCCATTGTTTATTGCACTCTTATTGCGCTCTATAGCTCACCACTGTTTATCGCGCTCTCATCGCGCTATTATCATGCTCTATAATTCGCCATTGTTTATCGTGCTCTTATCGCACTCTGTAGCTCGCCATTGTTTACCGCACTCTTGCCACGCTCTTATTGGCGAGTGATGTAGAGCGCCATAAGTGCGCGATAAACAATGGCGAGCTATAGAGCGCGATAAAAAATGGCGAGTGATGTAGAACGCCATGTTTATCGTGCTCTATAGCTTGCCATCACTCGCCATTGTTTATCGCGCTCTATAGCTTGCCATTGTTTATTGCACTCTTATTGCACTCTTATTGCACTCTTATGGCGCTCTATAGCTCACCATTGTTTATCGCACTCTTATCGCGCACTTATGGAGCTCTATAACTTGCCATCACTCTCCTTTGTTTATCGTGCTCTTAATGGTGAGTGATGGCAAGCTGTAGAGTGCCATGTTTATCGTGCTCTTATTGCGCTCTACAGCTTGGCATCACTCGCCATTGTTTATCGCGCTGTTATCGTGCTCTATAGCTCGCTATCACTCGCGATTGTTTATTGCGCTCTTATCATGCTCTATAGCTTGCCATTGTTTATCGTACTCTATAGCTCGCCATTGTTTATAGCACTCTTATTGCGCTCTTATCGCACTCTATAGCTCGCCATTGTTTATTGCACTTTTATTGCACTGTATATGCACCATAATTTGCTCTAATTGCACTCTTATTGCACTCTGTAGCTCGCCATTGTTTAATGTGCTCTTATCATGCTCCTTATCATGCTCTTATTTCCCTCTTATTATGCTCTATAGCTCACCATTGTTTATTGCGATCTTATTGTGCTCCTATTGGCTTTTATCGCGCTCTATAGCTCAGCATTGTTTATTGCGCTCTATAGCTCACCATTTTTTATCTCGCTCTTATGGCGGTCTATACCTCACCATTATTTATCGTGCTCTTATGGTGCTCTATAGCTTGCCATCACTCGCCATTGTTTATCGTGCTCCTATCACACTCTACAGCTTTCCATCTCTCACCATTGTTTATCGCGCTTTTATCGTGCTCTTATCACACTCTGTAGCTCGCCATTGCTTATTGCACTCTTTTTGAGCTCTTATTGAGCCCTTATTGCGCTCTTATTGTACTCTGTAGCTCGCCATTATTTAATGCACTCTTATTGTGCTCTAATCATGCTCTTATTGCCCTCTTATTATGCTCTATAGCTCACCATTGTTTATTGCGCTCTTATTGCTCTCTTATTGCACTCTTATTGCACTCTATAGCTCACCATTATTTATCACGCTATTATCTTGCTATTATGGAGCTCTATAACTCGCCATTGCTTATCGCGCTCTATAGCTCGCATTTGTGTATAGCGCTCTATAGCTTCCAATTGTTTATCACGCCCTATAGCTCGCCATTGTTTATCGCGCTCTTATGGTGCTCTACATCACTCTCCATTGTTTATCTCACTCTTATTGGGCTCTATAGCTCGCCATCACTCACCATTTTTTATCACGCTCTTATGGCGCTCTACAGCTCGCCATCACTCGCCATTGTGTATCGCGCTATATAGTTTGCCATTGTTCATTGTGCTTTTATTGCACTGTATATGCGCTCTAATTTGCTCTAATTGCGCTCTTATTGCACTCTGTAGCTCGCCATTGCTTAATGCGCTCTTATCAAGCTCTTATTGCCCTCTTATTATGCTCTATAGTTCACCATTGTTAATCGCGCTCTATAGCTCGCCATCACTCGCCATTGTTTATCGTGCTCTATAGCTCGCCATTGTTTATCGCGTTCTTATCGCGCTATTATCATGCTCTATAATTCGCCATTGTTTATTGTGCTCTTATCACACTCTATAGCTCGCCATTGTTTACCGCGCTCTTATCGCGCTTTTACCACGCACTTATCGGCGAGTGATGTAGAGCGCCATAAGTGCGCGATAAACAATGGCGAGCTATAGAGCGCGATAAACAATGGCGAGTGATGTAGAATGCCATGTTTATCGTGCTGTATAGCTCACCATCACTCGCCATTGTTTATCGCGCTCTATAGCTCACCATTGTTTATTGCACTATTATTGCACTCTTATTGCACTCTTATTGCACTCTTATTGCACTCCTATTGCACTCTTATGGCGCTCTATAGCTCACCACTGTTTATCGCACTCTTATCGCGCACTGATGGAGCTCTATAACTTGCCATCACTCGCCCTTGTTTATCGTGCTCTTAATGGTGAGTGATAGCGAGCTGTAGAGTGCATGTTTATCGTGCTCTTATTGCGCTCTACAGCTTGGCATCACTCGCCATTGTTTATCATGCTGTTGTCACGCTCTATAGCTCGCTATCACTCGCGATTGTTTATCGCGCTCTTATCACGCTCTATAGCTTGCTATTGTTTATCGAGCTCAATAGCTCTCCATTGTATAATGCGCTCTTATCGCACTTCTATCGTGCTCTATAGCTTTCCATTGTTTGTGGCGCTCTATAGCTCGCTATTGTTTATTGCGCTCTTTTTGCGCTCTAATTGTGCTTTTATTGCACTCTTATTGTGCTTAATATCTAGCCACTGTGTAATGCGCTCAATAGCTCGCCATTGTTTATTGCACTGTTATCGCACTCTATAGCTCGCCATTGTTTATTGCGCTCTTATTGCGCTCTCTAGCTCACCATTGTTTAGTGAGCTCCTATTGCGCTGTAGCTCGCCATTGTTTATCACGCTGTTATCACGCCCTTACGGTGCTCTACATCACTCGCCATTGTTTATCGTTCTCTTATTGCGCTCTATAGCTCACCCTTATTTATCTCGCTCTTCTCGCGTTCTTATGGCGGTCTATAGCTCACCATTATTTATCGCGCTCTTATCACGCTCTATAGCTCGCCATCACTCGCCATTGTTTATCGTGCTCTTATGGTGCTCTACTGCTTGCCAGCACTCGCCATTGTTTATCGCGCTCTTATTGCACTCTTATCGCGCTCAATAGCTCGCCATTGCTTATCGCGCTCTTATCGCACTCTTATCGCGCTCTACAGTCCACCATCTCTCGCCATTGTTTATCACGCTCTTCTTGCACACTTATGGCGCTCTACATCATTCGCCATTGTTTATCGAGCTCTTATTGTGCTCTATAGCTTGCCATTTTATATCGTGCTCTATAGCATGCCATTGTTTATTGCGCTCTATAGCTCGCCATTGTTTATCGTGCTCTTATCATGCTCTATAGCTCGCCATCACTCGCCATTGTTTATCGTGCTCTTATGGTGCTCTACTGCTTGCCATCACTCGCCATTGTTTATCGCGCTCTTATTGCACTCTTATCGTGCTCAATAGCTCGCCATTGCTTATCGCGCTCTTATCGCACTCTTATTGCACTCTTATCGCACTCTACAGTCCACCATCTCTCGCCATTGTTTTTCACGCTCTTCTTGCACACTTATGGCACTCTACATCATTCGCCATTGTTTATCGAGCTCTTATTGTGCTCTATAGCTCGCCGTTTTAGATCGTGCTCTATAGCATGCCATTGTTTATTGCGCTCTATAGCTCGCCATTGTTTATCGTGCTCTTATCATGCTCTATAGCTCGTCGTTGTTTATCGCCCTCTTATGGCGCTCTATATCATTTTCCATCACTCGCCATTGTTTTTTGTGCTCTTATGGCGCTCTACAGCTCGCCATCACTCGTCATTGTTTATCGCGCTTTTATCGCCCTCTATAGCTCTCCATCACTCACCATTTTATATCACGCCCCTGTGGCCCTCTACAGCTCGCCATTGTTTATCGCGCTCTTATCGGGCTCTATAGCTTGCCATTGTGTATCGAGCTCTAGCTCGCCATTGTTTATAGCACTCTTAGCGCAAAAAACAACGGCGAGCTATAGAGTGCGATAGACAATGGCAAGCTATAGAGTGCAATGTTATTACGCTGTAATTTTGCTCTTATTGCACTCTATAGCTCGCCATTGTTTAATGCGCTCTTATCCTGCTCTTATCGCCCTCTTATTATGCTATATAGCTCGCCATATTTTATTGCATTTTTATTGCACTCTTATCGCATTCTATAGCTTGCCATCACTCGCCATTCTTTATCGTGCTCTAATCGCGCTCTTATCACGCTCTATAGCTCGCCATTACTCGCCATTGTTTATCGTGTTCTTATTGTGCTCTTATCGCTCTCTGTAGCTCACCATTGCTTATATCGTTCTTATTGCGCTCTTATTGCGCTCCTATTGCGCTCTATAGCTTGCCATTGTTTATCACGCTCTTATCGTGCTCTATAGCCCGCTATTGTTTATCGTGCTCTATAGCTCACCATTTTTTATCGCACTCTTATGGCGCTCTGTATCTCACCATTATTTATCGCGCTCTATAGCTCGCCATTGTTTAATGTGCTCCTTTTGCACACTTATCGCGCTCTTTAACTTGCCATTGTTTATCGCACTCTATAGCTCGCCATTGTTTATTGCGTTCTATAGCCCACCATTATTTATCACATTTTTATTGTGCTCTATAGCTCGCCATCACTTGCCATTGTTTATCACGCTCTTATTGCGCTCTTATTACACTTTTATTGTGCTCTATAGCTTGCCATCACTCGCCATTGTTTATCGTGCTCTTATTTCACTCTTATCGCGCTCTATAGCTCGCCATCACTCGCCATTGATTATCGCGCTCTGATGGCCCTCTACAGCTCACCATCACTCACCGTTGTTTATCGTGCTCTTATTGCGCTTTTATTGTGCTCTTATTGCACTCTTATCACGCTCTATAGCTCACCATTGTTTATCATGCTCTATAGCTCGCCATTGATTATCGCGCTCTTATCGCGCTCAATAGCTTGCCATTGTTTATTGCGATGTTATTGCATTCTTATTGCACTACTAACATGCTCTATAGCTCGAAATTGTTTAATGCGCTCTTATCATGCTTTTATCGCGCTCTTATGCTCTATAGCTCGCCATTTTTTCATTGCGCTCTATAGCTCGCCATCACTCGCCATTGTTTATCGAACTCTTATTGCACTTTTATCGCGCTCAATAGCTCGCCAATGTTTAATTCGCTCCTATCATGCTCTTATCACGCTCTATTGCTCGACATTGTTTATCACACTCTTATTATGCTCTATAGCTCACCATTGTTTATAGTTCTCTTATTGCGCTCTTAATGCATTCTTATTGCGCTCTTATTGAACTCTTATTGTGCTCTTATTGCACTCTTATTGCACTTTTATTGCGCTCTATAGCTCACCACTGTTTATCGCGCTCTATAGCTCACCATTATTTATCGCGCTCTTATGGAGCTCTATAACTCCCCATCACTCGCCATGGTTTATCGTGCTCTATAGCTCGCCATTGTTTATCGCGCTCTATAGCTCGCCATTGTGTATCGCACTCTATAGCTCGCCATTGTGTATCGCACTCTATAGCTCGCCATTGTGTATCACACTCTATAGCTCGCCACTGTTTATCGCGCTCTTATGGCACTTTAAATCACTCGCCATTGTTCATCTCACTCTTATCGCGCTCTTATCGTGCTCTATAGCTCTCCATCACTCGCCATTTTGTATCACGCTCTTATGGCGCTCTTCAGTTCACCATCACTCGCCATTGCTTATCACGCTCTATAGCGTGACATTGTTTATCATACTCTATAGCTCGCCATTGTTTATAGCACTTTTATTGCACTGTATATGCGCCCTAATTCGCTCTAATTGTGCTTTTATTGCACTCTGTAGCCCTCCATTGTGTAATACGCCCTTATCGTGCACTTATCATGCTCTTATTGCCCTCACCATTGTTTATTGCGCTCTATAGCTCACCATTATTTATCTCGCTCTTATGGCGGTCTATAGCTCACCATTATTTATCACGCTCTTATGACGCTCTATAGCTCGCCATCACTCGCCATTGTTTATCGTGCTCTTATGGCGCTCCACAGATTGCCATCACTCACCATTGTTTATCGCTCTTTTATCGTGCTCTTATAGCACTCTGTAGCTCGCCATTGCTTATTGCACTCTTATTGCACTCTTATTGAGCTCTTATTGAGCCCTTATTGCGCTCCTATTGTGCTCTTATTGCAATCTGTAGCTCGCCATTTTTGTATGCGCTATTATTGTGCTCTTATCATGCTCTTATTGCCCTCTTATTATGCTCTATAGCTCACCATTGTTTATTGCGCTTTTATCGCACTATTATGGAGATCTATAACTAGCCATTGCTTATCGCTCTCTATAGCTCGTCTTTGTGTATCGCGCTCTACAGCTTGCCATTGTTTATCGCGCTCTATAGCTTCCAATTGTTTATCACGCCCTATAGCTCGCCATTGTTTATCGCACTCTATAGCTCGCCATTGTTTTATCGCGCTCTTATGGTGGTCTATAGCTCACCATTGTTTATTGCGCTCTTATTGCGCTCTTATTGCGCTCTTATCGCACTCTTATGGCGGTCTATAGCTCACCATTATTTATTGCGCTCTTATCGCACTATTATAGAGATCTATAACTAGCCATTGCTTATTGCACTCTATAGCTCGTCTTTGTGTATCGCGCTCTACAGCTTGCCATTGTTTATCGCGCTCTATAGCTTCCAATTGTTTATCACGCCCTATAGCTCGCCATTGTTTATCGCACTCTATAGCTCGCCATTGTTTATCGCGCTCTTATGGCGCTCTACATCACTCGCCATCACTCGCCATTCTTTATCTCACTCTTATCGGGCTCTATAGCTCGACATCACTCACCATTTTTTATCACGCTCCTATGGCGCTCTACAGCTCGTCATCACTCGCCATTGTTTATCACGCTCTTATCGCGCTCTATAGCTTGCCATTGTTTATCGTATGCTATGGCTCGCCATTGTTTATAGCACTTTTATTGCGCTCTTATCACGCTCTATAGCTCGCCATTGTTTATTGTGCTTTTATTGCACAGTATATGCACTCTAATTCGCTCTAATTATGCTTTTATTGCACTCTGTAGCTCGCCATTGTTTAATGCGCTCTTATCATGCTCTTATTGCCCTCTTATTATGCTCTAAAGCTCACCATTGTTTATTGCACTCTATAGCTCGCCATTATTTATAGCACTCTTATCACGCGCTTATCGCACTCTATAACTCACCATTGATTATTGTGCTGTTATTGCGCTATATATCCACTCTAATTGTACTCTAATTGCCTTCTAATTGCACTCTGTAGCTCACTATTGTTTAATGCGCTCTTATCGTGCTCTTATGCTCTTATCGCCCTTTTATAATGCTGTATAGCTTGCCATTGTTTATTGCACTCAATAGCTCACCACTATTTATTGCACTCTTATCACGCTCTATAGCTCGCCATTGTTTATCGTGCTCTTATGGCGCTCTACAGCTCGCCTCCATTTGCCATTGTTTATCGTGCTCTAATCGCGCTCTTACCGCGCTCTACAGCTCGCCATCACTTGTTATTGTTTATCACGCTCTTATCGTACTCTTATCGCACTCTGTAGCTTGCCATTGTTTATTGGGGTCTTTTTGTGGTCTTTTTGTGGTCTTTGTGGTCTTTTTGAGGTCTTACTGCCCTCTTATTGCACTCTTTTTGCGCTCTATAGCTCGCCATTGTTTATTGCACTCTATAGCTCGCCATTGTGTTCTATAGCTCGCCATTGGATATTGCGCTCTATAGCTTGCTATTTTTTATCGCACTCTATAGCTTGCCATTGTTTATCGCGCTCTATAGCCCGCCATTGTTTATCATGCTCTATAGCTCGCAATTGATTATCGTGCTCTATAGCTCGCCATTGTTCATCATGCTCTTGTAGCGCTCTATAGCTCACCATTGTTTATTGCGCTCTTATTGCGCTCTAAAGCTCACCATTGTTTATCGCGCTCTTATGGTGCTCTTATGGTGCTCTATAGCTTGCAATTGTTTCTCGCGCTCTTATCGTGCTCTTATGGCGCTCTTCAGCTCGCCATTACTTGCCATTGTTTTTTCATGCTCTTATCGTGCTCTTATTATGCTCTATAGTTCGCCAATGTCAATCGCGCTCTATAGCTCGCCATCACTCTCCATTGTTTATCGTGCTCTATAGCTCACCATTGTTTATTGCACTCTTATTGCGCTCTATAGCTCGCCACTGTTTATTGCGCTCTTATCGTGCTATTATCATGCTCTATAATTCACCATTCTTTATCGCACTCTTATCACACTCTGTAGCTCGCCATTGTTTACCGCGCTCTTACCGCACTTTTACCATGCTCTTATCACGCTCTTATTGGCAAGTGATGTAGAGCGCCAAAAGAGCGCGATAAACAATGGCAAGCTATAGAGTGTGATAAACAATGGTGAGTGATGGCGAGCTATTGAAAGCGATAAACAATGGCTCTATAGCTTGCCGTCACTCACCATTGTTTATCGCGCTCTATAGCTCGCCATTGTTTATTGCACTCTTATTGCACTCATTGCACTCTTATTTCACTCTTATTGCACTCTTATTGCACTCCTATTGCACTCTTATGGCGCTCTTTAGCTCACCATTGTTTATCGCGCTCTTATCGCGCACTTATAGAGCTCTATAACTCGCCATCACTCGCCATTGTTTACCGTGCTCCTCTTGCGCTCTATATCTCGCCAATGTTTATCGCGCTCTATAGCTCACCATTGTTTATCATGCTCTATAGGTTGCCATTGTTACTGGCAAGCTATAGAGCTCGATAAACAATGGCAACCTATAGAGCGCGATAAACTATCGCGCTCTATAGCTTGCAATTGTTTATCGCGCTCTATAGCTCGCTATTGTATATCGCTCTCTATAGCTTGCCATTGTGTATCGTGCTTTATAGCTCACCATTGTTTATCCCGCTCTATAGCTTCCAATTGTTTATCGCGCCCTATAGCTCACCCTTGTTTATTGAGCTCTATAGCTTGCCATTGTTTATCGCACTCTTATGGTGCTCTACATCACTTGCCATTGTTTATCTCGCTCTTATCATGCTCTTATCACGCTCTATAGCTCGCCATCACTCGCCATTTTTTATCACACTCTTATGGCGCTCTACAGCTCGCCATCACTCGCCATTGTTTATCGTGCTCTTATTGCGCTCTATATCTCACCATTTTGTATCGCACTCTATAGCTTGCCATTGTTTATCGTACTCTATAGCTCGTCATTGTTTATTGCGTTCTTATCATTCTCTATAGCTTGCCATTGTTTATCGCGCTCTTATGGCGCTCTACATCACTTGCCATTGTTTATCGTGCTCTTATTGCGCTCTACAGCTCGCCATTGTTTATCGCGCTCTTATTGCGTTCTATAGCTTGCCATTATTTATCGCGCTCTTATCGCGCTCTTAAGGAGCTCTATAACTCGTCATCACTCGCCATTGTTTATCGTGCTCCTCTCGCGCTCTATATCTCACCATTGTTTATTGTGCTCTTATTGCACTCCTATTGCGCTCTTATTGCACTGTTATCGTGCTCTATAGCTCGCCATTGTTTATTGCACTTTATAGCTTGCCATCGTTTATCGCACTCTTATTGCACTCTTTTTGCACTCTATTGCACTCCTTTCGCGCTCAATAGCACACCATTGTTTAATTCGCTCCTATCATGCTCTTATCGCGCTCTCAAGCTCGCCATTGTTTAACGTGCTCTATAGCTCGGCATTGTTTATTGTGCTCTTATTGCGCTTTTATTGCACTGTTATCGGGCTCTATAGCTCACCATCGATTATTGCGCTCTATAGCTCGCCATCACTCGCCATTGTTTATCGCATTCTTATTGCACTCTTTTTGCCCTCTTATTGCACTCTTATAGCGCTAAATAGCTCGCCATTGTTTAATTCGCTCCTATCGTGCTCTTATCTTGCTCTATAGCTCACCATTGTTTATAGCGCTATTATTGCGCTCTTAATGTGCTCTTACTGCGCTCTTACTGCACTCTTATTGCGCTCTATAGCTCACCATTGTTTATCGCGCTCTATAGCTCACCCTTATTTATCGCGCTCTTATTGCACTTTTATGGAGCTTCATATCTCGCCATCACTCGCCATGGTTTATCGTGCTACTCTAGCGCTCTATATCTCGCCATTGTTTATCACGCTCTATAGCTTGCCATTGTTTATCGCGCTCTATAGCTTGCCATGGATTATCGCGCTCCATAGCTCGCCATTGTGTATCACGCTTTATAGCTCGCCATTGTTTATCGCGCTTTTATTGCACAGTATATGCACTCTAATTCGCTCTAATTATGCTCTTATTGCACTCTGTAGCTCGCCATTGTTTAATGCGCTTTTATGCTCTTATTGCCCTCTTATTATGCTCTATAGCTCACCATTGTTTATCGCGCTCTTATGGCGGTCTATAGCTCGCCATTATTTATAGCACTCTTATCACGTGCTTATCGCGCTCTATAACTCGCCATTAATTATTGTGCTGTTATTGAGCTATATATCCGCTCTAATTGTACTCTAATTGCCTTCTTATTGCTCTCTGTAGCTCACTATTGTTTAATGCGCTCTTATCGTGCTCTTATCATGCTCTTATTGCCCTCATATAATGCTGTATAGCTCGCCATTGTTTATTGAGCTCTATAGCTCACGATTATTTATTGCACTCTTATCGCGCGGCGGTCTATAGCTCACCATTATTTATTGCGCTCTTATCACGCTCAATAGCTCGCCATTGTTTATCGTGCTCTTATGGTGCTCTACAGCTCGCCTTCATTTGCCATTGTTTATCGTGCTCTAATCGTGCTCTTACCGCGCTCTACAGCTTGCCATCACTTGTTATTGTTTATCACGCTCTTATCTTACTCTTATCGCACTCTGTAGCTTGCCATTGTTTATTGGGGTCTTTTTGTGGTCTTTTTGTGGACTTTTTGTGGTCTTTTTGTGGTCTTTTGGTGGTCTTTTTGTGGTCTTTTTGTGGACTTTTTGTGGTCTTATTGTGGTCTTATTGTGCTCTTATTGCGCTCTTATTGCGCTCTTATTGCACTCTTTTTGTGCTCTATAGCTCGCCATTGTTTATTGCGCTCTATAGCTCGCCATTGTGTTCTATAGCACGCCATTGTTTATCGCGCTCTATAGCTCGCCATTATTTATCGCGCTCTATAGCCCGCCATTGTTTATCGCGCTTTATAGCTCGCCATTGTTTATGCGCTCTATAGCTCGCCATTGTTAATGATGCTCTTATAGCGCTCTACAGCTCACCATTGTTTATTGCGCTCTTATTGCGCTCTAAAGCTCACCATTGTTTATCGCGCTCTTATGGTGCTCTATAGCTTGCCATTGTTTCTCGTGCTCTTATCGTGCTCTTATGGCGCTCTACAGCTCGCCATTACTTGCCATTGTTTTTCATGCTCTTATCGTGCTCTTATCGTGTTCTTATTATGCTCTATAGTTCGCCATTGTTAATCGCGCTCTATAGCTCGCCATCACTCTCCATTGTTTATCGTGCTCTATAGCTCGCCACTGTTTATTGCACTCTTATTGCACTCTTATTGCACTCCTATTGCACTCTTATGGCGCTCTTTAGCTCACCATTGTTCATCGCGCTCTTATCGCGCACTATAACTCTATAACTCGCCATCACTCGCCATTGTTTACCATGCTCCTCTTGCGCTCTATATCTCACCAATGTTTATCGCGCTCTATAGCTCGCCATTGTTTATCACGCTCTATAGGTTGCCATTGTTATTGGCAAGCAATAAAGCTCGATAAACAATGGCAACCTATAGAGCACGATAAACAATTGCAAGCTATAGAGCGCGATAGGTTATCGCGCTCTATAGCTCGCCTATTGTATATCGCTCACTATAGCTCGCCATTGTGTATCGTGTTTTATAGGTCACCATTGCTTATTCCACTCTATAGCTTCCAATTGTTTATTGCGCCCTATAGCTCGCCCTTGTTTATCGAGCTCTATAGCTTGCCATTGTTTATCGCACTCTTATGGTACTCTACATCACTTGCCATTGTTTATCTCACTCTTATTGCGCTCTATATCCCACCATTTTTTATCGCACTCTATAGCTCGCCATTGTTTATTGCGTTCTTATCATTCTCTATAGCTTGCCATTGTTTATCGCGCTCTTATTGTGCTCTACAGCTCGCCATCACTCGCCATTGTTTATAGCGCTCAGGTCATTCCATGTCAAGTGATCCAAAAATGAATATTTTTTTTCCCTGACGTCCTCAGATTTTTTAAAAAATTTTTCTATATGAAGAACAACTTTATCTAATTACAAAAAAAAGTTTTTAATTTTTTTCTTTATCAGTTAATTTTTTACAGATTTTTAAAGTTTTAAAAAAGTGCGAATTTTGGCCTGGTATGGCTTTACATTTTCTATCATATCTCAGGCTAGAAATAAGATAGAGAAACAAAATAAACACCAATCTACTCAGAACTGTCCAGGCTTTCATCAGATATGTCACAAGAGGATCTTTGTTAATATTTTACCCATGTGATCGCAAGCGCAAAATTTTAAAACGCATTTCCGAAAAATCGGCGCGCTTTAAATATTTCAAAAACTGCCCATGTGTCTGTTTTGCTCTTACCCACATCTGTACCAAATTTCAAGTTGGGATCGCAATGGGATCATATTTTAACATATTTTACTAGTAATAGCGTCAATGGGTCATTCCATATCAAGTGATCTAAATATGAATATTTTTCTTTGCCTGACGTCTTTAGATTTTTTTTTTTTTTTTTCCTTTATGAAGTACTACTTTAGTTAATTACAAATTAAAAGTTTAGAATTTTTTTCTTCATCAGTTAATTTTTTACAGATTTTTAAAGTTTATAAAAAGGGTGAATTTTGGCCTGGTATGACTTTACATTTTTTTATCTCAGGCTAGAAATAAGATAATGAAGTGGGAGAGGCATCATTTTACTCAGAACGGTAACAGCTTTCATTTGAGATGTTACAAGACTATGAATTTGATATAAAGAAACAAACTATTGACGGGCAATTGTGAAAAAATGACTGATTGTGTTCTTGGTGATTTTTGAATTGACACTATAATAGTTAAATATTTTGCACTTAGGTCCAATGAATGCGTCCATGGGGTCAAGCTGTCACAGAGTCATCACAAATTAGCCTTATTTGCAGATGACCTGCTACTTTACATCTCCCAGCCCCTGGTCTCCATCCCTTCGGTCTTAATGGAGTTTGAACGGTTCGGACAATTGAGCAACTTTAAAGTGAATTGCTCCAAAACCGAGGCACTCAATATTTCTTTGCCTGAAAAATTGGTTTCTCATCTATCTAAACAGTTCCCATTTAAATGGAAAGTAGAAGCCATTAAGTACTTGGGAGTCCTTATACCAAAAGATCTTAAACAAATATTCAATTTAAATTATCAACCCCTTTTGACTAACGCGGAATCTGCATTTACCTCCTATAGACAATTAAAGCTATCCTGGTTCGGGAGAATAAACGTAGTCAAGATGGATGTCTTGCCCCGACTCTTATATACTTTTCAGAAGTTCCTGTTCTATTGGATAGAGGCTTCCTCTCCAAAATGCAATCTATGATCCTTAGATTTGTCTGGGGGGGCAAGAGGTCCAGATTGCGAATTAATATCCTATCCTTGCCCAAGACCAGAGGAGGGGTTGGACTACCCAACATACGAGCGTACTTTGTGGCTTCCTCTCTTGTTAGAGCTCTAGATTGGCATTATCATGCGTCCTCCAAGAAATGGGTAGGGGTGGAGCAAGACTGATTGGGGATTCCGCTGAAACACCTGCTTTGGATTTCCCCTAAAGACTCCACAGACCTAGTACCTTTGACAGACATTGACCAGAAACACCTTGAAGGTATGGCACCTAGTGACGAAAACCCTCCGCTTAAACGACAGACTTAGCCCTTTGACTCCCCTTTTTTCCAACCCATCTTTCCCACCCAGATTTGACAGGCAGAGATTTTTATGTTGGCGGATTGTGGATGACACCCGAGTAGGACAGACTCTGTCCAGTGGTGGTTTGCCCCCGATGGCAGAGCTACAACTCAAAGAACCTACGAGACCTCTTAAGTGATTCGAATTTCTCCAATACAGAGCATACTTATATTCAGCTGACCACTCTTGCAGGGTAAGATTGACGCCCAACGTATTGGAGAGGTTATTCCAACTGGAGGCTCCACCGAGGCGCAAAATATCAGTTCTATACCAGGCCTTAGGGTCCATGAGAGAGCAGGGCACCCGTTACTTCCAAGTGCTTGGGAGAGGGAATTGGGGTGTAGCATTTCAGAAGCTAATTGGCAGAAATGCTTTATATTTACTCACTCACTAGCTAGCGCTTGTTCTGCACAAGAAAGAAGCTATAAGCTGCTCACTAGATGGTACTTGTGCCCGACGACACTCCGGAACATGTTCCCTGGAACCCCTGATACCTGCTGGCGCTGTGGGGAAGAGAAAGGTACAATGATACACATTTGGTGGAGTTGTGGGGAAATCCGGCGGTTCTGGTCTGAGGTTTTCAATGCATACGCCCGGATAACAGGTAAACAAGCCGAATGCTGCCCAGAATCGGCAATGTTATCCATTTTTCCAGGTCCTATTGGGCTACAGAAGAGGGATATTCTCCACTTTTGCATCTCGGCTGCTCGTGCTGTGATCCCGAGGTTCTGGAAATCAAGCCGGGCTCCATCTCTACTTGATTGGTTCAAAGAATTGATGGACATATATCGAATGGAGGAGCTCGCAGCTGATGCGTCGGGATCTCGGAACAAATTCTTAGGGATTTGGGTTGAATGGATTCTTTTTCACGACTCTGCAGAATTTAGGAGTATCTTTTCCAGCACAGATAATATGGCTCGACCTCTGGCTGATGGGGAGCCAGTGGGATGAGTACCCTTTCTCCTTCCCATACCTCACCCGTCCCCCCCCTCCTTTTTTTCTTTTTTTCTTACGTGGCTTTTCTTTCCCAGTATAACTTTTTCTAATGGTTTTTGTTTCTCTTCTCTCTCTCTTCTTTTCTCTCTCTCTTTTCTTCCCATCTGATACATTCAGTCTAGGTATTTCCTTTCTACACCTATACCTTCAGAATTCTAGTGAACATTAGACAGGTATCGGAAACTCTGAGCTGTGAGTAGATCATTAATATTTCGGCCTTCCTTTCCGGTACACCAGTCGATAGACTATTCCAACTAGGCCTCAACGGGTAATGACCCACTTACGTGGTCAACCTGTTAGAATGGGCCAAGTGATAAAAATCATTCTGCTGGCGCTGCTTGTCCCCTTGACATCAGAACATCTCAAAACCCTGAGAAAGGTTGTATACTCGAGTGTTTGGAATTATATTTAGATTGTAGTATATATTGTACCAGAGATAAGCGCAAAAGTAAATTTGCAGCTTATCTTAAAGTTACTAATAACTTTGTGAATTCTCTTTTTGTATATTTTATATGTCTCAAGATTTTGTTAAAAGATTGAATGTATGTCTTTCATATGTTTTTTCAAAATTTAATAAAAATGAGATTAACCATAGTTAAATATTTTAAAATATGATCCCATCACGATCCCAACTTGAAATTTGGTACAGATGTGGCTTAGAGCATAAAAGACACATGGGCAGTTTTGGAAAATTTTTATTAAAACGTTTTTTCGGAAATGCGTTTCAAAATGTTGCGTTTGCATTCGCATGGGTAAAAAATTAAAATTAACAAATATACTCTTGACATATCTGGTAAAAGCCTGGACAGTTCTGAGTAGAATGGTGTTTATTTTGTTTCTCTATCTTATTTCTAGCCCGAGATAAAAAAATGTAAAGTCATACCAGGCCCCAATTCACCCTTTTTTTAAACTTTAAAAATCTGTAAAAAATTAACTGATGAAGAAAAAAATTCCAAACTTTTAATTTGTAATTAACTAAAGTAGTACTTCATAAAGGAAAAAAAAAAAAAAAATCTAAAGACGTCAGGTAAAAAAAAATATTCATATTTAGATCACTTGATATGGAATGACCCATTGACGCTATTAATAGTAAAATATGTTAAAATATGATCCCATTGCGATCCCAACTTGAAATTTGGTACAGATGTGGCTAAGAGCAAAGCAGACACATGGGCAGTTTTTGAAATATTTAAAGAGCGCCGATTTTTCGGAAATACGTTTTAAAGTTTTGCGCTTGCGATCACATGGGTAAAATATTAACAAAGATCCTCTTGTGACATATCTGATGAAAGCCTGTATAGTTCTGAGTAGATTGGTGTTTATTTTGTCTCTCTATCTTATTCCTAGCCTGAGTTATGAGGAGAAACGTAAAGGCAGGCAACAGCGAAATTCACACTTTTTCCGAACTTTGAAAATCATTTAAAAAAAAAAAAAATTTTTTTTAAATTTTCTCTTCACATTTTGCATTGTCTGACATGCTATTATCAAATAACAAAATCTCAAAATAATTAAAAATA
The DNA here is from genome assembly GCA_033576535.1 of Allobates femoralis. Classification (NCBI taxonomy): domain Eukaryota; kingdom Metazoa; phylum Chordata; class Amphibia; order Anura; family Aromobatidae; genus Allobates; species Allobates femoralis. The sequence goes on along the minus strand of JARQOC010000005.1, from coordinate 327,781,805 downwards.
TAGAGGTAATAATCATTGGTTCACTTGACATGGAATGACCCGCTCTTATTGCGTTTTATAGCTTGCCATTATTTATCGCGCTCTTATCGTGCTCTTAAGGAGCTCTATAACTCGCCATCACTCGCCATTGTTTATCGTGCTCCTCTCGCGCTCTATATCTCGCCATTGTTTATTGTGCTCTTATTGTGCTCTTATTGCACTCTTATTGTGCTCTTATTGCACTATTATCGCACTCAATATTTCGCCATTGTTTATTGCACTTTATAACTCGCCATCGTTTATCGCACTCTTATTGCACTCTTTTTGCACTCTTATTGCACTCCTATCACGCTCAATAGCTCGCCATTGTTTAATTTGCTCTTATCACGCTCTTATTGCACTGTTATCGGGCTCTATAGCTTACCATTGTTTATTGCGCTCTATAGCTCGCCATCACTCGCCATTGTTTATCGCATTCTTATTGCACTCTTTTTGCCCTCTTATTGCACTCTTATCGCGTTCAATAGCTCGACATTGTTTAATTCGCTCCTATCGTGCTCTTATCTCGCTCTATTGCTTGCCATTGTTTATCAAGCTCTTATTATGCTCTATTGCTCGCCATTGTTTATAGCACTTTATTGCTTTTTTAATATGCTCTTATTGCGCTCTATAGCTCACCATTGTTTATCGTGCTCTATAGCTCACCGTTATTTAACGCGCTCTTATCGCGCTCTTATGGAGCTTTATAGCTCGCCATCACTCGCCATGGTTTATCGTGCTCCTCTAGCGCTCTATATCTCGCCATTGTTTATCACGCTCTATAGCTCGCCATTGTGTATCGCGCTTTATAGCTCACCATTGTTTATCGCACTTTATAGGTTGCCATTGTTTATCGCACTCTATAGCTTCCAATTGTTTATCACACCCTATAGCTTGCCATTGTTTATCGCTCTCTATAGCTCGCCATTGTGTATGGCGCTCTATAGCTCGCCATTGTTTATCGCGCTCTATAGCTTCCAATTCTTTATCACGCCCTATAGCTTGCCATTGTTTATCACTCTCTATAGCTCGCCATTGTGTATCGCGCTCTATAGCTCGCCATTGTTTATGGCGCTTTGTAGCTTTTTATTGTTTATCATGCCCTATAGCTCGCCATTGTTTATAGCGCTCTTATGGCACTCTACATCACTCGCCATTGTTTATCTCACTCTTATCGCACTCTATAGCTCGCCATTGTTTATCGCGCTCTATAGCTCACCATTGTTTATCACGCTGTTATGACGTTTTAATGGCGCTCTACATCACTCGCCATTGTTTATCATGCTTTTATGGAGCTCTATAACTCGCCATTGTTTACCGTTCTCCTCTCGCGCTCTATATCTCGCCATTAATTATTGCGCTCTAGAGCTCGCCATTGTTATTGGCAAGCTAGAGCTCGATAAACAATGGCAACCTATAGAGCGCGTTAAACAATAGCAAGCTATAAAGCGCTATAGTTTATCGCGCTCTATAGCTCGCCATTGTGTATCTCTCTCTATAGCTCGCCATTGTTTATCCCACTCTATAGCTTCCAATTGTTTATCGCGCCCTATAGCTCGCCCCTTGTTTATCGCGCCCTATAGCTCGCCATTGTTTATGGCACTCTTATGGTGCTCTACATCACTTGCGATTGTTTATCTCGCTCTTATCGCGCTCTATAGCTCGCCATCACTCGCCATTTTTTATCACGCTCTTATGGCGCTCTACAGCTCACCATCACTCGCCATTGTTTATCGTGCTCTTATCGTGCTCTATAGCTTTCCATTGTTTATCGTACTCTGTAGCTCGCCATTGTTTAATGCGCTCTTATCGTGCTCTTATCGTGCTCTTACTGCCCTCTTATTATGCTCCATAGCTCACCGTTGTTTATCGCGCTCTATAGCTCAAAATTATTTATCATGCTTTTATCGCACTCTTATGGTGGTCTATAGCTCACCATTTAGCACGATCTTATCGCACTTTTATGGCGGTATATAACTCACCATTATTTATCGCGCTCTTATCACGCTCTATAGCTCCCATCACTCGCCATTGTTTATCGTGCTCTTATGGCGATCTACAGCTCGCCATCACTCGCCATTGTTTATCATGCTTTAATCGCGCTCTATAGCTCGCCATCACTCGCCATTGTTTATCATGCTCTTATTGCACTCTGAAGCTCGCCATTGCTTATTGCACTCTTATTGCACTCTATAGCTCACCATTATTTATTGCGCTCTTATTGCGCTATTATGGAGCTCTATAACTCGCCATCACTCGCCATTGTTTATCGTGCTCTTATCGCACTTTATAGCTCGCCATTGTTTATCGCGCTCTATAGCTCGTCATTGTTCATTGCGCTCTAAAGCTCGCCACTGTGTATCGAGCTCTATAGCTCGCCATTGTTTATCGCGCTCTTATCGTCTTCTATAGCTCGCTATTGTTTATCACGCTCTTATGGCGCTCTATAGCTCGCCATTGTTTATCATGCTCTTATGGCCCTCTTATGGAGCTCTATAACTCACCATCACTAGCTATTGTTAACTGTGCTCTTATTGTGCTCTATAGCTCGCCATGTTTATCGTGCTCTTATTGCACTTTTATTGCGCTCTATAGCTCGCCATCACTCGCCATTGTTTATCGTGCTCTTATTGCACTCTTATTGCGCTCAATAGCTCACCATTGCTTATAGCGCTTTTATCGCATTCTGATCGCACTCTTATCTTGCTCTATAGCTCACCATTTTTTATCGTGCTCTTATCGCACTCTTATGGCGGTTTATAGCTCACCATTATTTATCGTGCTCTATAGCTCGCCATCAGTCGCCATTGATGAAGAGCTATAGAGTGCGATAAGAGCATGATAAACAATATCGCACTCTATAGCTCTTCATCAGTCGCCAAACAGTCGCCATTGTTTATCATGCTCTTATCGTGCTCTATAGCTCGCCATCAGTTGCTATTGTTTATTGCGCTCTATATCATGCCATCACTCTCTATCACTCTCTATCTTGTCTTGGGTTAATTCAGTCGGACAAGTATCTGCTTTGCATTAGTGAGGCAGCCGTCATCTTGGGCTCATGTCGTCATTGCTGACTGAATATTTCCCCATTGTGATGTCATACCACCTCAGTGAGAGCCAGGTACAGGGTATTCTAGAACCTTCAGTAGCCAGCTGTCACCCTCGGAACAGGTGACAGCTGGCTACAAATCTTCTAGGACCATCTGTAACAACTATCCTGAGGGCGAGGGCTTGAGTGCTGGCTACAGGTCCTCAAAGACCATCATTCATGGCAAGCTCTCACCATCAGACTAGATTACAAAACAGTGAGAGCCGGCTATCCAGGTGCCCATGACTTTCTCTATCCAGCTTTCGCCCTCTTTATTTCTTTATAACGATGAGGGCTGGCTACAGGGACTTACAGAACAACCCATAGCAAGCCCTCACCTTCAGGATAGGGGAGAGCTGGCTATAGGTCTTCTATGACAATCAGTAGCAAGCCCTCACTATCAGAATAGTTTAGAAAAAGGTGAGGGCTGGCTATAGGGACTTCTTGGACCATCAGCTGTCACCCTCAGAATGTTTTTAAATAATATCCCATTATGATGTCAAAATACTCTATTGTGATGTCATAATACTACTAGAGAGGCAGAATAAATGTATCACTGTTTTTTATTTGAAAGAAATTAGGCTTGGGCCAAAAATAGCATGTCATGCAAGAAAACTGTTAGAAATGTCAACTATGCTCCTTTACTTGTCAGGATTCAACCTGTGGCGAGAAAAAAAAAATATTAAACCGTGCAGTATACTATATCAGGCGCCTTTATTCGAGCTGACCAATGGTCAATAAGTCATTTAAATGAGCCCTTTTGACTGATTAAAGGAGGGTGTAGGAGGTTGTGGTCCTGTGGAGAGAGCTGAAGGGGGTTTTGGCTTTATGAAAAGGCCTTCAACCCTGAAGAGAGGTCTGCGGCCCTCTAGAGCAGCCTGTTGCACTGTAAACAGAGCCTGTGTCCCTGTTGAGAGAGATGGAGGGGGTTGTGGCACTGTGGAAAGGCCTATTGCCATGCGGAAAGGACTAGTGACCCTTTGCAAAGGGCCATTGGCTTTGTGGAGGGGGTTGTTGCCCTGTAAAAGTAGCCTGTGTCCTTGTTGAGAAAGCCAGACGGGGTTGTGGCCTGATGGAAAGGCCTATGACACAGTGGAAGGTACCTGTGGCCCTGTGGAGAGAGCTGGAGGGAGTTGTGGCCTGTGTGAAAGGCCTTTGGCCTGTAGAGCAGGCTGGAGGGGCCTGTGGAGGGCTCTGGAGTAAGATGGGGGCCTATGAAGTCCTTTACAGTAAACATCTAAATGTTCAAGCTTTGTGTCCGATCTGCAACAGTGTTGACTCTAATGTTGCTGAAGTGCAACACAGATTGATTCTTGTGTTGCAAAAGGGCAACATGATGACCTGTGGAGAGAGTTGGAGGGGGTTGTGTCCCTGAGGAAAGGGCCTATGGCTCTGTGGAGAAACTGAAGGGGGTTCTGGCAATGTGGAAAGTCCTGTGACCCTGTTGAAGGAGCTTGTGGTCCTGTGGAATTTGCAAAGGGCCATTGGCCTTGTGGAGGGGGCTGTTGCCCTGTAAAAGTAGCCTGTGTCCTTGTTGAGAAAGCCAGAAGGGGTTGTGGCCATATGGAAAGGCCTATGAAATAGTGGAAGGGACCTGTGGCCCTGTGGAAAGAGCTGAAGGTGGGTATGGCCCTGTGGAAAGGCCTGTGACCCTGTAGAGGGATCTGTGGCCCTCTAGAGGTGTCTGCGGCCCTGCATATGGGCCTATGGCCCTGTGGAAATGCCAATTGCTCTGCGGGAGGGACCTGTGGCCCTTTGCAAAGGGTCATTAGCCTTGTGGAGGGGGCTGTTGCTTTGTTGAGGGGTCTGTGGCCCAGTGTGATTGTTGATAGCCTGACAAATCATCCCATAAAAACACTTGCATAGTTTTTAAGGATCTTGTTGCTGTAGGATGCTTGCTGACCATTAAAGTGAATGAAAAGGAAACATCTTTAAGCTACAGGATCCTTCAAAAATATGCAAGTGTTAAACACTGTGTGCTTACTTACTGATTCATCTTCTCTGCTGCAACTTCAGTGCTCTGACTGGCAGGAGCACTTTTATGGCTACCTGACCTTTAATGCTTTGTCAGTATTACTAGAATTCAAAATAATTAGACTAAATGGCTCAGAAACCTGACAGTAGTAAATAATTGTGCCATTTGAATAATTATCAGAATTGTTTCATCATAGCCATATGTCTTCCGCTTTATTTTTATCTCTAAACTAAAAAGTTATTAAAGGGACACTGTCACCAGGCTTTTGACATTTCATCTGACAGCAGCATAATGTAGAGGTAGAAATCCTGATTCCAGCGATGTCACTTATTGAGCTCCTTGCTGTCATTTTGATAAAATTACAGTTGTCTCTGCTGCAGATTTGGCAGCTCCGAAGTATGACTGGACTACTTGAGTAGTCCTCTAATGATAGATCATCGGGAGACTAACAGTGATTTTATGCAAACTGCACTGAGCAGCCTAGTAACTGATACGTCATTGGAATCAGGATCTGTTTTTCCACATTATGGTGTGCTCAGATGAGATGGCTAAAATCTATTGACAGAATACCTTTAACACTATTATAAACATTTGTAGTGTTTGTATTAAAGAAAATCTTCTTCCATGTCTTCGAGGGTCCCATTCACCTTGAATTGTAGAACAACCTAGAACAGAAAAGAAATAAAACATGAATTCAAAACCTTTAACAAGACCAGAACTTTAGTCTTCGAAACGCCTCTTTCTTTTGTTAGGAGCCGATCACTGATGTCTTCTTAATCTCTTTAAAGGAAAGAGGAATACATATGTTAAAACAGAAATGTTTATTGTTCAAAGACAATGAGTATATTCACCAATTACCCGGGCTGTTTCCTTTTCCTCAATTGCATCCCTGTCTTCATGGACCTTGTCCTGACCCTAGGTTCAGTTGGTGCTCTCTGCCTGATATAAATAATAACATTACATTTTCTGGGCACTTTGAGCGGTATACGTTGACAGGTCTGATATGACCAAGGTCTGCTGTAATGTCCTCTAAGTATGAATGGGAGAAGATATCCAGTTCTACATGCAGACATGTTATACACATCTTTTATTTATCCTAAATGTTTAGGGACTGAGGCTCTTTTTGTGATGGAGATATCAGCAATAAACGCCTGTAATATACCGTTCCGCAAACTGTCTACAAGTGGCCGCTACTGAGAGCACTTTGCCCGGTTATTGTGCTGAGGGAGCTCGGAAGAACAAGTCATTGTCCATAACATCACAAGCTATGTAGAGGACTTTCAAGGCTACGAGAGCTACTTTTCAGCATTTGAATAAGACCAATGGTACTGGAGTTTTGTCCATGCTGGTGCCCAAATTCTTGGTCAATATAGAAATGCTGCATATCTCCATGTCGTCCTGGAAGTCCTCTACTTACCTTAAGGTAAAGAATATTTATATCATGTTAGCCAGTAGATAGAAAAATATATTGCAATCTGAGAGTCCTCAGTGGTTGATACCTTTTTGAGAGTCCTCAGTGGTTGATACCTTTTGGAGGTATCAACCACTGAGGACTCTCAGATTGCAATATATTTTTGTACTTACCTTGAAAGTTTGGGGACAGAGGCTCCTTCTGCACCATGGAAACAGGGGTCAGAATGATAACATGAAAAAATACATTACTGAAAAATGCCCACAAGATACAACCAATGAATGGTTTCACGGTTTTTGGGCTGTTGCTCTTTGTGGGGAAAACCATCGGCCATAAATGTTTAGGGTGTGTAGAGGAATTTTACGACTACAAGAGCTACCTTGCGTCTTTTCAATCAGATATACAGAACCGGAGTTACCGGAACCTACTGACACCTGCACATCGGCAGTTTCCAAACTCCTACTAGCTTACTTGATTTAATGATATACCCACCTTTGAGTCCTACTACTTAAATTTGACACACCGAGGTCCTCTCTTTCATCCTGGGCACTATTTTCTTCAGCTTCCTGGACCATTTGCTCCTCTTCTCCATTTCTATCTCCTCTAAAAAGAAGCAGAAGGGAGCAAACTGTTATAATCTCCCATTTCAACTAAATGTTGATAAAATGTAATATTCTGTTTGCAATGAATTACCCTTGAGCTGCTGGGTTGAGGTTAATTGTCCAGTGCTGTTCCTGATGCCAAGATCAGTGTGTACACTTCGCAGAAGTCTCCTAAAGTTCTCTCTCTGTAATTCCTCTCTGCCATGTCATGTTGGAATGACTGAGGTATTTAGAAAAAAAGATACCTCTCTCTCTGTTAAATGTGACACAGTCCGTGTCTGACATGTTTTTCCTGCCACCTGACTAGAGATGGATTTAAGTTTTTACCTAGATAGGAATAGAGTAGATCATAAATACATGGCCCATTAATGTAAGATTTTTGACTTTAAAGACTTACCATATATACTCGTGTATAAGCCGACCCGAGAGTATAAGCCGAGGCCCCTAATTTTGCCCCCAAAAACTGGGAAAACGTATTGACTCGAGTATAAGCCTAGGGTGGGAAATGCTTCCGGGAGCGCCGGATTTCCAAGAACCGGCAAAACCGCACTTGCCGCATATGATTGTAAGTCCCATAGAGAATGATTCAGGCTTGCTGCAGTCTTGCCGCAAGTGAGCCGTTATGCAGCAGATGCGGCTAAAGATTAGAAAACAGATGAGTCCTGCACACAAAGAACAGGTCTGTAGGAGCCTGTTCACACCGCCAGCATAATTGTAAACAAAAAGCTAAATGCGACCAAAAACAACAGTACACTGCAGTAAAAGTATTAAATGCAAGTGCAGTATAAAAAAAAGTGTATAACAATTACAGGGATACTTAGTCTATCCGTTTTTTTGCGCAAAAAAAAAAAAAAAAAAGTTATATCAAGCCACGTCACTAACTTCAAAGTGTACCCATCTCTGACGCGGTCCTAACTGTTGTATTAAAAACCTGACTAGTGTGTATACTTACCAGTGAGCAGGAGCCAGAAAGGACAGTGTCTGAAATGGACTGAAGGCGACGGGGCTATATGTGTGCAGGGCCCAGAGAGGGGCGGGAACTCCATCTCTTGCAAAGCAAGAGGCAATTAATTAGAAAACAGATGAGTCCTGCACACAAAGAACAGGTCTGTAGGAGCCTGTTCACACCGCCAGCATAATTGTAAACAAAAAGCTAAATGCGACAAAAAACAACAGTACACTGCAGTAAAAGTATTAAATGCAAGTGCAGTATAAAAAAAGTATAACAATTACAGGGTACTTAGTCTATCCGTTTTTTTGCGCAAAAAAAGTTATATCAAGCCACGTCACTAACTTCAAAGTGTACCCATCTCTGACGCGGTCCTAACTGTTGTATTAAAAACCTGACTAGTGTGTATACTTACCAGTGAGCAGGAGCCAGAAAGGACAGTGTCTGAAATGGACTGAAGGCGACGGGGCTATATGTGTGCAGGGCCCAGAGAGGGGCGGGAACTCCATCTCTTGCAAAGCAAGAGGCAATTAATTAGAAAACAGATGAGTCCTGCACACAAAGAACAGGTCTGTAGGAGCCTGTTCACACCGCCAGCATAATTGTAAACAAAAAGCTAAATGCGACCAAAAAACAACAGTACACTGCAGTAAAAGTATTAAATGCAAGTGCAGTATAAAAAAAGTATAACAATTACAGGGTACTTAGTCTATCCGTTTTTTTGCGCAAAAAAAGTTATATCAAGCCACGTCACTAACTTCAAAGTGTACCCATCTCTGACGCGGTCCTAACTGTTGTATTAAAAACCTGACTAGTGTGTATACTTACCAGTGAGCAGGAGCCAGAAAGGACAGTGTCTGAAATGGACTGAAGGCGACGGGGCTATATGTGTGCAGGGCCCAGAGAGGGGCGGGAACTCCATCTCTTGCAAAGCAAGAGGCAATTAATTAGAAAACAGATGAGTCCTGCACACAAAGAACAGGTCTGTAGGAGCCTGTTCACACCGCCAGCATAATTGTAAACAAAAAGCTAAATGCGACCAAAAACAACAGTACACTGCAGTAAAAGTATTAAATGCAAGTGCAGTATAAAAAAAGTATAACAATTACAGGGTACTTAGTCTATCCGTTTTTTTGCGCAAAAAAAGTTATATCAAGCCACGTCACTAACTTCAAAGTGTACCCATCTCTGACGCGGTCCTAACTGTTGTATTAAAAACCTGACTAGTGTGTATACTTACCAGTGAGCAGGAGCCAGAAAGGACAGTGTCTGAAATGGACTGAAGGCGACGGGGCTATATGTGTTGTTTTTGGTCGCATAGTGGGGAGGGAGAGACTGGATGTAGGAATCTGCGCAGCAAATTACTGAACAGTGACAGTAGGGAGAGGGCAGAGGTAACCAGCGAGGGGGAAGACTGGGCGCAGGGATCTCATCCAGGCTGCAAGTGAACAGCAACAGGAGGAGGACGACGAAGGTAACCTGCGGGGGAAGGAATGGGGGTCTGGGAGCAAGCCCTCATGTCATAAAATGTAAAGAGAACAGAGGGAAGCGGCAGGGGGTGAGGGGCGATCTGGGAGAAGGCACACACCGGCAGGCTGCTGACTGACTCGAGTATAAGCCGAGGGAGACTTTTTCAGCCAAGAACAAGGGCTGAAAAAGTCGGCTTATACTCGAGTATATACAGTACTTCTTCTGGTAGCGATGAAGGTCGGTGGATACATTATAAATCTGTCTTCCTATAGTCGATAGTCCAGATAAATTCTTCTTGTGTTTTTTGGCCAGCACCCATCTCACTTTGTTTACAGTGGTTTAATGTCTACTTTAAAAAACAAAACAAAAAACAGTAAACCACTTAATAAAGATTGAGTTGAGCCCTTTCAATCTTAAAGGGATCCTGTCACCTCCAAAACGCCTCCTAAGATAGCAAAACATGTCCCTGCAGCATCCCATCACTAATCTCACACTCCTTTTGTCTCCTAAAAGCATCCTGTGAAAGTGCATAGAAACATTTTAATACTTACTCATTAGTGATTATAATTAGCAGGGGCTATATTCTTTAGTCACCAGGGCATGTTGTTTTGCAGCCTCGAGGATCCACCCTCTCTCTGTCTGTGCTGCTGTTATGTGCAGCTAAAGGCAGGACTAATGATTTGCATTCTGTGAGTGGTAGAGAGGGGGGAGGGTAAAGTCTGCACAAGCAGAGCACACACACAGAGAGGGTGAAACCAGGAGCTGCAAAACAGCCTGCCCTGGTGACTAAAGAATATAGCCACTGCTAATTATAATCACTAATGAGTAATTATTAAAACATTTTTATGCACTTTCACAGGATGCTTTTAGGAGGCAAAAGGAGTGTGAGATTAGTGATAAGATGGTGCAGGGACATGTTTTGCTACCTTAGGAGGTGTTCTTGAGGTGACAGGATCCCTTTAAGGTATGAAAATTTGAAAAAGACTAAATTGCTGGAGTCAATGACAGCACCAACGTGACAGAGGGAAACCTACACTAAACGGGCGGTGTCTCTCCTCCGCCTCAGTTGGATTTCAGAGCATGAGAGGGACTACAGAATCTAAATATATAGAAAAGTCACCTCACACCAAACATATGTCAAAATGAATGGTAGGTATAGTTTAGATTCTAAGTGCAAAACATCTGTGATAAGGGAGCATATATATTACTACTGATAATGCATTTTAGAGGCTGCTGCAACATGCATTCTTGTTAAGAAAATGCACTATCCTGGACACCGATACTATAATTTTGCATCCAGGATACTGCGGGGAAATAAGGGAAAGACTCCCCACACACCTGCCGGAGGATTTAGCACCAAGTTGTCCTGTGAAATCTGGTTAAAGGGAGGATCTACTGAAAGGGACTGAAATCCACTAATCCTACGGGTTGAAGTCATGACAACTAACAGTTCCCCTCTAATGTGGAAGCTGTCGTAGCAACAAGAAAATCTTCCATTTCTTCTTCTTCAGTAAGCACAAAACAGGTTACTTGGTGGGTAGCCATCTTATGGGATTATGGGATAGATGTGACGCATCCTCTCTGTGCACTCGGAAACCTGTGAGTCAAGACATGGGAACATTAGCTAGACATGTGGTTTTAAATAACAATAATGTGGAGTTGCTTGTTATTTACGGTCATGTTTCTGACAACTCCTGGTCTTTGCAAGTGCTTTAGTATGATTAATGCCTCAAGATAATTTAGTATTTCCAACTGATACACTTCATTTCGGCATCCTCTTCGGACATCCTTGACGGCTTGCAAAAAAGTTGGCTTTGCAATGGTCAGGATCTCCCAACATTGCTGAGGTATTTTGTTCAATTTATGCAACTACCGGTACCGAAGAGAAAGATTAATAAATGTGATTGTTAGGTAAGGCCTATTTTTAAGTCATGAGTGAAAAATCCTGGAGGAAGAGATAAATTAAAAAAAGAAATAAATAATTGTGCATACCTCTGTAAGGATAAATATTAGCTGACATACTTTTTGCTGACAATGTGTTTTGCAACTCTCTTAGAAAATTTCTTCTGGATGTCCGCAGTCACGTACTGGAAATACTTCATAACCTTGAAGAGTTTTTCATTTTTATCATGTAAACTGATCGCAAACGGTATATAGTGTACAAATCTTTGGACGTTCTTAATGTAGTTGGTAACAGTTTGGTTGCACAGGCCAAGATCTTGCAACTTTTTGAAAAATAAATGGGTGTTTTCAATCTGTGTTGCAAAGTTGAGGCTCATACGACAATTGTTCATAAAGTATAGAAACCTTGACACCTCTTCAACAATTTGTATTTTTCCAACTTGCAATGGTTCTGCAAATGAGAGGAAAAACCTTTTTTTATTGGATCAGACAAAGGATGGCGATTATAAAAACCTGCATCTTTCATTTTGATCCTCTTGTCCACAGTCCATTTCTGGCTTGGCATCCTACAAATTTGGAGGAAAGAACAGGTCAGACTGGAATCAAATTACAACTTTGTGAAAAATACTTTGAATGTGTGTTTATTTATATATATATATATATATATATATATATATATATATATATATATATACATACATACATAAAAATATACAGTGGCGTCCTGCCAATGGCAGCAGACTATGCAGCCACTATGGGGCCTGCGAGTCTGGGGTTCCCTGTGCCAATGCATTCACGGGGCCCTCACCCAGTGGCAGAATGTGGTAAACATTTCTGTGTCCCTGGGCCCGATTTCTGTGGACCCCAGTACTGACTGGCAGGAGCACTTTGCTGGCTCCCTGCCCTTTATACGCAGCATCCACTGCTGAATGCTGCGTATTCTAAAGTTTATCCATGGGTAAAACTAGCACATGATCCTCTACTGTCCCACAGATGAAGATAGTAATGGCAGTGCATTTCAGTATGCCCCACCAAAGCTGTGTGCCCCACATAGCTGTGTGTTTCTAGGGCACTTTTTTGGCATCCTGTTTTATGGCTACAATGGAAGGGAAATTCATGGGTTAAAATAGGAGAAAAATTTACTTTGTAAGGGCTGTAAAGTTGTGGGTTATGCTATTAAGTGACCCAGATAAATATTCTTGGCATTGTTTGCATATATATATATGCATATATAATATGCATGATGAGAGAAAGTTACACACACTAACTGACCTCGACCTGTCTGCATCTGTTTGGCTGGTATTTTCCTCACTTCCTCTGGTCTCTGAAACATCTGACAACGAAGCCGATCAACAACCAGAGGATGTAGAGTCTTCTGCAGCTGCAAGATTTACCAATTCAGGATTTGATATGGCTGGGTGTGTCGATGTGCCAGTTGATGTAGATGGCTCCTCATCTTCAACAGTCCTGTAAATTATAAAAATCCTTAATAATAAAATGAAGTACAAAGTAGGCCAGTGGTGTTGACAATTTTTTAAAGTGGCCTAAAAGCCAGGATGTGCTGAGGCATATGCAATGTTTGAGCAAGTGGTTAAAGTAAATTCCTTGTACAAATTTACACTGACATGTAGCCATCATGATTCTGCATGACGGGCGGCTCTTCCTCTGTGATGGGCGGCTCTTCCTCAAGGACATTAGATATTTCCTCCTGGATAGGCAGCACTTTGTCCTCATTGGGCAGCTCTTGCTCACTGGCTGGCAGCTCATCCCGCACAGATGATGCCCCCTCATCTTCACAGATGATGCCCCCTAATCTTCAACAATCCTGTAAATAAATACATGTGATTATTTGGGATAGTTCAGAACATAAATGCAAACCTATAAAGCTTACACAAGTATGAACTTCAGTATTCAAAGCATAAGATGTTAGTGGTGCATACCTGGCCATAGTTGATTTCTCAGGTATCATGAATCCTCTGTCCTCCAGGAAGGAGATAAGATCGTCCTATGTAGTGACCTCTGGAATCTTGTCATAAGGGATATATGTTCCTTTTGTTATTGTTATTAGCGTGTTCTTAGATGCTGTACAGATGAGAAGGATGTGCTAGTGAAAGAGTCTAAGGCATTGTCGTGTAAAATGGTGTGGCAGTTGAGTAAATGTTTTGTAACATATTGGACTTGTCTTTGGCATCCTAAAGCCACTGTAAAAAAGAAAAATGTAAGATTAGGAACAATATCACTGAGAATCCTGCTTGCCCACCCACTAATATCAACCAGCATTTGTTTTTGGTTTCATCAGGACAATTGGATTGCACAAATCTGATTTGTTTAAAAAATAAAAAGTACACAGCTCATGAGACTCTTACTTTCTAAAAGGCACATTTCATCATTGCAATATATATATATTTTTTTTTAAAGATGAGGGCTAGCTCTTGTGAGCATTTTGATTACCAACAGCCAGCCCTCATCACAAAGACCGGACAAAAACGTACATGATTTTTTAAGGCGTAATTGTACATACAGTTTAGCGCAAGTCAATGCGTTTTTGTCCCATACTATACAAATTGTGGCAATATTGTGTCAATAACACATGCGTTTTTTTATCATATGCATGTTCCTAGATCTTGCGCAAATCTAATGTTTTGCAAAAATTATGTAGATTGACAAAATACTGTTCAAAAAATGCATGTGGCGTTGATCATGCAAATGCTTATACAGTTTTGCACATGGCCGGCACTCATTTTTCAGTCAAAACGGAAAAACGAGTGTGCGAGCAAGTGCATATACAGTTTAAAGCCATTTTACTACAAACATTGAAAGATACAGAAAGACCATGTCAAAAACATAAACACTTTCTGCGACTGAGCCTGAACCATTGCAAGCTTTAACATGATTTTAAAATACACTTTCACAGAACAATCCTGCCCCACCCCCCTACCACAGTACTACAAGTGTTATGAATTCTGCTTGTGGGCTCCCTCCTGTGGTTGTGGCTGGTAATGCAGTTCATCCTGTTTTGCAGTCTTGATCAGGTGATTTGGATAATTGGAATATAGACTGGGGTATTTAGGTAGGATTTTTTCAGTCCTTGCCAGTTGTCAATTGTTCCTGGAGGTGTTTCACCTCTGCCTGGTCTCTTTCTGCCCTGCTGCAAAACGTCCAAGCAAAGTGAATGGTTTTGTTTTCTTGTGGCACATAAGCTGTGTGCTTGTTTTGGAATTGTCTATTTCTGATCAGAGTTGCGGTTTTTGTGGATATTTGGTCTGCATGTCTGTCTTAAATTTTAGGAAGAAAACCTGCTCTCTGTTAGGAAATTAAGTGCTATTCATTGGTTGTTGGATTGTACAGCTTTTGATTGTGTCATCATAGTTGGATTCACAGGAGTTCTGCAGATTTAGAGGGCGCCGAGTCTTGAGTAGACTCAGGGGTATTTTTGTATTATCTGCTGTGGATATTTTTGAAAGGATTTTTATACTGACTGCAATAGTATCCTGTCCTGTCTTTACCTATCTAGCTAGAGTCGCCTCCTTTGCTAAATTCTGTTTTCTGCCTGAGTGTGTCTTTTCCTCTCTTACTCACAGTCAATATTTGTAGGGGGCTTTCTATCCTTTGGGGGTTCTGCTCTGAGGCAAGATAGAATTCCTGTTTCTATCTTTAGGGGTAGCTAGTTCTCCGGCCGTGTTAAGGTGTCTAGGGTATGGTTAGTCACATCCCACGGCTACTTCTAGTTGCGGTGTTAGGTCAGGAACTGCGGTCAGTAAAGGTACCACTTACTCCTGTGAAAGATATGATCCGGTGACCTTGGAGCCGCATGAATAACATGCAAGCTAAAAAATTTGCGCAGGTCACAGAGAGGTCATCAGATAATGCTGAAGTATGGTTAGGCACCTGATTCCAGTACAAGCTTTTGAGATTCACTCTGTGTGCCACTGGTGTTTTGTGGAAAAGCCGATCTAAGATTGTGTAACAGCTTCTGTTGATAATCCTGCATGCGTGCTTCCCTTTCTATGGCAGCAATTATTTCGCCAAATTTACTCTTGTACCGAGGATCTAAGAGTGTGGCAACTCAGTAGTCCGTATTACTTCTAATTCGGACAATCTGAGTGTCATGTTGCAGGTAGTGCAGCAAAAAGGCGCTCATGGGTCTTGCGCATCCTGGAGGACCAAGTCCTTGTTGTGTTGGTGGCGGCGAGGTGAGAATCATGGTTCCTTCCTCTGCCCTCTCCCCCCAACCTCGCACAACAGCAGTTGAGGGAGATCTTGATCACATTTCTGAGTCTTCCATGCCCATCGCCAGTTCGTCCTCCATTTCTTCCTGGGCTCCTTCACCTTCCTCAACAGTTTGGCTGCTACAATGCGCCCTCGTTAATTAATCTCCCAGGCCTGCCGTCTTGGTGCTGCTGACCGTGAGGACCTTGGTGATCTTGTTATCCCTTCCGCATAGGACTCCTCCTGTACTTCCTCCACCTCCTCTTGTCCCACCACCTGACTCCAAATACTGTTTATTCCGGTCATCTACATGCTGGAGCATGCTCTAGTCATGCTGATAATGGCATCGTCAGCGCCAAACAACAAGGGTGCATAGGTCCTTGATCTGATACCACTCCAGCAGCGTGCTCTTCCCCACCTCTGGATCTCGTTGACCCAGGCTATATGTCATAACATATTGCATCAGGGCTCAGCGGTGCTGCCACAGTCGCTGCAACATGTGCAGAGTGGAATTCGAGCGTGTCAGCACATCGCATTTCAGCCAGTGAATCGGCAGGCCGAAAGACTTCTGGAGCGATGAAAGTTGTTGAGCTGCAGGATGCGAACGCCGGAGGTGAGCACACAGTGACTGTGCCCTCTGCAGAAGCCCATCTAGGCCGGGATAGTGTGTTGAACCGGTTGTCCAGCAATTTTTAACACGTGAGCCATACAAGGCACGTGTGTCACATTGCCCCAGCGAAGGGCCACACCCAGGTTTGCAGCAGTGTCGCACACGGCCTTCCCTGACTGCAGGTTTAGTGGAGACAACCGTTGCTGAAACTCAGTCTCCAGAGCTGACCACAACTCAGCTGTGTACCTTGAAATGTCTGGGAAATGTGAGTCAAACACCGCCTGATGGCATTGAGCCCTGCTGCCAGCATAGTAAGGAAGTGTGCTGGATTCCTTGTGCGCAGTTACAACGCAGATGGCATTACCAGACAGGCTTTGGGTGCAGATGGAGAACTGAGATGAGGTTGAGGAGGCAGAAGCAGTGGAGGAATTGCTACGTACCGAGGATTGACGCACAACTCGTGGGGACAGCAAGACATTTACAGCAGACCCTTCTCCAGCTCTCAACATAGTTACCCAGTGCCCAGTCAGCAACATATAACGCCCCTGTCCATGCTTACTGGTCCAAGTGTCTATGTGTGACAGAGTGAATTTCACCACAGAGTTTCTCAAGGAAGTGGTGATGTTGTCTGCGACATGCTGGTGTAGGGCAGGCACACCTTTCTTGGAGAAGTAGTGGCGACTGGGTATCTGGTACTGGGGCACTGCGACGGACATGAGGTCTCTAAAATTCTGTGTCCACCAGGCAGAAAGGCAGCATTTCTGTACCCAACAGCTTGCAGATGGTAACATTCAATTGCTTAGCTTTGTCATGGCTAGGAGGAAATGGTCTTTTACTTGTCCACATCTGAGAGACGGAGGGCTGGCTGCTGTGCTGAGACGGGGTTGAGTAGGGTGTCCCTGGCAAACTGCTGGTCTGGGAGGAAGGTCCAGGCAGATAATATATGTTACCTTCATTCAAAGGTGGTGCTCTCGATGTCAGAGAGCTCCACACCAGTAGCATTTTCCACTTCAAAAACAAGTGACGACCTGGCAATCACACTGCCTGTTGCAGGTAAAGAGGTGGAAGGTCTGCGTCCAAAAGCATGTGTGACAGCTGTCCTACACCCCCAGCACAGAGGATGAAGAGCACACAGATGCACTTGATGGGGCAGAAAGTGGTTGGCCCACCCTGCTAGCCCGCATTGTAGCACAGTGAGTTTCCCATTGCGACTTATGCTTCATGCATGAACCGTCACATGGATATGAAGTACTCAAACTATTGTTTTTGGCCTCTACTCAGAGATTGGTGACAAATCTTGCAGATGACATGAATTGGGTGACACTTGGCGATGTCAAAAAAGGCCCTGACTAGGCAAGGCTTAGAGCTCATGCGATCTGCAGAGCCACCACGACTTCTGCTCAGAGGCAGAGTTATGGCTGCGGATGCTGTTGTTGACGTGCTTCCAGTACTCTGTCCAGATAGGCGCAATCTAACTTCGTCGTCACTATCATCCACCTCCTCTGCTGACCTCATCGACTGGCTGACGATGAGGTTGGAGATCCCACTTACTGTCAACCCACAATCACCCTGTGTGTTCTCACACCCCTTGTCCTCACAGACAACCTCTTCCTGACCTGACCGAAAAGTTAAGTTGTCGGTCCAATCAGGTATCTGAGTCTCATCAGCATCTTCCTCATTGTCTCCACCAAGAGGAGATACAGTTTGGAAATGAGGGTCTACACTATGCTCAGAACCTTCTTCATCTGAGCCTGCATTCAACTCACAAAGCTTCTGGGCATCAATGCAGATCATTTCCTATGCTGGAGTCACTGCAGCTTTGGAGCAGACCTCTCATTCCCTGCCTATAGTTTGACTGAACAGCTCTGCAGACTCAACCATCTCTGTTACCCCATGCTCAGTAGGGCGGCTGGTGACTTGGGAGCTGGGCGGAAGCAAGTGTGATTGGGGTGACACCTCAGAGGACTGGAAGGTTTGGGATGTTGAAGTTAAGGTGGAGGAGAGGCCACTTGATGGAGCACTTGAGATCCATTCAAGCACCTGCTGTTTTTGTGCCTCATCTACAATAGGTATCAATGGTCATGGCTGTAAGAAAGGGATCATATCAGATTGTCCATGAAAAGAAGTAGACATCTTTCTTTGGCTGGAAGATGGTCTTTCTTCAGCAGATGTTACTGTTGCTTTACCACCTACCCCACGGACACAAACCTTTTTGCCCTTTCCACCATGCTGATTTGCACCAGCAGCAGGCCTTTTGCCACTCATTTTGTATGTGACCAAATTGGCAACTCTGCAGTTGTTGGGAAAAAAAATTAGGATGGAAATCGAGCAGGGCTGAGTGGCCAAACAGCGGTACTAGGCCCAAACTATTAGCTGGGCTAGGTGCAGTTCAAAATTACTCTGAACTAGACAGGCGGTGTAGCTTGGTTCACAAGTGGGCTACACCACTGTCTACCAGACACTGCTACTAGCCCAAAAGAATTGCCTGAACTAGCCGCAGTAAAAATTGTCTACTGGATAGACAGGCAGTGTAGCTTTCTTCACAGCAGTGCTACACTACCTGCCCTAAAGGATTACCTGAGCTAGATTTGGCCAGATGCTGTGAAAAACACTTGCACAGCACTGGCATACACCTGGCTGGCAAAAACTAATAGGAACTACTCTAACATAGCCCTCAAAAGGGCTGATATTTACAACTAATCCCTACTCCCTAAACCTATCTGTCTATCTAACTTGAGATTCACTCTCTATTTATCTAATTAACACTTTATAGCGCCCACAGCAGCAGTACCTGACTAACACACAACTGCAGCACTGAGGAAATGGTGGCGATGGGGAAAATGGCTGGGTCTTATAAGGCAAGGACATGTGACATACACAGCCAATGACACATGTCCTTGCTTGTGTGCAAAAAATGTACTTTGCTGTGTGTATCATTGGCTGACAGCCTGCACCGCCCCACTGTATATGCAGTTAGGAGAAAAAAAAATTGAGATCTGCATTATTTCTGCAGCACTGATCTAAACCCCTTCTTCCCCCCCCATTCCGCGCACTATACACTGAAACTGGATATTAACATTCATTAACAGTATTACTGTGAAAGGCCAGTTACGCTTTTGGTGAACGAGCCGTTATCGAACATAAATCGAACTGCGAATTTGAAGCTAATTGTTCGCATTCGTCGAATGACTCGAACATCACCCAAAACAGGTCGAATTAGAAATTGGCGAACATTTCGAACACTGTTCATCTCTAATTATACATACAAATCTTTATTGATTATCAGAACAGTTTAAAATACAGGGTGGGCCATCTATATGGATCCACCTAAATAAAATGGGAATGGTCTGTGATATCAACTTCCTGTTTGTGGCACATTAGTATATGGGAGGGAGAAAACTTTTCCAGTTGGGCGGTGACCATGGTAGCCATTTTGAAGTTGGCCATTTTGGATCCAACTTAATTTTTTTCAAAGGGAAGAGGGTCATGTGACACATCAAATATATTGAGAATTTATAAGAAGAACAATGGTGTGCTTGGTTTTAATTGAAATAACTCATGAAAGAATAAAGTTTAAGTTGATATCACCATTCATTCCCATTTTATTTAGGTGTATCCATATAAATAGCCCACCCGAGCAATTGGGCCATTTATATTTTTTATATTGCCTTTGGTCTCTGCCTCTATCATAATGCTGCCACATTCCCGAAAAGTGCCAGACTCTGTGGCACTGGGGGCGAGAGACGTCCCCCTCATACTCTCTCCCTCCGTGCATTCTCTCTCCCTCCGTGCATTCTCTCTATCCCCTGTGCTGTCTCTCTCCCCCTTATGTTCACTTCTCCCTTCTGTGCTCTCTTCTTTAAGCTGTCTCTCCTCAGTGCACGGTCTCTCCCCCTTGTGCTGTCCTATTTGTTAATGAGATCTCTTCTTTGCATTGTCTCCCCCCTGTGTGCTTTCTCTGCCCCAGTGTGCTATTTCTACCTCCTGTGCACTCTCTGTCCCCCACTGTGTGCTCTCTGAGCCCCCCCTGTGGTGTCCAAAGATGGTGGCGGCATAAGTGCGCATGCGTGCACTAGATCACACAGTCGCCATCTTTGAATACCCAGGTGTCCAAAAATAGCAGCCACTTGAGTCAGTGCGCATGGACACCGGGTATACGCATGCATACTTACTCTAGCGGTGATGTGTCAGTGGCAGCACCTCTGGGGGACAACAGCTGCTGTTTTAGGTGGCAGCAGTTGGGGGTGACTGTGGCCCCACTGGCAGTATTGCGTAAGTACCACAAGTGGGTGCCATATTTGTAGGCCCATCACTTGGGTGTGCAAATATGGTGGAGGCACATGATAGCAGGATATCCGGATGCTGGAAGTGACAGACAGGACAGTGCAATTATGTAACTTCCCACCTGTGTACGCTCTCTGCCCTCTGTGCACTCTCTCTGCACCCCTGAGTGCTCACCCCTCCCTCTTTGCGCACTCTTTACCCCTTTGTGCACTCTCTCTGCCCCCGTGTGATCTCTGCCCCCCTGTGTGCTCTCTCACCCCTTGAGCCCTCCATCTTCCCCCGTGCGCTCTCTGGGTGGTGTAGTGCGCCATGATGCTGCCATCTTTGTATACCCTAGTGTCCAAAGATGAAAAGTAATGAGTTTGGGTAGCACAGTCATGCCATCCACCAGTGACATGCTAAGTTTCAGCTATTTCAGAGTAAAAGAACAGACAGCATATATGTATGACCGGGATAAGGGAGAATCGAGCATGCTGTGCACCATGCATATTGGATAATGATGAGGTCAATGGTACCTATATAATGGGGCTGAGGTTGTACTAAATTGGTACACCTTTGAACCTTTGCTTATACCAAGTTTATTTCTACTTTTTCATTTACAGGGCTCAGCTTAGTTTTTTCCCTAAACTAGACAGCTAAAATCTTCAATGGCTACAGGGTTGTGCTGCAGTAACTTTGCACACATTTGCAATTTTGCACGTATTTCAGCAAGGAGAATGTAATTCCTCTTTGCTGCAGCAATTTTATGGTCACCTTCTGTTGCTGATAGCCCTTAGTGATTTATAAATTTGTTCTTCATATACTGCTTTAGGATCTAAGGTTTGAATTGTCTGATTTGAGTTTGCAAATGGGGGCAACATCATCCTGTTAATATCACTGTTTGACACAGTCTGTGGTTGTGACTCACTGAAAACTAGTAGTATTTTCTAATAGTGGGCATGAACTTAAACTAGCTCAGCTCAGATCTATGATATAAATCTTCCATTGGTAATTGCTGAAATTGTGATGAATCCTTTTGCTGTGCTACTATCTGACAATTATTTTATGCTTGCAAGTGTTATGTTTTTTGATGATATTGTCATAACCGGTGATACTTGGTTACTCATTATCCGTATGTATGTATTTGGTGATATTGGTGTATTACCCCTTTTTTTCACACCAAGAATTAATGCAAGGTGACAGCCTTAGTTTGTTGGTGTTGTCACCTTTTAAATATTTCTAAATGTTTTGTCTGTTCCTGTATATACCGTGTTGCCCCGAAAATAGGTCGCCCCCCGAAAGTAAGGCATGCTTGGGAGGGCGCCCTACTTCCTAATATAAGGCACCCCCCCGATTATAAGGCGTATCTCCTCAGCATGCCACCGATCACAAGACCAGGGCATGCATCTGTGATTGGCCCAGGGCTCCTGTGCTGTGATTGGCCCAGGGCTTCTGTGCTGTGATTGGCCCAGGGCTCCTGCACTGTGCAATTTCTTTCCTCTGCGGTGCTGCTTTGGTGGTGCAAAGAAAGAAGTACGGTAAGAAAGTGAAAGTGTGTGTGGTGTGTGTATACACACATGGGAGGCTGCAGTGGGATACGGTACTGGGATGGGAAGCTGCTGCCGTGGGATACGGTACTGGGATAATGGGAGGCTGCTGCAGTGGGATACAGTACTGGGATAATGGGAGGCTGCTGCAGTGGGATACATTTTTTTTTTTGGTTAATATGACACCCCCCGAAAATAAGACTTCGCGCACCTTTTGGAGCAAAAATTAATATAAGACATGTACATGTTTCCCCGAAAATAAGATACTATTTTTTTTATAATAAAATTTTAATTACTCTTATTAAGTGTCCAAAGATGGAGACAACCTGCATGCGCAAATACTCAGGCCACCGCCATCTTTGGACACCCAGGTATTAAATTCAAGTGTACAGGTTAATTGTTTTCCTGGGATATATTTCCGCTAATGGATATACTTTACTTATTCACATTTTGAGTTAGACATCAAAAATCTAGGTATAGTATTGTTTGTATAACTACTTAGCATCTGGCTTGACTTGCAAGCTCCTTCAATTTCTTTTCAAAATTCTTTTTATGAAAGAGAAAACAAACATTACAAGGTATACTGTCACATATAGAATACAAGCCTTAGGCGGACGTCACACGCGACGATATATGGATAGATATCGCTTGAACGTGCCTGATTAGGCATCGCTCGGACGATGTCTATGCGTGTGACGGCACGACACGACCAACGAGAAAAGATGAGATCGTTAGATCGAGATATGAGATCCGGACCTCATATCACATGATGTCGGCTCAGTGGATAAGCACAATTGATGTGTCTATATGAACGATATCGTTTGAAAGCTGTGAATTGAGCGATGGTGAAATCTAGCACGTAGGCGTGCCGGGTATTCATCTGTGTCTCGCCTCCTCAGTTGTGATTCGTTAACCCTCATGCGTTACGATTGGCTGGCGCAACATCAGTTACTATTGGTGGAAACTCCTGCGTTACGATTGGTTCTTTCTTCACAGGGCGCCATTTTGGATGAGCTGTCACTTCAGCACTACACATATGCGCCGTTGGCATGATCATGCCTTGTTTTTTAAAAATCCCGGGCCCACACAAGTGCGCCAAGCTTAAAAACTCTAGTATGGTATGGGCCGAATATAGTGTGCCCATTCTCATACACCAAAACGATAATGCTGTATGCAGCGCACAACGTGGCGTTACGCAACGCCCCCGGGTTAGTGTCCCGTAGGTGCCGCATAAGTGTTTATTGCCGTGTCGCGGCGCGTACGGCGCCTTTAAATTTTAATAAGCCCCGCAAGCGAACGTACTGACGTCATGAAGTTGGTTTCAGTTTCATTCCGCCTGCAAGTTGCTAGCTCCTCCCATGCACATTGCAGCTCAGTCATGGCCGCCGCACATCGCGCTGCAACGTGGGGGATGGCGGAGCTCATGATCCTAATTGATCATTGTGATCGTTTGGATTATTGGGGCCACCATCACCACCGGCACCCCAGGCTGCGTAACCGCAGCACTGTCCACAAGATCCAGCGAGCCCTGCTCCGCGAGCTGGGGGTTGAGAGGGAGGTGAAAGCCATTCAGCATAAGATTGCGGATCTGAAATACAAGTGCCCAGGCCGCATAGTGGACATCCGTGCTAGGAGTGCCCGGCTGCGTGGTGAGTAATTGTTGCCTCCAAACACACACCTGCACATGTACATGTAACAAACTACACAGCAATGTCTCCCAACATATTAGAAGGAGAGTGTGGTCCCCGGCCTGTCCCCGCCCATGTGGTTGCATATATTCTGCATTAAGGCTGCCTTCAAACTTGCAGATGCCTCGGCATCGTTCTGTGGAGGCATGTGCAAGGCTCTGCATGCAGACCGCAGCCCTATCCTTTATAATGGTCCGCACGGTGTCTGAAGATGCTTGCAGACCGCTGTGCGCTGCCATTGGACGCCATGAGAGATCTGTGCGCATGTGGAGGCATGTGCACTTCTCACACACTCCCGTCCGTACCGGGAATGCGACCTGGCATGGTGGGCAATGGTAGTGCAAGGCGTTGTGCAAGCATCTGCAGACACCGTGCGGACCAGTAGAAAGGATCTGGCCGCGGTATGCATGCAGAGCCTTGCAGATGCCTCCGCAAAACGCTGCAGAGGCATCTGCAACTGTAAAGGCAGCCGAATTTGGAAGCAGGCCCTACACTTTGGCCTGGTTGTCAACCCTCCAACTAGCAAAATACCATATTTGCAATTAAATCAAATACCTAAGATGTGAGACCCTGTTTATTCTGCATCTTTACATGTATTCAATGCCGGTCACAGGCAGCATGTCAAGGGGACGGACTGTGGAGTACAGGTGACATATAGTACAGGTGACTGTACACTCCCTCCCCTTGCCATGCTGCCTGAAACCTGCCTCAAAACAAAAAACATTGCCAGACTGATGATTGGCGCTCATTTTTAAAAGGACCAATCACCAAGGAATGGAAATCACCCTACATTTCTCTAATGTGTATTGACGCACCATGTGGATGTGCCAAGAATGTGCATTGCCTGTTGTTTCACACCCAAACAGGAATATGGCCAAACCAGTCATGTGCAGCAGAAATGATGAGGCCGGACTCAGGCGTAACCTCACTATATTTGTGCCTAACCTCCCTCCACATTGTCATTGTGTTTGGGAGACATATTGAGCATCTGAAATACACACATAACACACTGCCCCACAGATGTGGCACCGGACAGAGGGGACAAGATAGACACACCATGATGTTTGCCACAAAATAACAATAGCACGTCAACAAGAGGACTATGTAGCCACGGTCCAAACAACAGCAGCTTCTGGCCCTACAGAATATACAACACACAAACATTGACCATGTGTTGGTGTCTGTGGCCACAAGCAAACATATCTTGCCAGTGTAGTGGACCTCCTGTCAGTAAACATACTGTGTTAGACCCACAGTACATGCATACCACATGAGTATATGCATGCAACATGACCTTGTACCATATTTGATAATGGTGGCAATACAATAGGCACACAATCAATAAGCTAGGCAACAATGTTTTGCACCTTTCTCATAAAAGCTTTGTCATTGTGCTTCCAAATACAGATGCTGATGATTCCTCGTCAGAAGATGGGCACTATGCCCCACCCGCAGGTGGCCCACCTAACCCACCGCCAGATCCAGCTGCAAGGACACCATCGCCCCCTAGTAATTCCCGGCCCTGATGAGGAGTTGCCATCTGCTGCGGAGCCGGAGGAGAGAGAGGAGTGGTCCGCCCACTCAGGGATGGAGGAGTCTCCTGCCAACTCATCCCAGACATGGATGGAGGAGGATGATGAGCTCCCCTCCCCACCATTGCCACAGGAGGCCGAGGAAGGTTTTTAACCGGCTGCCCTGGATGATGAGCCACCCTCCAGCCCAGGCCCAATTTTGCCCTCACAACATGTCATGTGGCCTCAGAGCCCCAGCCCGGGAGTTACCCCACCTGCCACAGTGTCCAGCTCGGTCGCAAGCACAGGGGTTGGCATGTCCCCTGAGCCGGATGAGGACGAGGTGCCCTCCACAACAGGCCCTGCGGAGGAGGAGATGCCGCCGGCTGATCAGGACCCACACTTGGAGGACTATGGTGGTAAGTGTGTATTTGGGGGGCATACACACTGCATACTGTATTGATTGTTGTGTTTAGCTTCCCTCATTATTGTGTCTGTTTTTTATCTTTGGTTTGGCATACTGTTTGTGCAGATGGCGAACGTGCAGGTGCTGCGGGGTGGAGTCTCAGTGCGTCCCCATCAACCCCTGATAGTTCTGCGGATGGTGAGCATGAGGGTAAGGAGCAAGTTGAATTTGAACTTACTAAACCTCCACATGGACTGTTGGTTTGTAAATGTGTTCTTCATCCCAATACAGGTGTCCCTACTCTGGAGGACGTGATCCGGGCACACTCGGAGTTCGCCATACAGCTCCAGTTGGCACTCGAGCGCTATTTCCAAGAGCTGACCCAGTTACGGGAGATGCTGGCTGCCCTACAGCAAGGACATGGTGGGCTCCCATAATCGGGAGATAATTAGACACTCTAATGGTCCATCCGGACCAGAAGGACTGTTGTCCATGTTGGACCCAATATCCAGTTTCTTGCCATGTTGGCATTGTTTTTTGTTTTTTTTGCCCCCGTTGGGCTCTTTTCTTATAGTGTCCAACATTTGGACCATATTGAGTGTGTTGGGGCTACCACGTTGGCCTCTTTTCTTATAGTGTCCAACATTTGGACCATATCGAGTGTGTTGGGGCTACCACGTTGGCCTCGTTTCTTATAGTTCCACACATTGGTACCTTATGGAGTGTGTGTGGCCTTCCACATTGTGCTCTTTTCTTTGAGTGTCCCACATTGGGACCATCGCAAGTGTGTAGGGGGTATTCCTACACTCAAACAGCAAGGTGTACTTTATGGGCATGGTATGACACATTTGGAATGTAATTTTAAATATTGTAACAAAGTTTTCATTCTTTGACTTGATGGAACCACACATATATTTAATAATTCTGTGAGGTTAATGTTCAACTTTAAGTTCATCAAGGTCAACACGTAGCCTTAACATGTTGATCCTGAGGAAGGGGACAAAAACCCATGTTCCAACACAAGCTCCACATTGTGAGCATGCATTTTGTCCACAAAGCAAACACATATCCTTTTTTGGATAATTGATTAGTTTAGTTTGGAAATGGCCTAACCCCATCACCAACAATGGGTGTTCACTCCATCGAGATATAACTGCTGGCCACTACACCCACAATAAGTCTTTACAAAGTTGTCCCAAAATACAATGATGTTAAGGCCACCTCCGAGTTTATTGGGGAGAACCTCTGATTAGTGAAGGCTACTGCTCCAGACCCGACATTTTTGGAGTATGACCCTTGACATATTAAGGTAGTGTGACCGACAGAATGTTGTATATGTGCTGAAGGGCCAACAATGATGCCTTCCAAAATACCCAGAATGTGACAATCAGGGACAACATATTAACCTAGTGTGTCAAAATAATTTTATTTGGGAAACAAAAAATTTGGAAACATCCGTCCATTAGTAAGGGCCAAAAAACAATCAATATACAACAAATTAAACTCCCCAAGCATTTTCTTGGAACACAATAAATTCAAAGTCCCACTTTCTGGGTGGTCGTACCCAAAGACCAAAAAACCACAAAAAAAAAAAAAACTATAAGTCGTGGTAATGTGGCTCCTCTATGAAATCCTCATCATGGTGGAAGTTGGGGTTGGGCCCTAGGTTTGAAAAATATCCACCACTGGTACGCTGAGTGGGGTAATGTGCTCTGCCAGATCTCCGCCCAGGTGATGAATGTGGAGGGCCATAATATTGCCTGGCCTGGAGGTTGCCGGGTGGCCGTGGAATGGCAGCAGGGAAACAGGAACCGGGATTCCGGTTCCCCGCCCGTGCTTGCTCCATTACCTGGAGCATGACCCGCTCCGCATGTATTCTTTGCTCAGGCTCCAGAGATGGGAGCCGTTCATTAACCAGGCTTGCAAATGCACACTGGGGTTCACGTACGTTCTGCTGCAGGACCTGTTGTGCAAGAGTCATCATCTCGTTTGGGGTGGCCACAGGTGTGTTCCTTGGACGTACACGGAAACGTGATGGAGGATGAGATGTAGGGTTAAACTATGTTGCGGCCTTCTCACGTTACCATCTGACGCTGTGTCCTGTGGGGGAGTAGTGGACCCAGTAGAGGGGTCTTCCAGCGGATCCTACATGTGGGAATGCATAACAGGTCAGGAAACATAGCAGTAAAGTGTTGGTTACATTGCCAAAAGTTAGGCGAAAGGTACATGTATGTCATTACGCATCACACTGTACCAGATGTCATGAAAACATGTCCTGACAGGGCGTTAATGTTTGTGACAATAATACAAAACCCAATCATTGTGTGTGAAATGAGGGATGGATACAATGTAACTTGATGTAACATGTCTCCTTCAAGTTTGGAGACCATTCTGTGTGTATTGTTTTTTTACTCAATTAAAATCAAGGAGATTAAATCAGGACAATATGTGTCTTGCGTGATAAGTGTGCCTTAGGATTGGCATAGGTCACAGACTTACATGTTGTTGTTCGCCGGCAACTGCAGCATTCGGCTGTGGCGGCTGTGTGAAGCTGGCACTCTCCAACATGCCACGGGGTTCCTGCTGTTCCAGTGTGAAGAGCATGAGGTTGTAATACCATAGGGTTGGTACATATATATCCTCAGCAGCCATACCAGATCTTCGCAAATTTATTACTTTGTCATGCTCCTTTTTGAGAACAGTCCGCAAGGACTGTATTTTCCTGCGCACAAATTAACATCCTTCTCTTGGCCCGGCACATATTGCTCACATAATTCAAGCAGTTTCCGATAGGCCACCTGCTTGAGGGTCCTGTTGGTGTAGGCCGTGCTTCGGCTTTGCCACAAACAGGGGTTGGCCCTGTACACTTCTATAAACGCGCAGACAAAATCCCGATTAGGTCTGGGCATCTGCAAAAAAAAAACAGTACAATTCACTACACCTCAGAGGGGACCATGTTTCCAAGCTGTGTCAAAAAAAAACATCCAGAGGATGTCAAAGTGAGGCAAAATGAGCCTTGCCAAATGAGGATGTTCCAAAACACAACTGCATACAGTATAGGAGAAAAAGAGCCGGGGCTTGTCCGCGCTAGACCACAGGGAAAACCGAGGATGCAAGCAAACCTTTATTTACACTCAAGGCAATGCGTTTCATGGCCACCTGGCCACTTCATCAGGGCAGCAATTGCTCGGTTTTCCCTGTGGTCTAGCGCGGACAAACCCTGACTCTTTTTCTCCTATACTGTATGTATCTGCATCCCGGGATCTGCAGCGGCCAAAACTTCTACAGGCGGTTGTGACTCTCACAACCATACCAGGTGAGTGGACTACCTTTGTTAATAGCACGCTGGTGTCCCTCATTTACCGCCTTAGTGCGCTCCCCCCTCTCTCTAATTTAAACACAACTGCACATTGCTAAAACAAATTTGTGTTCCTGCCATGGATGTGTGGTGGTGTGACAGTGACAATACAAATGTGTGTCAGGACTACAATATAATAAACAACATTTAGCTGGGGCTGGCTCATCTGATATGGACATACCTTTCCTTTTCAAGACACAGTGTCCAAAGGTAAATATATGCAGCAAGCAAGTTGGATGTTGAAATGCACAAGTGAGAAGGGACGCACACAAGAGCAGGGAAGCCACACATGTTTGCAATGCACTATTTATCCCAATAGACGCGAATGCTAATTGATTATCACAGGTGCGATGTGCATATGCATCGCAAGTGTCACGCCTATTGGAGGACGTTACATCGACGTTAGGCGTGTTCGAGCGCTGGAGACATGCCTGCTGTCTAACATTGGCTCGCCGTTGGGTGTGGGACGATGCAGAAGCCACGCCCGTTGGAGGACGTTATATTGTGGTTGGGTGTGGTCCTGCGCTGCAGCCACGCCTGTTTGGAGGACGCTTTGCCTTGTGATTGGATATGGTCAGTATATAGCGACGTGACGGCCGCACAGGTGCGTGATTGCTGCAGAGTTATCGCCAGTATGTATTTATTCTGCATGTAATATATTTCCGATGGGGGACACTCTAGCGTTGTCAAATGTCTATGATGTTTCGGTTATCATTTCAGTCCACACATCTGCTGTATATGGATCTTGAATACAGTGCTTTATTTGTGTTCTTTGTGTAGGTCACTTTGCTAACTACGGCATTGCAGTTTTGGATGATTTCCATCTGTGAAAACTTCCTATTTTTGTTGCCTTGACATTTCAGTGACACCCATCTCAGCGACCAGTGCATGTGAGTTTTTCTGTTTCTGTACTGTTCTTTGCACCATATATATAGTCCTCCATGTGTGTGATGTATTTTGGAGTCGCTTTATAATGCTCTAGAAAGTGGGATGTGGGTTGGGAGCTAGATGTGTCACTACCTTGATTTTGAATGGCAATGTTTTTTAAACTGCATTTTGCCATGTAAAACATCTTGAATTACTCGACGCCTTCCTTACTATAGAATGTGTTTTTTTTGTTTGAGGACATCATTTCAAGATGTGTTGGGCAACAGTACATATTTCAGCAATGTCATGTTCAGTATTGTACACTTTTTGACAGATCAAATGTAAGGCAAACCACCTTTATGCTTCTTCACTGTTTTTAACATCATTTTGCCTCTAAACAGCATGAATCCTGATGAACGTGCCATGGTGGGGGCTGCTTTTCTGGTGGAGGCTGCACGTCTGGAGGAGGAGAGGCAGGAGATTCGCAGGAGGAGACCACGACGCCTCTGGACGACGGAATGGCTTCAGCAGCGCAATGAACATTCCCACATTCGGCTTGTGCGGCAACTTCGCCAAGACTTTCCACGCGACTTCCAAAATTTTCTGAGGATGTCACAGGAGTCCTTTCAATTCCTGCTGGATGCAGTTACCCCGCTCATTGCACGGCAAGATACAGTAATGTGTCCAGCAGTCCCTGCTGAGGAGAGGTTGGCTGCCACACTGCGCTTTCTCGCCACAGGGCGCAGCATGCAGGACTTAGAATACTCCTCAGCTATGTCGCGTCCACTCCTTAGCCAAGTGATACCGGAGACCTGTGAGGCTATAGTGCGCTGTCTGGCTCCCACATACATGCGCTTGCCCCAAAACCCGGAAGAATGGCTGGCCACTGCCGCCGAATTCAGCCATAAGTGGCAATATCCGAACTGTGGGGGTGCCATAGACGGAAAACATATTCGAATCAGCCAACCACACAACAGTGGGTCGTACTTTTTTAACTACAAAGGCTATTTTAGCATTGTATTGTTGGCAGTGGTGAACGCCAACTACGAATTTATGTCTGTGTCAGTGGGAACAAATGGCCGGGTTTCTGATGGCGGGGTTTTTGACCAATCATCTTTTGGTCAAAAGCTGAAAAATGGCCGCCTCCATTTGCCGCCCACAAATGTCACCTGTGGAAATCTTAACTTTGTCTTCCTGGCGGATGAGGCATTCCCACTCCATCCCAATTTGCTCAAACCATATCCCCAGAGGCATCTTACTCCTCCACAACGCATTTTTAACTATCGCCTTTCCCGCGCCCGGGAGTGGTGGAGAATGCCTTTGGTATTATGGCTAGCCGCTTCCGGATTTTCCACATGGCCATTAACATGAAACTGGAATCTATTGACATCGTTGTTATGACCTGTTGTGTGCTGCACAATTTCCTCCGACGCCGAGATCACCAGGCCTACACCCCACCAAACTATGTGGACTACATTGACTCCAGCAATGGGGAGGTGGTGTTGGGGGGCTGGCGTGCTGATGCACCACACGTGGCAGGACTACAGCCATTAGGCTGTGGAAGCAGCCGGCAGGAGGCACAGGAGATTAGGGACCGGTACTGCGACTACTTTAATAGTCCAGGGGCTGTGAGCTGGCAACACAAACATATAGTAGGTAGCAGTGTGACATCTGTAATTTATAATTTGACATTTGTGTTGTGTCCTGAAGCTCAGGTTTGTAGCCAGGACATGTGTCCCTTTATAATTTGAGACAGGTGTATATTTTTATTTTTTTTAAAAATCAGGAATAGTAAGTAAATATGTTGTAAGACGGAGAGGCCTTGCCTAATTGATGGGAGCTATGTGTCGCAGACATACCTGTTGTCTGTGACATAAGCCGTAGGATTTTCCGTGTTAGTGCATGTGGGCAATAAGAGTTTTATTAGTGCAGAAGGGCCTGTGAGAGACGGGTGGGTCCAGGACCCACATACCTCCCCAAAGGGCGTGGTGACAGTGGTCACAGTTTTTGAACGTAGCACCTAGGGACAGAGTTAGGACTGTCTCGACCAGGGCCAAACGTGAAGTTAGTGAGGCAGCTTACTGTATGTTTTTATGCAAAAACGTATAAACAAAAAGCACCAGTTTTTTTGTGACGGCACTTGTTATTTGCTCCAAAGTGTATTTTGTAAACCTGAATCAATACACACATACAAATGTTGGTCCACATATATGCTGTGCACAAGACAAGTGTTGGCAACGCAGACTACAGAAGGTCAAAAACATTAGGGCCCCTGGAACAATGAATGCTAAGAGGCGTTTTGTTTACTTTGCGTTACCATACTTTTTTCCCCCAATACCGCTTGACAACACATGCGTTTTTCAAACAACACATTTTAACACTAACATCTTAAAGAACACATAGCAAACACATATGCGTTTTGCATGCGGTTGGAAGCAAAACAGTGATGCCGCAAACACAGGTCTCAACAGGGTGGCAGCCAAAACGACAAGCATTGACCAACGCATAAGTGTTTGGATTGTGCACGGCGCACAAGGGGGATGGCGCTTTATACCTTTCGGTAGTGGATTGTAAGTTTTTTGGCTAGCAGTCCGTGTTTACACATCTGGATTGAGATGCACATCACAGGACATTCGGAAACTCATGCCGCCATGTTTGCAAGGACGTCAGACCAATGGGGACGCAGTAGTGGCCACCAATGATGGAGAGAGGGGCGCAGATTCTAAACCATGTAGCATGCCTATGTGCTCCAATTGACCAACAGGCACGCCCACATTTACCACCAAGTATTGCACGAGCCTTGTGTGTGACGGCGTTTATAACGATGTGTATACACAATCTGTAGGTCGTCTGCGCGATTGCGGAATTGAGGCATCGTTGAGTTGATTTAGCGATGTTTATCAGTGTAACGTGCCGGCGATCGATCTTACACATCGTACGGACGATGCTCAAATATTGATATCGTTGTCGACATCGTTATGTATATAGTAGCATGTTACTTTCATTACAAAATAAGATGTGTTTAAATGGGCAGTTTTGAACCGTAGAATCATGACAAGCGATATAAATGGGGACCACACCGTGATAATATGTCAATCTCCATCAATCAGAACAGACGCTTTTGGTACTAAATATAAGTCTAATCGCTAGAGCAAAGTTAGGGATGAGCGAGTACTAAATATTCGGACTCTCTAGACTCGTAACGAGTATGTCCAGATATTGGTTACTCGTTAGGAGTATAGCGAGTCCCATTGAATTCAATGCTGAAGCGAGTATTGCGATTAATTCCTCTGTTGCTGGACCCTACAAAGAGGTCTGGCAGCAGAGGAAAAAACATGCAATACCCAAATTTATTGTTTATAAGCTTGCGGTAAAAAGAGCTAAACTCTAAATGAAAACCGGATTCTCCCAGATTGTCCCAGTCCGATGCAATCCGGTCCCATAAAGTCCCATGTTAGGTGTCGCCGGATTTTCCCGGACCGGGGCAATCCGGGACAATCCGGTTGAATGACCAATTCTAAAAATAGGTCAAAACTGGATTCACCCGTTCCGGTGCAATCCAGCTAACATTAACATGAGGGTGTATGGCACCGGATTGCACCGGCTTTAATGTAAAAATCGGACCGGTTCACGGAATGCAATTCCAGGCTGTGGCTGTGCTGCAGAACAATCTGAGCACTTCGCACCCTCCCTCCCGACGCCACTTTGGGAAAACTCAGAGAGTCACATCAGGGCTGGAGCCATTTTACTGGATGTAGCTCATCTTTAGTGCATCAGCTAATTAAGGTGAGTGCAAATTCATAACTGTCCTGTCATACTCATATTGCATCATCTGTCCATTGTAAACATAGAGTCTGCATGGCTATGTGAATGACGTGCTTGCAGAATGCACATGCGTGTACATTACCATGCAAGGACATGTGCCTGATGTGCTTTCATCACGCACATGCGTGTATGTGAACATTCATGGCCATGTGCATGCCATGCTTGCTGCACACACTTGCGTGCACGTGAACATGCATGGCCATGTGCATGCCGTGCTTACAGCATGCACATACGTCGTGCACGTGACCATGCATGCCCAATTGGCCATGTGCATGCTCTGCTTGCAGCAGGCTCAGGCGTCGAAGTATGCATCCATGCTCCTGTACATCATTCAATAGCTGCATGTGTTATGGCAATAAATAGTCAATAACTTATATAACTCTTATAGAATTCATTCCCTCCTTTGGGATTTCTCTGTCTCAGATTTTATATAATGTTTTGAGATAGATGTAGCAAAAAATGAAGATGCACAATCTTGTGAGACAGTACTACCACACACCTGGCTTTTCAACAATGGCAGCAAATTACACCAGAGGATGCCTAGTCTGTGCCTGGTGTAACCCAGGAAAAACAGACAAAACTCCACAGAAGTGTACACCTAGACTCTTGCTTCCAACGTATACAGATTGACCACATTCAGATGCCATCCTCAGGAGGATTTGAATATGCACTGGTAGTCGTGGACATATTCTCTAGATGGTGTAATATGATTACTGGTACCGTACGTGATGGGAGATATGTTTCAGCCAGGTTGATGAACTCTATTATGTGAGCTGGGGCTGATTCAGCATGTTCCTCCCTCCCTGAGGTGTGGTCAGAGAAGTTAAATGTTCACCTCTGTTTTTTTTTTCTTTGTGTGTGAGTTTAGAGTGGAGGAGAGCAGTGTGCAGCTCTGAGCCTAAGAAGCTGATCCCCAGTTTGGTTGTTTTTCATATGGTTTATGACAGAAATAAACCTGACATTTACCCGGCAAGGCTTCCTGTGTCTACCTGGAATTGGCAGCCCTTGAGTGGCTCTATCACACTTGGTGGAGAATGCGGGCATAGACCCCCAGGAAGCGCCTGGATTCACTACAAACGACCTGTATGTCCTGGGTGAAGGCAGCCACAAGCCTGCAAACACAGTCAGACGGCATGGAGGACCTGATTAAGCACTTGATGCAGATCTAACAGCAACAGCAGCAGCAGCAACACCAACAACAGCTCGCGCAACAGGAAACAAATCAACTCTTGATTCAGCAGTTGCAGCAGCAGCGGGAGCAGCAACAGGAACTCCTGACTGAGCTTGTCCGTGCAAGGGCAGCTGGCCCGTCCCCCGGTCCAGATGAGGATTCCGGCGTCAGGAAGGCGGTAAGACGGGCGCTCCAAAAGATGACCCCGGGGGATGATGTTGAAGCCTTTTTGACGATTTTTGAGAGGGTCGCAGAGCGAGAAAAGCTGCCACCGGCACAGTGGGCGGAGGTGTTGGCGCCATTTTTAACGGGAGAGCCCCAAAAAGCTTACTATGACCTGGCTTTACAGGACGCTCGTGAGTATGGGAAGCTAAAAACTGAGATTTTAGCACGTCTGGGTGTGACTATGACTGTTAGAGCTAAGCGGGTCCATCAATGGGCCTATCATGGCAACAAACCCCCTCGCTCCCAGATGTTTGACTTGCTACATCTCGTGCAAAAATGGCTGCAAGTCAGAAACCTCCACACCAGCGCAAATGGTGGAGCGGGTGGTAATGGACAGATTTGTGCATGCCCTCCCAAAGCCAGTGCAAACCTGGATGCTCAGGGTGACCCCCAGAATGCCGATGACCTGGTGGGACTGGTGGAGAGGTACCAGGTGGTGGAGAGTACCCAAGGGAAGCCACGGGACTTGCCAACTAAAATTTGGGGGCTACAAACCGCGTCCGACACCCAAAGGAAGGGTAATAGAGCCACGGGTGGAGGGAGCCCGAGGTCACAAGGGGCAAGTGGAGGCGTAACAAAATCTCCAGCTGGTCCGTTAATCTGTTGGAAGTGTCAAGGCCCTGGTCATGTAGCCGCCCGTTGTCCCCTGACTACTGAGCAAATGGACTGTAGCCTGGGTCGGCGCTCCTCATATTATGCTTACCCGGTCTGCAGCATTGACAGGGAACCCGGAGAGGGCCCGCAGGCATGTCTTGTGGAAGTGAATGGGGCCCGAGTAACGGGACTCTTGGACTCCGGAAGTTTGGTGACCTTGGTGAGGGCCACACTTCCCCATCGACTGATACCAGGAAAAAAGGTGGGTGTCCGCTGTATCCATGGAGATGCCAAGAACTACCCCATTGCTATCGTGACCATAAAAACAAACTGCGGGACTAAGTCACATGAAGTTGGGGTGGTGGAAAACTTATTGCACCCGGTGATAATCGGGCGGGACTTTACTTTGTTTTGGGACTTGTGGGAAAAGGGGGCGGTATCGAAGGGTCCTGGTGAAGGACAGGCAGCCCAGCCAAAGACAGTGCCGCTGCAGAAGGCAGATGAGTTTCCCCTGGGAGTGCTGCTTGGTGACGACGATGAGCCGGAGTCCCATGAAGCCGACTTCCCGGAGTTGATGACATCCAGCGGGAATTTTGGGACTGCTCAAATGAGGGACTTGACCCTGAAAGGGGCCTTTGAAAATGTGACTGTTATAAATGGGGTTGCCCAGGAGCCGGGGACTGACACCAGGTTCCCTCACTTTGCAGTAAACAGAGAGTTGCTATATCGGGTTACCCAGGTGAGAGGTGAGGTAATAGAACAGCTGTTGGTTCCAGGGCCCTATAAACGCAAAGTGTTAGACATGGCCCATTCTCATGTCCTGGGTGGTCACCTAGGGGTAGATAAGACCCAGGAGCGGATCCTTCGGAGGTTCTATTGGCCTGGGTGTCATCGGGAGATTGTAGACTATTGTAGGTCATGTCCCGCCTGCCAGTTGACCGCCCACGTTGCTCACTTCCGAAGTCCGCTAGTGCCATTACCAATTATAGAAGTGCCCTTTAATCGAATTGCCATGGATCTGGTGGGCCCCCTGGTCAAGTCTGCAAGAGGCCACCAGTACATCTTAGTAGTCCTGGACTATGCGACTCGGTACCCGGAGGCGATACCTTTGAGAAATTCCTCTGCTAAAACTATAGCCCGAGAATTGGTGCACGTCTTTTCAAGAACGGGACTTCCAAAAGAGATCTTGACAGATCAAGGAACCCCCTTTATGTCCAAGGTTATGAGGGAACTGTGTAAAGCACTACAGATAACCCAATTGAAAACCTCAGTGTACCATCCGCAGACAGACGGTCTCGTGGAGAGATTCAACAAAACGTTGAAGTCCATGCTGAAGAAGGTGGTCGAGAAAGACGGTCGAGACTGGGACAGTCTCCTCCCATATCTGATGTTCTCTATCAGGGAGGTTCCCCAGGCCTCAACGGGATTTTCTCCATTTGAACTCTTGTATGGTCGTCATCCTCGAGGTCTCTTGGACATAGCAAAAGAGACGTGGGAAGCGGAGGTGACCCCCCACCGAAGTGTCGTGGAGCATGTCGCTCAGATGCAGGCGAGAATCGCCGAGTTGATGCCCATCGTAAGAGACAATTTGCTCCGAGCGCAAGAGGCGCAAGCAAGGGTGTACAACCGCTCTGCAAGGGTGAGACAGTTCAGTCCTGGTGATCGTGTACTTGTATTGATCCCTACAGTCGAAAGTAAATTCCTTGCCAAGTGGCAAGGGCCTTATGAAGTGGTCGACAAAGTGGGCAAGGTGAACTATAAAATTCACCAACCTGGAAGAAGGAAGCCCTATCAGGTATACCACGTCAACCTGCTGAAGCCATGGCGGGATAGAGACCCTATGGAAACCCCCTGTCTGGTGGGGAAGATGGAGGCCGACATCAAAGAGGTCACAGTGGCGGACGCACTGTCGAGGGCTCAAAAGCAACAGTGTCAAGAGTTGCTTCATCGGAACAGGGATCTCTTCACAGACCTGCCAGGATGTACCCAGGTTGTGGAACACGACATCCTGACAGAACCACACGTGAGGGTTAACCTGAAGCCGTACCGGATCCCTGAAGCTCGTCGAGAAGTGATCTCGAAGGAGGTGACAAGAATGTTGAATCTCGGTGTTATCGAAGAATCAAAAGAGTGGCTGGTCCAGTCCCATCGTACTGGTGCCGAAACCGGATGGATCATGGCGGTTTTGTAATGACTATCGCAAGTTGAACGAAGTCTCCAAGTTTGACGCCTATCCGATGCCTCGAGTCGATGAGCTCATCGAGAGGTTAGGACCAGCAAGGTACATCACCACCCTTGACCTAACAAAAGGATACTGGCAGATACCTATGTCACAGAGTGCCAAGGAGAAGACGGCCTTTTCTACACCTGATGGTTGTTTCCAGTATACAAGGATGCCATTCGGGCTTCAGGGAGCCCCGGCCACATTCCAGAGGGCCATGGACCGAATCCTAGCCCCCATAAGAGGAACGCTGCAGCTTATTTGGACGACATAGTGATCTTTACCTCGGACTGGGAAAGTCACCTGCAGAAGGTCCAGAGGGTGCTGGAGGCACTGAGAACCGCGGGGTTCACAATTAACCCGAAGAAGTGCGCCATCGGGAAGGAGGAGGCAAGGTATTTGGGTTATGTTGTCGGTAGAGGCCAGATCAAGCCACAACTAAATAAAGTGGAGGCAATCCAGAGTTGGCCACAACCCCTCTCTAAAAAGCAAGTCAGAGCCTTCCTGGGACTTGTCGGATATTACCGGCGATTCATCCCGAACTTTGCTGTGAAAGCCGCTCCCTTCACTGACCTCCTTAAGGGCACGAAGTCCTCCATGGCCAAGTGGACTTCGGAAGCTGAGACGGTTTTCCAGGACCTAAAGTCAGCTCTGTGTAACAGACCAGTCCTCATGGCACCAGATTTCAGCAGGGAGTTTGTACTACAGACCGACGCATCAGAGGTCGGGCTAGGAGCTGTCCTGTCCCAGGTAGTACATGAAGAAGAACATCCAATCCTGTACCTTAGTAGAAAGTTGTCGTCCTGCGAAAAGAACTATGCTATTGCAGAAAAGGAGTGTTTGGCCATCAAATGGGCGGTGGACACTTTACGGTATTACCTCCTAGGGCGACAGTTTAGGTTGGTGTCAGATCATGCGCCCCTGACGTGGCTGAGGGACAGACGGGGAAAGAATGCCAGAGTGACCCGGTGGTTTTTGGCTCTTCAAGATTTCAATTTCCACGTTGAGCACAGGCCCGGGAAATTCCATGGGAATGCAGATGCCCTGTCTAGGTTCCCCTGTTTGGTGTCCGATGGTGCCCAAACCTCCGGCTTTGGGCAGAGGGAGGGAATGTGTAATATGATTACTGGTACCGTACGTGATGGGAGATATGTTTCAGCCAGGTTGATGAACTCTATTATGTGAGCTGGGGCTGATTCAGCATGTTCCTCCCTCCCTGAGGTGTGGTCAGAGAAGTTAAATGTTCACCTCTGTTTTTTTTTCTTTGTGTGTGAGTTTAGAGTGGAGGAGAGCAGTGTGCAGCTCTGAGCCTAAGAAGCTGATCCCCAGTTTGGTTGTTTTTCATATGGTTTATGACAGAAATAAACCTGACATTTACCCGGCAAGGCTTCCTGTGTCTACCTGGAATTGGCAGCCCGTGAGTGGCTCTATCACAATGGACAGAAGCTTTCCCTGTGAAGAACCAATCTGCTAAAACTAGTGATGAGCGAGTACTAAAATGCTCGGGTGCTCGAAGCTTGGCCCGAGCATCCCGAGATACTCGTGTACTCGGCCCGAGTACCGAGCCCAATGTTATCCTATGGGAGACCCGAGTATTTTTATGAAATGACTGCCAGCAGCATGCAGAAACCCTAAAAGTGTCACAAAAGACTCAGAAGAGTGCTCAAATGACATGGCAACACCATGGGGAAGACCCCTGGAAGCATTTCTCACTCAAAAGTCACAGCTGTGAACAATGTTGTCCCGAGTTTCACGCCAATTTTGCGGAGTCACCAGAAAACCTTCCAAAATGACACCAAAATGAATATTTAGGGTGGAAATGTTAAGGGCACATACCCAATAGTGAGATACAGCTGGTGTATGTTACTTTTTGTGATTACATGAAAGATTTTACGTGAAAACATTGTGCGGCACTCCGATGACCCTGAGAAGAGACGTACATGAAGCCCTGTCTTGAAAATAATGTGCCCATTTTGAGGAACTGGGTCTATTGTAGTATTTTCCTTTGCCCAGGCAGTCCAAAATTGGGAGGTTCACCAATGCCCCTGGATAGAGACGTGCAACCTGAAGTGGGTGTATTGTAGTATAGCCCTTTGGCAGGGCAGCCAAAAATTGGGAGGCTCCACATTGTCCCAGGATAGAGACGTGCAGGAGGGCCTGTAAACCTGAAGTTGGTGTATTGTAGTATAGCCCTTTCGCAGGGCAGCCAAAAATTGGGAGGCTCCACATTGTCCCTGGATAGAGACGTGCAGGAGGGCCTGTAAACCTGAAGTGGGTGTATTGTAGTATAGCCCTTTGGCAGGGCAGCCAAAAATTGGGAGGCTCCACAATGACCCATGCATACCGACATGCATGAGGGCCTGTAAACCTCAATGGGTGTATTGTAGTATAGCTTGAGCACAAATGGGAGGCTCACTTGTCCGATAGAGCGTGCAGGGGCCAACCTGAGTGTGTTGTTAAGCCTGAGGCCAAAAATTGGGAGGCTCACAATGACCCATGCATACAGACATGCATGGCTGTAAACCAAATGTGTAGTATAGCCTGCAGCAGCCAAATTGGGTCAAATGACCCATGCAACAGATGCAGTAGGCTGTAACCTCAGTGGTGTATTGTATAGTCCTTTGGCAGGGCAGCCAAAAATTGGGAGGCTCCACATTGTCCCTGGATAGAGACGTGCAGGAGGGCCTGTAAACCTGAAGTGGGTGTATTGTAGTATAGCCCTTTGGCAGGGCAGCCAAAAATTGGGAGGTTCAACAATGACCCATGCATACAGACGTGCAGTAGGGCCTGTAAACCTCAAGTGGGTGTATTGTAGTATAGCCCTTTGGCAGGGCAGCCAAAAATTGGGAGGCTCCACATTGTCCCTGGATAGAGACGTGCAGGAGGGCCTCAAAACATTTTTCCCATTGAAAAGGAGCGGGTCTCCTGCCGTTGTAATGCCCATTCTAAAAGAATGGGCGAAAAAATTTACCACTGGGGGTATACCTGAAACAACAGCCTAACTATTGTAATGGTCATCATGGTGGCACATGAGGAGAAGGAGGAGCAGTCCAGCGATTAGCCAAAGTGCAGAATTGTGTACCCATGGGTGAGTGGAGGTACATGGCAAATTCCTGTATCAAAATTTAAATTCAGTTGTCATTTGTTGGTGGTGTGGTGAAGTCTGGCCCAATCCAACCCTTGTTCATCTTGATCAGAGTCAGCCTGTCAGCATTTTCAGTTGACAGGCGGGTGCGTTTATCAGTAATGATTCCACCTGCGGCACTGAAAACACGCTCTGACAAAACGCTAGCGGCAGGGCAGGCCAGGACTTCCAAGGCGTAGAGAGCCAATTCATGCCACGTGTCCAGCTCGGAGACCCAATAATTGTAAGGCACAGAGGAATCTCGCAGTACAGTTGTTCGATCTGCAAGGTACTCCTTCAGCATCTGGCCAAACTTAGCATTTCTTGTGGCACTACCCCGCACCTCAGGGTCTGTGGTACGTGAGGGGCTGAGAAAACTGTCCCACATCGTAAAGACTGTTCCCCTACCTCTGGCGGATTGGACTTGTGCCCCTCTCGGCCGTACGCCTTGGTTGTCCACCGACTCCTGACCTATGCCGCTAGCATTTTGTGAGGGGAATGATTTGCCTACTTCCGTGACTATGGCCTTCTGGAACTGCTGCATTTTGGCTGACCTCTCAACCTCAGGAATGAGAGACATAAAGTTCTCCTTGTAGCGTGGGTCTAACAGTGTTGCCAACCAGTACTGATTGTCGGCCAAGATGTTCTGAACGCGAGGGTCACGAGCCAGGCAGCTTACCATAAAGTCAGCCATGTGCGCCAGACTCTTAACTGCCATCACTTCAGTATCCAGACCAACACAATGACTGAACATGCTGTCCTCCTCCTCCTCCTCCTTCATCATCTCCCCTGTCCTCTGGCCAGCCACGCTGAATCGAGGGTATAACTGGTGTGCATGTCATGTCCTCAATTTGGCCAGAGAGTTGCTCCATGTCTTCATCCTCCTCCTACTCGTCATAGTCCTCCACTGCACGTTGTGATGAGATGAGGCTGGGCTGTGTGTTATCACCCACACCCACTACTGTTTCTTGCTCCAAGTCATCGTGCTCCGCCTGCAATGAATCCTCTTTGTTTTTCAGCAGAGACCGTTTTAGAAGGCAGAGTAGTGGTATGGTGACGCTAATAATGGCGTCATCGCCACTCACCATCTTGGTGGAGTCCTCAAAGTTTTGGAGGACGGTACATAGGTCGGACATCCATCTCCACTCCTCAGGTGTTATGTGTGGAGTTTGACCCATTTCCCGACGGCTTAGGTGATGCAGGTAGTCAACAACTGCCCTCTTCTGCTCACATATCCTGACCAACATGTGCAGAGTTGAATTCCAACGCGTGGGGACATCACACACCAGTCTGTGGGCCGGAAGACGCAAACGGCGCTGAAAGCCGGCAAGGCCGGCTGAAGCAGCAGGTGACTTGCGAAAATGTGCAGACAGACGGCGAACTTTTACCAGCAGTTCAGACAGCTCTGGGTATGACTTTATAAACCTCTGAACCACTAGGTTGAGCATATGGGCCACGCATGGAACATGCGTCAGCTGGCCTCGCCTCAAAGCTGCCACCAGGTTCCGGCCATTGTCACACACGACCTTTCCTGGCTTTAGGTTCAGAGGTGTGAGCCAGTGATCTGCCTGCTGTTTCAGAGCTGTCCACACCTCTTCTGCATTGTGGGGTTTGTCACCTATGCAGACTAGCTTCAGCACAGCCTGTTGCCGCTTCGCAGAGGCAGTGCTGCAGTGCTTCCAGCTTGGGACTGGTGTGGAGGGTACAGTGGATGAGGATGCGCAGGAGGAGGAGGAGGAGGCTGAGGAGCATGACATTCCGGTGTTGTAGCGTGTCTGTGAAACCCTGACAGAGGTAGGGCCTGCTATCCTTGGTGTGGGAAGGACGTGTTCCGTCCCTCGCTCAGACTGGGTCCCAGCCTCCACAATATTAACCCAGTGTGCCTTCAAGGAGATGTAGCGGCCTTGCCCACAAGCACTTGTCCACGTGTCTGTGGTTAGGTGGACTTTGGCTGAAACAGCGTTGTTCAGGGCACGTGTGATGCTTTGGGACACGTGGTTATGCAATGCGGGGACGGCACATCTGGAGAAATAGTGGCGGCTTGGGACCGAGTAACGTGGGACAGCAGCCCCCATCAGGTCGCGGAATGCTTCCGTCTCCACCAGCCGGAAAGGCAACATTTCTAGCGCTATGAGTCGCGAAATGTGAGAATTGAGGACAGTGGCATGTGGGGCGTTGGCAGCGTATTTGCGCCTGCGTTCATAGGTTTGCTGAATGGATGATTGAACGCTGCGCTGGGACAAGGACTGCTTGATGGTGGTGTTATTTGTGCGTGGGCAACTTCAGGTACAGGGCCGGAGGCTTGTTCGCGGCCAGCATGGACAGGGGATTGGCTCGCACGCACAACACGCGAAGACGTAGCAGTGACATCAGCAAGCACCGCTCCTCGACTCTGTTGTACTTCCCACAAAGTCAGGTGCTTGTACTTCCCACAAAGTCAGGTGCTTGGCTGACATGTGCCTGATCATGCTGGTGGTGGTCAGGCTGCTAGTTTTCGTACCCCTGCTGATACTGGCATGGCAGGTGTTGCAAATGGCCTTTTTAGAGTCATCTGGAGCCAACTTTAAAAACTCCCAGACTCGGGAAGACCTAACATTTGCACAGGCACCTTGAGTCGTGTTGTTGTTCCGGGGAACGGTTGCCTGCCTTCTGCCTGCGGACACGACCCTGCTTCGTACTGCCTGTTGGGATGCTACGCCTCTCTCCCTCTTTGTACTGCTGTCCTCGCTCTGCATATCCTTCTGCCAGGTTGGGTCAGCTACTGGATCATCCACCACGTCGTCTTCCTCTTCCGCACCCTGATCCTCCTCCTGACTTCCTGGCAATTGTGTCTCATCATTGTCCACCCCTTGTTGAGACACGTTGCCAACGTTCTGTTCGTGAGAACGTGGCTGCTCAAATATTTGGGCATCTGTACATACCATCTCCTCATCACCCACTTCAACAGGAGCTGGCGAGAGGCCAGATTCTGCGAATGGATACGTGAACAGCTCTTCCGAGTGTCCAAGTGTGGGATCAGTAATGTCCGTGGACGTGTACTCGCCTGGTGGTAGGAAGGAGGATCAGGTTGGGAAATGTGCGGTGCAGTATCACGGCTACTGACACTTGACCGTGTGGAAGACAGGGTGTTTGTGGAGGTGCCCATCTGACTTGAAGCATTATCCGCTATCCAAGTAACAACCTGTTGACACTGGTCTTGGTTCAAGAGCGGTGTACTGCTGCGGGCCCCAAGAATTTGGGACAGGACGTGCGAGCGAGTAGATGTGCCACTTTGTTGTTGTGAAATTAGTGCTTGCACAAGACCTCGGCCTCTGCCTGCACCACCATCACTTCCACTTCCTTGTTCCTTGCCAACGCCCTTGCGCATTTTGCCTGTATACAGCGACAACAGTCTGGTGACTGTTCAGTCACAGGAGAGAAATTTTAGTCCCTAACCTGTATCAAGGTAGTAAGTACAACAGTCTGGTGACTGTTATGGTCACAGGAGAGAAGGATTTTAGTCCCTAACCTGTATCAAGGTAGTAAGTACAACAGTCTGGTGACTGTAATGGTCACAGGAGAGTAGGATTTTAGTCACTAACCTGTATCAAGGTAGTAAGTACAACAGTCTGGTGACTGTTATGGTCACAGGAGAGTAGGATTTTAGTCCCTAACCTGTATCAAGGTTGTAAGTACACCAGTCTGGTGACTGTTCAGGTCACAGGAGAGTAGGATTTTAGTCCCTAACCTGTATCAAGGTAGTAAGTACAACAGTCTGGTGACTGTTCAGGTCACAGGAGAGTAGGATTTTAGTCCCTAACCTGTATCAAGGTAGTAAGTACAACAGTCTGGTGACTGTTATGGTCACAGGAGAGAAGGATTTTAGTCCCTAACCTGTATCAA
Organism: Allobates femoralis; assembly: GCA_033576535.1. Classification (NCBI taxonomy): domain Eukaryota; kingdom Metazoa; phylum Chordata; class Amphibia; order Anura; family Aromobatidae; genus Allobates; species Allobates femoralis. Next base: position 327,736,889 of record JARQOC010000005.1, on the reverse strand, counting down.
GGTAGTAAGTACAACAGTCTGGTGACTGTTCAGGTCACAGGAGAGTAGGAGTTTAGTCCCTAACCTGTATCAAGGTAGTAAGTACAACAGTCTGGTGACTGTAATGGTCACAGGAGAGAAGGATTTTAGTCCCTAACCTGTATCAAGGTAGTAAGTACAACAGTCTGGTGACTGTAATGGTCACAGAGTAGGATTTTAGTCCCTAACCTGTATCAAGGTAGTAAGTACAACAGTCTGGTGACTGTTCTGGTCACAGGAGAGAAGGATTTTAGTCCCTAACCTGTATCAAGGTAGTAAGTACAACAGTCTGGTGACTGTTCAGGTCACAGGAGAGTAGGATTTTAGTCCCTAACCTGTATCAAGGTAGTAAGTACAACAGTCTGGTGACTGTTCAGGTCACAGGAGAGTAGGATTTTAGTCCCTAACCTGTATCAAGGTAGTAAGTACAACAGTCTGGTGACTGTTCAGGTCCCAGGAGAGTAGGATTTTAGTCCCTAACCTGTATCAAGGTAGTAAGTACAACAGTCTGGTGACTGTTATGGTCACAGGAGAGAAGGATTTTAGTCCCTAACCTGTATCAAGGTAGTAAGTACAAAAGTCTGGTGACTGTTCAGGTCACAGGAGAGAAGGATTTTAGTCCCTAACCTGTATCAAGCTAGTAAGTACAACAGTCTGGTGACTGTTATGGTCACAGAAAAGCTTGGATTCCGATCTGGATCACCCTGCCTATATCCTCCTAGATTAGTCCTGAGAAGGACTGTTGTGGTCAGCAGCAGTTTGCAGTCCTGCTCCGGATCTACCTATGAGGGCTGCAAATCTGTCCCTAAGCAGCAGCAGACACTCTCCCTACACTCACTGTCTGGATGGCTGTGTGCAGAGCACAGCGCGGCCGGGTCTTATAAAGGCTCGGTCACACTGTGGAGGCCGGCCAATCACTGCAATGCCACAACTAACAGGGCTGTGGCATTGCAGTGGTCTGCCAGCCAATCCCTGCATGTGGGCTGTCTCTCTAAAGAGCGCCAACATGCAGGGATGAGGACCACGAGCACAGCACGAGTATCGCGAGATTACTCGGTGCTCGCCGAGTAGCCCGAGTACAGTGATACTCGTGCGAGTACCGAGCAGCGCAGAGCATACTCGCTCATCACTAGCTAAAACCACTGCAAAGAAACTCCTCTCAGAGATGGTGTGCAGATATGGGGTCCCAGAAACCATACAGAGTGACCATGGGCCAGCATTCACAGCCAATCTGACCAAAGAGATATGGCAGGCCCTGGGGACAGAGTTAGCTCTTCATACTCCGTATCATTCCAAAAATTCAGGAAGGGTCGAGAGAGGATACAGGGTATTAAAGGCAAAAATGCTGAAAGCAGCGCAGGAAACAGGGAAGCCGTGGCATGAAAGTCTTCCCCTCGCATTGTTCAGTGTCAGACACACCCCAGCTAGTGCAACTAAGCTATGTCCCTATGAAATTCTGTTTGGAAGGGCCCCCAGACTAGGGTTGTATTTCCCCCAACAGTTGACCCTACAGTATGACAGTTTGACTAAGTTTGTTACCGAATTAACAAAGCATTTGACTAAAATGCATTCTCGAGATTTTTCCTCTCTCCCAGATCCTCAAAACCTGGAAGGAACCCATCAGATCCAGCCAGGCGATTGGGTTCTCTTACAAAGGTTCAGCAGACGTGCCCTCGAGCCCAGATACGACGGCCCCTTCCAAGTCCTGCTGGTCACCTCCACGGCTGTGAAGGTTGAAGGAAGGCCTACATGGATCCACGCATCCCACTGCAAGAAGGCACCAGATCCAGAAGCCAAAAATGGTTGTTTTGCTCCTTAATCCTGATATACACACTCAGTATAAAGCAGGGGGGAGCAGGTCACAAGAGAATATGGGAGATCATACGGGAGGTCATGTTAGTACCACAGCTACAAGGGTCACATATCAGTTTGACTTCTACACCATAGTAAACAGAAGCACACGACACAAGATCTACAACAGCTATAGGTAATATGGGGGATATAGACCAGTCCAGGCAAAAGAACCCAAAGATAAATGGGGTAGAAGCCTGCCAGACCACATGATCCTGACCAAGGGTAGATGGGAGAATAGCCAAAGCCCTAAAAGGACTCACAGACCTGTCAGAAGAATTAGCTCATAATTCTGGTGTTAATGATCCATGGGACACTTTGTTTGGGTGGTGGGATGGATGGCAGAGAGCACTTATCAAACTAGGTATAATAATCTTTTGTGTTCTATTCATAGTGGTTCTAATTTCATGCTGTGTAATACCTTGCATCAAGAAGATGAAGTCTCGCGTCATGAAGGAGACAGTGACCACAATGTATGCAGATCTCAGAGGCCCTGATGATGAAGGTGAAATATATGCCTGAGAATGATGCCATTGTCATTGCCGCAAGATCCCTTGGAGAAATACGAGAACTTGAGACCCATCTTAGAAGATAGAGTAGGGACAGTTTAGGGTGTGGCTAAGGCCAACTGCAAAGGGATTCCGACATTACGGTTTGTCTCAATGTTGGTGAAGTGTCCTCCCCTTTCCTCTACCTTTTCCCCCTCCGCCGCCTAGGGCAAATATTTAGGGTAAGATTTTGAATGTTTCCAAAGGGGGGAATGTTATGGCAATAAATAGTTAATAACTTATATAACTCTTATAGAAGTCATTCAGAAATCTTCCAGTGTGCAGACTGCAGCATCCCTCATACTCCCCCCTCCCTCCTTCGGGATTGCTCTGTCTCAGATTTTATATAATGTTTTGAGATAGATGTAGCAGTGTAGAAGCTTCTTATCACAATGTCTCCGGACTGAATGTACTGACCAAGGCTAAACTAACTAACACACACTAAATGAATGCTTTTCAGAATAAAATGTAGATTCAGCATAATATGATGCAATCATCCCTAATAACACCCCTTTTAATATCCCTTTAAGGAGCCGTATATAACTGTTAACTCATCCCTTAATAAAGGTCTTTGTCATTAAGCTCTACTTTGACTTGTTTGTCAGCGTGGTTCTTACAGTGGCGTGCAGACACTTAAACAAAGCATCAATTTGGCGGCAGACAATTAAGATGACAGCCCACCCAGAAGGTGTGGAGGGCATCCATTACACATGCACTGGAAGGCCAGGCTACCCTCATGGGCATGTGCTGGGTATGTAGTCATGTGTTGGCGAGCCAGGATATACTGTTGTTTGTGTGTGCAGATGTGTTGTTTAAACGCCCATAGGCTTGTTCCACAGCATGTGTGTTTAGTTTAGCTACAGGGATTGTTCACCAGTGCCGAGCCCTAGGCTCTGTGGTACTCGGGTATCAGGCTACAAGGGGTTTAACGCTCCTGTGTCACGGGGAGTGGTGTCCGCGCCTGATCCCGTGTCTTGTGTGACTTCAGAGGAAAAGGGTATATTTACATGGGATTATATTTACAAGTTGTCGTGACGCCACCTGTAGTTTCTGTTGAGGTGTCACCAGCGCCGCCACAGTTCACCACAGGTATGTGTTATCGCGGCTAGTTGGCAAAGTCCTCTACAGGTAGGGCTGGAACTCCGGGGCAGCGTTCAAGTTCATGAAAGGAAATGCAGGCAGAGGCAAAGTCAGTTTTCCTCTGGGAACTTTACTGTTAACTTGCATTGGCATCATACAAAGTTCCAAGTTCAGCACTTTAGATGTTACAAGACAGGTAGCTTAACAGGTGTCAGCAAGTGCATGCCAGGTGGTATGGAGGAAGCCTTGGTGTACCTTCTTTAGCTAACCTGTGTGTGTTCTTCCCTGCTTTATAGTTTGGTGTGAAGCCTGGTGACTTTGAATCCAGCCTGGCATACTGTCCTCTCTCACCTTGGCTGTGGTTGCGTAACCCTCTACTGGCTGGCAGCTCATTCCGTTGGTGGTGCCTGTTAACCTTCTTGTGGACTGCTGTGATGCCCAGGAGACTATTAGACTCCACAAGAAACCAGATTCTCTGGCGTGCTTGTAGCTCCAGCAGTCTGCTGTCTCCGTTGCCCGGTAAGCTGTCTGGGAGAACCTATCAATGGCCCCTCTTTCCCAGACCATCTGCTCTCCTGGAAAGCTCCTTTCTCCTTAAAAACTGTATTTTTCTGCCATCTCTCCTCATGGTCTCTCAGCCAAGAGACCTAGTAGCAAATAACAAAAAGGTCCAAGACCTAGAGGCAAAGACCTAATACCTAAGACTTAGAGGCAAAGAACTTTTTCACCCTAGAGGTAAATTTATTCCCTCCCGGCTAACCTCCCACCCTGTATGGTAATGTTGGATTGCTTGTGATGGGTACCACACACCATCCTAGGGTCCACCTGCAGCTGTAGCATCTTCACCTCTTGAACAGGTACAGTACCTCTCTGTGAGGCCTGCTTCACGTGTCGCCACACCAGCACCTGTAATGTGTTTGGGTGTTTGCCTTTCAATGGATGTTGGACAATGTAGTGTAGGGCTGATATGTTTGTCATCTTTTTTTTTTGTGTTTCTCAAACTTGATTTTTATTTCCACAGACTGCAGCACACGGAAATACGAAAAACAATGTCTCGTTGGCTTTTAGGGCACGTGGAGGTGGGTGGTTAAGATTTTTTTTGGGTTTGTGCGAATGTTCTGTTGTTTATTTACAGTATTTAATTTGTGATTTTTTTTATCATTTAAAGGATGACTCAGGATCGGAATGGGAGCCGGAGGGTGAGGATGTGCTGGTTGCTGGAGAGGATCATGTGAGTATACATCCAGCCTTCAAACATGTTTGCCTTAAGGCATCATCTGTATGTTCTTCGGTTATGACACTGCTCCTTTTTTTCTGCAGGGGTCAGAGTCATCTGGAGAAGAGACTTGGGGTCCATCACATAGTTGTCGCGCCAAAGCCAGAGGTGCTGGGACCCGTGTAAGTAATGTTAGCATAATGTGTTCTTCCCACAGCCAGGGTACTGCCCATGTTCAGTTTCAGAAGGAAATGTGTGGCCCCTCATCAGGGCAATTGTCAGTAGATGAAGGCCCACACATTTCCATAGCAACGGGTATTGTAGACTATGTATGCAGTTGTATGTTAGTTTATTTTTTGTAAAAGCATAGCGATGCAGGGTTTACTACCAGCCCCAATATGGCTGATTTTTTGCGACCGGCCGTTTGCCAGCAACCATCGAAGTGTGGTTGAAAACTGGTGCCATTTTTGCCGGTGGACTGTCCCTGTTGTTGAATGTTCGCGTTAGGCTGGCCAGAACATTCAGCGATGTCTGTTTTGCGTAACAGAGAGTTGGGTGGTGAGAGTGCGCACAGCCTGGTTGGAGGTAAATATGGGTGCTGCAACACAGAAGCAGGTGAACTGCAAAAGGGAAGAAGAAAGGGCTTCTGTATGAAGTGCGCACAGCCAATATGCAGGTGAAAAAAACAAATATTTATTTAGTGCAAGACAGAAAAAATTTTTATGCGTGTTAAAAGCAATTAAAACCAATTTCCCTCTGCCACACACAACATCATACAATTTACCCAGAGCCCGGGTGGGTATTAAAGGTGGAGATACATTAAGAGTAAGAGCTATTACACAGAGCAAAATAAACCTCTATTTAGAATATATATTGGTGACTTTGGCAATTACAATAGATCTAGCTATATGGATGTTAGTCTGGAAACATACATAATATTATGCACAGTTAGATTGGTTATATAATATACGGAACACACAAAAAAAAAAAAAAAAAAAGGTGACATCACATAGCGACCGTATATACGAGATTGGGTGCCAAAACCAGGTACATTAATCACAGATCATCACAACATTGTAGACAATCCAGAGGTATTAAGCTACAGCTCTAATTATATCATAGTGTTGTCCACTATAAGAAAAGCAATACTGGCCCCGTGTATCTGCAGCCCCTTGGGCGTCACCCAAGGACATATGACACAGTCCCCACAATCAATGAATTGACAAGGCAGTTAGTAAAATGGTGATCATGCTGCATGGAAACCTTTCTGTATAATATAATTATAATCAAAAACCCTTATATGCCCTTTAGGTAGAAAAGGCACCTCAGCACAGTGGCTGTGAAGTCACATAAAGGTGACCCGTGCATACAGGGACCTTCAATAAGGAGAAGGGTAGGTGAAGGTGAGCAGTTTGACCACACGGGGGGAGGGTATTTGCCTGTCAGTAGGATCTGTGCAGTGCTATGTGCGTGCGGGGAAGCCACATAGCATGCACTGGTGGGGAGACAGGTGTATAAATCAAGGGGCTGTCAGATTGGAGAGAGCATACCATACCATACCCAAGTGATAAGGGCCTGGAGTGTGGGCAGTAGGGACCAAGCCCAACGCGTGTCGCCACAATCAGTGGCTTCGTCAGGAGTATAGGGGGACCTGCGGCAGGTGCGGCAAGTGCGGTTTGGTAATAATGTGTTTAATATGCCATTTTATAGTGTTTTCTATAACTTTTCCTCACAAATCATTCCTGCTTTGGTGATCCTGTGGGACGGACGTCGGAAAACCTGTGCTGGAACCTCATCCCTACAAGATCAGCTAAAGATATCTTTTTGGGCCAATATAATCGATTATTTATTGATATATTCATAATTTATATATATATATATATAGAGATATATAGATATAGATATAGATTTATATATATATATATATATATATATATATATATATATATATAGACATGCCATATTATATATATGTATATGATTAGTATATATATATACATCTAATTATATATTATATATATATATCTATTATATAAAACCCGAAGGCCACTTCCGGAGGAGGCCACGCCCACTTCCGTGATGGTCGTCGCCCAGGCTCATCCAGTGCACTGTAGCCAGGCTGCCCCCCGGCTACAGTCACCGACACACGGAACGTTCCGATCTCGGAAGTTCCGTGTGCCCTCCTGCCACTCCCTCCACCCTCTGCCCTCCAGCCAGTACCTACATACCGGGGGGGCAGGGGGGCCCATTGCCCGCCACCTCGGAGGGCCACACACACCCTGGGGGTACCCGTGCTCCCTGCCGTGTGCCTGGAGAGGAGGGAGGGCGGGACTTCCTCTCCTGCAGCTCTGCCCGCCCCTCCTCTCCTCCTACACCCGACGTCCGGCCACCGGTAAGTCTGCAGCCATACATGCTGCTCTGCCCTCCAACCTGTGTGCCCCCTCTGCCCTCTGTCCTCTGCGTCCTCTGCCCCCTCTGTGTCCTCTGCCCCCTGTCCTCTGTGTCCTCTGCCCCCCTGTCCTCTGTGTCCTCTGCCCCTGCCTCTGGTCCTCTGCCCCCTGTCCTCTGTGTCCTCTGCCCCCTGTCCTCTGTTCCCCCCTGCCCTCCTGTCCTCTGTGTCCTCTGCCCCTGTCCTGTCTCTGTGTCCTCTGCCCCCTGTCCTCTGTGTCCTCTGCCCCCTGTCCTCTGTGTCCTCTGCCTCCTCTGCCCCCTCTGTGTCCTCTGCCCCCTGTCCTCTGTGTCCTCTGCCCCCTGTCCTCTGTGTCCTCTGCCTCCTCTGCCCCCTCTGTGTCCTCTGCCCCTGTCCTCTGCCCCTGTCCTGCCCCCTGTCCTCTGTGTCCTCTGCCCCCTGTCCTCTGTGTCCTCTGCCTCCTCTGCTGCCCCTCTGTGTCCTCTGCCCCCTGTCCTCTGCGTCCTCTGCCCCCTGTCCTCTGTGTCCTCTGTGTCCTCTGCCCCCTGTCCTCTGTGTCCTCTGCCCCCTGTCCTCTGTGTCCTCTGCCCCCTGTCCTCTGCGTCCTCTGCCCCCTGTCCTCTGCGTCCTCTGCCCCCTGTCCTCTGGTCTTCTGTCCTCTGCCCCCTGTCCTCTGCGTCCTCTGCCCCCTGTCCTCTGCGTCCTCTGCCCCCTGTCCTCTGCGTCCTCTGCCCCCTGTCCTCTGCGTCCTCTGCCCCCTGTCCTCTGCGTCCTCTGCCCCCTGTCCTCTGCGTCCTCTGCCCCCTCTGCGTCCTCTGCCCCCTGTCCTCTGCGTCCTCTGCCCCCTGTCCTCTGCTGTCCTCTGCCCCCTGTCCTCTGCGTCCTCTGCCCCCTGTCCTCTGCGTCCTCTGCCCCCTGTCCTCTGCGTCCTCTGCCCCTGTCCTCTGCGTCCTCTGCCCCCTGTCCTCTGCGTCCTCTGCCCCTGCCTGCTCCTCTGCCCCCTCTTGCGTCCTCTGCCCCCCTCTGCGTCCTCTGCCGTCCTCTGCCCCTCTGGTCCTCTGCGTCCTCTGCCCTCTGCGTCCTTCCCTGTCCTCTGCGTCCTCTGCCCCCTGTCCTCTGCGTCCTCTGCCCCCTGTCCTCTGCGTCCTCTGCCCCCTGTCCTCTGCGTCCTCTGCCCCCTGTCCTCTGCGTCCTCTGCGCCCTGCCCCTCTGCGTCCTCTGCCCCCTGTCCTCTGCGTCCTTGCCCCTGTCCTCTGCGTCCTCTGCGTCCTCTGCCCCCTCTGCGTCCTCTGCCCCCTCTGCGTCCTCTGCCCCCTCTGCGTCCTCTGCCCCTCCTGTGTCCTCTGCCCGTCCTCTGCGTCCTCTGCCCCCTCTGTGTCCTCTTCACCCTCTCCTCTGCCCCTCTGTGTCCTCTGCCCTGTCCTCTGCCCCCTCTGTGTCCTCTGCCCTGTCCTCTGCCCCTGTCCTCTGCGTCCTCTGCCCCCTCTGTTTCCTCTGCCCCCTGTCCTCTGCGTCCTCTGCCCCCTCTGTGTCCTCTGCCCTGTCCTCTGCTCCTGCCCCTGTCCTCTGCGTCCTCTGCCCCTGTCCTCTGCGTCCTCTGCCCCCTGTCCTCTGCCCAGCCACCTCTGCCCCCTGTCCTCTGCCAGCCGCTCTGCCCCCTGTCTCTGCGCTGACCAATCTCAGCCCACTCGCTGCCGCTGACCAATCCACCGCACTCACTGCTAACCACTGAGCCACCGCACTCACTGCTAACCACTGAGCCACCGCACTCACTGCTAACCACTGAGCCACCGTATACTCTGCTACCCACTGAGCCGCCTGTATACACACAATTCATTTCACCGCACTCCCGTAACTATTAGTAAATAAACTATATATGGATTCTAGACTACCCGATTCTTTAGAATCGGGCCGCCATCTAGTATATAATATATATACATATATCATATATATATATATATATATATATATATATATATATATATATATATAAACACACACAACACCACATTATAATAAATGATAATATATAATATACATAATTTATTTTAGTTAATAATATATATAATATATTTTTTTGATATATTTTTATGATATTATTTATATATAAAAATATATTGTATATATTGTTATTAAATAGATTATTGATCTATATGATACACAATTATATAAATCTTTTTTAGCCTTATATTAAATTTTTGTCAGAAATTATGTCAGTGCCTGAATATTTAATCTATATTATCTTTTTAAAATTCTTTGAACATCGATTACTCATCTATATGTAAATAATGCTCCTTACTTCATTAACTTCTTTGGTGACTTCTTTTGAATTTATTTTTGTTCTTGCCTTTGAGACCTTTTACAATACCTTTTTTTGAGGAATTTGTGGGAAAAAAATATTGCAACTTCTGCAAGTTCCGCATAATGGCTCACGTGCGCCATAAATGTGGCATTCCAATGTATTTTTCCTTTTAACTTGCGGTAATTTGCGGAACTTGCAGCGCGGTTGCGGTTTGTGCCATGCAAAGTATAGGTGTACTTGCGCCAAGTGCAGTTTTGTGCAAAAAAAAACCGCGGTCAGCCGCGGTTTATTTCACGGCCGCACCTGCCACAAGTGCAAAACCGCAATTGCCGCACCTGCCGCAAGTAAGTCTATACTTTGCATGGCAAAAACCGCAACCGCGCCGTAAGTGTAACGGTAATGCGGCAAACGTGGCAGATGCGTTTTTTTTACCGCATCTCCTGCGAATTACGAAAAACGCTGATGTTATTTTTTTGATATATTTTTATGATATAATTTATATATAAAAATATATTGTATATAATAAAAAAAAACAATATAAATATTACTACTTTGACTATATTGGTATGCAGAATGTATATTCATTGCTTCCTTAAATAATATACTGTAGCTATTATTGCATACATTTTTCTGTACTGTGCTCAATATGAGCTCTGAGAAACAAAAAAGCTCTGTTAGAGCTAGAAATGCTGCACGCCAGCGCAAGAAGCGTGCGCAGGAAGATCCGGAAACAAGATGTCTCCGTTTGCTTAAGCTCAAGGAGGATATGAATAAAAGAATTGCAAAGGAGTCTGCTGAAGAAAGAAGCAGTCGGTTGGCCAAAAAAGCTGAGGTGGAACGCAAAAGACGCAAAAAACAACAGGTGAAGGTGCAAGGAGAACCATCTACCTCTGATATGGCGTCCATATCTGTGTCTCAAACACTTTCTGAAACTCAACTGCCTACAACATCTGGCCGCAAACAACAAAAGGTGAAGGTGCAAGGAGAACCATCTACCTCTGATATGGCGTCCATATCTGTGTCTCCAACACTTTCTGAAACTCAACTGCCTTCAACATCTGGCACGGGTAAAGTGAAGTGCAAAAGTTCTTCTAAAACAAGAACAGACAAGACTGCTTCTGCCATCACAAGACAGAAATTGGCTAAAGTCAAACGTTTACAAATTATGTCACCTACCTCAAAACAACGCCATTTGGCCCATTTGGCTGCCTCACAGCGTCAACTACGCAAAAAAAAAACCTCAGTAAGAAGTCTCCAGTCACTACTTCTTTTGTTGGATGTGTTGACAGTTCTACACAGCAACGCCTTATTTATGTAGGCATCTACAAAAAAGGTCATCTGTTGCTCACTTCACCTACGTCATCTATCCCTATTGGCTTTACTGATGACGATACCGGTATTTTAGAACATACCTGTGGGCCCATGAATGTGTTATGTGAACATTGTCAAGCACAACATTTTGAAGCTGAAAGGCCATCTGATGGACAGTTCTCCCTTTGTTGTCACAAGGGCAAAGTTAAGGTACCATTACCTCAGTACCCTGAGCTCTTCACTACTTTACTCAAAGGAGACAGCCCATATAGTAAAAATCTCATGGAGAATATCAGGAGCATTAATAGTTCCTTTGCATTTGCTTCCATGGGTGCAAGTGTTTCTCAACCACCTGGACACGGTCCTTATTGTTTCCGGATTCACGGCCAAATTTACCATAGAACTGGAACTCTCCACCCCGCTGAAGGTCAAGTTCCAGCATATGCACAGCTGTATATTTTGGATAGTGCTACTGCTAATGAACAACGCCTACAGTCTCCAGAAAATCTCAAATGTAATCCAGCCTTGATGAGAATTATTGCTGAGCAATTGGAAGGTATTAATCCCTTTGTTTCAGCCTACAAAATGTTACGGCAAGTGGAGGAAGAAGAAGAACACAAAGCATTGGAACATGGCACAAACATGCCTAATATCATCATGGGAATTAAACAAGACAGACAGCAAGACCCAAGACGGTATAACAACCCTACTGTCCATGAAGTCGCAGTCATCTTTGAAAATGCTGATGGAGAGCCACCATTTAATAGAGACATTTTAATACATCTAAAACCAGACCCAAATAATTGTTGGCCCCCAAAACACAGCAAATAAGCATTTTACACAGTAATTTGGATGCATTACTGTATCCATTGTTTTTCCCTCATGGAGAGCAAGGGTGGCATGAAGCACTCAAGCAGCAAGGTCAAAATGCTCGCAGGGTGACACAACTGCAGTATTACTGTTATTTGCTGTCAGTACAGACAGAATTCAATCCTGTCCTTAATGGAGGTAAACTGACACAGCAGTACTTGGTGGATGCCTATGTTAAGATCGAGGCCAATCGTTTAAATTTTATACGCCAACACCAGAAGGATTTGAAGGTGGAGGATTATTGTCTCCTTCAAGAACATTTGCAGAGAAAATCCATAGAAAAAGAATCCCCATTGGCAAGACGGTAATTTTACCATCTTCCTTTGAGGGAAGTCCCCGAAACATGCAGCAGAGGTATCAAGATGCCATGGCAATTGTAACTAAATTTGGAAGACCAGATCTTTTTATAACGATGACCTGTAATCCAAAATGGAGTGAAATTGCAACCAATTTACACCCATGGCAGCGTGCTGAACATCGCCCGGATTTAGTGGCCCGTGTATTCAGGATTAAACTTGAAGCCCTTTTGAAAGATATTAATTGTGGATTATTTGGTAAGGTTTGTGCTATGGTTCATGTGATAGAATTTCAAAAGCGAGGCCTACCACATGCTCACATTCTAATTATTCTGGATGCCAACTCAAAACTAAGAACTGAGGTGGAAGTGGACAATACCGTTTGGGCTGAAATTCCTGATCCATCACATTACCCTGTACTCCATCAAATTGTCATGCAACACATGATCCATGGCCCCTGTGGACAACACAATCCCAATTCTCCATGTATGGAGAATGGAAAGTGTAAAAAAGCTTTTCCCAAAAAGTTTCAAACAAAAACTGTTATACCTGAGGATGCATATCCAAGTTATCAAAGAAATGAAGGACCTTCTTTTACACACCATTCCAAGATGATTGATAATTCTTGGGTGGTTCCATATAATCCTTTCCTTCTATTAAAATATAAGTGCCATATCAATGTGGAAGTATTTGCTTCCATTCAGAGCGTAAAATACCTCTTCAAATATGTGTACAAAGGTCATGACAAAGCCAATGTGGAAATTTGTGAAACCAACATCAGACACGATGAAACTCATAAATTCATGGATTCCAGATATGTCAGTGCACCAGAGGCAGCTTGGCGAATCTTTGCTTTCCAAATGCATAGACAATCTCACAGCATTATTCGTCTGGCAGTACATCTGCCTCATTCACAATCACTTTTTTTTCACGAGGGTGATTCTGCGGACAACATCACTTATTTAATGGACAGACAATCAACACTCATGGCCTACTTTGCCCTCAATGAGAATGATCCCAATGCTCGGGAGTACTTATATCGTCAAATTCCTGAGCATTATGTTTGGAAAGAAGGTGCATGGGAAGTTAGAAGGAGAGGAGGTGCTTCAGTCATTGGTAGACTCTACACTGTTAGTATTCAAGAACAAGAACGGTACTATTTAAGGCTGTTGTTACTCCATGTTAAAGGAGCTACAAGTTTTGACAATCTTAAGACTGTTAAGGAAGTCACATACCCCACTTTTAAAGAGGCGGCATTAGCCCTTGGATTGCTCTTCGATGACACTGTTTGGAGGAAAAACTTTATTGGATGCCTGTGTTCTCAATATGCCTGCACAGCTCCGTGACATGTTCGCATATATATGTGTCTTTGGTCCTCCTAATCATCCCCTGGAGTTGTGGCAAGAATTTAAACAACACTTCGTTCAAGATTACTGCCATGCCTACCACCCTGACACTGATGATTGTGAGCATTGTGAAGGATATGCCATGACTGATGTTGAACATGTTTTAAAATTTCATGCTAAACATTTTAATGATTTTAATCTGCCATGCCCAAAAAGAAAACCACACATTCGTCCTCAATACAACAAAGAAGAAGAGTTAGTAAGAGCACGTGAAATGAAAGTTACCTTAAATGATCAACAACGTTTGGCCTATACTGCAATCCATAAGGCTTTAGAGGATACAAGTGATAAGCCAAAGTGCTTTTTCCTTGACGGTCCAGGTGGAAGTGGGAAAACATATCTCTATCATCTATTGATTCATGAACTGAGAGGAGAAGGAGAAGTTGTCTCACCTGCAGCCAGTACAGGGATTGCTGCTAATCTATTGCAAGGAGGAAGAACTATCCATTCACTGTATGGCATACCAATACCAATTAATGAGACATCCGTTTCAAGAATCAAAAATGATACGGATGCGGCCCAACATTTGAAGACTACCAAACTCTTCATCATCGATGAGTCTACTATGTTGTCAAAATACGCTTTGCATGTAATTGATCAATTATTACGGGATGTCATGACAACTGAGGTCTCCAAGAAAAATAAATTACCCTTTGGAAGAAAAGTCATTGTTCTGGGAGGAGAATTTCGGCAGTGTCTTCCTATCATCTCTCATGGAACAAGGACAGACATCGTAGAGAGTTGCATTAAATATTCACGACAATGGAAGCTTTTCAATCAATTGCCGCTCATTAACAACATGCGCTCCATTGATTCGGATTATAGCAATTGGTTAATTCAATTGGGAAATGGAGAATTGTCCAATGATTACAACCTTGGTGATGATGTCATTGAGATCCCGCAAGACATGATCTGCACTGGCTCTTTAATCTTGGATATATTTGGTGAAAACATTGTCATTGATGTGAATAATGACGAAAGTATTCAGAATGCTGCATCACATGCCATTCTTTGTCCCAAAAATGACGCTGTGGATTTGATCAATTCAAAAGTTATGGATTGTATTCCAGGAGAATACATTGAATATATGAGCCACGATTCCATTGATCCAGATGAGACGGATAATACCGAACAATATCCCGTGGAATTTCTGAATTCTCTAACCCCAACAGGAATGCCTTCTCATCTCCTGAAATTAAAAGTTGGTACAAATAAAATGCTTTTGCGTAATTTTAACAGCAGAAAAGGACTTTGCAACGGGACTCGCATGATTATTATTGCTTTGTTTGACAACTTGATACAAGCAAAAGTAATTTCAGGCTCGGATGAAGGAAATGTAGTCTTCATTCCAAGAATTGATCTCTGTCCATCAGAGACTGGATTGCCTTTCAAACTAAGACGTCGACAATTTCCCGTGAAGCCTGCCATTGCCATGACCATAAATAAATCCCAAGGCCAAACATTGGAGAAAGTGGGGATTTATTTGCCAGAACCTGTTTTTGGTCATGGACAATTATATGTGGCTTTCTCACGTGTGAAGAGACGATGCAATGTGAAGTGAAAGTGGTGGATTCATGCATTCAAGGCAAATTGGTGCCTAACAGTGAGAAAGTCTTCACCAAGAATATTGTCTATCGGAATATTTTGGGATGAACTTTTGCCTATTTTATTTTTTTACCTTTTCTATTTAAAAAAAAAAAAAAATTAGTTTAGTCTTTTCATTTTCAGTTTTTTATGTACATAGTTTATACAATATTTGTGGAAAAACACATTACAGATTTCAGTGGAGATGTGTATCATTCTGATTTTCTCACAGGGTGATAGAAACCACTATTTAAAGCTCCAGTACTCTACATGCTGAGAGATTTGATTCTTATTCTTTAAAGGGAGAGGTTTTTGTGAACAGCTAAGAGACGGGTGGGACGGCTGTTCACACACATCTCATTAGCAAGGTGTGTTCCACATGTTTAGATAGATAGGGACAAACAAAATTATTAATTAGATTCTACCACGACATTTTTCTTAGATTTTTTCACTTTGTTGAGGAATATACTAAATGATAATAATTGATCATGAAGGACTCACCAACAACATACTTGCTGTAATTTTCATAATTGCATATATGTAATTTGTACTTAACTTGCGGTTTGTGCAGACAACATAGTTGCGGCAGTGTCATCCACATCAACTGCAGTCACCTGTGGTTAGTTAATGGATGCATCCTATGCACCTGCTGAAGCTATGTTAACTCCATTTACCGTAAGTTAACTACAAGTTTTTTTGTTATTGCATGAATATTGCTGCAAGTCTGTACCTGGTAACTCCTTCTGTATCAATTTACAAAATTTTATTATTTACATCACAATCCTCAAAAAATCTAAGAAAAATCCAGCTATAAAAAATATCTAAATTATATCAATTTGGATTTAGTTAGAGTAGGTCCCACCAGGCGTAAGGGCATCTTGACGCGATTGGTGGGCTGACACAAACTGGCTGATACACACATTAGTACTGTTAATTCATCAATTCAAACGATTGACATATTAAGAAGTATTGCTACTTTGTGTTCTAAGACCCTTACAACATAATAGTTCAATTTTCCTTAAATGATATCAACCATACAAATATATGTAGTTGGTGTAAAGATGTCATTGGAATAATTGGATTATTATTTGAAAATCTTAAAACAAATTTAAAAATATTCTAGACACCCGATGCATTTGCATCGGGCTCACAGCTAGTATTTGATATTCTCCATAAGTCGGTCCTCACTACGGTCTAATTCAGGAGGACATGGCCTCGTACCAAGTCAATGTTGCTTCAGTCTTATCTAAAATAAGTCAGTCCTTGATATTCAAAAAAATAAAGGTGTCCTAAGTGGTCAGTGTCCCTTGGGATGCTTATATCCATCGCATATAGGCCAGTGTCTGTAGTAAGAGACATTCGGTAGTCCTCCTGGGCTTGTCTGCCTTGTAGTGTAGATCTTGGATCTAGTTGGGCTGCCATTTGAGCTCTTCAGTTGTCTCAGTCATCCACAGAATTTCTGACGTTTCTTCTGACCATCACTCCATCTCCAGACTGTGGGAAGCGACTTCGGTCCACAGTAACTGCATGTTAAACGGGGAGAGAAAGCTCAAAAATACATGTTAGACAATCCCTTTATAAGTGTCAAAACATGAGAAAAACCTATCTCGGGGAATCTATTACCTGAACAACATTTTCAACCATAATCTCATAAAAACTTGTACCATTTTCATAACTATCTATGTCATAGTAATACCCTGCAACACAAAAACAAATCACAAAATTTTATTTATAACCTTATAACCTTAAGAATATAGGTCACCCCCCACTGAGCATCTCATCATCTAATATTACGTATACACACCATCTTTCAAGAAAGAGATATAAAAAGATATAAAAAGAATATGGTATCAGTTCTTGACTTACCAATAGATGAAAAACAATCATCCCTAAGAGAAGAGGAAGAGATATACTATATATATACAGAAACATTACATTCTTTGGGTTCGTGAAAAAGAAATCATCAATTCTAAATCATACAATTATGGTTCATGTCAATTCTATATAAGGATCTTATATACAATCAAAAATCATTTTCTATTGATCAAAATTAATTGTCACCCAAGATAGTTCATGGAAACAAAAACATAAGATTTACACAATGTATAAATGATATACCCACTCCTAATAGTACCCTAGTAATATCCTTAAAGCTGGAAACCTACCTAACCAGCGGAGGTCGACACCCTCTTGAAATGCCTGTGGTGCCCCCGCTCCACGTCAACTCACCCTATCTGTCCCTAACCTATCCCTGATCTTATATACATTTTTCAGTTTGTTTATAAAGTGTTGTTTAGTCCATTACCTTCCATAAACATATACCGTAATTGCTCAGTCAACATATATATGAGGGTCAGTAGATACACTGTCAATAGTCTGTAATTGAAACAGGTCTCAGCAGGTCTGTCAGAGCACAAATAAACAATATGATACAATGTAAAGTCAAACAAATATAACGTATAGTATAACATTAGACAATATAATTACTGTATACTTATCATCAGTGGTCTCTTCTGCTTTTCTGAAAAACAGGTCAAAAGGTAACTGGATATCTGGGAAAACTTCCAACTATTTACTATACAACTACCATATTCTTATTTACATATATATTTACTCATTTACCTACTCACTCTGCTTCAGAACATTTTTAACCAACATATTAAACATCTTATGGTATTCTATATAGGAGAGATCCACACCTACTAGGACATGTTTATAACTTTCCTCTCCTTGTCCGCACCCTATTTGCAATTCTCAAAGCTTGTGGAGCGGCTGCTGCTTAATATTCTTACCTTTCTGAGTTGTGTTGTGTGTAGGAATAATGCAGGATTGTACACAAGGCCTTACCTGTAACCAGGAGCGAACCAGGCAGTATTCATCTGACTGCACTCGTGACCGGTCGAGGTGTATGTGGGGCCAAGCAAAGACTATTCTAACTTTTGTTGAAGAGAGACGTCATCATGGCCTGTCCGTTTTCCCATCCTTCAGCACAACTCCCTTTTTTTCTTTTAGTATTCATTCAGTTCTGTCCGGGCAGTCCGATACCGAAGGGGTGCTTAGGCAGCCAGACGTAACAAGGCTGGGATGGATGACCTCCCGCCATTTACCTAGACTAACTTTATTTGAACTTCAAATTGTACCTTGCCCTCTATCTCTAGGGGGTCAGTATGATTATACCATCCTAGACTGGCAACATGGTGTCTACCTCACCGTGATTTACCAATTCTGCATTTTGTATGCTTACCGTTTTTGTAAGAATTGTACTTAGAAAATGCTCCACCTGCTCATGAAAAAGTGCAAAAACTCAGAATCAATTGCTCTGATTACCTCATGCGAGGATCCTACCGGTGTCCAGCGTAAGATCATCTCTCCTATAGTACAGCTGAAATAAAACACTCAAGAATTCGTATTAGCTTAAAAAATCAGAAAAAATACTTATTCAACAAAATTCTTATTACAATTCTCTACTAATTATATTGATATCTATAAACTATAACTGTTTTATGCTTAACCAAAAACCCATTTAAATTCTGTTATAAATGTCTCTATTGGTCATTCCATGTCAAGTGATCCAAAAATGAATATTTTTTTTCCCTGACGTCCTCAGATTTTTAAAAAAAAATTTTCTATATGAAGAACAACTTTAACTGATAAAGAAAAAAATTCAAAACTTTTTTTTTGTAATTAGATAATTTTTTACAGATTTTTAAAGTTTTAAAAAAGTGCGAATTTTGGCCTGGTATGGCTTTACATTTTCTATCATATCTCGGGCTAGAAATAAGATAGAGAAACAAAATAAACACCAATCTACTCAGAACGGTCCAGGCTTTCACCAGATATGTCACAAGAGTATCTTTGTTAATATTTTACCCATGTGATCGCAAGCGCTGAACTTTAAAACGCATTTCTGAAAAATCGGCGCGCTTTAAATATTTCAAAAACTGCCCATGTGTCTGCTTTGCTCTTAGCCACATCTGTACCAAATTTCAAGTTGGGATCGCAATGGGATCATATTTTAACATATTTTACTAGTAATAGCGTCAATGGGTCATTCCATATCAAGTGATCTAAATATGAATATTTTTTTTTACCTGACGTCTTTAGATTTTTTTTTTTTTTCCCTTTATGAAGTACTACTTTAAACTTTTAATTTGTAATTAACTAGAATTTTTTTCTTCATCAGTTAATTTTTTACAGATTTTTAAAGTTTAAAAAAAGGGTGAATTTTGGCCTGGTATGACTTTACATTTTTTTTTATCTCAGGCTAGAAATAAGATAAAGAAGTGGGAGAGGCATCATTTTACTCAGAACGGTAACAGCTTTCATTTGATATGTTACAAGACTATGTTTCTTTATATCAAATTCAAACTATTGACGGGCAATTGTGAAAAAATGACTGATTGTGTTCTTGGTGATTTTTGAATTGACACTATAATAGTTAAATATTTTGCACTTAGGTCCAATGAATGCATCCATGGGGTCAAGCTGGGACAGAGTCATCACAAATTAGCCTTATTTGCAGATGACCTGCTACTTTACATCTCCCAGCCCTGGTCTCCATCCCTTCGGTCTTAATGGAGTTTGAACGGTTCGGACAATTGAGCAACTTTAAAGTGAATTGCTCCAAAACCGAGGCACTCAATATTTCTTTGCCTGGAGAATTGGTTTCTCATCTATCTAAACAGTTCCCATTTAAATGGAAAGTAGAAGCCATTAAGTACTTGGGAGTCCTTATACCAAAAGATCTTAAACAAATATTCAATTTAAATTATCAACCCCTTTTGACTAACGCGGAATCTGCATTTACCTCCTATAGACAATTAAAGCTATCCTGGTTCGGGAGAATAAACGTAGTCAAGATGGATGTCTTGCCCCGACTCTTATATACTTTTCAGACAGTTCCTGTTCTATTGGATAGAGGCTTCCTCTCCAAAATGCAATCTATGATCCTTAGATTTGTCTGGGGGGGCAAGAGGTCCAGATTGCGAATGAATATCCTATCCTTGCCCAAAACCAGAGGAGGGGTTGGACTACCCAACATACGAGCGTACTTTGTGGCTTCCTCTCTTGTTAGAGCTCTAGATTGGCATTATCATGCGTCCTCCAAGAAATGGGTAGGGGTGGAGCAAGAGGGTTTGGGGATTCCGCTGAAACACCTGCTTTGGATTTCCCCTAAAGACTCCACAGACCTAGTACCTTTGACAGACATGACCAGAAACACCTTGAAGGTATGGCACCTAGTGACGAAAACCCTCCGCTTAAACGACAGACTTAGCCCTTTGACTCCCCTTTTTTCCAACCCATCTTTCCCACCCAGATTTGACAGGCAGAGATTTTTATGTTGGCGGATTGTGGATGACACCCGAGTAGGACAGACTCTGTCCAGTGGTGGTTTGTCCCCAATGGCAGAGCTACAACTCAAAGAACCTACGAGACCTCTTAAGTGATTCAAATTTCTCCAATACAGAGCATACTTATATTCAGCTGACCACTCTTGCAGTGTAAGATTGACGCCCAACGTATTGGAGAGGTTATTCCAACTGGAGGCTCCACCGAGGAGCAAAATATCAGTTCTATACCAGGCCTTAGGGTCCATGAGAGAGCAGGGCACCTTTACTTCCAACGTGCTTGGGAGAGGGAATTGGGGTGTAGCATTTCAGAAGCTAATTGGCAGAAATGCTTTATATTTACTCACTCACTAGCTAGCGCTTGTTCTGCACAAGAAAGAAGCTATAAGCTGCTCACTAGATGGTACTTGTGCCCGACGACACTCCGGAACATGTTCCCTGGAACCCCTGATACCTGCTGGCGCTGTGGGGAAGAGAAGGGTACAATGATACACATTTGGTGGAGTTGTGGGAAAATCTGGCGGTTCTGGTCTGACGTTTTCAATGCATACGCCCGGATAACAGGTAAACAAGCCGAATGCTGCCCAGAATCGGCAATGTTATCCATTTTTCCAGGTCCTATTGGGCTACAGAAGAGGGATATTCTCCGCTTTTGCATCTCGGCTGCTCGTGCTGTGATCCCGAGGTTCTGGAAATCAAGCCGGGCTCCATCTCTACTTGATTGGTTCAAAGAATTGATGGACATATATCGAATGGAGGAGCTCGCAGCTGATGCGTCGGGATCTCGGAACAAATTCTTAGGGATTTGGGTTGAATGGATTCTTTTTCACGACTCTGCAGAATTTAGGAGTATCTTTTCCAGCACAGATAATATGGCTCGACCTCTGGCTGATGGGGAGCCAGTGGGATGAGTACCCTTTCTACTTCCCATACCTCACCCGTCCCCCCCCCTCCTTTTTTTCTTTTTTTCTTACGTGGCTTTTCTTTCCCAGTATAACTTTTTCTAATGGTTTTTGTTTCTCTTCTCTCTCTCTTCTTTTCTCTCTCTCTTTTCTTCCCATCTGATACATTCAGTCTAGGTATTTCCTTTCTACACCTATACCTTCAGAATTCTAGTGAACATTAGACAGGTATCGGAAACTCTGAGCTGTGAGTAGATCATTAATATTTCGGCCTTCCTTTCCGGTACACCAGTCGATAGACTATTCCAACTAGGCCTCAACGGGTAATGACCCACTTACGTGGTCAACCTGTTAGAAGGGGCCAAGTGATAAAAATCATTCTGCTGGGGCTGCTTGTCCCCTTGACATCAGAACATCTCAAAACCCTGAGAAAGGTTGTATACTTGAGTGTTTGGAATTATATTTAGATTGTAGTATATATTGTACCAGAGATAAGCGCAAAAGTAAATTTGCAGCTTATCTTAAAGTTACTAATAACTTTGTGAATTCTCTTTTTGTATATTTTATATGTCTCAAGATTTTGTTAAAAGATTGAATGTATGTCTTTCATATGTTTTTTCAAAATTTAATAAAAATGAGATTAACCATAGTTAAATATTTTAAAATATGATCCCATCACGATCCCAACTTGAAATTTGGTACAGATGTGGCTAAGAGCATAAAAGACACATGGGCAGTTTTGGAAAATTTTTATTAAAACGTTTTTTCAGAAATGCGTTTCAAAATGTTGCGTTTGCATTCGCATGGGTAAAAAATTAAAATTAACAAATATACTCTTGTGACATATCTGGTGAAAGCCTGGACAGTTCTGAGTAGAATGGTGTTTATTTTGTTTCTCTATCTTATTTCTAGCCCGAGATAAAAAAATGTAAAGTCATACCAGGCCAAAATTCACCCTTTTTTTAAACTTTAAAAATCTGTAAAAAATTAACTGATGAAGAAAAAAATTCCAAACTTTTAATTTGTAATTAACTAAAGTAGTACTTCATAAAGGAAAAAAAAAAAAAAATCTAAAGACGTCAGGTAAAAAAAAATATTCATATTTAGATCACTTGATATGGAATGACCCATTGACGCTATTCATAGTAAAATATGTTAAAATATGATCCCATTGCGATCCCAACTTGAAATTTGGTACAGATGTGGCTAAGAGCAAAGCAGACACATGGGCAGTTTTTGAAATATTTAAAGCGCGCCGATTTTTTGGAAATACGTTTTAAAGTTTTGCGCTAGCGATCACATGGGTAAAATATTAACAAAGATCCTCTTGTGACATATGTGGTGAAAGCCTGAGTAGAATGGTGTTTATTTTGTCTCTCTATCTTATTCCTAGCCTGAGTTATGAGGAGAAACGTAAAGGCAGGCAACAGCGAAATTCACACTTTTTCCGAACTTTGAAAATCATTTAAAAAAAAATACATTTTTTAAAAAAATTTTCTCTTCACATTTTGCATTGTCTGACATGCTATTATCAAATAACAAAATCTCAAAAGAATTAAAGATATAGAGGTAATAATCATTGGTTCACTTGACATGGAATGACCCTATTGGCGATATATTTATAAACTATAACTGTTTTATGCTTAACCAAAAAACCCCATATATTTCTCCATATATGTCTCCCCCCCCCCCTCGCATGAGGGAATCATGAGGGAATCAGAAGATATCAGAGTAAAGATATATATACATTATTCTTGTATAATCATAACTGGATATATAAACTGGTAGTGGAACTAACTGTGATGTAGTCTCATTGTTAACAGGCCTTTTGGGTGGTTCAAGATGGCTGCCACAGGAAGTTCTGATGGGCAAAACTTCCTCTGAGTCTTATATTCCTAAGATGGGGTGAACACTCTGAGCTGAGGTTTTCTATCTGAATCTGAAAACAAGTCCATCCCCCACCCGGAGCCAGCGCCATAACAATAAAAACTACTTTAGAAAACAATGGGATTAGAATCTGAAGATTTAACACACATATACTAAGTATTATCATCTGTTCTCTATGCCTCTTCTAAAAACTATTGTTCCTCCGTAAAATGTAGACAGAAACATACAAAAATTATCCCGAATAATTATCATAGTGTCTAAAAAAAATATTAACACAACACAAACAAGAAGACAGGGTGTCAGTATGACTCAATAAAATAGAATAATCCCTGTATGAAAATCAAAAACTGTTTAAAATAACTATTATTGCGTCCAATAATAGGCAATATTACTAGCTTCCAACTAAATACACAGTAAAAACAATTATGATGCTTGATGTTCACAGCCAAAAATGAAAAGAAATTCCAAAAATTCCTGCTTCCTCATGCAGAACGTTAAAGAGATGATTCCTCATTACTGCATGTAAAAATGAAAGACATAAAACGCAGACTTTCCCCCCTCCCCTATAGTAACAATTCCAAACTTCTAACGGGGGGGGGGAAACATACACACATTATAAGATAGCGTTCTCTCTCTAGGGAATTGTCTGGCAACATGTATAACTACACACCTGCTTCACATCACACGTGATACACAACTTCAAAACATACAGTCAATCCTGACATTACATCTCACATCTCAGAATACATACAATATACACAGGGACCCCGATTACAGCTTCATTCAACACTTATGTGCACCACTCACAGTCTTCTAATTGTTTGTTTGCATTTTTAACATACTTTAACATACTTTCTCCCTTCTCTTTCACAGATCATATTAATGTGTTTTTCCTTGAAAAGACGCAACATCTTTAATCACTATATACCGGTGTCTCTATCCCAGCATGGGACACCAGTCTTCCCTCCTTCTTGGAGAGGACGCCTGTCTTCATACCTGTACTGACAGCCTGCGTTCCTGTATTTAAAGAGAATGTGTCTTTACAAATAATCACAACAACCACAGTCTTGATCGAGTAGCAATGCAATAATCAAGTCACCTATAACAATAATAATAAAGTCAAAATGACTTCAGTCTGTGATTCCCAATCACCGTGCAAACATTACAATTATCATTATTATACTCAATCACAAGCAGCAGCTGCCATCTCACTCCCCTTTCTGCCCCCCTTTTCTTTGCCGCTGTATTATAACCTTCACACAAAAATTCTAAATTCCACTGACACTGTTTGTAAACCTGTGGATCTGGACTTTGACTGATTAACACCCATATTATAGCTTAAACCCAAGTCTATATGCTTCTATCTTGGCTATAACTGTCCACCCCTTCAAGACTACCACTGTCTGCAGGGCTGTATAAAGGGGAGTCAACTGGGATACCTTCAGTGAGCCAGGCATTAAAGTTTATTCTGAACACTCTTAATAACCAAAATTCTTCTACACAGGGGATAATAAAAACTCTAAAAGGTATATGTTGTGAAATGACTAAAGCTTACTTAGTATGCAGAACAATAACCATTGTATTTACCCTAAGGTGGCCCCTGGACACACCACCTGTGGAACAGCTAAACCCAAATCTAATAGCCACTTCTGCACAGCACCTTGTAACCCCATTTGAAATATATCTAAACCTCTCTCATTTAAGTGTACTCCATCCGCACGGTATAGTTCCGGAGCAAAACCTTCCAAGTCTGTGTGGCAGTGTGAAAAACCGTCCACCATCGGCATAAACCGCTCAACCGATTTTTTGAAGCTTTTCCGATCAGATTCTAGAAAACCTGAACCACAAAACCAATGTAGGCGGGGAATGATTTCTGAAAAAAACTATAGCAGTCTTAGGGAACATCGAATGGATTTTGATGTCATGTTGAACTTTCTGCAATAAATCCGAAGTACGGACTTTTCCAAGATCATTACCTGCCAAATGGATAATAATAAGATCTGGTACGGGAGAGTGACATATCAAGTCCGCCAGAGTAGAACAAAGAATTCCAGCGCATTCGCCTATATCCGTACCACTGTATATGGATAAAATCCTTGGTAAAAAATAAATTTTCTGAATACAGACGTTCCTGGGCCCTCTTCTCTGCCCAATAGATATATGAATTTCCAACAATCCAGACATGCTTCCTAACGGCTCCTGTAGCCGCCATATTACCTCTAATATAAGGACAATTTTCGGGGAAGACACTAAGGGGGTCAATACCTTTGGCTAGGGGTTTCCAAATTACAAAATTGACCTGATAACTGTAAGCAAAAATACACATCTACTCAGTACTTGTCAGTCAGTCTGAGGACTGGGACTGGAATGGTGGTCACCAAACAGATAAAACAAATAAACATCAAACTGTGTCGGCCCCCTCTACAACTTAGTGGGGCAACAACTGGGTCAGATAACTTTCTTACATATACTTCTTGCAACAAGACTCCTTATATTACTATCGTTAATTGGACATGTATATTCTGTCTGCACACTCTGAGTACTGGAGAAGTGCCAGGGATTGCTATATAACCAGTTTCTTCCCATGCATATGGCACGTCAGTAACACAATTTATTATCCAGCCAGCGGGCGTAATTGCTAGCTCTAAACCTGTTTACATCAGCGGCACGTCATCTGGAGAGAACGGTTCAAATCTTCTCACTACCAAAATCTACGTAAATTACGTACCCGTCCACCACCGCAGCCAGGACTACACCAACACTACACTCCGTCCTTACCTTGCGCGCGCGGAGTGGGAAAACTATCAGCCGTATCAGAGGCTGGAACACCAGTAGTGGAAGAACCCATCGGCCCCCCTTTCAGGGGCTGGAAACCATCAACCCTATTAGGGGTCGACAAAGCATCATCTCTATCCCCTGGGAATAGAGCCAGACAACCAGGGAAACAGAAATCTCCCTATTCAGCCCCGTCTCTCCGTTCTCTGTGCTTTTGCTCTTTCCTTTCTATGTTTTCTATTTACTGAAACTGTAGCAATGATAGCACTGACAAACACAGACAAACTCAGGATCAGGTTGCAAGAACACAAATAAGGCAGACAATTAAGGAATTCTCAGGACCGGGTTACAAGGGCTAGGACTTCTCAGATCCAGTCATCTATGTCAGAGTCTGACAGCCAGCTATCTTCATCATCCCTGCACGGAGTTACAGGAGGGCTTAGGTAAGATAAATAATTTTCTTACCTCATTGTAGCCTGCAGGTCTACCCCTCGTGTCTGATCCGTTCAGGGAATGAAGATTCTGTTGTGGCTGTCGTCCCTTGGACGTCTCGTCCTAGCACGTTGGGCGCCAACTGTTATGGATGCCCCCCACACCTTTCGGGTGAGGCCGTCGTCTTAATTGTCTGCTGCCGAATTGGATGCTTTGTCTACATGTGTGCACGTCACGAAAGAATCCACGCTGACACGTTGTCAATGTAGAGGCTTAATGACAAAGACCTTTATTAAACGAAAAGCTAGCAGTTTTATTACTTATCCTTAAAGGGATGTGCAGAGGGGTGTAACTAGATAATTGCGTCACATTATGCTGAATATACATTTTATTCTGGAAAACATTTAATTATATTTTCTGCGTGGTAGTTAGTTTAACTAGCCTTGAAGAGAACATTTAGTCCGAAGACATCCTGATAAGACTTTCAGTACGGCTACCTCTAAATCAAAACATTTATACAAAATCAGAGACACAGAAACTTCTAGAGGAAAGTCCAAGGATTCACATAACCATGCTTTTGGAAGGGTTCTGAAATGGCTTCAATTATTCCAATAAAATGATTAACTATGTATTGCCATAACAACGTGAACATGATTACTATGGGCACGCAGCTCATTGGTTTGCTGACAGAGGTCAATTAAAGACCGACTCAGCTTCATGTCCAGACATTGTTCACCAAACATGACTATCCAGCTACAATCAGTCCTGGTCACTTCCCTTGTGTCATGGCCCCCACTTAAAGATGGGTATCCCTCCTGTTAGCGCTACTGTCAGGTGCGTCCTTCATGACGGCTTTCACAGCACTGTGTGTGGTTTAAGTGTCCTCAGTTTATTGTTTTCACACCGTTTTGTAGGCTACACCCGATTTTGGGACATCATAAAAAACCAGTCCCCCCATACTAAGGTGGCCAACTATTGTGTGTATGTGTACATTGAGTCTCAATATGTTAAAGCCAACTCTGACTACTTGTGCAGATAAAACTTTTTTTTGTCAGGTGTAATACCTCTATGTGTCGCCACGTAAATATGCAATATTTTTTTTGATTAAAAAATTCATCAGTATTAAAAGTGTACTTCTTGTTACTCAAAAGGTCTTTCTTTATTGATTTAACTGTCATACTACAGTGTAGCATAAAATACTGTTTAATATTGTAATATTTGATGAGAGCACCTTATGTAAGGGATTGAGCAGACATCACTTTATGTTATTTCAGTGTAGCTTGTAATAATGATTCCACAGTGTCATACGGCTGACCCAAAACATTAACTGACTGTCAATCATGAACACACTTGACATGTAAAAATGTGTGTTTGTGAACAATATTTATATGCCTTTCAACCAAAACAGTAAAAAAAATTTTTTTAAAAATGCGAGCTTATATGAACACATACAACATACCGTAATTCAAATGGCAATCTTTTAAATCATGTCATCCGTCCAGGGCACACTACCAGCATTTGTTAATAAATAAGTGGCTTAACGCAAAGAATAAATGTTCACTACATTGCCCACCTGCAATAGTTTGTATGCATGAATCATGCAGAGCTATATGGCCCTAATCCAGCCTTGCTTGTACTCGAAGCAGAGTACAGGCAATGCCCATGGTTCAGGCATAGGCATGTGGTTTCCAAAAATTAGCCCAAGGGGCTGTGTTGTTGTTGCAGTTGAAATTTTTTTTAAAGGGATTAATGTTAACCCCCTGAACCAGGCTAGAAATGTTTTTTTTCTTGCCAGACTTTAGCTTTGTAGCATGTCGTCTGGAGGGTTTACAAACTGTGGTGAAATCCAGTCCTTATTGAACTTTATCAGAGTCAGCCTGTCTGCATTGTCTGGAGTCGGCCGTGTCTGTGTATCAGTGATGATAGCCCCAGCAGCACTGAAAACCCAGTCAGAAGGCACACTAGCAACTGGGCAGGCCGGCTCCTCCAAGGCATATAACGAGAGCTCTGTCCAAGTGTGAAGTCTGGATACCCAGTAATTGAACGGAACAGAAGGGTCAGTAAGGAAGCAGGTACAACAACTGGTTCAGGACCCAACAAGAAGGGGGGCACTGCTGGACCTAATATTAACCAACAGGCCAGACCGCATATCAAATATACGGGTTGGAGGTCACTTGGGTAATAGTGATCATAACTTAATAAGCTTTCAAGTATCCTTTACTAAGACGTGTAGTAGAGGGGCCACAAGGACACTAAACTTCAGGAAGGCAAATTTCCAACGGTTGAGAGATGATCTTAGTGCAATAAACTGGGACGATGTCCTGAGACATAAAAGTACACAACACAAATGGGAGATGTTTATTAGCATCCTGAATAGGACCTGTGCACAATATATACCCTATGGGAATAAGCATGCTAGAAATAGGAGGAAACCACTATGGCTAAATAAAGCGGTAAGAAGTGCAATATGTGACAAAAAGAAAGCATTTAGGGAATTAAAGCAAGTAGGTAGTGATGAAGCATTAAATAAATACAGAAAATTAAATAACATTTGTAAAAAGCAAATCAAGGCAGCAAAGATTGAGACAGAGAGACTCATTGCCAGAGAAAGTAAAAAGAATCCCAAAATATTTTTTAACTACATAAATAGTAAGAAACTAAAAAATGATGGTGTTGGCCCCTTTAAAAATAGTCTGGGTGAAATGGTGGATGAGGATGAGGAAAAAGCAAATATGCTAAATGACTTTTTTTCAACAGTATTTACACAAGAAAATCCCATGACAGACAATATGATCAGTGATAACAAAAATTCTCAATTAAACGTCACCTGCTTAACCCAAGAGGAAGTACGGTATCGTCTAAAAATCACTAAAATTGACAAATCCCCGGGCCCAGATGGGATACACCCCAGAGTGCTGCAGGAATTAAGTACTGTCATAGATAGACCATTATTTTTAATATTTAAAGATTCCATAATATCAGGGTCTGTACCACAGGACTGGCGTATAGCAAATGTGGTGCCAATATTCAAAAAGGGGACAAAAACTGAACTTGGAAATTATAGGCCAGTAAGCTTAACCTCTACTGTGGGTAAAATCCTAGAGGGTTTTCTAAGAGATGCTATACTGGAGTATCTGAACAAAAATAACCTCATGACCCATTATCAACATGGTTTTACGAGGGACCGTTCCTGTCAAACTAATCTAATAAGCTTCTATGAAGAAGTAAGTTCTGGACTGGACCAAGGAAATGCAGTGGATGTGGTGTATATGGACTTTTCAAAAGCTTTTGATACGGTGCCACACAAAAGGTTGATACATAAAATGAGGGCAATGGGGATAGGGGAAAATATGTGTAAGTGGGTTAAGAACTGGCTTAGTGATAGGAAACAAAGGGTGGTTATTAATGGAACACACTCAGAATGGGTCACAGTTAACAGTGGGTACCACAGGGGTCAGTGTTGGGCCCGCTCCTATTTAATATATTTATTAATGACCTTGTAGGGGGCATACAGAGTAGAATCTCAATATTTGCAGATGACACTAAACTCTGCAGGGTAATCAATACAGAGGAGGACAATTTTATATTACAGGAGGATTTATGTAAACTAGAAGCTTGGGCTGCTAAATGGCAAATGCGCTTTAATGGGGATAAATGTAAAGTCATGCACTTGGGCAGAGGAAACAAAGGGTATAATTATGTGCTTAATTATAAAACACTGGGCAAAACTATCACTGAAAAAGACCTGGGTGTATGGGTAGATGACAAACTCACATTTAGTGGCCAGTGTCAGGCAGCTGCTGCAAAGGCAAATAAAATAATGGGATGTATTAAAAGAGGCATAGATGCTCATGAGGAGAACATAATTTTACCTCTATACAAGTCACTAGTGCGACCACACTTAGAATACTGTGTACAATTCTGGTCTCCGGTGTATAAGAAAGACATAGCTGAACTAGAGCGGGTCCAGAGAAGAGCGACAAAAGTTATTAGAGGACTAAGGGGTCTGCAATACCAAGACAGGTTATTAAACCTGGGGTTATTTAGCTTGGAAAAACGAAGGCTTAGGGGTGATCTTATAATAATGTACAAATATATGAGGGGGCAGTACAGAGACCTTTCTAATGATCTCTTTACTCTTAGGCCTGAGACTGGGACAAGGGGGCATCCTCTACGTCTGGAGGGAAGAAGGTTTAATCATAATCACAGACGCGGATTCTTTACTGTAAGAGCAGTGAGACTATGGAACTCTCTGCCACATGATGTTGTAATGAGTGAGTCACTACTAACATTTAAGAAGGGCCTGGATGCCTTTCTTGAAAACTATAATATTACCGGTTATATATACTAGATTCTTTGATAGGGCGTTGATCCAGGGAATTAGTCTGATTGCCGTATCTGGAGTCAGGAAGGAATTTTTTCCCCCAATGTGGAGATTAGTGTTGCCACATGGGGGTTTTTTTGCCTTCCTCTGGATCAACATGTTAGGCTATGGGTTGAACTAGATGGACTTAAAGTCTTCCTTCAACCTTAAAAACTATGTTACTATGTTACTATGTTACTATGTTACTATTGGTGAGTTTGTTTCTTCTAAATCTTTGGATATTTTTGTGACTGGACCTTGTGCAGACTTGTGCAACACCATATTGCTGGCAGCACATATAAGCTTAGGAAAAACACCAAAAGCCCTCTAGTGCCCAGATTCCTTCCCTATGGTTGAAGTAACAATGCAACCACCAAGCGTACCATGCCTACAGGACTTTCTGTATGAACTTTTACAAATTTGTGAACTTTTAATTAAATATGGATCAATAAACGACAGGACTGGTTGTGGTAAAGACACTTTATTAAATTAACTTTTCTTCAGCTATCGGTGGAAGAACGAAGTGCCGTAGTGACAGTTTTTTTAGACTTTCTCTAGGTTTATGTAATATTTAATTTTTGAGACTCTCATTCTTGGTTTTTGAACATTTTACTTTATGAGACTTTGTGGTCAATCTCTTTTTTATTAATTATTAAAAGAAACAAGGAAAAAGCAGTACAAGTCATACAAGTGAAGATAAATCAGTGAATACAAGTTGTGAGTTTACATTTAGAAATCAATACAAGAGTAGAGTTCAATATATAATCACCAATTTATAAACCTGTTCCATATATATGGCGGCTCGTTTCCATGTTCACATAGTATAAACATGGGAGTAACAAACCTCTATCATTATCAAGAAGTCTACCGCTGTAAAGGATACTAGGAAACTCTTTAAAAGTATCGTAATATCAAACTCCTCTTTGTCTATTAGACCAAAAATAATCAAATATCTATTAAGATATTATTTAGCAACTCTTCCCGACACCGGAGAACCCGTAAAACCGACCCACTATCTGGTCCCACCAGAGTAGGCTAATCCTCAGCAGGATTCCTCAAGATAATAGGCTCGAACCTCCCAACAGGAGTATTGAGGCCGCTTAATGGGGTAAACTGCATGGCTAATTTATAGGACTAAAACTATTGAATAACATAGTAGATATAGAGGGAGAGAAATAGACAGATATATTAAAAAGGAAAATAGGGACTGAACTAAGTTAAAAGGGATCAGGGAAGAGGAGGGTAGGACTGAGAAGGAAATAGGTATGGGGGGTTGGGGGGGGTTACCCCGACCCCGTGTCAACCATCTACCGTACCCCCAAATCGACTTCAGAAAAGGTTCTTCTAAATTCAGCCGAGTCCAGGTAAAGTATCCACTCAGTCCAGGTCACAGAGAATTTGTCCCGAGTACCTGATGCGTCAGCCGCCAGCTCCTCCATTCGGAATAGATCCATCATCTCCTTGAACCAGTCAAGCAGAGAGGGTACTTGAGGAGTTTTCCAAAATCTCGGGATTAGGGCCCGGGCGGCTGAGACGCAAAAGCGGAGGATGTCCTTTTTATTGAGCCCAATAGGTCCTGGAAAGATGGACAGAAAAGCTACTTCCGGACAACACTGAACCTGTTTACCTGTTATTCGTGTATATGTGCCGAACATCTTAGACCAGAACCGCTGGATTTCACTGCAACCCCACCAAATATGAAGCATCGTCCCTGTCTCTTTCCCACAACGCCAACAGCTGTCTGAAATTTCGGGAAACATGCGGTGCATGGCAACAGGGCATAGGTACCATCTGGTGAGCAGCTTATAGCTCCTCTCTTGTGCGACACAGGCATTGGCTAATTTGTGCGTGAATAGAAAGCTTTTCTGCCATTCGTTAACTGTAATAGTCCTACGTAATTCCCTATCCCAGGCCTGCTGGAAGTGTAAGGTGTCCTGATCTCGAAGAGATCCTAAGGTCAAGTATAGGGCTGAAATTTTACGTTTCGGAGGAGAATCCTGTTGAAACATTTTCTCTAATATATTTGGTGTTGGTCTCACCCTGCACTCACGGTCGGCTGGATATAGAAAAGATTTATATTGGAGGAACTCAAACCATCTAAGTGGCCTAGTAGGTTCATTAGATTGAATCTCCCTCAAAGAAGGCAAATCTCCATTTGATAAGGTCTGCCCCAGTCGTATGTCGTTCACACTCTGCCAGCACAAAAATCTTTGCCTTCCGAACCCAGGAGAGAAGGCTGGGTTAGAAAAGAGAGGGGTGAGTGGACTGAGTTTGTCATCTGTAGAGAGTGTTTTCGTCACTGAATGCCACACTTGTAGGGTGGTCTTGGTCATGTCAGAGAGGGGGGATAATGTTTTTATGCTCATAGGAGAAATCCAAAGTAAGTGTCTCAGTGGGATCCCCAGACCATCCTGCTCCACCTCTACCCATCTCTTTGAGGTTGTGCAATAGTGCCAGTCCAAGGCTCTGGCGAGAGAAGAGGCTAAAAAATATCTATGGATATTTGGTAACCCGACCCCTCCTCTAGATCTAGGCAGGGAAAGGATATTAATCTCCAATCTAGATTTCTTCCCGCCCCATGTAAATTTAATGATAAGAGATTGTAGTTTGTTAAAAAACATTCTGTCTGATGGAATAGGAACTGTTTGAAAGATATATAGGAGTCGGGGCAGAACATCCATTTTAATAACGTTCATTCTCCCGAACCAAGAGAGCTTTAATTTTCGGTATTTTGAAAAAGCTTCCTCTACGCCAGATAATAGGGGGTGGTAGTTTAGCCTAAACAACTGCTTAAGATGTTTTGGAATAATAACTCCCAAGTATTTAATAGCCTCCGTCCTCCATTTGAACGGAAACTGCCTAGATAAGTGAGATACAAGATCTTCAGGCAAAGAGATGTTCAGCGCTTCCGTCTTGGAACAATTAACTTTAAAGTTACTTAAGTGACCGAATTGCTCGAATTCCTTCAAAATTGAAGGGATCGAAATCAGGGGCTGGGAGACATAGAGGAGGTCATCTGCAAATAGTGCAGTCTTGTGGTGACTACAATCCAGCTCAATCCCATGGATGTCAGTATTGGCTCTGATTGCTGTGGCTAAATGCTCCATTACAATAATATATAGCAGGGGTGACAATGGACATCCCTGTCGGGTCCCGTTTGCAATTTTAAACGGGGAAGATAGGGCTCCCCCCATCTTCACCTTGGCAGACGGCGAGGAATAGAGGGCCATAATTCCGTGTTATAAATCGAGGGCCCAGGCCAAGTTGAATCAGTTCCTCCTTCATAAACCCCCAGTGGACTCTGTCAAAGGACTTTTCAGCGTCCACAGAAATCAGACCAAGTGGAGCTGAAGAGCTTTTGGCCTTAGCTACAAGGAGGAGGGTTCTAATTGTGTTATCCCTAGCCTCCCGGCCTCTGACAAAGCCACCTGGTCCGAGTCAATCACGGAAGAGAGGAGCGGAGCTAAACGGTCCGCTAATATTTTAGAAAATAGTTTGACATCCACGTTCAGCAACGAAATCGGTCTGTAGTTTGTTACTGAAGATGGGTCTTTCCCAGGTTTGGGGATGACGCTGATATGGGCTTCTAAAGACTGAGGCACGAAATCGGAGCCCCTCAAAATTGCATTAAAGGCCTTTAACAACGTGGGAGTCAGCTGGGTCCTAAGCATTTTATAAAAGTTGGGTAAGAAACCGTCTGGCCCAGGACATTTCCCTGATGGGGTAGATTGGATCACCCGCAACAATTCCTCTCCTGAGATCTCCTCCTCTAACATTGTAACAGCCTCTTTAGCCAATGTTGGGATTGCGGTTTTAGCTATATAACTCCTAATCCTTTCCGACTGTTCCAGGGGCTGTGCATCGGATAACTGTCCCTTAATATTGTAGAGATCAAAATAATACTGTCTAAATTCCTCCAGAATTTTGTCTGGAAACAACGTGTGACCCCCGGTTTTAGTAGAGATGCATGGGACAAATGTCGGATTCAACCGAGGGTGGAGCAGTCTGGCCAAGGGACGTCCACACTTATCTGAATTGGAATAAAAGTAACTCCTAGACTTCTCAGAATATCTACGACATTTTTGATCTATCAAATCCTTAAGTTCCTTTTTCTTTAAGGTCAGGTCAGTGAGGGTCAGTCTGGATAAGGTCTGTTTATGGGCAGTTTCCAATACATGAATCTAGGAAAGTAGGTCCTCTACCATTTTCGTGTTGTTCTTCAGACGAGAGCCATGTTTTATAAATACCCCTCTCAGGACGCATTTCAGGGTTTCCCACTTAGTGGGAGAAGGGGTAGGGTCAAAGGCATGGTCTTGGTCAAAGGACTGTATCGTCTCTTTAACCTCAGTCATACACACCTCGTCTTTCAATAAATGATCATTAAGTCTCCAGGTCCAGGGTCTCTTGCTTGTGTCAGGTAAAGTGAGGGTCAAATAGATGGGAGCATAGTCTGATAGTAAAATGTCTCCTATGGCTGCCTCAGGGTTCCAAGATAGTAAGTTATGGCTAATTAAAAATAAGTCTATCCTACTGTATGAGTTATGTAAAGGGGAAAAATATGTGAAATCCCTCCCCTGTGGATTCAGGGTCCTCCAGATGTCCGTAAGCCTCAGAGTGTGAAGGAACTTCTTTATGGAGACAAGCCTTTTATTTGAGATGGAACTCTTACCAGAGGATGAGTCAGCCGCCGGGTCCAGGGTGAACTTGAGATCTCCACCGATAATGGTTGATCCTTCTGCAAAGGTGGTCAACCGTAGTAGATACGATCTGCTTGTCTTCGTTTGAAACCTATTAGGCAAGTACCAATTAACGACAGTTAGCAAAGATCCAGCAATCCTCATCTTAAGAAAAATGTATCGGCCTTGTGGGTCTATACAGGTATCAAGAATCTCATGTGTCAGCGACCTAAGGACCGCAATGGACACGCCGTTCGCTCTTGCTTCTGGATTTGTACTATGGTGCCATTCTGAGAAGTATCTATTACGGAGACTCGGAACATGTCCTGATTTAAAGTGGGTCTCCTGTAACATCAGGATCTGACACTTCTGCTTATGAGCAGAGTATAAGATCTGAGACCTCTTCTGGGGGGTATTAAACCCTTTCACATTGAACGAGCACATTTTTAAGGTTGACATGGTGAACACTGGGGTCGAAGGGGGGGGGGGTAATGTAGAGAAAAAGCTGGGAGGAGGGGAAAGGAAAGAAAGACAAAAAAGAGGGGAAAGAAAGAGAAAAGGAAACAGAAACAAAGAGGGAAGAAAAAAAAAAGAGGACAAAGTAGAGAATTTTCCCAGAATTATCTGGGGTAGTGTTTAGGGGTGGCCTATCCGACCAGTCTTCCTTAAAACAGGTGACTATATCCCGGTGAGGTGTAGCCTGTCTACTTAGGGGTTGTCCCCCCTACCCCGGGCCATAGTTATATACATAGAAATTGTAACCTGTGAAAATAGCATTTCCAAACATGAACAACTAAACCTAAGGAAATTATTTATAACTATAATCCGGTACTATTAAAGTATCTGAGCCGGTGTAGATTCTACGGACCCCACTACGTAATATTAAATTGGCTCTGTAGGTTATAAGCGTAACATAAGGTGAATATAAACCCTTGGAGTACATTTGCCTTCAAGTGGTGGTAAAAATCGTCATATAAACCATCTCTACTATCTCTCTTATTAGAAATACCATCAGAGTGCAGAAAGACAGGTAATATTACTTTCAAAACAAGAGGAATAATCCTCAACCATTGTTGAATGATCCCCGTCTCCAACTTCCGGTCCTCCTTCTTCGCGGGGCCCCCCTCCCCCTCCTCCTTCTCCCCCTGAACGGTTCTGGGGCCGTCGGCATCCACTCTAGGCTCTCATAGTATCCCGGCCATTCCTCTAGTGAAATGGTGACCGGGGGAAGTCCCAACGCCTCTGACAACTCCGGTACTCCCCTAGGGTGGGTAACGTAGTGGAGTACTCCATCTCTCCGCACCTGGAGGCGAAATGGGAAGCCCCAAGTGTATGGTATGCCCTGTTGTCTTAAGATCATCAGGAGAGGGCGAAACGCCCTCCGTTTCTGCAGGGATGCGCCTTGATAAATCTGCCAGTATCTGGAGAGAATGGTCCTGGTATGTAATCTGTCTTTTAGATCGAACTTTGGTGAAAATTGTCTCTTTGATTGTATACTTGTGGACCCTGCACACCACGTCTCGAGGTCTATCTCCCTCCGGGGTGGAGGTCCCAGGGATCTATGTGCTCTGTCGAATTCCAGAATGGAGTCTGCCGACACTTCTCTTATTGAGTTAAATATGGTTTTAAGGACAGAGTCTAACTCCTTAGGGCCGACGCTCTCGGGGAGGCCCCTGATCCTGATATTATTCCTCCTCTCCCGATTTTCCATGTCTTCCATGGAGTCTAACATGTTTTCGAGCTGGGAGGCTTGTGCAGAGACCCTGTCTTCTAATATCTGCAGCCTTTCTTCAACATTCTGGGAGGATGACTCAGTAGATGTTACTCTCAGGTTTAGCTTGTGAACTTCACCCCGGAGCTCGGTGGCCTCAGTCTTAAAGGACGCCTCCATCCGGGTAATAAAACCCTCCATTTCTTCCCTGGTGGGTATAGACTGTATCCGAGCTCTGAGATCGTCCCATATCTCCTGTCCTCCTGCTGTGCTGGACGTCGGTACCTGGCCTGAATGTAAGGGGATCTGGCATAGGTAGGGTTCTGTAATGGTATATTTGCAAGGTTGCAGGGGGGTCCCTCCTGGTTTTTTACTGATGGTCCCCTTAGCAAGGGGTTTTGAGTACAAAACTCTCCCATTCCTTCTCTTTGTGGAGACTGGGTATAAGTCCGCTCCATATCCAGTGAGGAGCTAGCAAGTCCTTGTTGTCTATGTTCCCCCATATCTCTATTAATGTCCACTCCATCTAGTGCTGCTCTTGAGCCCCCAAAGTACCCCTTTTAGTAGTCAGGCTTGCAACAATATCATCTTGGGTGTGCTGTGGATCAATGCCTCATGTAGAACTTCTGCTCCACAGCCCTGGTGGGAAGGTATGCAGCTCCCAGGGGCTTGTGATGTACTGGGAGCAGTGCCTCTAGTCTGTGCAGCATGTAACAGGGGAGGGGGGAGAGAGACACACGTTACCGACCCATCTGGTGATGATCCCGGTCTGGGGACTGTGCTCCGTCTGGCTGGGAGAGGATCTCTGCCATGACACCGCCGCCCTCAGCAGTTCGGCGCGGTCTTTGATCTGTCGCGCCTTGTGCTTCCACCGCCGCCATCTTTTCTGCAGTCGGCTCACACTCCAGGGCAGCGCTGCGGAGGTAATGCGATATCCTCCTTGTTGTGGGGAGCCCAGACGGCTTCCGGACTCGTAGTCTCATCGACTGGAGCAGTGTACGGCTCGTCCCGGGACAGAGACTAGCCAGTGTGAGTGACCCATACAAGAGGGTCTGAGGAAGTGGGGAAGTAGGCTTGGGGAGTGGAGCCAGTAGCCAGGCTCACACCAGTGCAGAGTGCCAGGAGCGGACACTGGAGTCTGAGGCTGTGAGGGACTCTAGACCCAGCAGCCAACACCAGAGGGAGGGAGATTCCAAGTCTCTCGTCCACCACGAAGCTTAGGAGGCACAGCAGGAGTAGAGAGCTCAGGGAGAGCAGCCAGAGGAGTACAACCCAGAGGGGGCTCGAGCTGCCTGCCATACGGGCAAGAGACTGAACACAGGAGAGGGTTGCAGCTTAGCTACAGGTAGCCAAGAGCAGCGCAACAGAGAGGCTCAGAACTGACCGGGTGAGGAGAACGCCAGCATGCTCCCAGGCCACTCGGACTCCCAACATCTCTTGTGGACGGTACCCTGGATGAACCTGCTACTTCTACCAGTAAAGGTAACAGAGACTTCAACCCTTGTGTCTGTTGGTCATTCTGCACCCTCAGTCCTGAACCCTCCAACGGCCTACCACCGCCATACACTTTAACGACTGCCCTGGGAACCCGCTCCACCCATGGGGAGCAAAACCGTCACCACCGCTTTCCCATCGTCCCCAGAGGTCCAATACAACAGCTGTAGCCATAAATAGCTGCATACCGCGGGTGTCGTCATGACAATCATTCCCAAGCCACAAACCTCTGAACTTTGTTAGCCAACCCCCAGGGCCACGGAGCTGAGCCTTGACCCCTGTGACTTCACAGCAGTACCCCAGAGCTCAGCTCCATGTGCCCCACGGCCCTAAGGTGCGTCACCTACAAGGTGTCCCAAATTTTGTAATTACCTCAGAATTGTACTGGCTGAGTGTATGAACTGCTGGGAAAGCCTACAGAATGTCCCATATATTGTAAATCCCTCAGAATTGTAAAGAACGGAGTGTGTTCGGGCACTGTCAACCCGTGTCTTACTGCATTACGTCTTCAGAGTGTGCTGCTCCAAGAAGCAGCGGTGCACGTGCAAAGAGTCCAGACAGTCTCAATACGCAATAAAGATAAGAAAACACGGCACTCACCGTAAGCGGAGTAATCTTCAAGGCTTTAATCCATGCATGTTATAGACATAGACGATATGCAAGGGAGGGAGGGGGTGCTGAGACTCGGTGACGGTTCCCCGTTTCGCAGCGCGCTCGCTGCTTCTACGGACCAAACTAGTCTGGCGTCTGAGTCACGTCCGAGGTATTAACGCCTCCGGACGAGCCCGCCCACGCCAGTACACGGTAAAATTACAGTGCTCTATATGTGACAAAAGATAAATTTAAAAACAGATTCGGCATTTCACAACCATATGTAACCATTTGAAAGCTAGAAAACATTAATATTAGATGACAGTCAGAACTATCCGTCATACATAATACTATTGGAGTATAGACAAGTTAAAAACAGGTAGACTACCGTATATCCTCTAGTATAGGTCTATTACATTATTCAATGTTATTGGAGGAAAAGGATGAGCATTTAATACTAACTGAATCAAATCTCTATTGAAAAGGGGGGAAGGGAGGGAGAAAAGAAGGCTCTAAGGGTGTGTGCCCACATAGTGGTTTAGTGACGTTCAAATCGTCAGTAAACCACTGGAAAATTCAAGGAGCCTAGACTCCTGAGCTCAGAAGTCACCAGCGGTTTTCCAGCGGTTTCTCAGCGGTTTCCCAGCGGTTTTTTCAGTGTGTGCACATCGTTTTACAGTCGGTTTTTCCAGCGGTTTTTCCGGCGGTTTTCTATGGAGGATTTTGTCCATTGAAAAGCTCAAAAACCGCTGAGAAGAATTGACATGCTGTATGCTGCTAAACCACTGGGAAACCGCCCAACTGTTGGCAGATCTGCTCACATAAACCCACTATGTGTGCACAGCGTTTTCTAAATTACATAGGGTTACTTGTAAGTCCTAAAGCTGCTAATGATTTACATAAATTTAAATAAAACCTATGCTAAACCGCCGGCGGTTTTCCCTGCTAAACCGACACTAAACCACTATGTGGGCACACACCCTAATACATCGTGCAGCTACGCACACATTGTATCAACAAACATAAAAAAGCATTATCTAAGTGACAATAGATGGAAAAAACGACTGGATGCAGAATTACATATTATACTAATTCACTGAAGCTGTATTAAATCAAGTAACGGGTATATTTTAAAAGGGTAACCTCTTTCTAATCATAGAAAAGGGGAAAAGTCATTTCTCTCATTTAGACCCAAAGCTCCACAAGCACCAGTGTCGGTGATCCATCTACTCTCCAGCTGTAGTAATTTTTTATGAAGATCTCCCCCTAGAGGAGATGGCATCACTTGTTCGATGCCTGCAAAACACAACACGTCCGCGTTCCCATTATGAGCATCGCGTACGTGTTGAATTAGTCTTGGGCTCCCGACCCCAGTTTTAATCGAGTTACGATGTTCCCTGAAACGAACGTATAGTTCCCTTATGGTTTTTCCAATGTAAAACCTATTGCATGTACACCATACAACATACACCACCCACTTAGTTTTGCAGTTGATGTAGGACTTCACTAAATGCTCCTTACCCCCAATTCTAATAGGGTTATTGGTTCTATGGAATTTGCAAAAATTGCAGTTCCTGCACCGATAATTCCCTTTGTGGCGGGACCCATCCAACCAAGTAACCTTTTTCTTTTGATCCATTCGGTTCTTTACCAAAAGGTCCGCAAGATTATTACTTCTTTCGATACGTAATTAGTGGGGGGCCTAAATTTTTTACACTGAGATCCTTATCTCTAGTTATAATAGGCCAACATTTCCTAATCGCTCCTGCGATAACATTGTACATGGGGCCAGACTTAAAGGTGAACACAAACCTTTTATTAGATGTACCTTGTTGTTCTCTCTTAGGATCTTTATTCCCAAAAGGGGGTTTTTCTCTCACCTTACAACGAGCCTCCTGTACAATCCTCTTAGGGTAACCTCTTTTCATGAACCTTTCCTATAAATTAGAGAACTGTTCCTCACAGACAGAAGGATCATTATTCATTCGCTGTACCCTTAAAAATTGGCTATATGGCAAGCCTTTTTTGGTATGGTATGGGTGTGCACTTTCAAAGTGTAGTAGTGAGTTGGTGCTCGTAGGTTTCCTGTACAAAGAACTTACTATTGAACCGTCCTTAATCTGTATTTTGACGTCCAGGAACTCTAGTTCCTGGTCCCCAAACACAGAGGTGAATAACATATTATATGTATTTGTGTCATTGAGGAACTGTATAAAGTTGGAAAAGTCTGACTCGGTTCCATCCCAGACTAGGAACACATCGTCCACATATCTGGCATATAATTTAATATGTTTCAGAAAAGGGTTAGTGGAAGCATACACAACCTTGTCTTCAAAATGGGCCAAAAACAAATTTGCTAACGTACACGAGACTGATGTACCCATAGCAGTACCTTCTATTTGCTTGTACCACGTACTATCAAAGGAGAAGGCATTGTGGGTTAGTATAAAGGTCAAAGACTCAGTAATGAAGGAAATTATGCCTTCACACTGTTCATTAACTCTTAGTATACTCTCGATTGTGGAGACTGCCAATCTTTGAGGTATTCTGGTATACAGGCTTTCCACATCTATGGAGGCCAGCCTGTAGTTCTCTTGCCATTCTATTTGATCAAGAATGGTTACGAACTCTGTCGAATCCCTTATGTAGGAAGGGACCTTTTTCAACAGTGGTCTTAAAAGCCAGTTGCAGTATTTAGACAGGGGCTCGGTTAGTGAACCCACCCCGGACACAATGGGTCACCATTTTGTCACATATAGAGCACTGTAATTTTACCGTGTACTGGCGTGGGCGGGCTCGTCCGGAGCGT
The DNA here is from genome assembly GCA_033576535.1 of Allobates femoralis. Lineage (NCBI taxonomy): Eukaryota > Metazoa > Chordata > Amphibia > Anura > Aromobatidae > Allobates > Allobates femoralis. Next base: position 327,695,009 of record JARQOC010000005.1, on the reverse strand, counting down.
TAATACCTCGGACGCGACGTCAGACTAGTTTGGTCCGTAGAAGCAGCGAGTCGCGCTGCGAAACGGGGAACAGTCACCGAGTCTCAGCACCCCCTCCCTCCCTTGCATATCGTCTATGTCTATAACATGCATGGATTAAAGCCTTGAAGATTACTCCGCTTGCGGTGAGTGCCGTGTTTTCTTATCTTTATTGCGTATTGAGACTGTCTGGACTCTTTGCACGTGCACTGCTGCTTCTTGGAGCCGCACACTCTGAAGACTTAATGCAGTAAAACACGGGTTGACAGTGCCCGAACACACTCCGTTCTTTGTGGTTTATATCAGAGCTTACCCTAGTTCGAGAGCACATCTGGTTACCCGTCAGCACAAGTCTGTTTTAGGATCATGGATCCGGTTTCAGATAAAGAAACCCAGAGTGGAGCGGATAATCTCTCCTTGTCAATTAATGCAGGGAGGGAGGATGCTGAGTTATTTTTCAACCTATGTGATACCGCTGAAATTACTACCCTTATCAGCACTAAGAACTTGGAGTTACAAATCCAGAACCTAGCGGAGAGAGAAGTGAAAGTCTTCTGGACAGTGCAGTCATTGATGAGCTACGCAGCAGTTAAAAGAGTGCCAAGAGGCCTTAGGTTTAACAAGGCTATGGCTTTTGGTCAAGAAGCCCGGGACTTTGTGAAAGAGTGGGAGAGTGTTATGGCAATTAGCTCTGAGAGTTTATTACAAGTGGTTTTAAGGAAGAACATAAAAGAGCATACGAAAATAAATGAAGAATTAGTTAAATTAAGGAAAGAATTGCAAAAGCGTTATAAAAAGAAACAAGAATGGTCCCAGTTCTTAATTAAATTAGATAAAAAACTAATTCCTTTACAGGTAGAAGTGAAGGAAAAGAAAAAAGAAAAGTTTTTACGTGACAAAATGGACTATTTAAATGGGAATGTATTTTCCTGGAAAAAACAACAGAATGCCAAACCACTAAATAAGGGGGGAAATAATAATAAAAACACACCCAAACCAAACTCGGACACAAAGAACAAGAATAAAAATAAAAATAAGAATAAGAATAAAAACAAACCGAAAAATAATCCCAAGAATGACTCACAGGAAAAAGTTAAAAAAGGTAGTACAGGGACTCATGGTTATAATAGAAGGAAAGATATGGATGAGGAAAGTGAGAGTAGCGATGAACTCAGTGAAACTAGTGATGTGGAGCGGCCTCCACCGAGGAAGTTAAATCTGACAGATACCATCAGCCATGATGTCCCTTTAGGCGAAAGATCAGAAGAGGAAGAGGCCAAAGGGGCTATCAGCAAAAACTACGGCAAAAGGAAAGTGGTCTCATGGAGGGCCTAAACGATACTGCTGACACTAGAGATGATAAAGAAATTCAAATATTTAATCTGACCAATAAGACAGTGTCCAAGGACGTGGAAAAGCTTTTGAAACGAGGTTTAAATTTCTGTATAGAAGAAGAGTTCAACTATATGGACTTTCTAGTCGACCTCTTTAAAGCAATCAGGAAGATTCACCTTTTCAAGCATTATGAGTGTCAGAAAAAGTTCACGTAGCAGTATAATAAATGATAATGTGTGTGCAGCAAAACCTGTACGCGTGGGAGCCTTAGGATTCTTTGCCAATGATAACTCTCTTAGTGATATAAAGAGTGATATTACTGATCTTTTAGATCTTGATCCAACTTGGTTTGACGACCCTTTGGAAGAGAGTGAGATCGATACTGTGTTTATGGGAGGGGTTAGGTCTACCTCCTGCCCACCTGTCCCCCCGGGTAATAATATCGATTTATTCGGGGAGATGGTTTGCAGGGAGGTTAAGGCTTTAGTCTACCCTGAACCAAGAAAGAATCTATCAGTAGGAGAGAGGTTAGCTTTGGCGGAGATAAAAAGCTGGGAGGATGTATTAGTCAAAAGAGCAGATAAAGGGGGTGGAGTAGTACTGTGGAATAAAGTAGATTATAAGAAAGAGTTAGAAAGACAGTTAAGTGTTAAAACAACATATGAAGAACTAAGCTCCGATCCTACCTTTAAGTACAACTCTGAGCTCATCTACGGAATCATGTAGATAAAGGTAATGTTACAAAAAAGCAGGCAGAGAAACTGTATATTGAGTATCCCAGAAAACCTTATATTTACGCTTTACCTAAGGTACACAAACGGTTGGTGAACCCCCCGGGCGACCCATTGTGACCGGGGTGGGTTCACTAACCGAGCCCCTGTCTAAATACTACGACTGGCTTTTAAGACCACTGCTGAAAAAGGTCCCTTCCTACATAAGGGATTCAACAGAGTTTGTAACCATTCTTGATCAAATAGAATGGCAAGAGAACTACAGGCTGGCCTCCATAGATGTGGAAAGCCTGTATACCAGAATACCTCACAGATTGGCAGTCTCCACAATCGAGAGTATACTAAAAGTCAATGAACAGTGTGAAGGCATAATTTCCTTCATTACTGAGTCTTTGACCTTTATACTAACCCACAATGCCTTCTCCTTTGATAGTACGTGGTACAAGCAAATAGAAGGTACTGCTATGGGTACATCAGTCTCGTGTACGTTAGCAAATTTGTTTTTGGCCCATTTTGAAGACAAGGTTGTGTATGCTTCCACTAACCCTTTTCTGAAACATATTAAATTATATGCCAGATATGTGGACGATGTGTTCCTAGTCTGGGATGGAACCGAGTCAGACTTTTCCAACTTTATACAGTTCCTCAATGACACAAATACATATAATATGTTATTCACCTCTGTGTTTGGGGACCAGGAACTAGAGTTCCTGGACGTCAAAATACAGGTTAAGGACGGTTCAATAGTAAGTTCTTTGTACAGGAAACCTACGAGCACCAACTCACTACTACACTATGAAAGTGCACACCCATACCATACCGAAAAAGGCTTGCCATATAGCCAATTTTTAAGGGTACAGCGAATGAATAATGATCCTTCTGTCTGTGAGGAACAGTTCTCTAATTTAAGGAAAGGTTCATGAAAAGAGGTTTCCCTAAGAGGATTGTACAGGAGGCTCGTTGTAAGGTGAGCGAAAAACCCCCTTTTGGGAATAAAGATCCTAAGAGAGAACAACAAGGTACATCTAATAAAAGGTTTGTGTTCACCTTTAAGTCTGGCCCCATGTACAATGTTATCGCAGGAGCGATTAGGAAATGTTGGCCTATTATAACTAGAGATAAGGATCTCAGTGTAAAAAATTTAGGCCCCCCACTAATTACGTATCGAAGAAGTAATAATCTTGCGGACCTTTTGGTAAAGAACCGAATGGATCAAAAGAAAAAGGTTACTTGGTTGGATGGGTCCCGCCCCAAAGGGAATTATCGGTGCAGGAACTGCAATTTTTGCAAATTCCATAGAACCAATAACCCTATTAGAATTGGGGGTAAAGAACATTTAGTGAAGTCCTACATCAACTGCAAAACTAAGTGGGTGGTGTATGTTGTATGGTGTACATGCAATAGGTTTTACATTGGAAAAACCATAAGGGAACTATACGTTCGTTTCAGGGAACATCGTAACTCGATTAAAACTGGGGTCGGGAGCCCAAGACTAATTCAACACGTACGCGATGCTCATAATGGGAACGCGGACGTGTTGTGTTTTGCAGGCATCGAACAAGTGATGCCATCTCCTCTAGGGGGAGATCTTCATAAAAAATTACTACAGCTGGAGAGTAGATGGATCACCGACACTGGTGCTTGTGGAGCTTTGGGTCTAAATGAGAGAAATGACTTTTCCCCTTTTCTATGATTAGAAAGAGGTTACCCTTTTAAAATATACCCGTTACTTGATTTAATACAGCTTCAGTGAATTAGTATAATATGTAATTCTGCATCCAGTCGTTTTTTCCATCTATTGTCACTTAGATAATGCTTTTTTATGTTTGTTGATACAATGTGTGCGTAGCTGCACGATGTATTAGAGCCTTCTTTTCTCCCTCCCTTCCCCCCTTTTCAATAGAGATTTGCTTCAGTTAGTATTAAATGCTCATCCTTTTCCTCCAATAACATTGAATAATGTAATAGACCTATACTAGAGGATATACGGTAGTCTACCTGTTTTTAACTTGTCTATACTCCAATAGTATTATTATCAAACAGAATTCCATCATAAGAAGTAAACCACACTAAAATTAGGGGGCATACTTCAAAAGTTACTCCAACAAAGATTGCATAACATAGACAAGGAGTATAGACTTGAATTATATCATGAAAAAGTATCAAATTTATTTGGTTTGACAAAACAAAGACAAGGAGGGGAAGATCATAAAGTGCTCCATGCAGGTAGCCAAAGGACGGTTCACATGTGTTACATTATATCAGACACACATAACCTATCTTGTCCATACATATAAAGGCTGGTGTCTGCGCAGAGACCCATATACAATAAACCACTTGTGTGGGTACCTTATACATCAATCACCTACAAAGCCATATGGATAAAGGTTTACAATGACATTATAACATGTTCCATGTACTACATCCCTTATGGATTGTGGATCAGGATAGGATAGATATACCCATATATCATACCCAGTATATGGGAGGAAAGCGCTACACCTATAGAGTATAAATGCTGACGGACACGGTCAATGTGTCATCTAGATAGTCGGTATAGTTACCAGAGCCGTCACTGGTCATCTCGCATGGGGCAGCAGGGGTGAGGGGTGGTCCGGACCAAGGGACCCCAACGCGTTTCGTGACCGCAGTACACAGGTCACTTCATCATGAAGTGACCTGTGTACTGCGGTCACGAAACGCGTTGGGGTCCCTTGGTCCGGACCACCCCTCACCCCTGCTGCCCCATGCGAGATGACCAGTGACGGCTCTGGTAACTATACCGACTATCTAGATGACACATTGACCGTGTCCGTCAGCATTTATACTCTATAGGTGTAGCGCTTTCCTCCCATATACTGGGTATGATATATGGGTATATCTATCCTATCCTGATCCACAATCCATAAGGGATGTAGTACATGGAACATGTTATAATGTCATTGTAAACCTTTATCCATATGGCTTTGTAGTTGATTGATGTATAAGGTACCCACACAAGTGGTTTATTGTATATGGGTCTCTGCGCAGACACCAGCCTTTATATGTATGGACAAGATAGGTTATGTGTGTCTGATATAATGTAACACATGTGAACCGTCCTTTGGCTACCTGCATGGAGCACTTTATGATCTTCCCCTCCTTGTCTTTGTTTTGTCAAACCAAATAAATTTGATACTTTTTCATGATATAATTCAAGTCCAATAGTATTATGTATGACGGATAGTTCTGACTGTCATCTAATATTAATGTTTTCTAGCTTTCAAATGATTACATATGGTTGTGAAATGCCGAATCTGTTTTTAAATTTATCTTTGTCACATATAGAGCACTGTAATTTTACCGTGTACTGGCGTGGGCGGGCTCGTCCGGAGCGTTAATACCTCGGACGTGACGTCAGACTAGTTTGGTCCGTAGAAGCAGCGAGTCGCGCTGCGAAACGGGGAACCGTCACCGAGTCTCAGCACCCCCTCCCTCCCTTGCATATCGTCTATGTCTATAACATGCATGGATTAAAGCCTTGAACATTACTCCGCTTGTGGTGAGTGCAGTGTTTTCTTATCTTTATTGCCCTCAGAATTGTACTGGCTCAGTGTATAGACTTGTTGGGGAACCCTATAAGGTGTCCATATATTGTAAATACGGTATTTACAATATATGGATATCTTGTAGGGTTCCCCAACAAGTCCATATACTCACCCAGTACAATTCTGAGGGATTTACAATATATGGGACATTCTGTAGGCTTCTGCAGCAGTCCATACACTCAGCCAGTACAATTCTGAGGTGTTTACAATATATGGATACCTTGTGGGCTTCCCCAGCAGCCCATATACTCAGGCAGTACAATTCTGAGGTATTTAAAATACCTCAGAATTGTACTGCCTGAGCATATGGGCTGCTGGGGAAGCCCACAAGGTATCCATATATTGTAAACACCTCAGAATTGTACTGGCTGAGTATATGGACTGCTGGGGAAGCCTACAAGGTGTCCATATATAGCTGCTCAATCCAGCGATAGAAGCAGTTAAGGGAACATACTTATGGGTGAGAACAAGCAGTTTGAAATGGATCCTATAGTGTATACGCAGCCAGTGTAATGACTGACATAGAGCAGAAGCATCTGAGTAATGGTTAGCTAGATAGGTGATAATAGCTGCTGCATTAAGGATGGACTGGAGAGGGGAGAGTCTAGTGCGGGGGAGGCCAACTAAACGAGAATTACAATAGTCAAGGCGGGAGTGAATCATGGCCACAGTGAGGGTTTTTGTGGTTTCCAAGGTAAGAAAGGGGCGAATTCTAAAGATGTTCTTCAGGTGCAAGCAGCATGAGCGAGCGAGACATTGTAATTGTGGGGTGAAGGAAAGATCAGACTCAAACATAACACCCAGACAGCGAGCCTGCTGACTAGGCGTTATTGTGGTGATGTCATATTTAGGGAGGTTAGTGGAGGGCAGGAGCAGAAGAAGTTCAGTTTTGGAACGGTTGAGTTTCAGATAGAGAGCGGACATGATATTGGAAACTGCTGTTAGACAGTCATTGGTGATCTTTATTAGAGCGGGAGTAAGGTCAGGGGAAGAAGTGTATAGTTGTGTGTCATCAGCATAAAGATGGTACTGAAAGCCAAATCTGCTGATGGTCTGTCCAATCGATGCCATGTAGAGAGAGAAGAGAAGAGGTCCGAGGACTGAACCCTGAGGGACCCCAACAGTAAGAGGAAGAGGGGAGGAAGTGGAGCCAACAAATAACACACTGAAAGAGCAGACAGAAAGATAGGAAGAGAACCAAGAGAGAGCCGTGTCCTTGATGCCGACGGAGTGTAGCATGGAGAGTAGGAGATGGTGGTCAAAAGTGTCAAAGGCTGCAGAGAGGTCAAGACGAATAAGCAGACAGTGGTCACCATTACGTTTTGCTGTCAGAATGTCACTGGTCACTTTGGTGAGAGCAGTTTCTGTAGAATGTGGGGGCGGAAACTAGACTGTAATCGGTCTAGAAGAGAGTAAGCGGCGAGGTAATGAGAGAGGCGGGAGTAGACCAGGCGCTCCAGGAGTTTAGATATGAAGGGGAGATTGGAGACTGGTCTGTAGTTGTTTGTGCAGGATGGGTCGAGAGAAGTTTTCTTTAATAATGGAATAATTACAGAGTGTTTGAAGGAGGCGGAGAAGATGCCAGAAGAGAGGGAGAGATTGAAGATTTTGGTTAGGTGAGTGGTGACCACCGCAGAGTGAGACTGGAGGAGGTGTGAGGGGATGGGGTCAGCAGTGCATGTGGTTGGACGAGAGGAAGAGAGGAGCCTGGAGACTTCTTCTTCTGTGACTGGGTCAAAAGTGGAGAGTGAGCCAGAGGAAATGTGGGGAGTAGTAGGGGTAATAGCAATTTGAGGTTGGGAGTTGATTTCCTGATGGATGTTTTCTATATTCTCTGTGAAGTAGGAAGCCAGATCATCAGCACAGAGGTCAGTGATAGGGGACTGCACTTTAGGACTGAGGAGAGAGTGAAAGGTGTCAAAGAGTTTTTTTGGGTTGTTGGATAGTGAGGAGATCAGAGTGGTGAAGTAGGTTTGTTTGGCAAGGTGAAGGGCAGAGTTGTAAGTTCTCAGCAAAAACCTATAGTGAATGAAGTTTTCTGGAGTGCGGGTTTTCCTCCATAGACGTTCAGCACTCCTAGAGCATCGCTGGAGGAATCGAGTTTGTGATGTGAGCCAGGGCTGTTTTACTTTGTGTTTGGAGGTTCTGAGGGTGAGGGGCGCTACTTGGTCCAGGGAGCTTCTGAGAGGGTAATTTAAGTGATTTACTGCCAGATCGGGACAGGAGAATGAGGAGATTGGGGACAATGATGAGTGTAGAGAGTCTTTGAGTGTATGAGGGATAATGGCCTGTAGATTTCTGAATCTGTGATATGTAGGAATGAACTGGGGTGGGTGAGAATTTGTGAATGTGAAGGAGAGAATGTTGTGGTCAGAGAGGGGAATAGGTGAATTGTCTACGGAGGAGGTTGAGCAGAGTCGGACAAAGATCAGGTCAAGGGTGTTACCATCCTTGTGTGTCTCAGAGGTTGAGAGCTGTGAGAGGCCAAGGGATGTGGTTAGAGATAGGAGCTGGGATGCAGATGGGGAGATGGGGCTGTTTATGGGGATGTTAAAGTCTCCCAGTATAAGGGTTGGCAATTCTGAGGACATGAAATGCGGCAGCCACGCGTAGAAATGGTCGAGGAATTAGGTGGGTGACCCTGGGGGGGGTGCTATACCACCGCTACTCTGAGGGGGAGGGGACGGAAGAGTGTGGACCTCAAAAGAGGGGAATGAGAGTAATGGAGTTGGGGGGATGACCTGGAAAGTACATTGTGGAGACAGTCCATATATTGTAAATCCCTCAGAATTGTACTGGCTGAGTATTTGGGCTGCTGGGGAAGCCTACAAGGTGTCCATATATTGTAAATCCCTCAGAATTGTACTGGCTGAGTGTATGGGCTGCTGGGGAAGCCTACAAGGTGTCGATATATTGTAAATCCCTCAGAATTGTTCTGGCTGAGTACATGGACTGCTGTGGAAGCCTACAAGGTGTCCATATATATTGTAAATCCCTCAGAATCGTTCTGGCTGAGTGCATGGACTGCTGGGGAAGCCTACAAGGTGTCCATATATTGTAAATCCCTCAGAATTGTACTGGCTGAGCGTATGGGCTGCTGGGGAAGCCTACAAGGTGTCCATATATTTTAAATCCCTCAGAATTGTATTGGCTGAGTGTATGGACTGCTGGGGAAGCCTACAAGGTGTCTATTTATTGTAAATCCCTCAGAATTGTACTGGCTGAGTGTTTGGACTGCTGGGGAAGCCTACAAGGTGTCCATATATAGCTGCTCAATCTAGCGATAGAAGCAGTTAAGGGAACATACTACAAAGAATGAAAAAAAGGAATAAATAAAAAGAATGAAGATAATAACTTATTACAGAAAGATTATGTAGATGTATAAAAGGTTTCTTAGGTATCTTAGACATGGAATGAACACATATCCCATATAACCAGGTGTATATTATGTTACCTGAGCATTTTAGGTGTGGAATAAAGATGAAATATATGTAGATAATAGGAGAATGAACACATATCCCATATAACCAGGTGTATATTATGTTACCTGAGCATTTTAGGTGTGGAATGAACATGAAATATCTCTGGATAATAGGAACATGAACACATATCCCATATAAACAGGTGTATATTATGTTACCTGAGCATTTTAGGTGTGGAATAAAGATGAAATATCTGTAGATAATAGGAAAATGAACACATATCCCATATAACCAGATGTATATTATGTTACCTGAGCATTTTAGGTGTGGAATGAATGTGAAATATCTGTAGATTACAGTAGAATGAACACATATCCCACATAACCAGGTGTATATTATGTTACCTGAGCATTTTAGGTGTGGAATGAACATGAAATATCTGTAGATAATAGGAACATGAACACATATCCATATAAACAGGTGTATATTATGTTCCTGAGCATTTTAGGTGTGGAATAAAGATGAAATATCTGTAGATAATAGGAGAATGAACATATATCCCATATAACCAGGTGTATATTATGTTACCTGAGCATTTTAGGTGTGGAATGAACATGAAATATCTGTAGATAATAGGAACATGAACACATATCCCATATAAACAGGTGTATATTATGTTACCTGAGCATTTTAGGTGTGGAATAAAGATGAAATATCTGTAGATAATAGGAAAATGAACACATATCCCATATAACCAGATAACCAGGTGTATATTGTTACCTGAGCATTTTAGGTGTGGAATGAATGTGAAATATCTGTAGATTACAGGAGAATGAACACATATCCCATATAACCAGGTGTATATTATGTTACCTGAGCATTTTAGGTGTGGAATGAATGTGAAATATCTGTAGATTACAGGAGAATGAACACATATCCCATATAACCAGGTGTATATTATGTTACCTGAGCATGTTAGGTGTGGAATAAAGATGAAATATCTGTAGATAATAGGAGAATGAACACATATCCCATATAACCAGGTGTATATTATGTTACCTGAGCATTTTAGGTGTGGAATGAACATGAAATATCTGTAGATAATAGGAACATGAACACATATCCCATATAAACAGGTGTATATTATGTTACATGAGCATTTTAGGTGTGGAATAAAGATGAAATATCTGTAGATAATAGGAAAATGAACACATATCCCATATAACCAGATATATATTATGTTACATGAGCATTTTAGGTGTGGAATGAAGATGAAATATCTGTAGATAATAGGAAAATGAACACATATCCCATATAACCAGATGTATATTATGTTACCTGAGCATTTTAGGTGTGGAATGAATGTGAAATATCTGTAGATTACAGGAGAATGAACACACAACCCATATAAACAGATGTATATTATGTTACCTGAGTATTTTAGGTGTGGAATGAAGATGAAATATCAGTAGATAATAGGAAAATGAACACATATCCCATATAACCAGGTGTATATTATGTTACCTGAGCATTATAGGTGTGGCATGAAGATGGTTATATGGGATATATGTTCATTCTCCTAATATCTACTGATATTTCATCTTCATTCCACACAGTGGCGTAACTACCGCGGTCGCAGCGGTCGCGGCTGAGACCGGGCCCGCCCCCTGGAGGGGGCCCGTGCCCCGTGCTTCCAGCCGCCCGCCCGCCACAACCGCGATAGCGCTGGACGAGGAGTGGAGGGAGGACGGGAAGTGAGAGAAGCCTCACTTCCCGCAGCTGTGCCCGCCCCTCCTCTCCTCTGTGCAGAAGCCGCAGACAGACAGGTACTCATGCTAGCATCATCCCCCCGCACCTAAGGGGTCCCCGGATGTATAGGGCGCCAGACCCTGCGACCACTGCGCCTGCTTTAAATGGATGTGCGTCTCTCAGGACGCACATCCATGTCACTGCACGGCGGGTCTGCAGGCGGCCGATTACGGTCGCCAAAAGACTGGCAGGCGCGGCAGTTTAAAAATTCCCTCGGCCGCTGCTGCTGCACTGTGATGATGGGGTCATGTGACCTCCTCACAGACAGGACGCAGGCAGCTGCCGGCAGGAGTGATGACGGTGAGTTCCTGAAGGAACTTTCCTCTTTGCTCCCCTGGGCTCTGGGTCGGATTACATTGCTGCAGTTAACTCCTGAATGGCTGCACTGTACCTGCTGATCTGGTGGAGGGCTCTGTTACCAGCCTGTTACCTGGGGCAAGGTAATCCATGGCAGGGCAGTGCTGGGCACAGTGCCCCATTCCTTATGGCTATTCCCCAGCTTGTGTCTGCAGGGCACTGGCCAGAGCTGGGGGATGCATGGCCACTGTGGATTGTGATCTACAGCTGTGAGTGTGAGTGTGAGTGAGTGTGTATATGTGTGTGTGTGTATGTGTGTGTGTGTATGTGTGTGTGTATGTGTGAGTGAGTGTGTGTATGTGTGTGTGTGAGTGAGTGTGTGTATGTGTGTGTGAGTGAGCGTGTGTGTATGTGTGAGTGTGTGTATGTGTGTGTGTGAGTGTGTGTATGTGTGAGTGTATGTGTGAGTGTGTGTATGTGTGAGTGTATGTGTGAGTGTGTGTATGTGTGAGTGTATGTGTGTGTGTCTGTGAGTGTGTGTATGTGTGAGTGTGAGTATGTGTGAGTGTGTGTATGTGTGAGTGTGTGTATGTGTGAGTGTGTGTGTATGTGTGTGAGTGTGTGTGTGTGTGTGAGTGTGGTGAGTGTGTTGTGTGTGTGAGTTGTGTATGTGTGAGTGTGAGTGAGTGTGTGTATGTGTGTGAGTGTGAGTGAGTGTGTGAGTGAGTGTGTATGTGAGTGTGTGTGTATGTGTGAGTGTGTGTGTGTGTGTATGTGTGAGTGAGTGTGTGTGTATGTGGGAGTGTGTGTGTATGTAGTGGTGTGGAGTGTGTGTGTATGTGTGGTTGTGTGTGTGGTGGAGTGTGTGTGTATGTGGGAGTGTGTGTGTATGTGGGAGTGTGTGTGTATGTGTTGTGAGTGTGTGTGTATGTGTGAGTGTGTGTGTATGTGGTGGTGTGTGTGTGTGTGTGTGATGTGTGTAGTGTGAGTGTGTGTATGTGTGATGTTGTGTGTGTGTGTGTGTTGTGAGTGTGTGTGTGGGTGTGTGTGATGTGTGATGTGTGTGATGTGTTGTGTGAGTGTGTGTATGTGTGAGTGTGTGTTGAGTGTGTGTGTGTTGTGTTGTAGTGTGTGTTGTATGTGTGAGTGTGTGTTGATGTTGTGGTGTGTGTGTGTGAGTGTGTGTGTTTTTGTGAGTGTGTGTTGTGTGAGTGTTGTGTTGTGATGTGTGGTGTGTTATTGTGTGAGTGTGTTTGGGAGCGTGTGACACAAACGTCTCTGAAAAAAAAACACTTTAAGGCCCCTTTCACATCTCCGTTTTGCTATTGTCTGCAGCCAATCCGACAGGTGGCGCCGCATCTGCCGGATCTGCCACCTAACTGCTGCACTTGCATTTCGGATCTGGCAAGCCCTATGTATTCTCTATGAGGCTTGCGGTCTGGTTGGCAAGTGCGGTTACGCCGGATCTGGCACTTGCGGCCACGAAAAAAAAAGCTGCAAGCAGCGTTTTTTTTTGTGGCCGCAAGTGCCGGATCTGCCGCATCCAGCAGAACCACAATTGCCGCACTGGACCACAAGCCTCATAGAGAATACATAGGGCTTGCCAGATCCGAAATGCAAGTGCGGAGCCACCTGCCGGAACAGCCGCAAACAGCAAAACGGAGATGTGAAAGGGGCCTTAAAGTGTTTTTTTTCAGAGACGTTTTGATAGGGCTATGAGGCTGGATTATATTTGTAGGACTATGAGGCTGCACTATATTATCTGGAGGGCTATCACGCTGAATTATATTATCTGGAGAGCTATGACGCTACACTATATTATCTGGAGGGCTGTCACACTGCAGTATATTATTTGTAGGGCTATGAGGCTGCATTATATTATTTGGAGGGCTATCACGCTGCATTATATTATCTGGAGAGCTATGACACTGCATTATATTATTTGTAGGGCTATGAGGCTGCATTATATAATTTGTAGGGCTATGAGGCTGCATTATATTATCTGGAGAGCTATAACGCTGCATTATATTATCTGTAGGGTTATGAGGCTGCTTTATATTATCTGAAGGCCTATGACGCAGGAATGTATTATCTGGAGAGCTATGTCGCTGTATTATATTATCTGTAGGGCTATGAGGCTGCATTATATTATATGAAGGGCTGTGACGCTGCATTATATTATCTAAAGGGCTATAACGCTGCATTATATTATATGGAGGGCAATGAGGCTGCATTATATTATATGGAGGGCTAGGAGACTGCATTATATTATTTGGAGGGCAATGAGGCTGCTTTATATTATATGGAGGGCTATGAGGCAGCATTATATTATATATGGATGGCTATGAGGCTGCATTATTCTATGTGGAAGGATATGAGGCTGCATTTTACTATATGGAGGGCTATGAGACTGCGTTATACTATAATGGAAGACCACATATACCAGGATAAGGGCATATTCCGGGAGGAGGACCATATATAGCAGGATGAGGGACATTAATACTTAATGAAGGGGAGAGGGGTCAATTCGTGAGTCTTTATAGGATTTAGAACATTATATAGGGCCCATACATCTGACTAATGTGGGCGCACAAAAAAAGGGGGGGGGCCCAGGTCCAAATTTCGCACCGGGGCCCTTCAGACTCTAGTTACGCCACTGATTCCACACCTATAATGCTCAGGTAACATAATATACATCTGGTTATATGGGATATGTGTTCATTCTCCTGTAATCTACAGATATTTCATCTTCATTCCACACCTAAAATGCTCAGGTAACATAATATACACCTGGTTATATGGGATATGTGTTCATTCTCCTATTATCTACAGATATTCCATGTTCATTCCACACCTAAAATGCTCAGGTAACATAATATACACCTGGTTCAGGGGCGGACCGTCACCCCGGGGGCCCTGGTGCAGGTGTGGACCGGGGGGGGGGGGTGCTGGGACAGAGCTCTCTTACCGCTGCTTCTGGGAGAGCCGCCGCTGCTTCTGGGAGAGCCGCCGCTGCTTCTGGGAGAGCCGCGCTCTCCCGCCTGGTGACGGCGGCTCGTGGGGGTCGGCTGGGGGCCCCCCTCCAGGCTTGAAGGGGCCCCCTAATTGGTCGGGGCCCTGGTGCGGCTGCACCAGCCGCACCAGTGTAGTTCCGCCCCTGACCTGGTTATATGGGATATGTGTTCATTCTCCTATTATCTACAGATATTTCATCTTCATTCCATACCTAAAATGCTCAGGTAACATAATATACACCTGGTTTATATGGGATATGTGTTCATTCTCCTACTATCTACAGATATTTCATGTTCATTCCACACCTACAATGCTCAGGTAACATAATATACACCTGGTTATATGGGATATGTGTTCATTCTCCTATTATCTACAGATATTTCATGTTCATTCCCCACCTATAAAGCTCAGGTAATATAATATACACCTGGTTATATGGGATATGTGTTCACTCTCCTATTATCTACATATATTTCATGTTCATTCCACACCTAAAATGCTCAAGTAACATAATATACACCTGGTTATATGGGATATGTGTTCATTCCATGTCTAAGATACCCAAGAAACCTTTTATACATCTACATAATGTTTCTGTAATAAGTTATTATCTTCATTCTCTTTATTTATTCCTTTTCTTCATTCTTTTTAGTATGTCCCGCAGTTTAGCCCATCTGACAGACGTGCTCTGTATATTCTCGCGCTGTCTGCCGTGTCATTATGTCGTTTGCTGGTTCTAATAAAGTTTTGTGAAAAGGGGCGGTGCCACCGAAGTAGGACCCTTCTGGACTGTAGCCGGCAGTAGCAGACAACATGGCGGCACTGAGTGCGGCGGCTACGCGTTTCCTGGGGAGCAGATTGTCGATAAGGACAGGCAGCAAGGTAAGGCTGCGGCACTGTGCAACAGCTGTGGAGCGCAAGGCTGTGACTGGATTTCTACCATAGTACGTGGTGTCTGCTGATGCATGGCGCAGGCAGCTGGAGAGAGGGCGGGGCTAGAGAAGAGCGCATCTTCTTTGCCATATTATTGGCTGGATGGGAAGCTCACATACTTTTTCAGGCTAGCCATTGGTTGATGACGTGGTCACATGGGTCCGCACTGTAGTGTCACCTTTGTGCTGCCTGAAAGGGCAAAAGGGTGACAGCTTGTCCTCTGTCCGCGGCTCCCCCTTGTGGTCTCAGCAGTAAAACTCATGTGTTGCTGCTCAGTAATGTCTGTTCTATTTGGATATCATAGCCTAGATGAGAGCGTGACCGCTTATCTTCTCTGAATGTGAAGGGTTACTCTTCAGCTCTAGGGTCCTGATAAGCTTGACATTGTTCTGCCTGTCGCCCAGCGTCCTGCTCTGTTTTGTGTGTCTGTTATCAGAATGTAGAGCAGTGTGTAATGGACGGTCACAGGAAAATAAAAGAATACCGTAATGCTGTGTCCTCAAGAGCCGCCCCAACAGGGCATGTTTTCAGGATTTCCTTAGGGTGCCTTCACATTAGCGTTTGGCGCCGCAGCGTATGCTGCGTTCCCATACGCATTCAAACGCATGCGCACTGCGTTCCTATGTTTAACATAGGAACGCATGGTGCCTGCGTTTGCTGCGTTCGGGTGCGGATGCGGACGATATCTGCTCCTTCTGGTGTCCAGCATCCGCACCCGGGACGCAGCATGTTGCATTTTTTGTGCGCTCGGGGAGCTTGGACAATCAGCAAGCGTCCCCAAGCGTACAAAACATGCATTGTCTTCAATGGGTCCGCAGTGTTCAGCGCTTGACAGTGCGGGATAACGCTGCGGACCCATTGAAAAATCTCCCGGTGGCCGGCGGTGATGTCACAGGAGCCCACCGACGGCCACCGGGAGATCAGCTCAGCCTCTGCTGTCCTCCTCCTCCCCCCGCCTGTAATCTCCTAGCGATGTCGGCGGGGAGAACAGCTGATCTGAAAGCTGTTTGAATCTTCCCGCGCCGACATCTCCTCACAGTGTCGGCGCGGGAAGATTCAAACAGCTTTCAGATCAGCTGTTCTCCCCGCCGACATGTCCCGGGCTTACCGGGGGGCGGGATCTCCGCCGCTGATCTCCGCCCCCGGACAGCGCCGATTGGCTGCCGGGCTCCATAGTGATGTGTCCGCAGGCGGACATTATCTGCGGCGGACACATCATTTGGACCCTGCTTTTGACAGCGTTTGTGTCTGCATGCCATCAGCATGCAGACACAAACGCTAATGTGAAGGCAGCCTTAGTATTGCACAGTTGATAATTCCATCATCCTTGCAATTCTAAGGAATCCTTGAACATGTGTCCTGTTGGGGCGGCTCTTGAGGACTGTCGTTTGGGAGCACAGCTTTAATGGGGAACTCCAGCGAGAGAAAATCTTTTACTACAGTTCCTGCCCTCCTACATGATAAAGCAGAGCCATACACTGCAGTTCTAGGATCTATAGATGTCTTTTAAATTGATAAAATCTTACTTGCTCCTCAGGTCTGACCCCCACCTCATGGTACCCTGAATCTTCAATCTGACAGCTTCATGTAGGAGCCGAAAGCAGGAGGTGTGTCAGGGGCGTGGATGGTGGGAGCTGCAGGATCAGCCTACACTCACACCTCCTCACATTTTTGTATTTCTGTATGCATAGGGGGCAGTGGCATAACTACCACAGTCGCAGCAGTCGCAATTGCGAGTGGGCCTGGGAGCTAAGGGGGCCTGGCGCCGCCCAGTCTAGTAGCAAAGAACAAGCCGCAGTCTGTCAGCAAGAGCGAGCTGCTTCTCTGTCAGTTTCACTTTCTCACTACAAGTAAGGAGTTGCTTGGCTCTGCCTCCTCCAGACGATGTGTGTGCGCAGTCTGCACTGATTCCAGGAGGACAGAGAGAGAGAAGATTTATGTTGGACAAGCAAGCAGTAGCCAGCAGGTAAGGGGGGGGGGCCAACAGTGACCACCACCACCACCTACTGTGTGACTGGCAGCAGGTGAGGGGGGGGCCCCGGGCAGTGCCAACAGTGTGTGTGTGTGTGTGCCAGGCTGACCCACCACCAGCTACAGGGTGTGACTGGCAGCAGGTGAGGGGGGCCCCGGGCAGTGCCAACAGTGTGTGTGTGCCAGGCTGCCCCACCACTAGCTACAGTGTGTGACTGGCAGCAGGTGAGGGGGGCCCCGGGCAGTGCCAACAGTGTGTGTGTGCCAGGCTGCCACCACCACCAGCTACAGTGTGTGACTGGCAGCAGGTGAGGGGGGGGCCCGGGCAGTGCCAACAAGTGTGTGTGTGTGTGTGTGTGTGTGAGGCTTCCCCACCACCAGCTACAGTGTGTGACTGGCAGCAGGTGAGGGGGAATCCCGGGTAGTGCCAACAGTGACCACCACCACCACCTACTGTGTGACTGGCAGCAGGTGAGGGGGGGGCCCCGGGCAGTGCCAACAGTGTGTGTGTGTGTGCCAGGCTGCCCCACCACCAGCTACAGGGTGTGACTGGCAGCAGGTGAGGGGGGCCCCGGGCAGTGCCAACAGTGTGTGTGTGTGTGTGTGTGTGCCAGGCTGCCCCACCACTAGCTACAGTGTGTGACTGGCAGCAGGTGAGGGGGGCTCCGGGCAGTGCCAACAGTGTGTGTGTGCCAGGCTGCCACCACCACCAGCTACAGTGTGTGACTGGCAGCAGGTGAGGGGGGCTCCGGGCAGTGCCAACAGTGTGTGTGTGCCAGGCTGCCACCACCACCAGCTACAGTGTGTGACTGGCAGCAGGTGAGGGGGGGGGGGGCCCGGGCAGTGCCAACAGTGTGTGTGTGTGTGTGCCAGGCTGCCCCACCACCAGCTACAGTGTGTGACTGGCAGCAGGTGAGGGGGGCCCCGGGTAGTGCCAACAGTGACCACCACCACCACCTACTGTGTGACTGGCAGCAGGTGAGGTGGGGGCCCCGGGCAGTGCCAACAGTGTGTGTGTGTGTGTGCCAGGCTGCCCCACCATCAGCTACAGTGTGTGACTGGCAGCAGGTGAGGGGGACCCCGGGCAGTGCCAACAGTGACCACCACCTACTGTGTGACTGGCAGCAGGTGAGGTGGGGGCCCCGGGCAGTGCCAACAGTGTGTGTGTGTGCCAGGGTGGATTTGATTTAAATCTAACTGATTTAAATCACGATTTAAATCACTAGTCAGTAAGGCTTGATTTAAATCAGTGGTTTAAATCAAAGTTTCTACCTAAACTAGTTCTTGCTACTTTAACATGCAAGTAGATGAAGATTTTTAGAATCACTTTTTATATTACTTTTTTCTCCCCAGTTTAATGGGTTAATCATTCATATTTGGACACCACTGTTCTGTTGTACTTAGGGCCCTTTCACATCAGCGTTTTTTTAAATTTGCGGCAGATGCGGTGAAAAAACCGCATCTGCCGCAACTGCCGCATAACGGTTCCACTTGCGGCACGGTTGCGGTTTTTTCCATAGGAAGTATAGGGGACTTGCGGCAGATGCGGCAAGTGCGGTATTGCACTTGCGGCAGGTGCGGCAGAGAAAAAAACCGCAGTAAGCCGCGGTTTTTTTCTCTGCCGCACCTGCCGCAAGTGCAATACCGCACTTGCCGCATCTGCCGCAAGTCCCCCTATACTTCCTATGGAAAAAAACGCAACCGTGCCGCAAGTGGAACCGTTATGCGGCAGTTGCGGCAGATGCGGTTTTTTCACCGCATCTGCCGCAAATTTAAAAAAACGCTGATGTGAAAGGGCCCTTAGAAAGGAGAAAAATAATCCTGACCTTAATAACAATTTAAATAGATTTATTCAACTGAAACAATAACAACATTACAGCATAAGTTATTTGCTTAAACAAACATCCATGTTTGTTAACTAATTTGGCTAAACAAAATATATATATATTTTAAGAAACTTAGACTGTCAGCTCAGCCGACACATGAAAAACTTAAATACTACTGTCCCTGCTGTCCTCTGTAGCTCACTTGTCATCATCTTCATCATCATCTTCTTCTTTGTTCCTATTCATAATCTGGAAAAGAAAAACAAGCTTTCCTGCTTTATTGGGTCCCAACCGATTTCTCAATTTAGAATGAATGAGTCCAAAGGAAGAGAATATTCTTTCAACGCCTGCGGAAGAAGCTACTGCTGTTAAAAGTGAAATCATTACTTGAACAGTCTCTAAATCCAAGCGCTTAAGTGACTCCCACCAGTTTACTGGTGTGACCTTCCTTAAAATATCTTCAGCAAACATATATTTCTTGAATTGTTCCCCCTTAGCTCTGAAGTTTATTATAGTTGGCATTAAAGATGGATGATTGCTGGATACCCATGTCATAGCTAACTCCTCTTCCTCAGCACTTAGGTTTTGACCCTGATATTGGATATTGACAATATTTGCCAAAAAATGAGCTGGAGTCAGTGCTTGTCCCATTCGTTTGTTTACTGCTTGTAATTTAATTCTGTCCATGTGTAGTTCTGTTTTTAAGTGTTCACTCAGTTCCTTCCAAATTTCAACAGCATCCGCAATAAAACAGCTATTTTTCTGTATTTTGTTTAAAGCTTGAGAGATGGGTTTCAGGAAGCTCAGCATATGTTCAACATTTCTCTTAAGCCCAATGTTGAGGATTTTGGCCGTGACAGTGCCATCTATTTTATCTCGATTTTCTTCACAAAGTGTCATCAGAATAGGCCAGTTTTTGATATACTGCTCAAAACAGTCCACCACAGAGTTCCATCTAACATCTTGTGGGAGCGTTAGCTTGGTTCCACACATCCTTTTCAGAGCTGCTGCAGCAAAATGATTATTACGGAAGTATTTAGCAATTTCAACAACATTAGACTTTATTTCTGGAACACTTAAGTCTTTGGCTAAGAGGTGCAGCAAATGAGCACTGCAACCATATGTTATTAGCAGCTTTGTATTCCCTCCCTGCTCTTCTAAATCTCTTCTCATCTTGGATACGTTTGCAGCATTGTCAGTGACCAAACTGCGTACTAGACATTTGAATTTTTGTAGCTTTTACTGCCACTTCTTGTAAGTATTCTGCTGTGTGTGCATTTCCTGACGTATCAGTTGTTTGTGCAAGGAAGACTTTACCTTCTTCTGTTGTTATACAAGCACATACAATAGGATCATTGTGGACATTACTCCACCCATCAATACTTAGGTTAACAATTTTACCCTCCAGAGCTGTTGCACATTGCTCCATTTCTCTGTCATACACTTGATCCAGCAGTTTCCCTGCAACATCAGCTCTGCTGGGTGGACTGAACCATATTAATGAAATGTGGGTTCTCAGAACGGAAAGAAGAGTTCGTTGCATAAATAAACTGGGCAATTTTTTCATTAATCAACTCTTTTTTCTAATCTGCTAGTTCTTATCAATAACCTATCTATGGTGGTTCCAGGAGGTAAAGGTTTTTTCTTCCTTTTGGGTGATGGTGATATGTGGCTGTGGGTATCTGATGATGATGCTGCTGCTAATGAAGCACTATCCTGGATGGATAACTCTGAAACTGTAGAACAGGATGATGGTGATCTTGGAGGTGGATAGTTTCCAGAATCCATGAATTCCCCTAAACAAAAAAAGTCAATGCTGTTATTTTATTGTTTATTATACAATTTCTGCTTATTGTACACAACACATCACTGCCCCTGCCCCAAAAGGAATATTTGTTTTTCTTCATAACTGTACCAAATGACAGTAACATGCAGTAATAATAAGAAATATAATTTTTCTCACACATGACAGTTCAGTCTTTAGAAATAGGATTCAATAAAAATGTTTACCAACCTGAAGATCCTGCCTGTTCAGAAGTGTTTCTTTGGTCATCTTCATCACTGCACTTCTCATGATGTTGCCTCATTCGCGCCAACAGGCCTTGCATCTCTTTGTTGCATCGTTTGCATTTTGCACGCATGCCTGCCTTACCGATAGGCGAAGGAGCTTCATTAAAATATTCCCAAACTGGGTCTCTTTTACGGCCTGCTGCCATTATAAGGAAAGAATGTAATAAACCTCAGATCGTACACACAAACAGATCCAGACTTGTCTGTGGCTATGCTGCAGTATTGTGCTCAAAGTTTCACTTTCATTTTCTTGTCTGCTTGCCCTTCCTCCTCCTCACACTTAGATTCACATTCTTCTTGTGTTGTGCAGATCTATTCCACTCCAAACAATCAGAAACATATTGTCTAACTTCTTGGACTTGGCACTGAAGGGGTTGATTCTGTATTCATAGGTTTGTAGAACAATAGGATTAAGGTCTTTTTCTCAACTCTGTTCATGTTGTAACATTTTTGCCGTGAAGAAGAGGCTGGGACCTCTGCGGAGTCAAATTCAGTTTTGAAAACTGCGTAAGTAAAGCAAGCGTCTGTGATAGTATAGGAGAGAAACTGCCCACTAATCCTACAGAAACCTCTTTAAGAGCATGGCATTGTGAATGTTACACATATACAGCCTTTATTCTACTGAGTTAAACAACTCCGCTTTATCTCATGATGGAAGAACCTTTGGATGGTAAAATATTTTCCTCAAAAAGCAGTTTATTGAAAAAAATCCGATTGAAATAAAAAAAAGTCCGATTTTTTTTTTTTTTTTTTTTTAAAAACATTGATTTTTGTCCACCCTGGTGTGTGCCAGGCTGCCCCACCACCAGCTACAGTGTGTGACTGGCAGCACGTGAGGGGGGGCCCCGGGCAGTGCCAACAGTGTGTGTTTGCCATGCTGCCACCACCACCAGCTACTTTAAAAATTTCTGAATTTTTTTTCAGCACTTAGATAACAGTAAAAGTATAAATGTTTAGTATCCACTAACTCGTACCGACCCGAGGCATCATACCGCTACGTCAGTTTTATCATATAGTGATCATGGTGAATAAAAAAAACAAAAAAAATGTGTAATTGCACTTTTTTTTTTTTTTTTGTACAATTTCACCAGATGTGGATTTTTTATTAACCAATTTCCTGTACATTATATGGTAAAATAAATTATTTTATCCGAACGTACAACTCGTCTAGCAAAAATAAAGCTCTCATATTATGGCTCTTGGAAGAACAGGATGGAAAAATGAAAACCAGAAAATGGAATAATATGATGCATCCTATGTGCATGGGTAAAATAATAGCACTGCTATGTCCAATTCAGATAAAATACTGTGAAGGATGTGTATCAATTATTAACACTAAATTGATGGTGCTCAGTCTGTTAATATTAAAAAAAGGAATTGAACATAATACATAACCTATGGTGTAAAATTATACAAGCCTAGTAAGTTGTTTAAACATAAATATACATTAAAAATAAAATGAAATTTGATCATTTATGTACACTGCTCTAAAAAATGAAGGAAACCCTTAATGTGAGCTGTATTAAGAAGGATAGCTGTGTCTATCAGCACAATGTCCAAAAATGGAGCAGATACCTGGAGACAGGCCAGTATACCAGGAGATGTGGAGAGGGACAGGTGGAGCAGTGCCAGAGCCCTGCAAAATGACCTCCAGTAGGCCACGTATATCCATGTGTCTGCTCTGATAGTCATAAACAGACTCCATGAAGGTGTTATCAGGGCACAACATCCACAAGAAGAGAATGCATAATATTAGGGGATCCCACGCATACAGGATGACCACTTGCCACCCAGAAGAACAGTTTCTGCACTTCTGAATATGCGCAGTGCACCTCTCTGACGCCGGGATGCACACACCTGACTTTAGAGGCTCAATGGCACTGCCAAAATAAGCCGTGTGCATGCATGAGATTTCCAGGAGCTGGCGATGACTCTGGTTTTTGGAAATCATGTCATCGTGCCCACAGGGGCGTGATTACATGGAAAGGGGGCCCGCTAGTCTGGGGAAATGCTCACCTCAACGACTAGTCAAAGCCCGGTTTAGCATATAGAAAGAGGCCCTTTATAAATACTTTTTTAATTGAGTTACCGTATATACTCAAGTATAAGCCGAGGCCCTAATTTTACCCCCCAAAACTGGGGAAAATTATTGACTCAAGTATAAGCCTAGGGTGGGACATGCCGCAGCCCCCATCCTGGTGTATAGCCCCTCAATCACTGGTATACAGCACCCTTCATCACTGGTACATGGCCCGCCCCATCACAGGTACACATTTCCCTTCAATGGTATATAGCCCCCATCACTGGTATATGGCCCCCCTGCTGGCACACCCCCTCCATCACTGGTATACAGCCCCCCTGCTGGTACACCCCCTCCATCACTGGTATACATCCCCCCCTGCTGGCACACACCCCACATCACTGGTATATAGCCCCTCTGCTGGCACACAACCCCCATCACTATTATATAGCCCGCCTGCTGTCAGACTCCACCATCCCTAGTATATAGCCCCTCTGCTGGCACCCCCCCCCCATCCCTACTATATAGCCCCCCTGCTGGCACACTCCCCCATCCCTGGTATATTGCCCCCCTGCTGGCACACTCCCCCATCCCTAGTATATAGCCCCTCTACTGGCACCCCCCCGTCACTTTATAGGGCTCCCTGCTGGCACACACCACCATCACTGTATAGCGCCCCCTGCTGGCACACACCCTCATCACTGTATAGGGCCCCCTGCTGGCACACACCACCATCACTGTATAGCGCCCCCTGCTGGCACACCCCCCATCACTGTATAGGGCCCCCTGCTGGCACCTCCCCATCACTGTATAGGGCCCCCTGCTGGCATCCCCCCATCACTGTATAGGCATCCCTACAAGCTCTGACAATAAAATAACAAACATTTAACTCGCCCTCTGATGTCCTGCAGGGAATGAGCATCCTCCCTCCGCTCTTCCTGTCTGTATGCAGGCTTCTAATCATGTGACCGGCGCAGCAGCAATGACGTCACATGATTAGAAGCGGCATACAGACAGGAAGAGCGGAGGGAGGACACCCGGTGCCTGCAGGACATCGGAGGGTGAGTTAAAGGTTGGTTGTTTTATGTGCGGCAGCACGGCGGCCCGATCATTTAGTGTAATGTAAAGTGCACCACTCCCCCTGCCGCTGATGGACAGGGGATGCAGTGCATATTCATTACACTAGTGAGAAGCCCCACGTGACCTCCCGCTCACTCTGCAGCCTCCCCCCTCCTCCTCCAGCCCCCAGTCACCACCCCCCACAGCACATACTGACTGACTCAAGTATAAGGCGAGGTGGGGACTTTTCAGCACAAAATTTGTGCTGAAAAACTCTGCTTATACTCGAGTATATAAAGTAAGGGAATAATAAATAGGGCTGGTTAGGCAGGGAATTTCGTTATGCAGGCACCTTTACTGCTGGGTTGGAGAGCATAGGGGACCTGACAGGCTCCCTTGTTTAAACCTGCATGTCATTTATTTATAATGCAGTAAAGTTGTTTTTGAGTTGTAGAAATATTTTCTATAATGAACTCTTAATGTCTGTTCTAGAATTGGGCAGCAGTGTCGCCTGCATTTACTAGAAATTTCCACTTTACTGTTTATGGCAAGAAGAATGCATCTGCTAAAGTGTCTGATTCGGTAAGTTTTGCTTTCCATGAAAATTTCCTTCTAAATTTTATGAGGTGAAATTAAAGGGAATCTGTCAGTAGGTTTTTGCTACATAATCTGAGAACCACATGCTGTAATGGTTAACACACAAATTTCAGCATTGTGTCTCTTATCATACTGTGTCCTGTTGTTTACTTAAGTGTTTTTTTTTAGCGTCAACAGATTTTATCATTGCCAAATTAGGTCAGCCAGAGTTCAGCCAGTCTCTGTGTCAGAGCCACTGCACTAGGTAAATAAAGTGATACATCATTGGATTTAGGGTCTCTGCCTACATTATGCTGCTCTCAGATGAAATAGCAAAAATCTGCTGACTGATTCCCTATAACTACACAGGTGTGTCAAGCACCATATATTATTTAGCTGATTAGTAAAAAATTAGTGAAATTTGAAACTTGCTAAAGGTGGTTCAGACATATGTCATCACTTTGTGATGTATAGAGGCCAACCTGTAGAACCTAAATTCTAACAAGGAACAGGTCCCAGTGCGGTGTTCCCTATAAAGTTTT
Organism: Allobates femoralis; assembly: GCA_033576535.1. Classification (NCBI taxonomy): domain Eukaryota; kingdom Metazoa; phylum Chordata; class Amphibia; order Anura; family Aromobatidae; genus Allobates; species Allobates femoralis. Next base: position 327,669,798 of record JARQOC010000005.1, on the reverse strand, counting down.
ATCTGCATAGTGGTGGCACTGGCAGTGCTGCAGTTCTCTTCTAGCCTACTGTCGTGCATGGTTTTAATGTTATTTTTAATTTTTTAGGACCTAGAGATAAAATCAGTTTTCCAGTACGTCCCCATGACACCACCATAGGAGGAGTAATCCCATATCCTTCTGTAGGGACAGGAAGCACAAGAGGTTAAAAGCCCTCCCCTAACCCCACCTCCTCAGTGTTTTTCCTGTCCCTACACAGGACAGGGAGTACAGGAGAGTGCTGGTGATGGGAGCACTGGCTGAAGGAGCCTGCCCGGGAGTCCCTCAGCCTTGCGGGGGCAGGAGCCTCCGGGTGCCGCTTCCTCCATAGTCGGAGGCTCTGGGCGTCCTGTTCAAACAGCCCCTGGTGTCTCACGGCTGCGGGGACCGCTCATCGCAAAACCACAAGTTCGGGATGACGCACTTCCGGTCCGCGGTTTCAAGCAGGAAATTCAAGCGCAGGCCGGCATTGGGCGCCAGAGGAACAGGAGGGCATGGCTGGGGACCTGACCTGCCTGTGGGTAAGATCTGGTGGTGCCACACTGTACAGGTCTGGGTTGGGATTTGTCATGTACCAGGCGGTGCCGGGCTGTGCCATGCCATGCTGAACTTTGATGCATGCTATGCCTTATCGTGCCATGCTGTGCCATACCGTACTGTACCATGCAATGCCATGCTGTACCATACTGGGCTGTGTCGTGCCATACCATGCTGTGCTATGCTGTGCCGTGCTATTCTGTACCTTGCTGTGTCATGCCGTATTGTACCATGCAACGCCATGCTGTACCATACTGTGCTGTTATGCCTTACCAGGCTGTGCCATACCATGCTGTTCTGTGCTGTGTAATGCTGTACTGTACCATGCAATGCAATGCTGTACCATACTGTACTGTCGTGCCGTACCATGCTGTGCCATGCCATACTGTACCATGCAATACCATGCTATACCATTGTGCTGTGCCATAATGTGCTATGCAGTGCCATACCATACTATGCTGTGCCGGGCTGTGCCATACTGGGTTGTGCTGTCCCATGCTGGGCCATGCTGTACCATGCTATGGCATACGGGGTCAGGCCGTGCCATCCTTGGCCATGCCGTTCCATGCTATGACATGCTGTCCCATACTGTGCCATGCTGTGCTATACTGAGCCGTGCCGTGCCAGGCTGTGCTGTATTGTACCAAGCTGGGACATGCTGGTCCGTACTGTGCCAGGCTGTACTTTGCCATGCTGGGACGTGCTCTGCTATACCGTGCCATGTTTTTCTGTACCATGCTGTACTACGCCTTGCGGTACCATGCTGTACTAGGATGTGCCGTACTGTAAAATTCTGTACCAGGCTGAGATATGCTGTACTAAGCTATGTCGGGCTGTCCCTTGCTGTACTGTGTCATGCGGTGTGATGCTGTACTATATTGTACCTTGCGGTACTAAGCAGTCTTGTGCCGTGATGTGCGGTGCCTTGCTGAACTGGACTGTGCCGTGCTGTGCCATGCTAGGCCTTGTTGTTTTGTGCTGTGCTATACCATGTCTTGCTGTGCTAGACTGTACTGGATCAGGCCGTGCTATACATGGAGGATTCATCACTATCTGATGCCCCTCCAAAATATCCTAGGGATTGGGTCTTCTATTGACTGATCTCAGTCCTACTTTTGGTGGTGAACAGAAGCAGTACGGGTTCAAGAGGCAGTCGGTCTTTGACAAATAAGGCCTGTGAAGCGTCAGCGGCAACTATAAAGTCACATATCGCTAGATCTATAACTGTCTGGCAAATGAATTGGGAGGGTTGTCTTGGACGACTCCCCCAGAATTCCATACCTAGCTAGGCCCTTTTTTATAAGCTAGCTCTTCAATGGTATTTTAATAAGGGGACAAGGTTAGGAGATTTCAGCCTTATCCACTCCTGTCCCCAGGAACAGGACAGATCTCAAGGGAATCCCTAGATTTCTCCTCTATTACTCAGGATTATCGCATAAATTCCTGCCTTAAGAATTTGGGTTGATATGGGGTCCCCACATCTTTCCGTTGGCTAGAAGCAGACGTATAGAAGTTTGCCTCAGGGGGTACTTATTACGGTGGTAAGCGTATTTTCCTCATTATCATTCCCGGGGTTCCATATTGAACCTGGCCGGGGGGTTTCGTATGATAATGATTTTAATACCCCTGAATCGTTGGGTCAGATACTAACAGTTCCGCATAGAATAAAAAATCTGACAGGGCTTCATGTCCGTGACAGTTGCCCTAGACCCGATGGATGTATGTTATCTTCTGTCGATTCTTCCTTTGGTCATCGATATAGGTGGTATACTTTAATGTCAGGAAGTCAGGTTGTCCACTACAGGTTCCAGTGTCTTCCTTCAGCCTCTCATCCGCTCTCAACATTTAAGAAGTTCAGAGCAGATGTCATGCCTTATCTAGGGCACAGAGGTATAGAAATCATAGTCTGCCTGGACAAATTCTTGATAGTGACAGATTCCCCTCAGTTGATGACACAGCATCTGGAGTTGGTCTTCTTGATGCTAACCTAGTTCGGCTGCTTCCTGAACATTGAAATATGAAATCTTGTCCCGACTACTTCATGCATCCTTTGGGAGTTTCTCGACTCTCGTACAGGAACGTCCTCTCTACAGAAGAGGAGTTGATCTCATCCCTTCACAGGCTTTGTTTATTGGTAAGGAAAACACTCCCATCAAGCCAAAAAGCAATGAGTGTTCTGGGAATCTTGACAGATGGAGTCAAGTCCATTCCAGAGCTCTGCCGTACTCCATCCTGGCAGTGATGGACAAACACCAGTATGGTCTGGACAGGGAGATATTCTCTATTCATAGACGCCCGGGACTCCTTACATTGGGGGCTCGACCAGAATACTATACGGACTGGAGTTTAATGGACCTCGGGGCCTTGTCTGCTAGTAACCACAAACACAATCATTATCTTCAGGGGCCTTGGTCCACTATGTTCAGACCCGATCATTGAATTTCTGGGAATTTTAGGCAAGTTGGGAAGCCTTTAGGAGAAACCGAGCTGTCCTGACGGACAGATAGATGAAGATACTATTCGCCAACGTCATTGCAGTCTCCTTCATCAAACATCAGGGCGACCAAGGAATCCGATACTCGAGTCTTTGGCCGACACGTTGTTCCTGGACATGGGACATATTGCGAGTTCCATCTCAGCGGTTCACCTTAGGGGATCCGAAATTCGAGAAGTAGACTACCTCAGCAGGCGACAGATGATTGCTCTGGAATGGGTACTGAACGCGGGAGTGTTCCAGCAACTGACTCGCAGATGGGGTCAACTTCGCCTAGATCTGTTTTGCATCCAGGACAAATACAAAGAGGTCTTCTTTCTTCTCTCTCAGGAGTTCATCCTCTGGCAGTGGATGCTTTCTCACAAAATTGGGGAAACTTCTTAACATATGCCTTCTCAACTACTCCCCTCATTCCAGGGGTCCTGCGAGAACGTCGGGAAGACTGGGAGTCAGTCATACCAGTTGTCCCTTACTGGCTAAGGTGGAGTTGGTTCTCCCTTATCTGACATTGGAGGACCCAATCTTTCCTATCGATTGAGGGAAGATCTGACGCAAGGTTCGCTGTTTCATCAGAATCTTCAACAACTCCAGCTTTCGGCCTGGCTTCTGATGGGGAGATCCTATAGACCAATGGATTATCCGATAAAGGGATCCAGCCTATGCAGGCTAGTTGAAAACCTGTCGTTCAGGCTATATATCACAAGGTCTGGAAGACCTTCTGTTAGTTTTGCATATACTTGATTTCAAGTGGGATTTGACGCAGTTCTTAGTCCACGTACCTTGAAGGTACAGATTTATTATTATTATTATTTATTTATATAGCGCCATTAGGTTCCATGACGCTTTACATGAGGATGAGGGAGACAAGAACAAGTACACTAAATCTAGGCGATCAAGACGTACAGGTACAGGAGGGGCAGGGACCCTGTCCACAAGGGCTAACAGTCTGAGGGGCGGGTTAGGATACAGTAGGATGGGGGAATGTCGGGTATGGGGTGGTTGCCTGGGTCTCATGGCAGGTTGTAGGCTTGACGGAACAGGTGAGTCTTCAGGTGACACTTGGAAGATTCTCAGGGTAGGCGAGTGTCTGACGTGTTCGGGCAGGGAATTCCAGAGTAAGGCAGATGCCCGGGAGAAGTCCTGGACTCGGTTGTGCGAAGAGGTGATGAGGGGGAGCAGAGGAGGAGTTCTTGGGAGGAGCGGAGGTTGCGTGAGGGTAGGTATCTGGAGACCAGGTCGGAGATGTATGGTGGGGCCAGGTTGTGTATGGCTTTGTACACCATGGTTAGTGTTTTGAATTGAGATCTCTTGGAGACGGGGAGCCAGTGAAGGGCTTGGCAGAGGGGGGAGACAGGGGAGTAGCGGGAGGACATGTAGATGAGTCGGGCAGCGGAGTTGAGGATAGACTGGAGAGGTGTGAGGGAGTTAGCCGGGAGGCCATTGAGAAGGAGGTTGCAGTAGTCAAGGCGTGAGATGATAAGAGCATGGATGAGTGTTTTAGCGGTGTCGTGGGTGAGGAAGGAGCGGATCTGTGAGATGTTCTTGAGCTGGAGCCGAAGGGATGTGGTGAGGGCCTCGATGTGGGACTTGAAGGATAGGGAGGAGTCAATGATTACCCCGAGGCACTTGGCTTGGGGGACTGGGGAGAGGGCACAGTCGTTGATGCAGATGGATAGGTTGGAAGGTGGGGTGGAATTTCTTGGGGGAAGACTATGAATTCAGTTTTGTCCATGTTGAGTTTAAGGAAGCGAGCAGAGAAGAAGGATGAGATGGCGGAAAGGCATTGTGGGATTTTCGAGAGTAGGGAGGCGATGTCAGGGCCGGACAGGTAGATTTGGGTGTCGTCTGCGTAGAGGTGGTACTGGAGGCCATGGGACTCGATGAGTTGCCCTAGGCCGAGAGTGTAAATGGAGAAAAGTAGGGGTCCCAGGACCGAACCTTGGGGGACTCCGACAGAAAGGGGGTAGGGTGAGGAGGAGGTGTGGGAGTGCGAGACGCTGAAGGTCCGGTGCGCTAGGTATGAGGAGATCCAGGAGAGGGCAAGGTGGGTGATCCCAAGGGATTCCAGGATCCGGAGAAGAAGGGAGTGGTCAACCGTGTCGAAGGCGGCAGACAGGCCAAGGAGTAGCAGGATGGAGTAGTGGTGTTTGTTCTTGGCGGTCAGTAGGTCATTGGTGACTTTGGTCAGGGCTGCAGATGGCGGCACTAAGTGCTTTCTTCGACACATCATTGTCCTCACATCCTTGGATACCCAGATTTGTCTAGGCAGTCCAGAGACTTTGACTTGCCAGGAGACTTTATTCCCCTCTGTGGAATCTGAATCTTGTCCTGAGAGTCCTTTGCAATCCGTTCTTCGGACCGGTTAGGGAATTGGACATGAAGAACTTAACTCTGGCAACAGTCTTCCTGGTGGCTATCACCACGGCTAAACGGTTGGATGAGATCCAGGCTCTCTCTTTGGTCGTGCCATATATGCAGATACGAAAGGATTGTATCATTCTCATACTGGATCCAAGTTTATCCCCGACGGCGGTGTCATCGCTGACTTTGCTCCAAGAAGTAGTTCTTCCTTCATTCTGCAACAGCCCTACGGCTCCAGAGGAAGAGAACATTCACCAACTCCATGTCCGCAGTGCATTCCTGGCCTATGTGGAAGCCACTTGGGACTGGAGTTTAGATTCTTATCTTTTCATGCACTTTGGGGGTAACAATGGAGGCAGGAGCGCTTCAACACCATCCTTAGCTAGATGCACGGGCGTAACTACAATAGGTGCAGGGGTTGCGATCGCACCCGGGCCCTGCAGCCTTGGGGGCCCCCAAAAGTCTATTTGGCCTATAGAAAAAGACTAATACTATTAAAGATTTGCAATAATTTGGGGCCCCATTGGAGCTTTCGCCCGGGGCCCATGGGCCTGAAGTTACGCCACTGGCTAGATGGATCAGGTTCATGCTTCATGTAACGTATCTTTCAGAAGGGTGGTCCCCCTGAAATGTTCAATGCACATTCTATCAGAGCAGTTTCCACGTCGGGCTACTGGAGCAGGTGCTACCATTGAACAGATTTGTGCTGCAGCCTCCTAGTCAGGCTATACTACATTTTGCAGACACTAAAAATTGGATATTCTCTAACAACAGAGAGCTATGTTTGGTTGGCAGATGCTTCAGGCAATTGTCCCACCCTAAGCTAGGAGTTCTTGGGTATACTTCTATGGTGCTGTCATGGGGACGTACTGGAAAACCGGAGTTAGTCTTACCTGTAACTATGTTTCCAGGAGTCCACATGACAGCACCCTTATTTCCCTCCCTAATGTTCTACTCTATGTGAATTTAACATGTATGACGTTACTAGAATAAAATTGTGTTGTACCCTACCAATGTGGTACTTGGAAAATCACTGAGGAGGTGTGGTTAGGGGAGGGCTTTTAACCTCCTGTGCTTCCTGTCCCTACAGAAGGATATGGGATTACTCCTATGGTGCTGTCATGTGGACTTCTGAAAATATTGTTACCGGTAAGACGAACTCCGGTTTTCGAACACAGTAGAAAACTACCCAAAACGTGTAGCAGCAAGTTTCTATGTACTTGCAGTTTGCAGAGACTTAAGGTACCGTTACACACAGGTCTGTTGCCGTGTACAAAATGGAACAATGTGTCCATGATTTCACTGCAACCAGTGAGTTGCCAGCAATGTCTGCACAGATATCTCTGTGTGCAACGGTACCTTTAGATTTCCTTGTAGGTATATATTTTTGTATGTAAACATGATATTTTTACCTTTATATGTATTCTCCATAATTTCTTTAACTTTTTTGTTTTTTAGGTGTCCACACAGTACCCTGTAGTGGACCATGAGTTTGATGCAGTTGTGGTGGGTGCTGGTGGTGCAGGATTACGAGCAGCATTTGGTTTATCTGAAGCAGGCTTCAATACAGCATGTATCACAAAGTTGTTTCCTACTAGATCTCACACAGTGGCTGCACAGGTAGGTGCTTCACAGCTTTTTGTCTATTTTATATGCTTATTGTAAAGAGAGAAAATGGTAATTTCAGCAGTTTTTAATATTAGCTTGAATGGTAACTTATCATGTATAGAGTATGTTAAAACCCTGAAATGTAAACATTTCTAAACATTTTAAGGGTTGTCTCGACTAAATTCATAAGTCTGCAATCACTTTGTGAAGTCGCTCTTTGTGAAGTCGCTCTTTGTGAAGTCGCTCTTTGTGAAGTCGCTCTTTGTTGAAGTCGCTCTTTGTGAAGTCGCTCTTTGTGAAGTCGCTCTTTGTGAAGTCGCTCTTTGTGAAGTCGCTCTTTGTGAAGTCGCTCTTTGTGATTGCACACTTATAAATCCTTACATTGCACTCACAAGCCACGGCAGTCACGTGGCCACAAGTATGCAACATGACTCCAGAAAACATTCCATCAAGAGGGGTACAACCTTGCTCAATATACTTGCAGTGAGCGAAGCTGTTCCCCTCTAATCGTAATGTAGCCATATGTATGGATATCGCATACTTGTGGCCACGTGACTGCCGATCCAGACTCTGACATTGGCAAATCCTTACGGCGCACAGTGCACAGAGGAAGGAGATGGGACTAACTCTGAAACGCGTCGGAAATAAAGCTTTAGTGATGAACATAGTCTGATCCTTTATGGTATATACAACGCAGCGCAGGTCCGTGAATACTGTCCATCCCTGCATTTTTGAACCACATTGATCGTTTGAGGTGTAGACCTTGCGGCAGCCTTCTTTCTGTACCTTGATGCTGGTTGTGTGCTACACAAACTCCTCAGGTGAGTGGCTAGTTAGATTTAGTCTCATCACATATAAAAGATAAAACCCTATTGCCCTTCTCTTTCCCTTTTCAGTATTTGAATCAACAGGAAGTGACACTACTGCTGCAACTCATTTCCTGTTAATTGCTTCTGTGGCCAAAGGCAGGGAGAGAGAAGCCGGCGGTGATTGGACGCAGGTCTCGCATAACATCAAAATGTCATGCGAGTCTTGTGAATGAGATTACCGATACCGCTGGAACAGCGCTAGCACAGGAGGTGAGTGTAGGCTCTTAATGTACGTGGGGGAAAAAAATGTGGAAATATTTTGAGCCTTTTTGATGAGCAGTTTCTTGCATGCGCAGTATAGGTGAGGCTTCTTCTGCCTCTGATAGTTGCCCTAAGCTGGAGTCATACTGGCATGTGTCTCGCACGAGTGCAATGCAAGCAAATCTCGCAATGCACTCTTGCCCATGTTAAACAATCGGGCAACTCAGACCTTAAAAGTTTGTCTTCAGTCCTATACATGCTGAAATAAAGATTGCAGCATGCTGTGATTGGCTGGGAGTCTCAGATCACTTACACCTATACCAGTCTGTGGGTGCAAGTGAAACATCACACTGCACTCGCATGCACAAGGTAGACATGTAAGGCTGGCTTCACACCACGGCAAGGTCCGGTCTGGGGCTGTCCGGTGTAAACCAGACAGCCACGGACCGGTTTTTGGCCCCATAGTAGCCTATGCGGCCAGATGGAGCCGGATGGCAGCTCTCTGCCATCCGGTTTCATCTCTGCGGTGGAATCCGGGAGAATTCGGATTATTCTCACTGGACACAAAAATGTTGCTTGCAACGTTTTTGTGTCCGGGGAGAAAAATCACCCCAAAAAGCCGGATTCGCCTGGATTGTCCTGGATTGTCCCGGATCCAGGTCAATCCGGTTCTCCCTAACATGGGAGCCTATGGGTCCAGATTTCCCCGCTCCGGGCGAATCCGGGAAACGGATACCGGCGGCTTCACGCCGCTGTTGTTTCAGGACCGCGGCTAGCTCCATGCTAGCCGCGATCTTGAAAAAGCAGCAGCTGCGGCTGCAATTACAGCCATCCAGCTGCACACAGGACCGGAGGGCACATTTGGTCCTCCGGTTCTGTGTGCTGATCCAGTCCGGGGCTGTCAGGTTCATGCCTGACAGCCCCGGACCGGACTGTGGTGTGAAGCCAGCCTAAGTGCGGTGCAATACAAGCCGAGGCCGACAATGGAGGAGATGGGGAGATTAATCCCTCTCCTCCGCATCCGTGATCTGATCACAGGATCAGATCACAGTTGCATGACACTCGGCTCACACTTACAGCAGAGTCTGAGCCGAGGGTCATTAGCCTATTATATCTGACTAGATGGCGGCCCGATTCTAAAGAATCGGGTATTCTAGCCTATGGTTATTAGGGTATACGGGGGCTCAGTGGTTAGCAGACTATACAGCGGCTGAGTGGTTAGCAGAGTATACGGAGGCTCAGTGGCTAATAGTCTGCTTTAGGACAGAGTGCAGTGGTCAGGGGCCGATGCAATTGCATCGGGAGCGCGGTAAAATGAATTGTGTGTATAGAGGCGGGTCAGTGGGTAGCAAAGTATACATGGGGGTCTGAGGGTAGCAGATTATACAGGCAGCTCTGTGGGTAGCAGAGTATACAGGCGGCTCTGTAGATAGCAGAGTATAATGGCGGGAGCTGGAGGGTGAGGAGAGTGGAGGGCGGGAGGCTGGAGGGGTGAGGAGAGGTAGGAGGCTGGAGCGGCGACATGAGTGTTCGGCACACCTCTGCTCCTCTAGGCTGCACACATCACGGCGGTCATCTCCCGCCCGTGATGTGTGTTTTAGGCAGTGTATAGGCGGCCGTAAGCGTGGCGGGGCTGCCTGAGTCCCACTTCGCTTAGGGCCGGCATGTTGGTCCACTGTGGACAGGTGTAGCGTGTGGTGACGTCACTTTGGCGATGACGAAAAGATGGAAGCGCGAGGGGGGGGGGGGGGGCTGGATGCAGCCGAGGGGGGGGGGGGCAGAATTGAGGCGGCGGGGGGCAGGATGAAGGCAATGTGGGGGGGGGCAGGATGGAGCTGGTGTGTGTGTGTGTGTGGTGTATGTGGGGGGGGGGGGTTCGGAGGATGGAGGCGGCGGGGGGGAGCAGGATGGGCGGAGGGGGGGGGGGGGGCAGGATGGAGCCGGCGGGGGGGCAGGATGGAGCTGGTGTGGGCGGGGGGGGGCAGGATGGTGCTGGCGGGAGGGCAGGATGGAGCTGGTGTGTGTGGGGGGGCAGGATGGAGCCGGTGGGGGGCAGGATGGAGCCAGCGGGGGGGGGGCAGGATGGAGCCAGCGGGGGGGGGGGCAGGATGGTGATGGCGGAGGGGCAGGATGGAGGCGGCGTGGGGGCAGGATGGAGCTGGTGTGTGGGCGGGGGGGCAGGATGGAGCTGGTGTGGGGGGGGCAGGATGCAGCCGAGGGGGGGGGGGGCAGGATGGAGGCGGGGGGGGGGGAGAGGGCAGGGGGGCGGTGCGGATGGGGCGGGTGGAGGTGAGCTGGTGGGGGGGGAGGGGGGCAGGATGGAGCGGGGGGGGGGTGGCTGGAGGGGTGAGGATGGAGCGGGGGGAGGTGGGGGCAGGATGGAGGTGGCATGGGGGGGACAGGATGGAGCCGGGTGGGTGGGCAGGATGGAGCTGGTGTGTTGGGGGGGGTGTGGGGGCAGGATGAAGCCGGGGGGGGGGGGTTAGGATGGAGCGGTGGGGGGGTTAGGATGGAACCGGTGGGGGTAGGATGGAGCGGGCGGGGGGGGCAGGATGGAGCTGGCGGGGGGCCAGGAGGAGCTGGTGTGGGGGGGGTCAGGATGGAGGTGGTGGGGGAGTAGGATGGTGCTGGCGGGGGGTGCAGGGGGCAGGATGGACTGCGGGGGGGGGGTCAGGATGGAGGTGGTGGGGGGGTAGGATGGTGCTGGCGGGGGGTGCAGGGGCAGGATGGAGCTGCGGGGGGGGGGGCAGGATGGAGTGGGGGGAGGACTATGGAGGGGGGGGCAGGTTGGAGCCGGTGGGGGTAGGGGCAGGATGGTGGTGGCAGGGGGAGGGGCAGGATGGATGAGAGGATACACAGGCGTGTGCCGGCTTGCAGGACATGTTGGTGCTTGGGAAACAAATCGGGTGATTCCAGGCAACCACAGGTCCTCAAGGCATGGAGCTAGAGGAGATAGATGGAGGGCGTCGGCGGACGGGTGAGTATCCTCTGAGTTTTTTTTTTTTATTAGAAGCAAGCAGGAGGGGGAACAGGACGACCCGCGAAGGGCGCGGGGGGGCAGGAGCAGCCGCGGGGGGGGGGAGGGGCCGCAGGAGCCGCGGGGAGGCAGGACGACCCACGGGGGGCCCGGAGCAGTGGCGGGGGGGGGGCAGGAGCCGTGGGGGGGCAGAAACAGCGGCGGGGAGGCCGCAGGAGCGGGCGAAACATCCGAAAGTGGAAAGTTCCTCCGCCGTTTCCTGTAGCCGGGCGTCGCCCGGCTAGCCCGCAGCGGTGACGTCACCACCATGGTCCGGAGGCCATCACGGAAGTAACCTTCGGGTTTTCCGGAAGTGGCCTTCGACTTTTATATATTAGTTACACACACACACATATACAGTATACAAACAGTATACACACACATACAGTATACAGATACACACACAAATACAGTCAAACAGTATACACACACATACAGTATACACATATATACAGTAAACACACACATACAGAATACACACATATATAGTATATACTGACATTACATTATAACACAGTATACACACACACCGTATACACACACACATTCAGTATACAGACACATACAGTATACACACACATATACAGTATACACACACATATACAGTATACACACATACAGTATACACACACATTACAGTATACACCACAGTACACACAGTATACACACACATACAGTATACACACATATCAGTATACACACACATACAGTATACACATACAGTATACACACATATACAGTATACACCATACAGTATACACATACAGTATACACATATACAGTATACTCACACATATATACAGTATACACAATATACGTATACTCACACACATACAGTATACACACATATACAGTATACTCACACACACATACAGAATACACACATATATAGTATACACACACATACAATATACACACACATATCCAGTAGACACGCACATATCCAGTAGACACGCACATATCCAGTAGACGCACATATCCAGTAGACGCACATATCCAGTAGACGCACATATCCAGTAGACGCACATATCCAGTAGACACGCACATATCCAGTAGACGCACATATCCAGTAGACGCACATATCCAGTAGACGCACATATCCAGTAGACGCACATATCCAGTAGACGCACATATCCAGTAGACGCACATATCCAGTAGATGCACATATCCAGTAGACACACATATCCAGTAGACCACACATAAAGTATACACACATATACAGTATATACACACACACACAAATATACAGTATACACACACACAGTATACAGACACACATATTTACAGTATACACACATATAGAGTAAACACAAACATACAGTATACAGACACACATACAGTATACAGACACACATACAGTATACAGACACACATACAGTATACCGACACACATAAAGTATACAGACACACATACAGTATACACACAACAGTTACACACACATACACACACATACAGTACAAACACATATAGTATACACACATATAGTATATACACACATATACAGTATACACACACATATACAGTATACACAGACACATAGAGTATACACAGACACAGAGTATACACAGAGTATACACACATATTCAGTCTACACATATATTTAGTATACACACACAGTATACACATACAGTATACACACACATATACAGTATACACAAACATACAGTATACACACATACAGTATACATACATACAATATACACACAGACATACAGTATGCACACACATATATACAGTATACACACATATAGAGTATACACACATATACAGTATACACACATACAGTATATGCACAGTATACACACACATATACAGTATACATACACATACAGTTTACACACACACAGTATACACACAGACATACAGTATGCACACACACATATACAGTATACACACACATATACAGTATACACAACATATACAGTATACACACATACAGTATACACACACACACAGTATACATACATACAGTATACACATATAGTATACACATAGTATACACACATATACAGTATACACACACATACAGTATACACAGACACACATACAGTATACATAGACACAGAGTATAACACACATATTCAGTCTACACATATATTTAGTATACACACACAGTATACACACACAGACAGTATACACACAGACAGTATACACACACAGTATACACACACATACAGTATACACACATACACAGTATACACACATACACAGTATACACACAATATACAGTATACACACACATACATACAGTATACACACACACAGTATACACACACAGTATACACACATATATACACACACATACAGTATATACACACACACAGTATACTCACACACATATACAGTATACACACACATACAGTATCACACATACAGTACAACATACAGTTACACACACATACAGTCAACTCAACACACACATACAGTGTTTACACACATAGTGTTTACACACATACAGTATACACACACATACAGTATACACATATATAGTAGTAAAACACACATTACAGTATACACATATACAGTATACACCACACAGTATACACACACACACAGTATACACACACACACAGTATACACACACATACCAGTATACACACACAACAGTATACACACACACACAGTATAACACACACAATACAGTATACACACACACACAGTATACACACACACAGTATACACACACACACAACAGTATACACACACTACAGTATAACACACACACAGTATACACAACACACACACACACAGTATTACACACACACAGTATACACCACAGTACAATACATACACACACACAGTATACACACACACACACAGTATACACACACACACACACACAGTATACACCACACACCACACACAGTATACACACACACAGTATACACACACACATACAGTTACACACACAACATACAGTATACACACACACATACAGTATACACACAGACATATACAGTATACACACACAGTATATACACACAGTATACACACACAGTATATACACACATATACACAAGTATACACACATGACAGTATACACACAACAGTATACACACAACAGTATAACACAACACACAGTATACACACAACAGTATACACACAATACAGTATACACACACACAGTATACACACACACAGTATACACACACACAACACACAGTTATACACATATAGTATACACACACATATACAGTATACACACACCTACAGTATACACAGAACACACATACAGTATACATAGACACAGAGTATACACACACATATTCAGTTTACACATATAATTAGTATACCACACAACAGTATACACACACAGACAGTATACACACAGACAGTATACACACAGACAGTATACACACAGACAGTATACACACAGACAGTATACACACAACAGTATACAACAGTACAGTATACACACAACAGTATACAACAGACAGTATACACACATACAGTATAACACGACATATACACCAGACAGTATACACACACACAGTATACAGCACAGACAGTATACACCATACAGTATACACACATATCAGTTTTACAACATACAGTATACACATACAGTATATACACACATATACAGTATACACACAACAGTATACACACACAGTATACACACACATATACAGTATACACACATATACAGTATACACACATATACAGTATACAACACATACAGTATACACACACATTACAGTATACACACACAATACAGTATACACAACATATACAGTATACACACATATACAGTATACACACACCATATACAGTATATACACACAACATACAGTATACACACAGTATATACACACACATACAGTATACACACACAGTATATACACACACATATACGAATACACACACACAATAACCACATCAGTCAACGCACTAGTATAAACACCCAATCATTACCTACATACAGTATACACACATACTAGTATACACACACAGTCAGTATACACACATTACGTATACACACTACAGATACGTATACACACACATCAGTATACCACATACAGTATCCACCATTATACAGTATACACATACAGTATACACACAATAAGTGATCACACACATACATATATAAGTATACATAAGTAGGTAGAACCCCATCATCAGTATACGACACACATCAACAGTACACCTACATCAGTATACGACACATACAGTTATATCACACACACTTACAGTATACCACACACACAGTTATACACACACACTCACAGTATACACACATACAGTTACAAAGTACACACACAGTATAACGACACATACAGTATAACCATAGTATACAACAGTATAAACACACGACGTAGTTAACCAATAGTACAACAGTTTACACACACTTACAGTATTACACACAATCAGTATACCACACAATACGTTCAACACATACAGTATAACACACAGTATACAACACTACAGTATATACACCCATACAGTATATACCATACAGTATACAACAATACAGTATACACATATTACATATCACACTATCAGTATACACAGTATTAAACATTACATTACTCACAAAGTTTACATCACACATACAGTTTATAACACACATAAGTTCACAATCTACAGTTACAACACATACAGTATAACACACATACAGTACACACACAACAGTATAACACAATACTAGTATACAACATACGATACACAACATTTACCAGTTTACACCACACGTTACCATACAGACATATTACAAGTACATGTATACCACACATACAGTATAAACACAATTACTATTACACAATACTATAACAGCGTATACACTATACAGTTACACATCACACTCAGTATGACCACATTAACAGTATAACACATATCTGTATAACGTATAACACACAACAGTATACTACACACATATACAGTATATCACACATACAAGTATACACACTCAGTATACAACATACAGTATAACACACATACAGTATACACACATACAGTATACAACACATATACAGTATACACAACATATACAGTATACACACACACATATACAGTATACACACACACATATACAGTATACACACACAACAGTATACACACACATACAGTATACACACACATATACAGTATACACACACAATACAGTTATACACACACACATATACAGTATACACACACAGTATATAACACTACTATTTCACAGACGGTATATAACCCAGATCCTCTACTCTGTGTATCAACTGTCTCTCAGCTCTGAGCATTTCAGGTCCCTAAGACATATCTCATCAGTCGTCTCCACTTACGTCATGATCTGGAACAAGAGATCTAAGGAGTGTAGCACCCCATTATTGTGTAGGGGTCCCTACTTCCGCGACTCGCTCAGTAACACCTAAGGATGCGCTGGGGGGGGGGATGCACAGTATTACACAGCTTTTACAGTACTCCGGACGTATAAGACAGCATATATAGGTATACCAGCATAGAAGTACCGGAGCGTAGTAAATCGACGTATACAAATACGTGAAGACCACTACGTAGGATGACCTAACCCCTTCCGTAATTTCACCACGTCATACGAACAATCCCGAAATGACGAGTCGTACGCATTATAGTATTACATGCTCTACGATCAGTATTATACTCTATACAGTGTTACCCAGTATACAACGGCTGTTCTACTACACAAGTCCGTATACTACAGACTAAGTTTACAAGACATCTTTATAATGATAGGCTTTCAGTTCAGACAACTATATCTGCTTAATTTACACACATTTCTCTGGTTATATTACTGACACAGGACTTTAAGTGTCACACAAAAGCGTTAAATATTTTGTAAAAAATCCTGATCACTAAATTTTGACACTTTTCTGTTTTCAACTGTATCTCTCCTTTACAGAGATATTCAAATGTGTTTGTTCTGCAGCGCACTATGTAAAATCTCTGCTTTGCATTACAAATGTGAGTTTCTTTAGAGTCGCCTCTGATGACATGTAATTTCACTTGTCCTTCACCGACAGTCACAGCTCAGCAGCTGATCCATCAGTTAGAAGCTGTGATTGGCAGCTTCTGGGATAGAGGTGAAAGAGCCCCCAGAGAAGAATCTGAAGAATCGACCAATTGGACAGCAAAACAAAGATTTCACAAACTGTTCTCCATGTGCAACAAATGTGAATATCTCTGGAATGCGGTGACCCAGGTTAAAATGGATAAGAGCAGCAGAATCCAGGGAGCTCAGTGATTTTTACATAGTGTTTTTTATGTCCATTTGTCAGGGCAAATGCCTTTATGCTTCCTTCCCACTATATATCCCCACTTTGTTCTTTGCTGAGCTTCATGGACATAAGAATACTTACGCCTTTTTTGAAGTTCAGTGCTTTTTAATGTGTATTGCTTTGCCAGATGCAAAGTATAAAGAAACTCAAACATACATGCGACTTTGTGTTTCCCATCTTACCGGATGCTCTCCAATCTGCTCTTGCTGCCTCCAAAAGTGTCCTTTTGGAATACCTGAGCCTTTATGAGATACCACTCGATCTATGATTTTTTTTTTTTTTTTTTTCTTTTACAATTGCAAACATATGCTAATTTTGGCTTATACATTGGCATATATTGCAGGCTTCTATTTTATGTATACCTTGGGTTAATATTTCCAATATACAGTCATGGCCAAAAGTTTTGAGAATGATACAAATATTAATTTTAACAGTCTACTGCTTCAGTTTTTCTAATGGCAATTTGCATATACTACAGAATGTCATAAAGAGTGATCAGCTTAACAACAATTACTTGCTAAGTCGTCAATATTTGCCTAGAAAATGAAGTTTAACCCCCAAAACACATTTCAACATCATTGCAGTCCTGCCTTAAAAGGAGCAGCTAACATCGTTTTAGTGATTGTTCCATTAACACAGGTGTGGGTGTTGATGAGGACAGGGCTGACGAATAATCAGTCATGATTAAGTAAGAATGACACCACTGGACGCTTTAAAAGGAGGCTGGTGCTTGGTATCATTGTTTCTCTACAGTTAACCATGGTTATCTCTAAAGAAACACGTGCAGCCATCATTGCCACAAAAATGGCCTAACAGGGAAGAGTATCGCAGCTACAAAGATTGCACCTCAGTCAACAATCTATCGCATCATCAAGAAATTCAAGGAGAGAGCTTCCATTGTTGTCAAAAAGGCTCCAGGGCGCCCAAGAAAGACCGGCAAGCGCCAGGACCGTATCTTAAAACTGTTTCAGCTGCGGGATCGGACTACCAGCAGTGTCGAACTTGCTCAGGAATGGCAGCAGGCTGGTGTGACTGCTGAGGACTGGGGTAAAGTCATTTTCTCTGATGAATCCCCTTTTCGATTGTTTGGGACATCTGGAAAACAGCTTATTCGGAGAAGAAGAGGTGAGCGCTACCACCAGTCTTGTCTCATGCCAACTGTAAAGCATCCTGAAGCCATTCATGTGTGGGGTTGCTTCTCAGCCAAGGGAATCGGCTCACTCACAGTCTTGCCTAAAAACACAGCCATGAATAAAGAATGGTACCAGAATGTCCTCCAAGAGCAACTTCTCCCAACTGTCCAAGAGCAGTTTGGCGCCCAACAATGCCTTTTCCAGCAAGATGGAGCACCTTGCCATAAAGCAAAGGTGATAACTAAATGGCTCAGAGAACAAAACATAGAGATTTTGGGTCCATGGCCTGGAAACTCCCCAGATCTTAATCCCATTGAGAACTTGTGGTCAATCATCAAGAGACGGTTGGACAAACAAAAACCAACAAATTCTGGCAAAATGCAAGCATTGATTATGCAAGTATGGACTGCTATCAGTCAGGATTTGGTCAAGAAGTTGATTGAGAGCATGCCAGAGAGAATTGCAGAGGTCCTGAAGAAGGGTCAACACTGCAAATATTGACTTGCTGCATTAACTCATTCTAACTGTCAATATAACCTTTTGGTACTCATAATATGATTGCAATTATATTTCTGTATGTGATATAAACATCAGACAAACACAAATAAAAACCAGAGGGCAGCAGATCATGTGAAAATATAATTTTGGTGTCATTCTCAAAACTTTTGGCCATGACTGTACACTTGCAGTTGAAGGAAAAA
Source organism: Allobates femoralis (assembly GCA_033576535.1). Lineage (NCBI taxonomy): Eukaryota > Metazoa > Chordata > Amphibia > Anura > Aromobatidae > Allobates > Allobates femoralis. The sequence continues at coordinate 327,650,626 of JARQOC010000005.1, read as the reverse complement.
GAAAGAAATGTACAGAGCCTGACACATAACTAAAAACTCTGTTCAGTAAAATTGCTCTTTAGAAAGGTGCTTAATTTAGCAATTGAAAGTAAACATTAAAAAATATCCGTAATAAGTTGATATGTTTAAAACATTGAAGTTTCCATCTATACTGTCGTGTGATAGTGATGTATTAGTAGGAAAAACATTGCACGTCATACTGATACCAAGCAGTATATAATCTACTGCGACATATATATAGTCAGCATGAACTGCATTTTTGTGTAGTCATAGGTAAGTTCTATAAATTTATTTTATTAATTATATTCTGCAGCACCATTATATTCTGCAGCACTTTAAAGACATTATCATCACTGTCACCATTGTGGCTCACAATCTAAACCATACCTACATACTGTCTTTGTAATGTGGGAGGAAACTGAAGTACCCGGAGGAAACGCACAAAAACACAAGGGCAATGTACAAAATGTTCACATCTTGTCCTTGGTGGGATTTGAATTCATGATTCCAGCGCTGCAAAGCAAAAGTGCTAATCACCATACCGACCTATATATTTCTCTCCATCTAGCTCCTTACATTTTACCCTCTATAGTCTTCCTTTTAAAACCCAGACTAGGATAATTTATTTGTATGTTTTATTTTTTAGTTCTGATCATTTTAACTTATTGTGTTATTTAGGGTGGTATAAACGCAGCTTTGGGCAACATGGAAGATGATGATTGGAGGTGGCACTTTTATGACACTGTAAAAGGCTCTGATTGGTTGGGTGATCAAGATGCCATCCATTACATGACAGAACAAGCACCAGCTTCCGTTATTGAGGTAAGTACTGGTTCTCAGAATATTTGTTTACATTTTTTATTTGTTTATACAAGGCAAACCAACGTTACATGGCAAGAAGTGGAATTGCTCCTAATGAGGACCTAGTCACCGTTAAAATGCAGCCCAATCTGAAGGCAACATGTTATAGACTTTGGGGGAGCAGAGTAAATTGATTTTGTGATCATCACTTAAAATTTGCTAATTCTGGGATTTTCGGTCAAGAAACAGCAGAGGATTAAAGTATTGACATACAGGGTATAATGATTCTCTTCTCGCAGAACTATATAGTACTAGCTGTGAGCCCGATGCGATTGCATCGGGATTCTAGAATCTGTGTATAGTTTATTTATTAAGAGTTTAAAATAATAATCCAATTCTTCCATGATATCTTTCCATTAACTACATATGTTTGTATGGTGGATATCATTTGTGGAAAATTGAACTATTATGTTGTAAGGGTCTTAGCACACAAAGTAGCAATACGTCTTAATTTCTCAACCGGTTTTTTGAGAAATCAATATTAGTATTCTGCCTATTGGCCACTTTGTGTCAGCCCACCAATCGCGGCAAGATGCCCTTACGTCTGGTGGGTCCTACTCTAACTAAATCCGAATTGATATTACTTAGATATTTTTTACGGCTGCTTTTTTCTTATATTTTTAGAGAATGTAGATTTAAATAATACAATTTTCAAATGTGATACTGAAGGAGTTACCGACAACAGACTTGCAGCAATTTCCGTACAATGACTAAAAAACTTGCAGTTAACCTGCTGTAAATGGAGCGAACGTGGCTTCGGCAGGTGCAGCAAATACAGCCACTAACTAACCACAGGTGACTGCAGTTGATGTGGCTGACACTGCCGCAACTACGTTGTCTGCACACACTGGAAGTAAACTACAAATTGCATACATGCAATAATGGAAATTACAGCAAGTATGTTGTAAGTTAGTCCTTAGTGATCAACTATTAAAATTTAGTATATTCCTCAAAAATGTACAAAAATATGAGAAAAAAGCCGCAGTAAAATGTAATTTTGAATTTATGTATGTCCCTATCTATCTAAATGTGCAGAACACACCTTGCAAATGAGATGTGGGTGAACAGCCATCCCACCCGTCTCTTAGCTGTTCACAAAAACCTCTCCCTATGCAAAAAGACACAAACTTCTCAGCACCTATAGTGCTGGAGTTTAAAACAGTGGTTTCTATCATCCAGTGCAGAAATTTGGATGTTACACATCTCTGATGTTTTTAGAAAAGTGTGTTCATAAGAATATATTATGAAGAATGTAAGTAAAAGAAGAAATTTCTAAAAGACTAAGCTAATTTTTTTGTAATTTTTTTTTTTTGTATAAATAAAGAAAATAAGTATAGTAAAAGTCAAAAGTTCAATCTAAAATATTCCTGTAGACAATATTTTTGGTAAAGACTTTTTCAGAATTAGGCAGCAATTTGCCTTGAATGGGTGTATCCAGCACTTTGACCTTTACATTGCATCGTCTTTTGACTCGTGAAAAAGCCACATATAATTGTCCATGTCCAAAAACTGGTTCTGGCAAATAAATCCCTACTTTTCTCCAGTGTTTGGCCTTGGGATTTGTTTATGGTCATGGCAAAAGCAGGCTTCACGGGAAATTGTCGACGTCTTAACTTAAAAGGTAAGTCAGTGTCTGATGGAGACAAATCAATCCTTGGAATGAACACCACATTTCCTTTGGCAGACCCACTAATGACTTTTGCTTGAATCATATTGTCAAACAAAGCGGTGACAATCAAGCGAGTCCCATTGCAAAGACCTTTTCTCCTGTTGAAGTTTCGCAAAAGCATGACATGGTGCCGATTTTTAATTTGAGGCGATGAGAAGGCATTCCTGTCGGTGTAAGTGAATTTAAAAATTCCACCGGATATTGGTCTGGGTCTTCAGTCTCATCAGGATCAATGGAATCATCACTAATGTATTCAGTGTATTCACCAGCAATGCAATCCATGACCTTAGAGTTGACCAAATCCACATCGTCATTTTTAGGGCAAAGAATGGCATGTGATGCAGCAATGTGAATGCTTTCGTTGTTATTTACATCAATTAAAATGTTTTCACCAAATATATCAAATATGAGTGAGCCAGTGCGTATCATGTCTTGCGGGATTTCAATGATATCATCTCCAAGGTTGAAATCATTGTACAAATCACCATTTTCTGATCATCATAATGGGAGACCCAGACAATGGGGTTTAGGGCACTGCCCTCCAGAGGCCACACTAGGTACTACAAGTTTGTAGACACCGCCCCCTCCGCTTATAAACCCCTACCGCAGGGAATATCCTCAGTTTTAAACTTAGTGTGCTCGGAGGATCACACGCTTTGCTTGCACTTCACAGCATTCTCACAGCTTACGTGATGGCGTATGAAGACAAGGTAAAAAGGTCCCGGTCGGGGACCTCCGGCAGTCTCCCTGCTCACCTTTAAGGAACACGCAGGTCGAGGTACCGGAGGGCCTAGAGCCTGGGCACATGGTGTTCTCCCGGTACGCTGCCGCACTCCTTCCCATCCCCCCTGGGGGCTCTGGAAAGTGGGAGACAGGAGCCTCGCACAGCTCCGCTCCGTCCGAGGCCTCCCTAAATGGTGCTCACAGACCGGACTGGAGCCAGCCCAGTCCGAGGCCTCCCTAAATGGTGCTCACAGACCGGACTGGTGCTGAACCCCCGTCCGAGGCCTCCCTTAATGGTGCTTACAGACCGGACCGGCACTGAGATACCCTGTGTGTCTCCGGTGTGCCTGGGGGTAGTGTCTGGACCTGATGTGTCCTGACACTCAGACCGCGCGCAACCCTCGGGTCCGCGGTTCTGGCGGTGTACCCTGTGCTGGGGTCACCCTGGCTGACCGCCCTGTGGTTTTCATAGGGGCTGCGGCTGTGGGGCTTCGGATTTTTGTCTGCAGCCCGGGTATTGTGTTTATACCTCCCGCGCTGCGGGCTCCGGCGCCTGCGTTACTGTCATGGCTGCCTGGAGAGATGGAGAGCCCATGTGATGATGGGCGTGTGTGTGTGCTTCCCGCGTGTTTTGGCTCTGCCCTCGGCTTGTACGGCGGCGGCCATCTTTCTCCCTCACTTCCCGGCTGGGATTTGATGATAGTGCACGGCTGCACTCACGGAGAGTCATTACCCTCGCGGAGGCCACACACACATCGCTCCTTTCCCAATCGCATTACCGCGGTCGGTAAGCCACCGGTGTACCGGTGTTTTTTCCTGGTTGGCGTATTTTCCCCTACTGTGGGTATGTCCTCAGGAAGGAAAAGCGCTGCTAAGGCGGCCAGTACCATCCCTGTCTGTGCTACATGCAACGGGACACTGGTTGGGGGGTCCTGCAATAATTGCGGACGCCCAGAAGCCCGGACTGACGCTGCGGAGTCAGCAGCTCCGGTGCTGTACCCTGAGGTTCAGGTGATCCCAGGGCCATGGGAAAAACAGAATAAGATCAATGAATCTATGTTATCCCAATTGTCCTCCATGTCGCAATCCCTGGAGGCACTCACAAGGAGACTGGAAGCTCCAGCCACTCCTTCAAGCTACCCCCGGGTGTCTCCTTCTTCCACTGTGAGACCCCTTAAGCGGGCTCGCCGTGACGATTCACCCGAGCTCCAGACTCTCTCTGAGGAGGAGCGTCACTCTGAAGGTGACGAGGATGATGGGGGTTCAATCCTCGGGTCTGTGTCAGAACCACCAGAAGGGGTGGAGGATCTGGTGTCCTCCATCAACGAGACTTTACGTCTCGTGGCTCCCCCTGAGGAGGTGGACGTTCACCCGAAGGAGGTCTATCAATGGTTACAACCTGAGGCTAGACCATGTGGCTCCTTTATGGACCACACTAATTTTGGAAGGGTGGTTAGAGCACCCAGGGTTCACCCTGGGCGGCGTTATGTCCGCAAATCTAAGGACACTCGCTTCCCCTTTCCACAGGAGGTGCTTCAGGAGTGGTCGCAGTCCCCGAAGGTGGACGCTTCCATGACCAGGATTGCTGCACGCTCCCTTTTCTCTGCCTCTGATAGCTCCTCATTGAAGGACGCAACAGACAGACAGGTCGAACAACTCGCCAAGTCTTCTTATGACGCTGTAGGGTCTTCTTTTGCCCCTAATTTTGCTGCGGTCTGGACCTTGCAGGCGATCACATCCTGCCTGGGTGGTATTGCTGACTTGGCAGGGTCCAGTTCAGAGGTTCTGGCACTTACCGACAGGGCACGAGCCTATGCGGATTATGCCAGGACGGCGTCCTTGGAGACTGCCACCCGCGCTGCTGTGGCCTCGGCCAATGCTATAGCGATCCGCAGGTTGTTGTGGCTGCGTCTATGGGACTCAGATGCCACGTCAAAAAAGATTCTGCAGAATCTTCCATTTTCTGGTGACAGGCTTTTTGGTACCGAGCTGGACAAGTTGATCAAGGATTCTGCGGAGTCCAAGATACCACAGAACAAACCTAAGCCACGGTATACCGTGAAAAGGAACCCTAAACAGTGGTCCTTTCGTTCCAGCTCGCAGCCGTCAGCATCTTCCGCTCGCGCCGACCGTGGGGGCAAGCCCTCTACTCAGTGGCACCCCAAGGGTCGCCAGAAGAAGCCGGCGGGGGCAACAACTGCCGCCCCCAAACCCACTTCGATCTCTCTTCCTGCCTCCCCACAGGTGGGGGGTCGTCTGTCCCGATTTCAGGACAGATGGCGTCTCCGCATTCAGGATCAGTGGGTCAGAGACGTAGTCTCGCGAGGTTACAGGATAGAGCTGTCATCGCAGCCCGCACACCGATTCCATCGGTCTGTTCCATCTTCAGAAAAGGCTCAGGCTTTTTATCTGGTGTTGGAGGGACTACGCAGAGACGGGGTAGTGGTCCCAGTGCCCACTGGGGAGAGGTTCAGGGGTTTTTACTCCAACCTCTTTATCGTCCCAAAGAAGGACGGATCCTTCCGCCCGGTGCTGGACCTCAAGTTGTTCAACCGTCACGTGTTGGTTCGGAAGTTCTGCATGGAATCATGGAATCCCTGCGTTCCGTGATCGCGGCTGTGTCGCAGGGAGACTTCCTAGCGTCCATAGATATCCGAGACGCTTACCTTCACGTGCCCATTGCACCGGCTCATCAGCGCTGGTTGAGATTCGCAGTGGGGGAAGAACACTTCCAATTCGTGGCACTGCCTTTCGGGTTGGCCTCGGCACCGCGGGTGTTCACGAAGGTGGATGGCCTCGATGATGGCTCTCCTGCATGCTCAGGGTCACGCCGTCATACCTTACCTAGACGACTTGCTGGTCAGAGCGCCATCGGAACACCTGTGTCAGCGAAGCCTGGAGGTGACCATGCAGTCTCTGGAATGGTTTGGGTGGCTTCTCAATATCCAGAAATCCACCCTGGTCCCAACCCAGTCACTGACGTATCTGGGCATGGACTTCCACACGGACTCTGCTCTGGTGTCTCTGCCGCGAGTCAAACAGCTGGCCATCCAATCAGGAGTGCACGATCTCCTCCTGTCACCACACTCATCCCTGCGGGTCTTGATGAAACTGGTGGGGCGCATGGTGGCAGCAATAGAGGCGGTGCCTTTTGCACAGTTTCGCCTCCGTCCCCTGCAACTGGAAATTCTCCAGAGGTGGGACAAGAGGACATCCTCTCTGAATCAGCTGGTGGTTTTTCCTTGACGACCAGGGATTCTCTGCAGTGGTGGCTCCAGCCAAGTCACCTGTCACGGGGCCGGTCCTTCCTAAAACCGTCATGGTTAGTGGTGACCACCGACGCCAGTCTAAAGGGCTGGGGGGCGGTGTTCTTACACCACAGGGCTCAAGGTCTCTGGACACAGTCGGAGTCGACGTTGCAGATCAACGTGCTGGAGCTCAGGGCGGTCTATCTAGCACTCCTGGCTTTTCGGGTGTTCCTGTCAGGACAGCCCATTCGGGTTCAGTCCGACAATGCGACAACCGTCGCCTATATAAATCATCAGGGAGGAACCAGGAGTGCACAGGCCCTAGCAGAAGTCCACCGCATTCTATCATGGGTGGAAGACAACAACTGCCTGATCTCCGCAGTTTACATCCCAGGTGTCGAGAATTGGGAGGCCGATTACCTGAGCCGACAGGGGATGGACGCCGGAGAATGGTCTCTTCATCCGGACGTCTTTCGGGACATCTGCAACAGATGGGGCACCCCGGACGTGGATCTGATGGCCTCCCGGCTGAATCATCAGGTGCCACAATACATGGCGAGATCGTGGGACCCTCAGTCTCTGGGGGCAGATGCCCTGATACTGCGTTGGTCCAGCTTCCAGCTACCGTATGTTTTCCCACCTCTGGCACTGATTCCCAAGGTTCTGTGGAAAATCAGGACGGAATGCCGCACAGCCATTCTAGTGGCTCCGGATTGGCCCAGGAGGTCCTGGTATCCGGATCTGTGGCAGCTGTCAGGCGGAAACCGGTGGGCTCTTCCAGACCCGCAGATCTACTCGCGCAAGGCCCCTTCTTCCGCCTCAATTCCTGGGCTCTTAGATTGACTGCATGGCTCTTGAGGCCTGGCTTCTAACGTCCAGGGGATTCTCCCCTACGGTGGTTGCCACTATGAATCGGGCTAGACGGCCCGTATCACGAAAGATATACCACAGAACGTGGAGAATCTTTTTCACCTGGTGTGCCTCTGGTGGACGTTCACCTTGGCCGTTGTCGATCCCGACCCTGTTGACTTTTTTGCAGTCGGGCTTGGAGTTGGGCCTATCCCTCAGTTCCCTGAAGGGTCAGGTATCAGCGCTGTCTGTACTATTTGATAGGCGCTTGGCACTCCTTCCAAGGGTTCGTCAATTTCTCCAGGGGGTGTCTCGGGTGGTCCCGCCGTATAGGCGACCACTGGACCCTTGGGATCTCAACATGGTCCTGGCGGCTCTACAGAAACCGCCTTTTGAGCCACTGAGAGAAGTTTCCCTCTCTTGTCTATCACAGAAAGTGGTCTTTCTGGTGGCAATTACGTCTCTCAGACGGGTCTCTGAATTGGCTGCACTATTGTGCAAGTCACCCTTTCTGGTGGTTCACCAAGACAAGGTGGTGTTGCGCCCGCGGGCAGAGTTCTTACCAAAGGTGGTTTCCACTTTTCACTTGAACCAAGAGATTGTTCTTCCATCATTCTGTCCTGCCCCTGTTCATCAGGTTGAGCGCGACCTCCACACGCTGGACCTCGTACGGGCTGTACGCATTTATGTGTCCAGGACTGCCTCCTTCCGGAGTTCGGACTCCCTGTTCGTACTGACGGCAGGTCGCTGTAAGGGGTCCGCGGCGTCAAAATCGACCTTGGCCAGATGGATCAAGGCACCCATTCAAGAGGCCTACCGTTCTTCTGGTTTGCCTCTCCCGGTGGGCTTGAAGGCGCACTCGACCAGAGCTGTCGGTGCCTCCTGGGCTTTGCGACATCGCGCTTCTGCGCTACAGGTGTGTCAGGCGGCCACTTGGTCCAGCCTGCACACTTTCTCCAAGCACTATATGGTGCATGCCCATGCCTCTGCGGATGCGAGTTTGGGCAGGCGGGTCCTCCAGGCGGCGGTTGCCCACCTTTAAAGGGGACCGTGTATTTAAACGTCTTTTGAGGAACTTTTCCCGCCCTGGGGTTTGCTTTAGGACATCCCCATTGTCTGGGTCTCCCATTATGATGATCAGAAAAAAGAGAATTTTGTTTACGTACCGTAAATTCTTTTTTCTTGAATCATCAATGGGAGACCCAGCACCCACCCAGTTGTTCCGTTGGATGTTTTCATTTGACTGTTCCCTGTTGGGACAGTTGATTCCGGGTTGTTGGACCGTCTGTGCACGGTTTCTTTCCCGATGTTTCGGGTGTGGTTTATGTTGTCTCCTCGCAGCTTATGGACCAAACTGAGGATATTCCCTGCGGTAGGGGTTTATAAGCGGAGGGGGCGGTGTCTACAAACTTGTAGTACCTAGTGTGGCCTCCGGAGGGCAGTGCCCTAAACCCCATTGTCTGGGTCTCCCATTGATGATTCAAGAAAAAAGAATTTACGGTACGTAAACAAAATTCTCTTTTTCCCAGTTGAAGTAACCAACTGCTATAATCGGGATCAATAGAGCGCATGTTGTTGATGAGCGGCAATTGAGTGAAAAGCTGCCATTGTCGTGAGTATTTAATGCAACTCTCTACAATGTCTGTTCTTGTACCGTGAGGGATGATAGGGAGACACTGTCGAAAGTCTCCTCCCAGAACAATGACTTTACCTCCAAAAGGTGTTTTATTTTTCTTAGAGATATCTGTTGTCATGAGATCCCTTAAAAGTTGATCTATGACATGCAATGCATATTTGGATAATATAGTTGACTCGTCAATAATGAAAAGTTTTGTACTTTTCAAATGTTGTGCAGCATCAGTATAATTTTTCATTCTGGAAACCGATGTTTCATTGATTAGAATTGGTATTCCGTAAAGCGAATGAATGGTTCTTCCTCCTTGCAGTAAGTTAGCTGCAATCCCTGTACTGGCTGCAGGTCAGACAATTTCTCCTTCTCCTCTTACTTCATGAATTAATAAATCATAGAGGTATGTTTTCCCACTGCCACCTGGACCGTCGATGAAAAAGCACTTAGGTTGTAGACTTCTATCTTCTAAAGCTTGATGTATAGCATTATAGGCTAAAAGTTGTTGGTCATTTAAAGTAGCTTTCAATTCCCGAGCTCTTCTTAACTCGTCATCCTTGTTGTATTGTGGGCGGATTTGTGGTTTTCTTTTGGGGCGTGGTAGATTAAAATCAGTAAAACTTTTGGCATGAAATTTTAAAACATTTTGGACATCTGTCATTGCATATCCTTCACAATTCTCACACTCCTCAGTGTTGGAGTGGTATGCATGGCAGTAGTATTGTATGAAGTCTTGTTTAAATTCTTGCCACAACTCCAACGGATGAGGGGAGGACCAAAAATACATATATATGCAAACATATCACGAAGCTGTGCAGGCATGTTTAGAACACAGGCATCCAATAAAGTATGTTTCCAAACAGTATCATCGAATAGCAATTCAAGGGCTAATGCCGCCTCTTTAAAAGTTGGGTATGTGACTTCATTAACAGTTTTAATGTTGTTAAAACTTGTTGCTCCTTTGACATGCAGTAACAACAACCTTAAATAGTACCGTTCTTGTTCTTTCATACTGACGTATACATTCTTCCAATCACTGAAGCACCTCCTCGCTTTCTAATTTCCCATGCACCTTCTTTCCAAACATAGTGCTCAGGAATTTGGCGGTATAAGTAATCATGAGCATGTGGGTCATTCTCATTGAGCTCAAAGTAGGCCATAAGAGAGGATTTTCTGTGCATTGTGTAACTGATGTTGTCAACAGAGTCATTCTCATGAAAATATAGTGGTTGAGAATGTGGGAGATGTACCGCAAGGCGAATAATGCTGTGAGATTGTGTATGCATTGGGTAAGCAAAGATTCGCCAAGCTGCCTCCGGTGCACTTACATACCTTGAATCCATGAATTGATGTGTTTTATCATGTTGGATGTTGGTTTGACAAATTTCCAGATTGGCTTTATCATGTCCTTTGTAGACATATTTGAATAGGTATTTGACACTTTGAATGGAAGCACATACTTCCACATTAATATGACATTTGTATTTTAATAGTAGGAAAGGGTTATAGGGAACAACCCAAGAATTATCAATCATCTTGGAATGGTGTGGAAGGGATGGTCCTAAATTTCTTTGATAAGTAGGATACGCATCCTTAGTTATGACTGTTTTCGGCTGGAATGTTTTTGGAAAAGCTTTTTTACACTTTCAAAGATCCATACAGGGCGAATTGGGGTTGTGTTGTCCACAGGGCCCATGAATCATGTGTTGCATCACAATTTGATGGAGCAGAGGGTAGTACGCAGGATCAGGAATTTCAGCCCACACTGTATTGTCTACCTCAGTTCTTAATTTGGAATTGGTATGTAGAATAATCAAAATGTGAGCGTGTGGTAGGCCACGCTTTTGGAATTCAATGACATGAACCATTGCCCAAACTTTGCCAAATAATCCGCTGTTAATGTCTTTTAATAGGGCTTCAAGTTTAATTCTGAAGACATGGGCCACTAAATCAGGTCTATGTTCCACACGCTGCCATGGTTCTAAATTGTTTATAATCTCACTCCATTTTGGATTACAGGTCATGGTTACAAAAAGATCCGGTCGTCCAAATTTAGTTACAATAGCCATGGCATCTTGATATCGTTGCTGCATGTTCCTTGGACTCCCTTCAAAGGAAGATGGTAAAATGACCGTTTTGCCAATGGGGATACCTTTTTCTATAGATTTTTTTTTTTGTAGATGTTCTTGGAGTACACAATAATCCTCCACTTTTAAATACTTTTGGTGCTGACGAATAAAATTTAGGCCATTAGCCTCGATCTTCACATACGCATCAACTAAGTACTGCTGTGTTAGTTTGCCACCATTTAGGACAGGATTGAACTGATTACGTACAGACAGCAAATAGCAGTAATATTGCAGTTGTGTAACCCTGCGTGGACTTTGGCCTTGATGCTTGAGTCCCTCATGCCAGCCTTGTTCTCCATGAGGAAAAAATAAGGGATAGAGTAATGCATCTAAATTGCTATGTAGAATACTGACTTGCTGTGTTTTAGGGGCCAAGGGGTTATTTGAGTCAGGTTTCAAATGAATTAAAATGTCTCTATTGAATGGTGGCTCTCCATTGTCATTATCAAAAACCACAGCGACTTCATTCACAGTAGGATTGTTATACCGTCTTGGGTCTTGATGTCTATCTTGTTTAATGGCCATGGTTATATTTGGCATAACGGTGCCATTTTCTACTGCCTTCTGTTCCTCTAATTCAATGTCAGGTAGCATTTTGTAGGCTGAAACAAAGGGATTATTATTATCCAATTGAAGAGCAATGATACTCATCAACGTAGGATGACATTTTAAATTTTCGGGAGACTGTAGCCGTTGTTCAATAGCGCTTGCAGTATCCAAAATGTACAGTTGTGCATATGCTGGAACTTGATCTTGAGCGGGATGGAGTGTTCCAGTGCGATGATAAATTTGCCCATGAATACGAAAACAGTAAGGGCCGTGTCCAGGTGGTGGAGAAACATTGGCACCCATGGAGGCAAAAGCAAAAGAACTATTAGTGCTCCGGATGTTCTCCATGAGATTTTTGCTATATTCACTCTGTCCTTTGAGAAAACGTTGGAAGACCTCAGGGTATTGAGGTAAGGGTACCTTGACTTTTCCCTTGTGACAACAGAGAGTGAAATGTTGATCAGCTGGGCGTTCGGGCGAAAAATGTAGAGCTTGACAATGTTCACATACGAACTTCATGGGACCACAGCTATGTTCTAAAATAGCAGTATCATCATCCGTAAAGCCCATAGGATTTAGAAGAAGAGTTGAAGGTAACAAAACCGGCCTTTTTTTCTGTAAGCCTACATAGATCAGGCGTTGAATGGACGAACTGTCGACACTTTCAATAAATGAAGAAGTGGAAGGTAGATTCAACGCCAGCTCTTCAAATGTTGAAGTGGAAGCTGTCTGCGTAGTTGATGACGATATTTAGCAAGATGGGTCAAGCGGACTTGTTTAGACTTCAGAGACTCATTGCGTATACGTGTCTGTAAAGCAGTTTTACGCTTCATAATATCACAGCGTTTGGTGTATGGCGTGTCTTCAACACAGTGTTTGCGCTTACATGTGGCCTTGCGAGGTGGTAAAGGCTGTTCAGTAGGGGTTGAGTAGAAGAAGAGATGGAAGCAGTATGATGGGCAGACGGTTCTCCTAAGGGCATGACCTTTTGTTGTTTGCGTCTTTCACGCGCAGCCATCGCTTTTTTGGCCAATCGGTTGTTTCTTTCTTCCGAAGACTCTTTTGAAATGCATCTTTTAAAAGCAGCCTTTGCATGATCCAACCAAAGGCGCCTATCTTTGGCGCTTTTCTCAGCACGCTTCTTGCGCATACTTGCAGCATCCTTGGCCACATCAGCCTTGTTTCCTGCCTGTGAGCTTATGTTGGGCAGTAGGCAGTCTCCGAAGGGCATGACCTTTTGTTGTTTGCGTCTTTCACGCGCAGCCATCGCTTTTTTGGCCAATCGGTTGCTTCTTTCTTCCGAAGACTCTTGTGAAATGCGTCTTTTAAAAGCAGCCTTTGCCTAATCCAACCGAAGGCGCCTATCTTCGACGCTCTCCTCAGCACGCTTCTTGCGCATACGTGTAGCATCCTTGGCCACATCAGCGTTGTTTTGTGCCTGTGAGCTCATGTTGGTCAGTAGGCAGTCTCCGAAGGGCATGAGCTTTTGTTGTTTGCGTCTTTGACGCGCAGCCATCGCTTTTTTGGGCAATCGGTTGGTTCTTTCTTGCGAAGACTTTAGAAATGCGTCTCTTAAATCAGCCTTGTTTTGTGCCTGTGAGCTCATGTTGGTCATTAGGCAGTGCAAAAGATGCAATATGAGCTACAGTAATTTAGTTAAGGAAGCAATCAATAGAGAGTGTGTATAGATAGGCAATAGCAATAAAGTAATAGTGTGATTGTTGGCAAAAGAGTAAAATCAAAGTACACACTTATTGGTATTGACAATGAAGCAGTTACGTATAGATAGTGTAAGTAGGTGTAAATAGAAATGTGTGTGTTCCAATGACATAAAATGAGACTTGAAGGCAAGAGATATGGATCTAAGTAGCATGTATAGGTAAAAATGTGACTGTAGCAATATATAACAGGTATAGAATGACTTAATGTCCCTGTGCCACAACTATAACCCACTGGGAAGTTAGACTAACATGCAAAGAGGTGTTAAAGGGGTTAATGTGTTAAAGACATTAGAACTACAGAGTAATAATTTGGCAGTGTATCCCTAATTGGATAGAAGGTGTGAATGTACCCCTGGCAATACTACTACACACTCCTAAGTAGGAGTTAGATGGAAAATGGTATGTAAGGGGTTAAATTACGATTGGGAGTACTACAACACACTGCAAACTTGGAATAATATGGAAAATGGTATGTAAGGGGTTAATGTAGCACTGCCATTCTTACTACACAGTGTGAAAGAGAAAAATAGTACAAAAAGGCATATAAGGGGTTAATATTCAAATGCCATTAGTACTACCCATTGTTACATATGAATGTAATGGAAAATGAAATAGAAGGGGTTAATATCATAGTGTTAATACAATGAAAGACTGTCCAATTATTATGAATAGAAATTTGTTATAGAAGGGATAATGAGTTAACTGGCCTTATTAATCTAAGCTCAGAAGTTACATTTTAATACCAAAAAAGATATATTAGCTTATATTGTACTGAAAACGATCCGGACCTTGCTTCCCGACGTCCCTCAGAAATGATGAGCAAAGCAGGAATGATGTGTGAGGGAAAAATTCAAATTTCGCAGTGTAAAATGGCGGCGGCGAAATTTGAATTCATAAAATGGCGGCAGGCGCGAGGCGATCTTCTGATTGGCCGCTGGCTCAAGGCGCCGACCAATCACAATAGCGGCGGCTGCAATGCCGCCATATTTGAAATACACTGACTACAGTGTATTTGAAGTATGGGGCCATAGAGGGCGGCGCTCTTCTGATTGGTCGCCGCATTCAGCGCGCCAACCAATCAGAATACCAGCGCGCTGTATGGCGGCATGCTTCAAATACACTGTACTGAGTGTATTTCAGATATGGCGGCATAGCGGCCGCCGCTATTCTGATTGGTCGGCGCACTGAAGGCGGCGACCAATTAGAGAGCACCGCGCTCTATGGCGCCATACTTCAAATACATCGAGTATTTAGAGTTTAACATTTACCGCTGTAAGTGAGGCGCTATTCTCATTGGTCGGCGCGAGCAGACAGCGACCAATGAGAATAGCGCCTCACTTCCCATTGAGATATAATGCAGGACTTTGAGTTTCAAATTTACTGCTGTAAGTGAGACGCTATGCTCATTGGTCGCTGTGTTCTGGCGCCGACCAATGAGCATAGCGCCTCACTTCCCATTGAGATGCATAGCGGTGTTTAGAGCTATGAATGGCCAGGCCCTTGGTTCTATTTTCGGGCATGGCGCTCGGCTCTCATCGGTCATCGCCAGGGTGGGAGCCCCTGCAACGGCTCGCAATGGCCGCTTCGTCATAGATAGATATAGATATAGATAGATATAATGATATAATTAGATAGATTGTATATCAATCTATCTGTATATCAATCTATCTATATCTGATAAGATCTAGAGAGATATAGAGATATTAGATAGATATAAGGGTATAGAGAGATATAGAGAGATATAGAGAGATATAGAGAGATATAGAGAGATTAGAGATATAGAGATATAGAGAGATATAGAGAGATATAGAGAGATATAAATAGATAGAGAGATAGATAGATATAGAGAGATAGATAGATAAATAGATAGATATAGAGTATTCATTATTAATTTTTTATTAATGTAAACCCAGAACTTACATTTTAATAGCTAAAAAGGTATATTAGCTTATATTTTACTGAAAACGATCCGGACCTTGCTTCTCGACGTCCCTCAGAAAGGATGAGCAAAGCAGGAATGATGTGTGAGGGAAAAATTCAAATTTCGCGGTATAAAATGGCGGCCGCGAAATTTGAATTCATAAAATGGCGGCAGGCGCGAGGCGATCTTCTGATTGGCCGCTGGCTCAAGGCGCCGACCAATCACAATAGCGGCGGCTGCAATGCCGCCATATTTGAAATACACTGACTACAGTGTATTTGAAGTATGGCGTCATAGAGCGCGGTGCTCTTCTGATTGGTTGCCGCGTTCAGCACGCCGACCAATCAGAATACCGGCGCGCTGTATTGCGGCATGCTTCAAATACACTGTACTGAGTGTATTTCAAATATGGCGGCATAGCGGCCGCCGCTATTCTGATTGGTCGGCGTACTGAAGGCGGCGACCAATCAGAAGAGCGCCGCGCTCTGTCGCCATACTTCAAATACATCGAGTATTTTGTGTTTCACATTTACCGCATTGAGTTTCAAATTTGGCGGTTAAGTGAGGCGCTATGCTGATTGGTCGCGCAGGCACACAGCGACCAATCAGCATAGCGCCTCACTTCCCATAGAGATACATAGCGATGTTTCAAGCGAAGCATGACCGGGCCCCTGGTTCTATTTTCGGCCACGGGGCTTGGCTCTCGTCGGTCGTCGCCGGGGCGGGAGACTCGCAATGGCCGCTTATATCTCTATGGGAATTGAGGCGCTATTCTCATTGGTCGCTGTGTGCTGCCGGCGACCAATGAGAATAGCGCCTCACTTCCCATAGAGATATAATGGACGACTTTGAGTTTCAAATTGACGCTGAAGTGAGGCGCTATTCCATTGGTCGCGCCAGCACCACCGACAATGAGAATAGCGCCTCACTTCCCATAGAGATAAATGGACGACTTTGAGTTTCAAATTGACCGCTGAAAGTGAGGCGCTATCTCATTGGTCGCTGCCAGCACACAGCGACCAATGAGAATAGCGCCTAACTTCCCATAGAGATCTAATGGAGGACTTTGAGTTTTAAATTTCCCGCTTAAGTGAGGCGCTATGCTCATTGGTCGCTGTGTGCTGCGCCGACCAATCAGCATAGCGCCTCACTTCCCATAGAGTTACATAGCGGTGTTTCGAGCGATGCATGGCCGGGCTCTTGGTTCGATTTTCGGCCACGGCTCTCGGCTGTCGTCGGTCGTTCCACGGGGCCGGAGACTCAGAATGGACCTACGTGCCGGAGTTACCGCGGCTGCAACGACTCACGTATCTATGTATCTCTATCTATTTATATCTATCTATATCTATCTATCTATATGTATCTATCCATCTATGTATATCTATGTATCTATATCTATCTGTATCTATTTATCTATCTATCTATGTATATCTATCTATATCTTTATTTATCTATCTATCTATATCTATATGTATATCTATGTATATGTATCTATCTATCTATCTCTATCTATGTATATATCTATGTATCTATAGATATATAGATAGATAGATAGAGATACATAGATAGACAGATACATATAGATAGATAGATATACATAGATAGATAGGGGAGTCGTTGCAGCCGCGGTAACTCCGGCATGTAGGTCCATTTCGATTTTCTTGGGCCGGCGACGACAGCCGAGCGCCGTGGCCGAAAATCGAACCAAGGGGCCGGCCATGCATCACTCGAAACACCGCTATGTATGTCAATGGGAAGTGAGGCGCTATTCTCATTGGTCGCTGTGTGCTGGAAGAAGGTCTGAGGACCGAAACGTCGCCATTGATACCTGAAGGCCATTAAAGGCAATATAACGTCTGAAATTTGAGTGCTGCAGCCTTTTTGCATATTTTTATCTATGTATCTATCTATGTATCTATCTATGTATCTATCTATGTATCTATCTATGTATCTATCTATGTATCTATCTATGTATCTATCTATGTATCTATCTATGTATCTATCTATGTATCTATCTATGTATCTATCTATGTATCTATCTATGTATCTATCTATGTATCTATCTATGTATCTATCTATGTATCTATCTATGTATCTATCTATGTATCTATCTATGTATCTATCTATGGATAGATACAGATAGATAGATACAGATGGATAGATACAGATGGATAGATACAGATAGATAGATACAGATAGATAGATACAGATAGATAGATACAGATAGATAGATACAGATAGATAGATACAGATAGATAGATACAGATAGATAGATACAGATAGATAGATACAGATAGATAGATACAGATAGATAGATACAGATAGATAGATACAGATAGATAGATACAGATAGATAGATAGATACAGATAGATAGATACAGATAGATAGATAGATACAGATAGATAGATAGATACAGATAGATAGATAGATACAGATAGATAGATAGATACAGATAGATACAGATAGATACAGATAGATAGATAGATACAGATAGATACAGATAGATAGATACAGATAGATAGATACAGATAGATTGATACAGATAGATTGATACAGATAGATTGATACAGATAGATTGATACAGATAGATTGATACAGATAGATTGATAGATACAGATAGATTGATAGATACAGATAGATAGATTGATAGATACAGATAGATAGATTGATAGATACAGATAGATAGATTGATAGATACAGATAGATAGATTGATAGATACAGATAGATAGATTGATAGATACAGATAGATAGATTGATAGATACAGATAGATAGATTGATAGATACAGATAGATAGATTGATAGATACAGATTGATAGATTGATAGATACAGATTGATAGATTGATAGATACAGATTGATAGATGATAGATACAGATTGATAGATACAGATTGATAGATACAGATTGATAGATACAGATTGATAGATACAGATTGATAGATACAGATTGATAGATACAGATTGATAGATACAGATTGATAGATAGATATAGAGATAGAATAGGTGAGTCGTTACAGCCGCAGTAAGTGTGGCACGTAGGTCCATTGAGATTTTCTTGGGCCGCGACAGCCGAGCGCCGTGGCCTAAAATCGAACCAAGGGGCCGGCCATGCATTGTTCGAAACACCGCTATGTATCTCTATGGGAAGTGAGGCGCTATTCTCATTGGTCGCTGTGTGCTGGAAGAAGGTCTGAGGACCGAAACGTCGCCATTGATACCTGAAGGCCATTAAAGGCAATATAACGTCTGAAATTTGAGTGCTGCAGCCTTTTTGCATATTTTTATCTATCTATCTATCTATCTATCTATCTATCTATCTATATATGTATCTATGTATCTATCTATGTATCTAATGATAGATACAGATAGATACAGATAGATAGATACAGATAGATGGATAGATATAGATATAGAGATAGATAGATGGATAGATATAGAGATAGAGATAGATAGGTGAGTCGTTACAGCCGCAGTAAGTGCGGCACGTAGGTCCATTGCGATTTTCTTGGGCCGGCGACAGCCGAGCGCCGTGGCCTAAAATCGAACCAAGGGGCCGGCCATGCATTGTTCGAAACACCGCTATGTATCTCTATGGGAAGTGAGGCGCTATTCTGATTGGTCGCTGTGTGCTGGGGGCGACCAATGAGAATAGCGCCTCACTTTCAGCGGTAAATTTGAAACGTAAAGTCGTCCATTATATCTCTATGGGAAGTGAGGCGCTATTCTCATTGGTCGCTGTGTGCTGCGGCCATTGCGAGTGAGTCGCGTGGGCGAACAAATCCACGAACAAAGCCACAAACAAAGCCACGGAAGTGGCGCCGTGTGCGACGGAAGTCGCTGCGGCAATTATATAATAGATATCACAAACGTGAGTGCATCCCTCACATTTTTGTAAATATTTTTTTTATATCTTTTCATGGGATAGCACTGAGGATACAATGTAAAGTAGTCAGTGTGGAGACGAGGGGGTCAGTGCGTGCTCTCGTCCGCTGGCTCGGCCGCCCATTAGAAAGACTGTATGGACCAGGGCTCATCCCAACTGAACACCTGAACTCCTTAACTATGGGCTAACTACTCAGACAACACAGGGTGAGGGAACCACACAATGGTAAAACTGTATTGGATCCCCAACAGTCAAATGCACATAACACATAACCAGCAAGAACACACAATGTGACATACAACAGAGTCTCACCCTTTTGCTGGCTCATCAGGGATTAGAATCTTTGGGGCTCCAAGTGCTACTTTCTCCAATCCAGCAGCACCCTGCTTTTGGCAGGCATTAACCAAGAAAGGAATAGCTTCAAACTTAAAGGGAACCTGTCAGGTTGTTTATGTCCCCCCAGTTATTACTATCTGTACCTGCAGCTTCATAATACTATTCTAATCATTCCTGTCTGAGCTCAGAGTGTAATGTGAAAGGTGAAAAAAAAAGCATTTATACACTTACATTTCAGTCCCCACCTTGGAGGAGGGGACTGTCTGGCAGGATAATAGTTAACTCACTTTTAACTTGGATGGCTAAAGGACCTGTGTGATGTAATGATCATGTGACCTTAGTGGGCGGAGCTAAGCCAGCAAACGTATTATGTTCTTTGAGAACTTAGCTCCGCCTATTGTAGTTACATGGTTGTGACATCACATCAGGTCTCCCAACATGTTCTAGCACAAGGCTGAAATGTTAACTATTAACCTGCCAAACAGTCCCCGTTCTCCAAGCTGGGGACTGACTGCCTCATTACATGAGGAAATGTAAGTGTATAAATGCTTTTCTTTCACCTTTCACATTACACTATGAGCTCAGACAGGGATGATTAGAATAGTATTATAAAGCTGCAGGTGCAGACAGTGATAGCTGGAGGGGCATAAACAGTATGACAGGTTCCCTTTAAGAAGTTGATCGAGCACAGCAAAGTCTGTAGCTTCATGACTGAATTGTCCAAACCTGGGTTTCTTTTATAAATGGTCTGTGATATTCCAGCCGAATTCCTGCAGAAAGTAATCCAGTTTTGGTGCTCCTCTAGTCTTACCCGAAGTTCCTAAACTGAGGCCATGCAGAGTGTGAAGACATGATGTTATCCTGGAAGCCGGAACCGAAATTCCTAGGTTTAAGTCCTGTAGCAAATGAAGATGCGATGTGATCCTGTTGTGGTTGTTTAAGTCCTTGGACTGAGGCGACAAAGCATCTGAACTCCTGCTGACTGAAGCAGGGCCTTTTTATATATCTGAGCACTCATCTTAGGGGTACTTCACACTAAGTGAGATCGCTGATACATCAAAGGTATTTTGACGCTACAGCAAACTCGCCAGTGACCTCACTATATGTGACAAGTAGCAGCGACCAGGCCCCTGCTGTGAGATCGCCGATCATGGTGTAATGGACCATTTTATGCTCGTCGGGCTCTCACTGGGCAGCATGCATCGGTGTGTTTGACAGGGACAACGACCAATGACCTCAATACTACAGGTCTGAGTGACAGAGTCCCAACGACTGCCATATCGTTGCTGCGTCGCTGGTGAGATCTGACTGTTTGACATTTCACCAGCGACCACGTAGCGACACTCCAGCGATCCTTACCAGGTCGTATTGTTGTCGGGATCACTGGAATGTCGCCAACTGTGATGGTACCCATTGGGTATTGTGGTCTTGCTGGATTGGTGGAATCAGACTGTTCTCTTATTGGCTGGGTTTCAAGCCGAATGCTTAATTCTCCTTTGAGTGATGCAGACAGAGAGGGTGAGGCGATTTGCATTAAATTAGCAATACACAAACTCTGACAATGAAAGCTCTGCATAGTCTGGCCAGAAACAATAATTTGGCAAACATGAGATAACAAACAAAAGACTTATAGATTGTAAGCTTTCGAGCAGAGCCCTCACCCCTCATGTAACTGAAAAACTGTGTTTTACTTTGTATTGTTGTTGTTTGTACATTGCCCCCACTTAATTGTAAAGTGCTGCGTAATATGTTGGCGGTATATAAATAAAATGTATTATTATAAAGACCAATACGTCTGGCCAAATTAAGAACATTAACCCATGACAAGCATTGAGAAAAGCTGTGTCGTCACAGTCAGTGTGTAGCTTTGTATAACAGTATAAATTTGGTGTGCCCTCTAAATAAAGAAACACATTGCCATTAACTCTTCACGACTCATGACGTACATGTACGTCATGGGTCTGCTCTCTCACTTTGATGTGAGCTCCCCTCATTCCCTGACATTTCAGCTGATCTCATCAGCTGAGATGTGGGGCTAACAGTGCAGATTAGGACTGTGATACGATAGGTGTTGTTAAGCCTTTGGATCCCGCTGTCATTCACTAACAGCCCGATCCAAAAGCGTCGCGGCGGGAACCGCTCCATTCCCCGGCGAGATCGGAGATTCCACAATAAGATCGTAAGATCTACATGTGTCATCTGATAGCCCTGGGTCCTGCAGTGATCCTGGATGCGATCAGGGATCACTTCCTGTGAGTTGTTGGCAAGCGCTGCCAACCACAGAAAGTGATAATTTGTGCCATATCCCGATGTGCTGCAGCTCTGTGACGCCCTATGGGGCAGTGTTTTAATAAAGAATAAAGAATAACTTAAAAAATGCAGTTTTTAAAAATATGAAGCCCCCCGCCACAAAATTTCAAATCATCCCCCTTTTGCCCTATTCAAAATAAAGGTATTAAAAATAAACAAAATACACATGTTTGGGCATTTTTGAATGCGGTGATACCAATCTATCAAGATATAAAATCAGTTAATCAGATCTGTTAACTGAGTAATGAAAGAAAGGCTCAAACACCAAAATTACGTTATTTTGATCGCTGCAATATTCATTCAAGATATTTAATTACCAACTTTGAGAAGATATGTAAAAAAGAATCTTTATTTAAATTCCTTTTAAAAGATCTAAGGGACCCACATGTAAGTAACCAACGAAACATTATACATAGATGGATTGCAACCACCATACAGATCACTTACTTTTACCCCCTATATGCTGTTTCTACCTGTCGGTGGAGGTGTTTACACCCTAAGGTTAGTGGTGCCCCCACTCCATGGTGGCTCTCCCTTAATCTGACCCGAATGGGAGAACAAGGTTAACATCTACTATATAATTGTCTAATGTTGTCACGGAAATCGCGCGGCAGACAGAGGCCGCTCATTGGTGCCCGCCTCCGGCAGGCACCAATTATTGCAGACTATGCAAATAGGAGCGAAATTCGAACTTTGAATTCTCGCGCCTATTTGCAGCCCGCGCCGCTGTTGCCGGGATACACGGTGGTCGCAGCGGCGGCTCTCCTCACAGTCCCCCTGCTCCTTCTGCCCCCGCGGCACCCCCGCACCTCCTGCCCTCCTCCGCTCCTTGCGGCACCCGCCCCTCCGCGCCCCCCCCCGCTCCTCCTGCCCCCCCCCATTCCTCATTCCTCCCCGCGGCCCCCCCCCCCGTTCCTCATGCCACCCCCCCTTCCCCTCCCCGTGGACCCCCCCCCGCTCCCTCTGCCCCCCCGCTCCTCCACGGTGATAAAAATAAAAAAAATCCCATAAGGATACTTGTCCTCCTCCGGCTCGCTGCCCCACCTCCGTCTTCTAGCTTCTAGAGGGCTTGAGGACCTGTCGTTGCCTGGGAAACCGATCAGCTGATGGGTTTCCCAGGCAACGACAGGGCCTGCCATGGGAGCTACAAGACGGAAGTGGACGGTTGAGTATCCTCACATCCAGGCCCCCCGCCGGCTCCATCCTGCCTCCACCCTTCCGCTGCCACCATCCTGCCCCCCGCTGCCACCATCCTGCCACCCTGCCCCTCTGGCTCCACCCTGCCCCGCCCAGCAACCATCCTGCTCCTCCGGCTCCACCCTGCCCCGCCCAGCCACCATCCTGCTCCTCCGGCTCCACCCAGCCCCCCGACCAGCCACCATCCTGCTCCTCCGGCTCCACCCAGCCCTCCGTCATAATCCTGTTCCCCCCCCCCCCCCTTCCCGTCACCATCCTGCCACCCTGCTCCATCCTGCCCCCCCGGCAGTTACCGGTCATGTGACCTATCAGCTGATCGGTTTCCCAGGCAACGACAGGTCCTAGAGGCCTGTAGGACCTAGAAGACGGAGGTGGAGCGAGCCGGCGGACAGGCGAGGATCCTCACTGAGGATTTTTTTACTTTTACTGTGGAGGAGCGGGGGGCCGCGGGGAGCGGAGTATCGCCATATACCATAGTGCTGCTATACATGTACTGTAATGTACCGCCATATACCATAGCGCCACTATATACCATAGCGCCGCTATTATATATATAATGTAGTTCACTCACGTTGACTGAACAAGTTCTGTCAGTCACAGCATGTCAACTACATACATATTCTAGAATACCCGATGCATTAGAATCGGGCCACCATCTAGTTAATCATATAAATAGGGTAATGTTCCAGAGGCCGGACTTAGCTCATGGTGTAGTCCGATGAAATTACAGAGAATTCAATTGATTGCACATAAAAGTTTACATTTTATTCCAACAGAACTTTTAAAAGGACATTATAGAAACATACAAATGGTTCATAGCAGGGTGGATAAAAATCAATGTTTTTTTAAAAAAAAAATAAAAAAAATCGGGATTTTTTTGATTTTAATCAGATTTTTTTTATTTAAATTGGATTTTTTTTCAATAAACTGCTTTTTCAGGAAAATATTTTACCATCCAAAGGTTCTTCCATCATGAGATAAAGCTGAGTTGTTTAAGGCTGGTTTCACATTGCAGTTTTTTCACTGATCAGTGTCCATCAGATTTGTGTGCCAAAGCCTGGAGAGGAACCAGGAGAGGAACTTGCAGAGAAACTATAATTGAAAGATTGACACTTGTTCTGAGTTTTGGAGACACTCCTGGTTTTGGCACACAAATCTGATGGACACTGATCAGTGAGAAAACTGCAGTGTGAAAGCAGCCTAACTCAGTAGAATAAAGGCTGTATATGTGTACCATTCACAATGCCATGCTCTTCCAGAGGTTTCTGTAGGATTAGTGGACAGTTTCTCTCCTATATTATCACAGACGCTCGCTTTACTTACGCAGTTCTCAAAACTGAATTGGACTCCGCAGAGGTCCCAGCCTCTTCTCACGGCAAAAATGTTACAACATGAATAGAGTTGAGAAAAAGACCTTAATCCTATTGTTCTACAAACCTATGAATACAGAATCAACCCCTTCAGTGCCAAGTCCAAGAAGTTAGACAATATGTTTCTGATTGTTTGGAGTGGAATAGATCTGCACAACACAAGAAGAATGTGAATCTAAGTGTGAGGAGGAGGAAGGGCAAGCAGACAAGAAAATGAAAGTGAAACTTTGAGCACAATACTGCAGCATAGCCACAGACAGACAAGTCTGGATCTGTTTGTGTGTACGATCTGAGGTTTATTAAATTCTTTCCTTATAATGGCAGCAGGCCGTAAAAGAGACCCAGTTTGGGAATATTTTAATGAAGCTCCTTCGCCTATCGGTAAGGCAGGCATGCGTGCAAAATGCAAACGATGCAACAAAGAGATGCAAGGCCTGGTGGCGCGAATGAGGCAACATCATGAGAAGTGTGGTGATGAAGATGACCAAAGAAAACACTTCTGAACAGGCAGGATCTTCAGGTTGGTAAACATTTTTATTGAATCCTATTTCTAAAGACTGAACTGTCATGTGTGAGAAAAATTATATTTCTTATTATTACTGCATGTTACTGTCATTTGATACAGTTATGAAGAAAAACAAATATTCCTTTTGGGGCAGGGGCAGAAATTGTATAATAAACAATAAAATAACAGCATTGACTTTTTTTGTTTAGGGGAATTCATGGATTCTGGCAACTATCCACCTCCAAGATCACCATCATCCTGTTCTACAGTTTCAGAGTTATCCATCCAGGATAGTGCTTCATTAGCAGCAGCATCCTCATCAGACACCCACAGCCACATATCACCATCACCCAAAAGGAAGAAAAAACCTTTACCTCCTGGAAACACCATAGATAGGTTATTGATAAGAACTAGCAGATTTGAAAAAGAGTTGATTGATGAAAAAATTGACAAGTTTATTTATGCAACGAACTCTTCTTTCCGTCTGACTGAGAACCCACATTTCATTAATATGGTTCAGTCACTGAGACCAGGATACAGTCCACCCAGCAGAGCTGATGTTGCAGGGAAACTGCTGGATCAAGTGTATGACAGAGAAATGGAGCAATGTGCAACAGCTCTGGAGGGTAAAATTGTTAACCTAAGTATTGATGGGTGGAGTAATGTCCACAATGATCCTATTGTATGTGCTTGTATAACAGAAGAAGGTAAAGTCTTCCTTGCATAAACAACTGATACGTCAGGAAATGCACACACAGCAGAATACTTACAAGAAGTGGCAGTAAGCGCTATAATGACATGTGAACAAAAATTCAAATGTCTAGTACATAGTTTGGTCACTGACAATGCTGCAAACATATCCAAGATGAGAAGAGATTTAGAAGAGCAGGGAGGGAATACAAAGCTGCTAATAACATATGGTTGCAGTGCTCATTTGCTGCACCTCTTAGCCAAAGACTTAAGTGTTCCAGAAATAAAGTCTAATGTTGTTGAAATTGCTAAATACTTCCGTAATAATCATTTCTCCTTCGCATCATTGGGGGACACAGGACCGTGGGTGTATGCTTTTCTGCCACTAGGAGGCGACACTAAGCAAAGATTAAAATAGAGCCCTCCTTCCTGCAGTATACACCCGAGCGTGGGCGTAGTTATCCTGTTTTAGCTTAGTGTCGCTGGAGGCACACGTAGTCTGTAGTTCAGACCACATCTACCATTTTTTATTTTTTATTGACATTATTTCATTCTCTATTTTTACTACTACTCTCCATGAGAGCATAAGGGACTCAGGGCAGCACATCACACAGGGACGACGGAGCCTCAGAAAGGACCCGCTCTCCCAGCCCAGAGGCAGCAATGGCCACGGGTCAAAACTGCATCCCCCAGCTCTCACAGGGCACGATGCACCCCCCTGCAAGAGAGATCCACATGGAAGCTCTCACCTCCTCCAGCAAAGGAGGCAGGTGAAGAAGTGCAACTGATGGCACAACCCGCTCACCAAGCCATCCCTAAGGGCTCTGGTGTAGCAGGGGCAACAGGACCCTCAGCGTCTTGCAGGCACTGGGCTCCAGGCCCGGTCTCCACGGACCCCCAGAACAACGCGGCGGCCCCAGGCTGGGACGCGCACCGCCGGTAAGTAGGGGTGCGCGCACAGCCCAGGAGCCGCACCATCCTCGGGGGGGACCGCCATCCACGCGCCCGAGGCCGCAATTAATCGAGGCCCCGGTCTGGGCCTATATCCCGGCGCTGCCCACAGCCCAGCTAATTGGCCGCGGCCGAGAGCGCGTCACCGCCGTGTCATAGGGGCGGGCGCGATGACACGACCAGCGGCGCTCCCATTGGACTCTGAGCCCGCCACTCAGAGCCAGGCTGCAGCTATTGGCTGAGCGCCGCAGGCCACCGCTCCAGCCAATAGCAACAAGGGGGAGAAACCCACGCCCATACAGCGTGATTGGCCAGAGTGCATGTCACTCAAAGTCCAGGGTCACTATACAGTAGGAAAAGCCTATTCAGGACCACAGCCCACAAACACGCCCCTAAACCGGCACGAAAATTAAACAATGCAGCTGCACACTGCAACTACATATAGGTACAGCCCTCAGGTAATAAACCTGGGGCTGATATCTAACTATCCCCCATGGAGACAGGCTGTACTAGGGTGGGCTTAGCCCCCTCACGGGGGGGGGGGCACACAAAGCCCACATACTACTAAGGGACACTTTCAGGTCACAGTCCTTTGTTCCGGTGCCTCTTCAAAGGAAGGACCTCAGCACCTCAGGACGGCATAGCAGGGGACACAGGATCCGGGTAAGCTCCATAGGAGACCCTCTTTCCTGCAGTTATTCACCCCTGCCCTCATTACAGCCCAGTTTGATCACCGCAGTGCCATTGCTGACAGTAGTAATCTGGTACGCAATGGCAGATACAAAACCGTCCAAGGACAAAAGCAAAAGCAGTGCAGGGAGCAAGGCATCATGCACTAGCTGCCAGGCCACGCTTCCACGCAAGCATACGTCACAATTTTGTAAGGACTGTGAACCTGAAAGTCTCATAGAGGCTTCCTCTGACGCAGGTCCTAGTGTGCCCGACATTCCTCCATGGGGTATAGAATTGTCCCAACGGATGGACTTCATCGTCCAAATGTTCCAAGCCCAGGCTAGGGCTCAGGCAACCAGTACCCTTAAACGTCACCGCTCCCACTCCAGCAAGCAGCAGCCCGCGGACGCGCTAACCAGTAAAAAACGGTCAGATACCAGACCGTCCCGGGAACAATCTCCAAACGCGTCATCAAGTGACAGGTCTCGCTCCCCCTCGACCCGCCAGTCCGAGGCATTCTCCGAGGGCGAACTATCTGACCCCGACACACCATATGAAAGCGAGACCACGGACATCCAAATCCTGGTTGACAGCCTCATCGAGGCGGTTAACATGACACTGGAGATCAAAGACGAGTCCGTCACCACGCCTGAGCACAGTCTCCTGTTCTCTAACACAAAACGCTCTCGCCGGGTCTTCTCTAATTCTGAGGGGATCGTCGGCTTTGTACAACGACACTGGGACCGGCCCGACAAACGCTTCGCAGGCCGCAAGGCCATCGAAACGAAATATCCGTTTACCCCAGACCAACACAAAAAATGGGCTGAATCTCCGGCCGTAGACCCCCCCATGTCGCGTCTGGCTAACAAAACCCTGCTTAATATCTCAGATAACTCGTCTATCAAAGACCCCACCGACCGCCAGCTTGACAGTTTGGCGCGCTCAATCTTCGAGGCCTCAGGGGCAGCTCTGTCGCCCCTGTTCGCCATAGTATGGGTGGCCAAAGCAGCGGAATCCTGGCTCCGCAACATGCGGCAATCGCTGCAGGACCCCGACCAGGATCAAGCAGACCAACTCGATTTGCTGGCATAAGCACTCCAATACTTCCTACTAGCATCCACGGACGCAGCCAACTGCGCCGCGCTTGCTGCAGCAAACGCAATCTCCACACGCCGAACCCTGTGGCCTAGGGGCTGGCACGCTGATCCAGCGTCAAAAAGGTCGCTCATAAACTTACCGTACCAGGGAGATCGCCTATTCGGCGAAAAACTCGACCAACTCATCTCTGAGACTACCGGGGCAAGAGCAAGTTCCTCCCCCAGCAGAGGTTCAAGCGGCCCTTTCGCCGCCCACAGTCTAGCACACGCTCCCAGCCCTCCCAAGGATCACTAAGGTGGTCCAGCGCTAACGCCAGCAGTAACGCAGGTCGGCCGACCCGCGGGTCCAACAGCTACCCACATTCCTTTAAAACCAACCAAACATGGAAGACCCGCCCTAAACAAAGTCATTTTAAAGTCGGAAGGCCACAAAAACCTAGCACATGACTTCCCCCTACAGCCGCTCGACACCGGCATAACACGCGGACGCCTTCAGCTCTTCCGCGACTCATGGCTCAATGTCGTACACGACAATTGGGTCAGAGAACTGGTGTCGTCCGGCTACAAGATAGAATTCACATCCCGGCCCCCAAATCGATTCCTTCTATCCCGCCTCCCAAAGGGAAACACCCTACCGTTCCTCGACGCCATCAACTCACTGCTCAGATCCGGCGTCATAAAACCGGTACCAGTAGACGAACAATTCAAAGGCTATTACTCAAACCTGTTCGTCGTCCCAAAAAAGGACGGGACAATGCATCCCATCCTGGACCTCAAACTTCTCAACAAGTTTGTAAAAGTTCGACATTTCAGAATGGAATCCCTACGCTCAGTAATCGCGTCCTTAGAGAAAGGAGAATTCCTAGCAACCATCGACATACAAGACGCGTATCTCCACATCCCCGTCTTTGCACCCCACCAAAAATACCTGCGGTTCGCAGTACAAAGACGGCACTACCAGTTCGTCGCCCTGCCTTCGGCTTGGCAACCGCACCCAGAGTCTTCACAAAGGTCATGGCGGCCGTCATGACCATCCTGCACGCTCGAGCAGTCGTCGTCTTACCGTACCTAGACGATCTGCTGATCAAGGGACCATCCTTCCAATCGTGCCTCGACAGCGTCAGGATCACAACGGACACTCTCTCCCGCCTAGGATGGCTCATAAACCTAGAAAAATCGTCCCAAAGCCGACCCAAACGGTCAACTTCCTCAGTATGACTCTAGACACCGCCAGAGGCCTGGTCATACTCCCTCAGGACAAGGCCACAGCAATCCAAAAAGGCGTACAAGTTCTCCTCGGCCGCTCCCCCCAGTCCATACACTTCGGCATGAGTGTCCTGGAAAAATGGTGGCCGCAATGGAGGCGGTCCCCTTCGCCCAACTACTTCTCCGAGCCCTACAGCTCTCCCTCCTCTCGGCCTGGGACAAAAGACCCTTCGGCCTCAACCGAAAACACCGACTATCTGCCAAGGTCAGAAGAACGCTCAAATGGTGGACACAGCCGTCATCCCTCGCGCGAGGAAGATCCTTCCTCCCACTCCATTGGCTGATCGTAACCACCGATACAAGCCTACTCGGCTGGGGGGCCGTCTACCTTCACCACACGGCTCACGGGCGCTGGACACCCCAAGAGTCACGCCTTCCGATCAACATCTTAGAGCTGCGGGCAATTCGCCTAGCACTCCAACACTTTCACCAACTTCTAGCTGGTCGCCACATCCGCATTCAATCGGACAACGCCACGGCCGTGGTGTATATAAATCACCAAGGCGGCACGCGCAGCAAGGCAGTGATGCACGAATAGGAACATATCCAACAATGGACCGAAAAAACCCAGTCAATCATATCAGCAGTCCACATCCCGGGAGTGGACAACTGGGCAGCGGACTTCCTAAGCCGCCAAGGGCTGGCCTCAGGAGAATGGTCCCTACACACAGAAGTTTTCCAACAAATCTGCCAACGCTGGGGAATGCCCGACGTGGACCTCATGGCATCAAGAATGAATGCGAAAGTCCCAGCGTTCGTGGCCAGATCCCGGGACCCACTGGCCCTAGGAGTGGACGCTCTGGTTCTCCCCTGGCGCCAATTCCACCTCCCGTACATCTTCCCGCCACTCCCCCTAATCCCTCGAGTGATCAGGAAGGTCAAGGCAGAAAGAGCGTAAGTAATCCTCGTTGCCCCAGACTGGCCACGGCGGCCATGGTACGCAGAACTAGTACAGCTACTCAGACGCGCCCTGGCCAATCCCAAACAGGCTGGACCTCCTGTCCCAGGGCCCCTTCTACCACCAGAACTCGGGAGCCCTGTCTTTCACGGCATGGCGATTGAGTCCTGGGTCTTGACCCAGGCAGGGTTCACACCGAAGGTCATAACCACCATGATCAACGCCCGAAAATCATCTTCCTCCCGCATCTACTACCGCACCTGGAAAGCCTATTTCAAGTGGTGCGAAGATCTCAACCGTAACCCACTCCTTTTCTCCATCCCCCTCGATCCTGGAGTTCCTCCAGAATGGCCTCGATGCGGGCTTAGCACCGAACTCGATCAAGGGCCAAATTTCGGCCTTAAGCATTCTGTTCCAACGCAGGATTGCGTCAAAAGCACAAGTCAAAACATTCATCCAAGGGGTCTCCCACACACGACCCCCCTACAGGACGCCCGTGGCAGTCTGGGACCTAAACCTAGTCCTCGACGTGCTTCAAGGCACACCGTTCGAACCCCTCAAAGAGGCGCCTCTAACCCATCTCTCGCACAAGGTCGCCTTCCTCGTTTCCATTACATCAATTAGGCACGTGTCCGAACTGGCCGCCCTATCCTGTCGGCCCCCATACTTGTCCTTCCATAAGACTAAAGTCGTCCTTCGACCCTCTCCCTCTTTCTTTCCCAAGGTGGTATCCCAATTCCATCTCAATGAGGACATTGTCCTCCCGTCCCTCTGTCCAACTCCGATACACCGGATCGAAAAACAGCTCCATACCCTGGACCTAGTAAGGGCCCTCAGACATTACATCTCCCGAACAGCCCCTTTCCGCAAAACAGAAACGCTGTTCGTCATTCCCAAGGGGCCTAGAAAGGGAATGGCTGCGTCCAAATCCACATTGGCACGATGGATCTGCTCCACGATCCAGGAAGCCTACCGCACCAAGGGAAAGCCAATCCTGGAAGGTATTAAGGCACACTCAACCCGGTCAGTGGGCGCCTCATGGGCCATTCGCCACCAAGCTTCGGCAGCTCAGGTCTGCAAAGCGGCAACCTGGGCCAGCCTACACACATTCACCAAGCACTACAACATCCACACTTAGGCCTCTGCAGATGCAAGCTTGGGCAGGAAAATCCTACAGGCAGCGGTCGCGCATCTGTAAACAACTAGTGCACGATGCCCGAACACCACTGCTACATTCCCACCCAGGGACTGCTTTGGGACGTCCCACGGTCCTGTGTCCCCAATGATGCGAAGGAGAAACAGGGATTTTTGTGTACTCACCGTAAAATCCTTTTCTCCTAGCTCATCATTGGGGGACACAGCACCCACCCTTAACGCTGTGAAAACACACCACTATATGCAAAGCGTACCTAACAAGCACAGCATTGTACCTTATACCATTCGTACCTTATTACCAGCTCTCTTACTGCTTTAGTACTAAACTGGATAACTACGCCCACGCTCGGGTGTATACTGCAGGAAGGAGGGCTCTATTTTAATCTTTGCTTAGTGTCGCCTCCTAGTGGCAGAAAAGCATACACCCATGGTCCTGTGTCCCCCAATGATGAGCTAGGAGAAAAGGATTTTACGGTGAGTACACAAAAATCCCTGTTTTGCTGCAGCAGCTCTGAAAAGGATGGGTGGAACCAAGCTAACGCTCCCACAAGATGTTAGATGGAACTCTGTGGTGGACTGTTTTGAGCAGTATATCAAAAACTGGCCTATTCTGATGACACTTTGTGAAGAAAATCGAGATAAAATAGATGGCACTGTCACGGCCAAAATCCTCAACATTGGGCTTAAGAGAAATGTTGAACATATGCTGAGCTTCCTGAAACCCATCTCTCAAGCTTTAAACAAAATACAGAAAAATAGCTTGTTTTATTGCGGATGCTGTTGAAATTTGGAAGGAACTGAGTGAACACTTAAAAACAGAACTTCACATGGACAGAATTAAATTACAAGCAGTAAACAAATGAATGGGACAAGCACTGACTCCAGCTCATTTTTTGGCAAATATTGTCAATATATCCAATATCAGGGTCAAAACCTAAGTGCTGAGGAAGAGGAGTTAGCTATGACATGGGTATCCAGCAATCATCCATCTTTAATGCCAACTATAATAAACTTCAGAGCTAAGGGGGAACCATTCAAGAAATATATGTTTGCTGAAGATATTTTAAGGAAGGTCACACCAGTAAACTGGTGGGAGTCACTTAAGCGCTTGGATTTAGAGACTGTTCAAGTAATGATTTAACTTTTAACAGCAGTAGCTTCTTCCGCAGGCGTTGAAAGAATATTCTCTTCCTTTGGACTCATTCATTCTAAATTGAGAAATCGGTTGGGGCCCAATAAAGCAGGAAAGCTTGTTTTTCTTTTCCAGATTATGAATAGGAACAAAGCAGAAGATGATGATGAAGATGATGACAAGTGAGCTACAGAGGACAGCAGGGACAGTAGTATTTAAGTTTTTCATGTCGGCTGGGCTGACAGTCTAAGTTTCTTAAAATATATATATATTTTGTTTAGCCAAATTAGTTAACAAACATGGATGTTTGTTTAAGCAAATAACTTATGCTGTAATGTTGTTATTGTTTCAGTTGAATAAATCTATTTAAATTGTTATTAAGGTCAGGATTATTTTTCTCCTTTCTAAGTACAACAGAACAGTGGTGTCCAAATATGAATGATTAACCCATTAAACTGGGGAGAAAAAAGTAATATAAAAAGTGATTCTAAAAATCTTCATCTACTTGCATGTTAAAGTAGCAAGAACTAGTTTAGGTAGAAACTTTGATTTAAATCACTGATTTAAATCAAGCCTTACTGACTAGTGATTTAAATCGTGATTTAAATCAGTTAGATTTAAATCAAATCCACCCTGGTTCATAGGTATACATATCTCAGTGGTATATATTCAGAAACAAGTGTTACATGGTTTGCTCGAGCTCACAAGTAACTCTGTAATCACCACATTACTGGTTAAAGGGATCCTGTCACCCCCAAATCACCTCTAAACCTATTAAAACCTGTCCCTAGAGCATATTAACACTGTCCCTACACTCCTTTTAGCTCCTAAATGGCATTAGTCAAAGTGAATATAAACGTTTTATAAGTACCTGATTAGTCATGATAATGAGTGACTATGCTATTCATAGTCACTCATCAAGGCAGCCCCTCTTCTTCATATCACGCCTATTCAGGCGTGCTCGTCAGTCTATGTTCAAAATCGCGCCTCCCTGCGCGCCTCCCCTCTCTCTCATAGCGTCCGGGCTTCACTGTAAGCTGTATGACGCGATTCGCGTCATTCCCGGCGCCAGATGACGTATTTGCAGCCGCGCCGCGCTGTCAGCTTCAAGTCCCGCACTACGCATGCGCATGGGGCATGCGCAGTGCGTATTTTGAAGCTGACAGCGCGGCGCGGCTGCAAATACGTCATCCGGCGCCGGGAATGACGCGAATCGCGTCATACAGCTTACAGTGAAGCCCGGACGCTATGAGAGAGAGGAGAGGCGCGCAGGGAGGCGCGATTTTGAACATAGACTGACGAGCACGCCTGAATAGGCGTGATATGAAGAAGAGGGGCTGCCTTGATGAGTGACTATGAATAGCATAGTCACTCATTATCATGACTAATCAGGTACTTATAAAACGTTTATATTCACTTTGACTAATGCCATTTAGGAGCTAAAAGGAGTGTAGGGACAGTGTTAATATGCTCTAGGGACAGGTTTTAATAGGTTTAGAGGTGATTTGGGGGTGACAGGATCCCTTTAAACATTATACAACATTACAACATTGCCCATATCTATGGCCCAGTTCACAGCAGAATAGTATAAGGCCAAACACAGCACTAGTTACACTGTTAGGGGACAATGATACAACTATCATCCCTACTCATTGTAGTATGCTTTACAGATTTCTGATGTATCAATACATATGACAAGCAAAACCACACTTTTCAGTGAAGTAGTCAATTTACATTGCACATATCCCCAACATATAAAGTGCTAGTGCCCACTTTCCCGCAGTACAACCTTCCACTTATACTAGGTACCAACAATACTTAGTATTCATTGCACAATGTCATAATAATTTTAGCCAATGCCAATAAATTTCAGTATCCATGGTAAGAGCAGGTGATATTTACCAAAAATAGGAGCTCCCAGTAGCCACGCCAGTCTCTACGTCTGTTTCACGTAGGCTTCCCCTGAGGAAGCCTACGTGAAACGGACGTAGGGGCTGGCGTGGCTACCGGGAGCTCCTATTTTTGGTAAATATCACCTGCACTTATGGTGCAGTCCATAGTGTGTGAGCCATCTCGGGTGTCTATATACAGTCATGGCCAAAAGTATTGACACCCCTGCAATTCTGTCAGATAATACTCAGTTTCTTCCTGAAAATGGTTGCAATCACAAATTCTTTGGTATTATTATCTTCATTTAATTTGTCTTCAATGAAAAAAACACAAAAATAATTGTCCTAAAGCCAAATTGGATATAATTCCACACCGAACGTAAAAAAGGGGGTGGACAAAAGTATTGGCACCCTTAGAAAAATCATGTGATGCTTCTCTAATTTGTGTAATTAACTGCACCTGTAACTTACCTGTGGCACCTAACAGGTGTTGGCAATAACTAAATCACACTTGCAGCCAGTTGACATGGATTAAAGTTGACTCAACCTCTCTCCTGTGTCCTTGTGTGTACCACAATGAGCATGGAGAAAAGAAAGAAGACCGAAGAACTGCCTGAGGACTTGAGAAACCAAATTGCGAGGAAGCAAGAGCAATCTCAAGGCTACAAGTCCATCTCCAAAGACCTGAATGATCCTGTGTCTACCGTGTGCAGTGTCATCAAGAAGTTTTAAGCCCATGGCACTGTGGCTGAGCTCCCTAGATGTGGACGGAAAAGAAAAATTGACAAGAGATTTCAATGCAAGATTGTGCGGCTGGTGGATAAAGAACCTTGACTAACATCCAAACAAGTTCAAGCTGCCCTGCAGTCCGAGGGTACAACAGTGTCAACCCGTACTATCCGTCGGCATCTGAATGAAAAGGGACTGTATGGTAGGAGACCCAGGAAGACCCCACTTCTTACCACGAGACATAAAAAAGCCAGGCTGGAGTTTGCCAAAACTTACCTGAGAAAGCTTAAAACGTTTTGGAAGAATGTTCTCTGGTCAGATGAGACAAAAGTAGAGCTTTTTGGGCAAAGGCATCAACATAGAGTTTACAGGAGAAAAAAAGAGGCATTCAAAGAAAAGAACACGGTCCCTACAGTCAAACATGGGAGGTTCGCTGATGTTTTGGGGTTGCTTTGCTACCTCTGGCACTGGACTGCTTGACAGTGTGCATGGCATTATGAAGTCTGAAGACTACCAACAAATTTTGCTGCATAATGTAGGGCCCAGTGTGAGAAAGCTGGGTCTCCCTCAGAGGTCATGGGTCTTCCAGCAGGGCAATGACCCAAAACACACTTCAAAAAGCACTAGAAAATGGTTCGAGAGAAAGCACTGGAGACTTCTAAGGTGGCCAGCAATGAGTCCAGCCTGAATCCCATAGAACACCTGTGGAGAGATCTAAAAATGGCAGTTTGGAGAAGGCACCCTTCAAATATCAGGGACCTGGAGCAGTTTGCCAAAGAAGAATGGTCTAAAGTTCCAGCAGAGCATTGTAAGAAACTCATTTATGGTTACCAGAAGCGGTTGATCGCAGTTATTTTGGCTAAAGGTTGTGCAACCAAGTATTAGGCTGAGGGTGCCAATACTTTTGTCTGGCCCATTTTTGGAGCTTTGTGTGAAATGAGCAATGTTTTGCTTTTTGCTTCATTCTCTTTTGTGTTTTTTCATTGAAGACAAATTAAATGAAGATAATAATACCAAAGAATTTGTGATTTCAATCATTTTCAGGAAGAAACTGAGTATTATCTGACAATTGCGGGGTGTCAATACTTTTGGCCATGACTGTATGGCACAGTTGCAGGTCCATGATGAATGGTCTAGGATATTTCTCTAGGCTTTACGCTTTTCACCTTGTCTTATTTTACAAGGCTCATTAGGAGACGGAGATGATGTATAAGCTTGCCTACAAATTAAGAGATCAACAATTAGAGCCTAGTTGAACACATTCAAGAACTTACGATATGGAGGATTTTTATTTCATAATCTCCCATGAGAGAGGTACATAAATAAAACCTTTCATTATGAGTTAAACCCATATTTTGGTGGATGCACAGCGCAGATGACGCCTAGACAATGCATACTTAATACACAGTCATACCTCGTGATATACGGTAATTCTCAAGGGGAAAATTGATAAAAATCACCTCGGGAGAATTCACCTAGTATAGGTATATGTTCAGGGATGAAAATACTGTAAGGCAGGTCAAAAAGAGGAAACATGATGTAATAAAAAAGTATAAGGCAGATATGCTACATGCATTGTGCGGCAGCGCCGGGATTGCAAGACAGGAAAAACGTTGAGCCCGGTAGTAGTTCATACAGTACCCGGATTTATTGCTGAAAACACAGCGGTGGCACAAGATGCCGGAATCCCGGTCGCAGCCGGGTACAAAGGATACAGTTCACAGATAGTAACCCGGTCCCTTCCGGTTATGAGCTCTCCGGTCGAGGTCGCACCGAGCTTCCATCCCTCCTGCG
Organism: Allobates femoralis; assembly: GCA_033576535.1. Taxonomy (NCBI): domain Eukaryota; kingdom Metazoa; phylum Chordata; class Amphibia; order Anura; family Aromobatidae; genus Allobates; species Allobates femoralis. Next base: position 327,613,455 of record JARQOC010000005.1, on the reverse strand, counting down.
CTAGGCCGTGTTATTACCGCACACGGCCCCTGGAGCTCTTGACTTGTTCGGTCGATATATGCTGCTGTTTCAGCTTCAGGCCAAAACTGTCCACAGGGAACCCCGCCCTGTCTCCTAACCAGGCTTTTAACCCCTTGTCTCCTTCCGGGGAAACCTGCAAGACCCGGAGCGGAGGGAGTGGACCGTCCCTCTTTCCTACACCCTATACCGGGTTCAATATGTGACAGTGCGCATTCTGGGGGAGACATAGTGCCCCTCGCATATGATCCCCTGCACTGTCTCACAACATACATGCCAGTGAATCTTACCAGCATCCCCAAGTGACCGGTCATACCAGACATCCACCACAGTAAGAGACCGTACCCAAGCTCAATCTATATCAAAAGAAATGCAATCGCTTAAATTCCAGACTACAAATGCCTAAATAAGAAGGTAAAGTAACTCATCAAAGAATAAATAAAGAAAAGCTTACTGGAGGGATAAAATTGTGAATAAAACACTTTATCCTGGCCATAGTTAGCAAGCCTTACAAGGATCAAAATAGCTTCAATGGCTACAAACCAAAAGAGACAGCATTAATCAAATAGGCAAACGGATTGCATGTATAAAAATCAAATTCAATGGTGCCTCAATGTGCTTAATCCATCCAAGCAGTGGTCACAGTCCTGGGTGGAGTGTAGGGATTGCAATAGACAACCCTTTTTATATGCCCCAGCTAATTTAATTAAGAGACAACGGTGTTCGGCGTTCTAATCCCTGCATTTCTGGGGTCGCTTTGGTGATGTCGCGGATAAACGTCATCAAAAGTAGACACGTGCGTTCCACCTACAAGGTAGTGCGGTGGAACGCATGGTCAGCGCAAGTGCGTAATAGATTACCTGCGCTTCCGGCTGAGCGTCAATGACGTCGTAGGCTGGCGTCATCAGGACATAACAGGTGCGTTCCACCAGTCAGGAAATACAGTGGAACCCACAAAGTGCACATGCACACATGGAGATTGCGAGGAGAGACATAAAAGTGCACTTTAAAAAGCCTCAAAATCAAAAAAGGCGGGCGCATACAGTAGAGATGGTGGCAGGGGTATATAAGGGCAAGGCTGATTATAGAAGTGCCTTTAGGAAACTACACATTGCAGAGGGGAGATGGCAAAGGTAACAGATGTTCAATGCTGGGGGATGTTGGAGGTCAGGGTAAATGGATTCACTAACACTGTGCAGCTACCAGAGGGGTGATAAATAATTAAATATAACATAGGAAAGGAGAAAATAATCAACAAAGGACTAGAATAAATCTTACATATTATAATGTGTACATTTAGGGCATTATTTTTAAAGAGGACCTGTTGCCAAACCAGGCATGGTGATCTAATTACAGCACTGGATGCAGCATGTCTGCTACATCCAGGCAAAGGATCCTTGAGCCGCCCTGTACCCCGAGTAAATACACTTAGAAAACATACATCGTGCAGCCATAAATCATTGTCTCCCTCTTCGGCAGCATAATAGAGAGTCACCGCTATACCCGCCCTGCTCTATGGTTAACATAGAGCAGGGCGGGGAAAGGTGGTGATGTCAGAACAGGAGGCCGGCCGCTCCGCCTCCTGCAGTGACATCACCGCTTATACCCGCCCTGCTCTGTTAACCATAGAGCAGGGCTGGTATAAGCGGTGATGTCACCGCAGAGGGCGGGGCCAAATGGCCATTTCTGGGGAAAAAAAACAAAACTCTATTATGCTGCAGAAGAGGGAGACAATGATTGGCAGCGGTGGGCAGATTACACATGCAGGGGGTGTGAATCTGACCTTTGGCTGCAGCCTCTAGCCACCTCCTTTATGGCTGCACGATGTAAGTTTTCTAAATGTATTTACTCTGGGTACAGGGAGGCTCAAGTGCTGGGGGACCCCTTGCCTGGATGCAGCAGACATGCTGCATCCAGTGCTGTAATTAGATCACCATGCCTGGTTTGGTGACAAGTCCTCTTTAAGAGGAACAATATATCAAATATGTCCAAACTCCTCAAAAATAGGTGTTATCCTGCACGGATGATGACACCTCGTAAATGGCTGGTTAAAATACACATCAGTTTCAAAAGAACAAAAACAAGCTGTGGTCAAAGACTGAGAGCGGAACTAATAGCTTAAACCAACATAAAACAACTGAAGGTCAGCTGCTCGTTCATCCCTTTGGGTACCTTTACACGCCGCTACTGGAGGATGGATACAACCCGCTACTTCACGTGCACGAGCACGCTCAAACGGTTACAAACGGTAAACGCAGCTCATTTACACGCCGCCACAAGGTGTGCTACGCTACGCAACATCTATAGCTAGATACATCGCCGGGTGTCTCAAGTAGCCATCTGTAGCTCATCTTAGCTCATTTACACACCGCTACAACCAGCTACTATGGGCGTACCTGGTGCAGCAGGGACAGCACATAGGCGTGCTACAATTGTGGATTACGAGACGTCCGTACGCTGATAGGACAAAGCAATAATACCATGATTGGGCAGGCATCGCAGGAGGCTGATTAATACTTGACGCTCGAGCAATTGTGTAGTGTGACTCGTCAGCTCCTTAAATATGCCGCCCTGTGCGGCGACAACCAATCGCAACGCCGGAGCCTCCTCCAATGATCGCTGAAGGGGGCGTGGAAACCCGGAGCCTGTGTCACGCCCCAGCTACATAGCATGGTGTAGAAACAACCCTTCTGTTCCTTCTTTACACGCCGATACAGCTCGCTACAATCGGCTTTGTAGCCATCTGTTTTCGAGCAGTGCTCGGAAACAGATGTATCTGTTGCCGGCTGTCTCGTCCCGTCTTCACACGCCGCTACTACGGGCTATATTGACGCTACAAGCTACATTTGTAGCCTGTAGCGGGTTGTATCCATCCTCCAGTAGCGGCGTGTAAAGGGCCCCTTTGGGATAGATGCTGTTAAAGATCCATCTTGCTTCTTTTTGGAGTAAAGACCTCCATTAGGCACTATTGAATTAGATTTTTCTGGTCATCATAATGGGAGACCCAGACAATGGGGTTTAGGGCTCCGCCCTCCGGAGGTCACACTAGGTACTACAAGTTTGTAGACACCGCCTCCTCCGCATATAAACCCCCACCGTAGGAGAAATCCTCAGTTTTAAACTTAGTGTGCTCGGAGGATCACGCTTTGCTTGCACTTCACTGCATTCTCACAGCTTACGTGATGGCGTATGAAGACAAGGTAATTGGTCCCGGTCGGGACCCTCGACAGTCTCCCCGCTCACCCTTTGTGGAACACGCTGGTGGAGGTACCGGAGGGCTTTTAGCCTGGACACTTAGCTGTTCTCCCGGTACGCTGTCGTGCTTTCCCCTTTCCATCCCTCTGTGGAGGCTCTGGATAGGGGGAGCCTGGAGCCTTGCACAGCTCCGCTCCGTCCGAGGCCTCCCTAAATGGTGCTTACAGACCGGACGGAGCCAGCCCAGTCCGAGGCCTCCCATTATGGTGCTTACATTCCGGACTGGTGCTGTACCCCCGTCCGAGGCCTCCCTAAAGGTGCTTACAGACCGGACCGGCACTGAGGCCCCTTGTGGTCTCATGTGTGCCTGGGGGTAGTGTCTGTCACTTTGGTGGCATGGCACTCAGACCGCGCGGTTACCCTCGGGTCCGCGGTTCTGATAGTGTACCCTGTGCTGGGGTCACTCTGGCTGACCGCCCTGTGTGTCACAGGGGCTGAAGCTGCAGGCTGCTGCTGTTTGTTTTGTGCGGGCAGTCTGTGTGTGTGTATGTGTATTACTTCACACTCTTTTCCCGCGCTGCGGGCTCTGGCACCTCCATTGCTGAGGCAGCCTGGAGGGGGAGGAAGCAGCTCTTGTGATGACTCACTGATGGGCGTGTTTTTTGTGTTCTCCCGCGTGTTCCTGGCCACGCCTACGTATTCACAGTCGGCGGCCATCTTCTCCCTCACTTCCCTGCTGGGATCTGGCTGCAGCGTGTGTCTGCACTCTCAGGGAGACCGGAACTCGCGGAGGTCACACAATTACACCGCTTCCTCCTACCGCTTCTAGCGGTCGGTAAGCCACCGGGTTCCCCGGTTTGTTTGTTTACAACTTGGCTTATTCCCCTACTGTGGAGATGTCCTCAGTAAGGAAGCATGCTGCTAAGGCAGCAGATGTCACCATTACCTGCGCTACATGCAACGGTTCACTGGTGGAGGGGTCCTGCAATAATTGCGGGCGCCCGGAGACCCAGACAGTTACTGCAGAGTCAGGATCTGCGGGTCTGTACCCTGAGGCTCGGCTGATCCCAGGGACATGGGAAACGCAGAGTAAGATAAATGAATCTCTGCTGGCCCAGATGTCCTCCATGTCGCAATCCCTGGAGGCTCTTCATAGGAGGCTGGAGAACCCAGCTACTCCTCCTAGTTACCCCCGGGTGTCTCTTACTTCTACTGTGAGACCCCCTAAGCGAGCTCGTGAGGCCTCTCCAGAGCTCCAGGCTCCCTCTGAGGAGGAGCGTTCCTCTGATGGTGAGGAAGATGATGGGGGTTCTACTCTTGGGTCTGTCTCTGAATCTCCAGATGGGGTTGAGGATCTGGTGTCCTCCATCAATGAGACTTTACGTCTGGTCACTCCTCCCGAGGAGGTGACTGTGCACCCCAAGGAGGTCTATCAATGGCTGCGGCCGGAGGCTAGACCAAGTGGAGCCTTTATGGACCACACTAATTTTGGAAGGGTGATTAGAACACCCAGGTTACATCCTGGGCGGCGTTATGTCCGTAAAGCCAAGGACCTTCGCTTTCCCTTTCCTCAGGAGGTGCTTCAGGAGTGGTCGCAGTCCCCAAAGGTGGATGCTTCCATGACCAGGATTGCTGCACGTTCCTTATTTTCTGCCTCTGATAGCTCCTCATTGAAGGATGCTACGGATAGACAGGTTGAGCAACTCGCCAAGTCATCCTACGAGGCTGTGGGCTCTTCATTTGCCCCTAATTTTGCCACGGTCTGGACCCTACAGGCGATTACCTCCTGCCTGGATGGTATCTCTGACCTAGCTAGGTCCAGCCCAGAGGTCCTGGCGCTTACCGACAGGGCGAAGGCTTACGCGGATTACGCCAGGACGGCAACTTTGGAAACTGCCACTCGCTCGGCTGTGGCTTCCGCCAATGCTATAGCGATCCGCAGGTTGTTGTGGCTGCGTCTTTGGGACTCAGATGCCACGTCTAAGAAGATTTTGCAAAATCTTCCATTTTCTGGTGACAGGCTCTTTGGCACCGAGCTGGACAAGCTGATTAAGGATTCTGCTGAGTCTAAGATACCGCAGAATAAGCCTAAGCCACGGTATACCGTGAAAAGGAACCCAAAGCAGTGGTCCTTTCGCCCCAGCTCGCAGTCATCAGCAACGTCCACTCGCACGGACCGTGGGGGCAAGCCCTCTACCCAGTGGCGCGGCAAAGGTCGCCAAAAGAAGCCGGCAGGGGCAGCAGCTGCCACCCCCAAACCCGCTTCGGCATGACTCGCTCCTTCATCCTGTCTCCCCACAGGTGGGGGGCCGACTGTCTCTCTTTCAGGACAGGTGGCTACTCCACGTCCAAGACCAGTGGGTCCGAGACGTAGTCTCAAGAGGCTACAGGATAGAGCTGACGTCACAGCCGGTACACCGATTCCATCGGTCTGTCCCATCCCCAGACAAGGCTCAGGCTTTTCACCTGGTGTTGGAGGGTCTCCGCAGAGACGGAGTGGTGGTCCCAGTGCCCACGGGAGAGAGGTTCAGGGGTTTTTACTCCAACCTCTTTATCGTCCCAAAGAAGGACGGCTCTTTCCGTCCGGTTCTGGACCTAAAGTTGTTCAACCGTCACGTGTTGGTTCGGAAGTTCCGTATGGAATCCCTGCGCTCCGTGATCGCGGCGGTGTCACAGGGGGATTTCCTAGCGTCCATCGATATCAGGGACGCTTACCTTCACGTGCCCATTGCACCAGCTCATCAGCGCTGGCTGAGATTTGCAGTGGGGGAAGAACACTTCCAATTTGTGGCACTGCCGTTCGGGCTAGCCTCGGCACCGCGAGTGTTCACAAAGGTGATGGCCTCCATGATGGCTCTCCTGCATGTGCAAGGACACGCCGTCATTCCCTATTTAGACGACCTGCTGGTCAGGGCGCCATCGGAAGACCTTTGTCGGGTGAGCCTGGAGGCGACCATGAAGTCTCTGGAACAGTTCGGGTGGCTTCTCAACATTCCAAAGTCGACCCTGGTCCCGACCCAGTCATTGACATATCTGGGCATGGACTTCCACACAGACTCAGCCCTGGTGTCCCTACCTCAAGCCAAACAGCTTGCGATCCAGTCAGGAGTACAGACGGTTCTTCTGTCACCACAATCTTCCCTACGGGGATTGATGAAGCTGGTGGGACGCATGGTAGCGGCGATAGAGGCGGTGCCTTTCGCGCAGTTTCGCCTCCGACCTCTCCAGCTGGAGGTTCTTCGCCGATGGGACAAAAGGACGATCTCTCTGAATCGGCTAGTGACGCTGTCACAATCGACCAGGGACTCCCTGCAGTGGTGGCTCCTGCCACATCACCTGTCACGGGGTCGATCCTTCCTAAAACCGTCATGGTTAGTGGTGACCACCGACGCCAGTCTGAAGGGCTGGGGGGCGGTGTTCTTACACCACAGGGCTCAAGGCCTCTGGACTCAGTCGGAGTCGGCGTTGCAGATCAACGTACTGGAGATCAAGGCGGTCTATCTGGCGCTCCTAGCGTTTCAGACCTTCCTGTCGGGACGGCCCATTCGGGTACAGTCCGACAATGCGACGGCCGTCGCCTACATAAATCATCAGGGAGGGACCAGAAGCGCTCAGGCCCTCGCCGAAGTCCACCGCATTCTAGCATGGGTGGAGGAAAACGGCTGCCTGATCTCCGCAGTACACATCCCAGGGGTCGAGAACTGGGAGGCCGACTACCTGAGCCGACAGGGGATGGACGCCGGAGAGTGGTCCCTGCATCCAGAAGTCTTCCGGGACATCTGTGGGAGATGGGGCGTTCCGGACGTGGATCTGATGGCCTCACGGCTGAATCATCAGGTGCCACAATACATGGCGCGGTCTTGGGATCCTCAGTCTCTGGGGGCGGATGCCCTGATCCTGAGTTGGTCCAGCTTCCAGCTGCCATATGTGTTCCCGCCTCTGGCTCTAATTCCCAGGGTTCTGTGGAAAATCAGGACAGAATGCAACAGAGCCATTCTGGTGGCTCCAGATTGGCCCAGGAGGTCCTGGTACCCGGACCTGTGGCAACTGTCAGGCGGACACCGGTGGGCTCTCCCAGAACGCGCAGATCTACTCGCGCAAGGCCCGTTCTTCCACCTCAATTCCAGGGCCCTCAGATTGACTGCATGGCTCTTGAGGCCTGGCTGCTGACATCCAGGGGTTTCTCTCCTGCGGTTGTTGCCACAATGAACCGGGCAAGGAAACCTGTCTCCAGGAAGATATACCACAGAACGTGGAAAATTTTTTTCTCCTGGTGTTCCTCTGGTGGTCGCTCACCGTGGCCTTTGTCCATCCCGACATTGCTGGCTTTCCTACAGTCGGGTTTGGAGTTGGGATTATCCCTTGGCTCTCTGAAAGGTCAAGTATCGGCACTTTCAGTGCTGTTTGACAGGCGATTGGCGCTTCTCCCGAAGGTCCGTCATTTTCTGCAGGGGGTGTCTCGGGTGGTTCCGCCTTACAGGCGACCTCTGGACCCTTGGGACCTCAACATGGTCCTGGCGGCGCTGCAGAAAACCGCCGTTTGAGCCTCTGAGAGACATCTCTCTCTCTCGTCTGTCCCAGAAAGTGGTCTTTCTGGTGGCGATTACGTCTCTGAGGAGGGTCTCAGAATTGGCTGCACTTTCGTGCAAGTCACCTTTTTTGGTGGTTCACCAAGACAAGGTGGTGTTGCGTCCACGGCCTGAATTCTTGCCGAAGGTGGTTTCCACTTTCCACCTAAACCAGGAGATTGTTCTCCCATCATTTTGCCCCGCTCCCGTTCATCAGGTTGAGCGCGACCTCCATACTCTGGATCTCGTGAGAGCTGTACGCATTTATGTGTCCAGGACCGCCTCCTTTCGGAGTTCGGATTCCTTATTTGTCCTCACGATGGGTCGCTGTAAGGGGTCCGCGGCTTCGAAGTCAACCTTGGCCAGGTGGATCAAGGCTCCCATTCAAGAGGCATACCGGTCTTCTGGCTTGCCTCTCCCGGTGGGGTTGAAGGCACACTCTACAAGAGCTGTTGGTGCCTCATGGGCCTTGCGACATCGAGCATCTGCTCTCCAGGTGTGTCAGGCGGCCACTTGGTCCAGCCTGCACACTTTCTCAAAGCACTATATGGTGCATGCCCATGCCTCTGCGGATGCAAGTTTGGGCAGGCGGGTCCTCCAGGCGGCGGTTGCCCACCTTTAAGGGGGTCCGTGTATTATCCGTCTTGTTGAGGAACTCTTCCCGCCCTGGGGTATTGCTTTAGGACATCCCCATTGTCTGGGTCTCCCATTATGATGACCAGAAAAAAGAGAATTTTGTTTACGTACCGTAAATTCTTTTTTCTTTAATCATCAATGGGAGACCCAGCACCCACCCAGTTGTTCCGTTGCATGTTTGCATTTAATCTGTTCTCTGTTGAGACAGTGTTTTCCGGGTTGTTCAACCGTCTGGGCACGGCATTCTTCCCGATGTTTCGGGTGTGGTTAATTTTCTCCTCGCAGCTTATAGACTAAACTGAGGATTTCTCCTACGGTGGGGGTTTATATGCGGAGGAGGCGGTGTCTACAAACTTGTAGTACCTAGTGTGACCTCCGGAGGGCGGAGCCCTAAACCCCATTGTCTGGGTCTCCCATTGATGATTAAAGAAAAAAGAATTTACGGTACGTAAACAAAATTCTCTTTTTTATACATGCATCTGTTTGCTTATTTGATTAATGCTGTGTTTTATTCACACTTTTTTCCCTCCAGTAAGGCTGGTTTCACATTGTGTTTTCTTTTCCTGTCCCTGGGGATCCTGTATTTTGCAGCAACCCATGGACAGGAAAAAGACACTATCAGATGTGTGCCCATGGATGCCAATTCTGTGTCTTGGTCTATGACTTTCATGGATCTGGACACAGAAGGGCACTTTCACTTTCTCAATGTATATTCATACATTGTGGAAGTGAAGCTAGGGTAAAAAAAAAAAAAAAAAATCCTCACCTCTCCGGCGAGTGTCCCCACGATGTGCGGCATCTACCGTAGCTCAAGGACCTGGGAATCAGCTGACTGGAAAGGGGCGGAGCAACCCGATCAGCTGATCGGTTTAAATCGCACTCCCGCCAAAACTGATTGGCGGGCGGGAGAATTAAACCGCGCTGATGTGGTCATGTGATGAATCAGCTGACCGAGTTGCTCCGCCCCTTCCCCATCAACTGATTCCCAGGTCCTTGAGCTACAGTAGATGCCGCACATCGCGGGGACACAGCCCGGAGAAGTGGGGATCTTTTTTCTTTATTTTTAACCCTTGCTTCACTTCTGCAATGTATATTATATATTGCGGAAGTGAAATAACACAGGAACAGAGCAGTTTTAGTGTACTGAGCATGCTCGGTACACTAAAATCGGGTCAGAGAAACGATCGTGTGTTTTCTCTGACCCGTGCTCCATAGGCCCATAGATATATAGATATCTTCTCGAAGTTGGTAATTACATATCTTGAGCCCTTTGATAAAAATTATGTTTTATTCATATTTCTATTCATGTTCACTGAACACTTCACATTGTTCAAACAGTCCCTCACTGACTTCAAGACCGCACTCTCTGCCGCCAAACAAGCTTTCCTCTCATCCTTAATAACCTCCCTATCACACAATCCCAAACAAAATTTTAAAACTTTCAACTCCTTACTCTGTCCACCCGCTCCTCCTTCCTCTCCCCTTATTTCTTCTGAAGACTTTGCATCCTTCTTCAAGCAGAAGATCGATAAAATCCGAGACGGCTTGTACCCACTGTCCCCACCCCTTCCCCTCTCACCTACACTGCCATCTACTTCCATCAGCTGCTTCTCCCCCATAACTGAAGACCAGCTCTCCTCCCTCCTGTCAAAGTCACACTTTACCACCAGCGTCCAAGACCCGCTCCCATCCCACCTCATTCCCAACCTCACCTCTGTCTTCATCCCAACCCTAACCCACCTCTTCAACTTATCACTCACTACTGGCGTTTTCCCCTCAGCCTTCAAACACGCCTTAACACCCATCCTCAAAAACCCCCTCTCGACCCAACATCTGTCTCCAACTATCGCCCCATATCTCTTCTCGTCTTCGCCTCAAAACTACTTGAACAGCACGTCTACTCAGAACTGTTCTCCCACCTCTCCTCCTGCTCCCTCTTTGATCTCCTACAATCTGATTTCCGATCCCACCACTCCACTGAGACAGCCCTAACCAAAGTCACCAACGACCTACTAACTGCCAAGAGCAAACGACACTACTCTGTCCTGCTTGACCTATCTGCCGCCTTTGACACTGTTGACCACTTTCTTCTACTTCAGATCCTGGAATCTCTTGGCTTCACTGACCTAGCACTCTCCTGGATTTCCTCATACCTAACAGACCAAACTTTCAGCGTCACCCATTCCCACATCTCCTCTTCGCTCTACCCCCTATCTGTCGATGTCCCCCAAGGCTCGGTTCTGGGACCACTACTCTTTTCCATCTACGCTCTCGGCCTAGGGCAACTCATTGCGTCTCACGGCCTCCAGTACCATTTCTACGCCGATGACACCCAGATCTACCTGTCTGGCCCCGACATCACCTCTGTACTGTCCAAAATTCCATAATATCTGTCTGCCATCTCATTTTGCTTCTCTACTTGTTTCCTTAACCTGAACATGTACAAAACTGACTTCATCTTCCCCGCAAGCCGCTCTTCCCCACTACCTGACCTATCCATCATTGTCAATGACTGCTCACTCTCCCCAGTCCCCCGCGCCAAGTGCCTCGGGGTAATCCTCGACTCTTCCCTCTCCTTCAAGCCCCACATCTAGGCCTTGCAACTTCCTGCTAACTCCAGCTCAAAAACATTTCTCGGATTTGCACTTTCCTCGACCACGACACGGCTAAAACACTTATTCATGCTCTCATCATCTCCTGCCTTGACTACTGCAACCTCCTGCTTACCGGCCTCCCTTGCACCTCTCCAATCTATCCTAAACTCTGCTGCCCGACTAATCCATCTGTCTTCCTGCTACTCCCCTGTCTCCCCCCTCTGCCAAGCCCTAAACTGGCTCCCCACTTCTCAGAGATCCCGGTTTTAAACCCTAACCATGACCTTCAAAGCCATCCACAACCTGTCCCCTCCATACATCTCTGACATGGTCTTCCGATATCTACCCTTACGCAACCTGCGATCCTCGTAAGAGCTCCTCCTCTGCTCCCCTCACCTCTTCTCACAACCTGTACAGGATTTCTCTGTAACTCTCTGCCCCAACACATCAGACAGTCCCCTACCCTGGGAACCTTCAAAAGACACCTGAAGACCCACCTCTTCCGCCAAGCCTACAACCTGCAATGAGACCCGGTCCACTGCACTGTCTCATGATTGGCACTGCCCCCTCCAACTGTGTCCCCACCTGTCCCTCTTATACTGTGAGCCCTCGCAGACGGGGTCCTCTCCCCTCCTGTACCTGTATGACTTGTCTCCACATATACTGTATTTGTCCTCGTCCACATATTGTACTCGTCCTCGTCTACCCTTTCCATATGTAAAGCGCCATGGAAACTAATGGCGCCATATGAATTATTATTATTCTTTATAATTACTACTGGTATCTAAGCTCGCCAAAATATTGCAATAAAATGCAATAACTGCCGATCAAAACAGTACATCTACACCAAAATGGTATAATTAGAAATGTCTGCCCGACGCAAAAAATAAGCCAGCGCACAGCTCCCAGATCCTGAAAAATGAGGACGCTACGAGTCGCAGAATATGGCGCAAAAAGTGCAAATTTTTTTCCAGCACTTAGGTAACAGTAAAAGTATACATGTTTGGTATCTATAAACTCGTACTGAGCTGAGTCGTCATAGCATCACATCAGTTTTACCATATAGGGAACATGATGAATAAAAAACCCAAAAAACGTGTAATTACACTTTTTTTTGCAATTTCACTGAACTTGGAATAAATTCCCTATTTTCCTGTATACGATATAGTAAAATAAATGTTTTTCATCTGAAAGTACAACTCGTCCCGCAAAAAACAAGCCCTCATATGTCTATATTGATGGAAAAATAAAAAAGTTACGGCTCTTGGAAGAAGGGGAGGAAAAGGCAAAAACTGCAAACAAAAAAATCGCTGGGTGGCGAACGGCTTAATATCTAAACCACTTGCAACAAAATTGAGTACACCCCTTAGTAACAATTGCCAAAGCGTGACCTAAGTGTTAATATTTTACTAGATGGTGGCCCGATTCTAAAGCATCGGGTATTCTAGAATACCTTGTAAACAGGAGTGAACTGCGTCACACTATGACTGACAGCCCTGTAAACAGCAGAGAAGTGCGTCACACTATGAGCGGCAGTTCAAATTACGCGCCAATATACCAAGCCTTGCTTCGCTTCGCTGATTGGTCGCCGCCAGCTGCGATGACCAATCTGCGCACTTGGCGCATGCTTTAAAACACGGTTCGCTGACTGGTCGCCGGTGAGAGAATACCCATAATGTGGGTGTTCCAATATGGCGGTCAGGGTACTACCACTGCAAGCTGACGCCGGTCATCTCCCGGCTGGGTCGCCGCGGACCTCTGTGCGGCAGTAGATGAGCGGCAGCTACCGTCGGATCTCCCGACGATAGCCGCAGCCGGACGCATGTATCGTGGTGATAGCGACGCCGATGCGTCGCCGTTGCCAGGTTTCAGCTTGGCGTGAGTTTTGAATGCGCGCGGCTGTTTTGCATACGCTTCGCTCATTGGATGCCGCGGCGACCAATGAGCGCTGGCGCGCGATTTTCTGGACAGATAGACACGATTAGGCAATTATATGGTAGATACCTACAGCAGTGTCGGTGTGCGGTGGTGTTGGTGTGTGGCGGTGGCGGTGTACAGCAGTGTCGGTGTACAGCAGTATCAGTATTGTGCGGCGGTGTCGGGTTCAGTCGCCGGGCGAGACTAATCAGCGGGGACAGAATGGAGCGGGTCAGGAAGGAGCGAGCAAGGCAGGATGGAGCCAGCAGTGCCGGTGTGTGGCGGTTTCTGTGTGAAGCAGTGTCAGTGTGCGGCAGTGTGTGTGTGCGGCGGTATCAGTGTTGTGCGGCAGTGTTGGTGTTCAGTCGCCGGGCGCGACTAATCAGTGGGGGCAGAATGGAGTGAGGCAGGATGGAGTCAGGGGGAAGGGGCAGGATGGAGCGAGTGAGCGTGGCAGGATGGAGTTGGGTGGGGGGGCAGGATGGAGCTGGGTGGGGGCTAGATGGAGCCAGGGGGGCAGGATGGAGGTGGGGGGGATGGCAGGAAGGAGTGAGCGGGGCAGGATGCAGGCGGTGGGAGGCAGGATCCCCCTCGCCCCCTCTGTTCTCACCTGTGGCTGGCTTGAGCGATGCCGGTTGCTGAAGTTTGTGCAGCGGTCATGTGACAGGGTGGGCTGTGTGACGTCACATCAGCCCGTCCAGTCACATGACCACTGTACAGAGTGCAACTCTGTAGCTGGAGGCGCCGGGTGAGAACAGAGGTAGGCGAGGGGGGAGGCGGGCAGGGGTGAGAATGGGGGGGAGGGGTGTGAGGACGGAGCGGCGGATACCAGTGCAGGGGTCGCCGCAGACCACTGTGACAGCCGCGGCCGGACGCGTGTATCCTGGCAATAATGACACCTATGCGTTGCTGTCGCCAGGTTTCAGCTTGGCGCGAGTTTTGAATGTGTGCGGCTATTTTGCATACGCTGTGATCATTGGTTGCCGCGGCTGGCGGCGACCAATGAACGCTGGCGCGCGATGTCCTTAACACCCAGACACGATTAGGTAATTATTTAGTAGATGTGGCCACCAGTACTTTCAACCACTGCCTTAAAGGGAACCTGTCAGCTCGTTCTATCCCCCTATGCTATCACTACCTGTCCTTAACCATCCCTGTCTGATCTAAAAGTGCCCTATAAAGTTTAAGAAAAATGATTTATAACTCAAATGCAGTCTCCATCCATTCCCCCCTTCCTCGCTGGCTTTCAGCACACCCCACTGGGCGTCATCAGTCTTTCTGTTATTCCACCTCTTGTTAAAATTCCCACCTCCTCAGCTGCTATCATAAGCTGGCTGGAACGTCATATCTGGTCCTGTGCATTGTGGGGGCTTATGACGTGTACCGCTTGACTTAAGTACACACACTGGGCATGCGCTGGAACCAGGCCGTACCCTGTGATCAGCCCCCACAATGCACTGGGCCGGATATGACGTTCTGGCCAGCGCATCGTACTACGAGAGGAGGTGAGAATTTCAAACAGAGGTGGAACAACAGAAAAACTGATTTATGCCCAGCAGGATGTGCGGAGAGCAAGCGAGAAGGAAGAATGGAGCCCCGGAGTCCGCCTTTCCAGTCTCCAGATAGAGACTGCATGTAAGTTATAAATTAATTTTTCTTAAACTTTATATATAGGGCACTTTTAGATCAGACTGGGATGGTTACGGATCAGCTAGCAAGGTGCAGAGACAGGTAGTGATATCATAGGGGGGTAGAATGAGCTGACTGGTTCCCTTTTAAAGGGGTTGCCCAGAATTCTATAAACTTGGCTGAATTCTTTCAAAAACAGTTCCACCCCTGTCAACAGGTTTTGTGTGGTATTGCAGCTCAGCTCCATAAAGGGAACCTGTCACCCCCTTTGGGCATTTTAAACTATGCCCACCAGCATTTACATGCTGCAAACTGGGTTCTAGTAATCGCTGTATGTACCCAGACTCGCCCCTCATACCTGAAATATGAACTTATATGATGTCCAGAACTGGCCGCCTACTGAGACCGGGACGCTGCTGTTGAGACCTGGGGTATTATGTTCTTGTCGCCCCTGCAGGCTGGTAAACCTGCCCTGCAATTTTTAAATTTCCCGCCCCTCCTCTGGCCAGTGCTTGAGTGACAGCCGCACTTGCGCCGGTGCAGTGGAGTGGGTGTCCGCACTGCATTGAATGGGCTGATGTTTCACGAGAGGTCGGCACCGACAGGCGCACCTGCGCAGTCCGTGCATATTGCCGATGTCTCGCGAGATTTGTGAAGATTTTCTGAGACATTGGCCTGTTTAGTGCAGCGCGGACTCCCGCTCCACTGCGCTTGCGTGAGTGAGGCTGTCACTCAAGCGCCGGCCAGAGGGGGCGGGAAATTTGAAATGCGCACGGTGGCTTTAGCAGCCTGGAGGGGCGGCGAGTAAATCATCCACCAGGTCTAAACAGCAGCCTCCCAGTAATAGGAGGCCAGCTCTGGACATAATAAAAGTTTCAGGTATCATATTTCAGGTATCAGGGGTACGTCTGGGAACATACAGGGGTTACTAGAGCCCCATTTACATCATTTTAAATGGTGGTGGGCATAATTTAAAATGCCTAAAGGGGGTGACAAGGTTCCCTTTAAGTGAATGGGCCTGTGCTGTAATACCACATGCACCCTGTAGACAGAGGAGGCACTGTTTTTGAAAGAACGCAGTACAGTTTTATTAATCCTGGATATCCCCCTATCCCCTAAACTCTCATGGACATGGAGTTTACTAGAGCAAGGGTCCCCAACCACCGGGCCGCGGACCTGCACCGGGCTGTTGGGGTCCCTGTGCCGGTCCGCGCACCAGCACTACAAAGTGTGTGCGGTGGCTCAGAGCTGCTTCCCTGCCCCTCAATTGCAAGGCTCCCAGCAAATGGAACTCCAGCGAATCAGAGGCGAACATCTAACGTTATGCGATGACGTTAAATGCTCACCTCTGATTGGCTGCTAGCGCATCTGATGGGAGCCTTGTCACTGAGGGCGGGGAAGCGGGCTCTGAGCTGCCGGTCTGCCAGAGGACGTGTGGAGAGTGTGGAGAGTGTGGAGAGTGTGGAGAGTGTGGAGAGTGTGGAGAGTGTGGAGAGTGTGGAGAGTGTGGAGAGTGTGGAGAGTGTGGAGAGTGTGGAGAGTGTGGAGAGTGTGGAGAGTGTGGAGAGTGTGGAGAGTGTGGAGAGTGTGGAGAGTGTGGAGAGTGTGGAGAGTGTGGAGAGTGTGGAGAGTGTATGCATGTGTGAGTGTGTGTTATTGGGGGCTGCAAGAGGATGATGGGGTTATTGGGGCGGCTGCAAGGGGGTGATGGGGTTATTGGGGGTGGCTGCATGGGTATGATGGGGATATTATGGGCTGCAAGGGGATGTATGGGAGCTGCAAGGGGTTTATGGAGTTATTGGGGACTGCTGCAAGGAGTCATTCCATATCAAGTGATCCAAATATGATTTTTTTTTACTTGATGTCTTTAGATTTTTTTTTTCTCTATATGAAGTACAACTTTGGTTAATTACAAATTAAAAGTTTTGAATGTTTTTCTTCATCAGTTAATTTTTTACAGACTTTTAAAGTTTTAAAAAAGCGCAAATTTTGACCTGGTATGGCTTTACATTTTTTATCATATCTCGGGCTAGAATTAAGATAATGAGATGGGAGAGGCATCATTTTTCTCAGAACGGTACTGACTTTCATTTGATATGTCACAAGACTATGTTTCTTTGTATTTTGTTTAGGAGAAATCAAATTCAAAATTTTGATGCGCAATTGTGAAAAAAAAGTGTATGTTTTAAAATTGTGAAAAAATGCCTGTGTGTTTCTTGTGTTCTTGGTTGTATTTGTACAGAGATTCAACTTGGGACCTATCAAATTTAGATTTTTTTTTATTTTATGTTCGTGTGCGTTTCTTCCTTTTTTCTTTTCAAATTACAACTTATTGAATTGAACATTTATATGCAACAATAAAGAAACACAAAAAATAAATCCTGTAAGTGCCAGGATAAATACATCTTAATCATTATAACACAACTTGCTCAGCATTTTCAACCTGAATGCATTGAACAAACCAAAAGAAAAAAGGTGATCATATCCTCAAGTGTGATTGAACAAGATTAAAAGAACCAAGATTTTCTTCTCGCCACGACAGCACCCACATGAGAGAGGGGATCCGCCCACCAGGACAGGAAACCTACAGATAAAAAAGGGGCGGTTCCCCTCGCTCCCTCAGTTTGGTTTCCTGTCCTGATGGGAACCTACAGTAATGGCTTACCTGGGTTCATTCAGCCTCTGTGTCGGTGTCTGTGGGAACGGCAGGGCCTGGAACGCCAGACGCAGCGTCGGGAAGTCCTGCTTCAGGCTCTCCCCTCGTCTGATGATGGATGTCATGAGGTCAGCGTAAGATTTCTGGCTGTGGGGCCGGCTGCTGGATGTGGCGGGCCCTGTGCCTCCTGGGGGCTGGTGCTCTGGGGCGGTGGCGTTTCGCCGCCATTTCGCGGGGGATGCGGGCTACGTCCACAGCGGGCGGGCCTGTGCTTCCGGCGGGTTGGCGGGGCGTCGCGGCGCCGGAGCTCGGGCCTCTGTGGGGTACGGGTGTATCGCTGCAGCTGCGGCGGTCGGCGGTCTGGGGCCTTCTGCGCCGGCTTCCGGGTCGCGCCGGCGCCTGCGCACTGAAGGAAATCGCTCCTGACCCGGATGTAAGTCTGAGTACTTCCGGGTGGCCGGGGAGGTGGCCCCATCACTGGGTCTTGTGATAGAAGTTATTTCAGGGCGGTCCTGTTCTCTGTGGGGCCGTCCATGATGTCTTCTCCTGGGGCAGGAGGGCTGCATCCACCGGATGGGGACATGCAGCCAGCCAGCAAGGCACGCAGCACCAGTAGCCGAGGCAAGGATGCAGGTTCTGCGGAGAGAAGTGACCGCAGTAAGCCTGGGACACAGTCTTCTCATGCTGGCCCGACGCCTCCTGAACCGGTCAGTAGTTTCACAGCTTGCTGGGTGAGTGTGTTCTCTCCTGTTATGCTGATGGGGCCATTTTTTTTCCTGTTTCTTGTGTGTTTCTGTCTCTTATTAGGCTAAGAAAGCCAAGAAATTGAAACATAAGGAGTGTGCTCTTTGTTTGCAGCCCCTTCCTGAATCCTATGTTAAGAGGTTATGTCAGGCTTGTATAGCACAGACGTTGCGGGACGAATCCTCAATTAAAACTGCTGATATCCGATCCATGATCCGTGAGGAGCTGCTTTCCCTACGGGAGGTGGCGGACCATCGGGCTCCTTCCTCCAGGTCTAGGAAGCATGTGTCCCCTTGTATCTCTTCACCGACGGGTAGTCCGGCTGGGTCTCCGGGGGTATCCAGGTCCCGGTCAGCTTCTCCGGGATCCTCGTCCTCGTCCTCTGATGATGAAGGGAAGTCCTGTTTTCCCCTGGAAAGTGTGGACGCTCTGGTCAGATCCATTCGTCAGACTATGGGGGTTCCGGATTGTAAGGAATCTCGCTCAGCACAAGATATAATGTTCACGGGTCTCTCAGAGAAACGGAGACGCTCTATTCCTATAGTGGGGGCCCTCAAGGATCTTGTTCGTCGTGAATGGGATAAGCAGGATAGACGTGGTTCCCTTCCTTCTTCTTCCAAGCGGAGGTATCCATTCGATGACGAGGATTTGACGGCTTGGTCGAAGGTTCCTAAGGTGGACGCAGCGGTCGCCTCTACATCAAGGCGTTCCTCACTCCCGGTAGAAGATGCAGGCTTGTTGACTGACCCACTGGACCGCAAGGCGGAGATGCTGCTCAAGAGGTCTTGGGAGTCCTGTGCTGGTGCCTTCAAGCCGGCTATATCCGCTACCTGTACGGCCAGGTCTCTGTTGGTCTGGGTCGATCAACTGGAAGACCAGATTAAATCGGGGGTTCCCAGGGATAAGTTGTTGTCTTCTCTGCCTTTGATTCGGGGTGCCTCGGCTTATCTCGCGGATGTTTCTGCGGACTCCCTGCGCCTGGCGGCTCGATCTGCGGGATTGACCAACTCTGCTCTTCGAGCCCTGTGGCTTAAAGGTTGGAAGGGGGATGCTTAATCCAAAGCCAAATTGTGTGCCCTCCCTTTCCGTGGTGAGTACCTCTTTGGTACTGAATTGGATGATATTCTGGCTAAGGCGGCTGATCGTAAGAAGGGGGTTTCCTAATCAGAATGTTCCATCCTATAGGAGAGCCTTCAAGAGACGTCCGTTCAGGCAGAAGAGATCTTACCGGGAGCCCCGGGACCGTTGGGAACCCAAGGAGGGTAAACAGCGGGGTGCCCTGTTTGGGGGGTCCTCCTTTAAGGCCGGTAGAAAATTCCAGTAATTCGGAGCTCCCAGTGGGAGGTAGATTGTCTCAGTTTTCTCACAGTTGGTCCCTTATCACGTCCAATCCCTGGATTTTACGGTTGATCTCTTCCGGCCTCCCGTTGGAGTTTCTCCGTCCTCCTCCGGATTCCTTTGTGCTCACCTCTCCTCCCGCTCATCATTCCCTTGCCCTGAAGCTGGAGATTCAGTCTCTTCTGGCCAAAAATGTTCTTGTGGAGGTACCGGTGGGCCAGGAAGGACGGGGGTTTTATTCCCCCTTGTTCTTGGTTTCTAAACCCGATGGGTCGTTTCGTACAGTTATTAATTTGAAGAAGTTAAATTCCTTCCTGGTCTTCCGGTCCTTCAAAATGGAATCTATTCATACCACGATTAAATTGTTGTTTCCTAGATGCTTCATGGCAGTATTGGATCTAAAGGATGCTTATTACCATCTCGCAATCCACGCCGATTCCCAGCGGTTTCTTCGGGTGGCGGTCGTCTGGGAGGGGCAGACTCGGCACTTTCAGTTTGCGGCAATGCCTTTTGGTCTGTCGATGGCCCCTCGTGTCTTTACCAAACTGATTTCAGAGGTGATGTCTTACTTACGTCTGCAGGATACTCTCATTGTGCCTTATTTGGACGATTTTTTGATAGTAGGTGACTCTTCTGTTCAGTGTCAGAAACGCCTGTCTCATACCATCTCATCCTTACAGGCCTTGGGATGGATCATCAACCTGGGAAAATCCAGATTGACTCCAGTGACGCGCCAGTCCTTTTTGGGTCTTCTCCTGGACTCCGTAAGTCAGTTGTGCCTCCTCCCTGACGACAAGCAGTCCCATATCAGGGCTAAGGTTCAGCGGGCGATGGCGCACCCTTCCATGTCCTTGCGGGAAGCCATGTCTCTCTTAGGGTCTCTTTCGTCTTGCATTCCTGCGGTGCAATGGGCTCAGTTTCATACTCGCCCGTTGCAACAAGCGGCGTTGCAGGCAGAGGTCTCTTTGGGCGCTCGGCTCCAGGGTCGCTTTACCTTATCTTCAGAGGTAGTAGGGTCCCTGGCCTGGTGGTTGGGCCCGGATACGCTTTCTCGGGGAGTTCCCTGGGTGATTCGCCCTTCTCGGACTATTCTGACAGATGCTAGCCCTGACGGGTGGGGGGCTCACTGGGGTCTGACTTGGCTCAAGGTCGTTGGTCTGTGGATGATTCCTCGGACTCTTCAAACTTGCGTGAATTGAAGGCTGTCTACCTTGCTCTTCGTTATTTTCTCCCTCAGTTACGCGGCAGACATGTTCGGATTTTGTCGGACAACACCACGTCAGTGGCCTACATCAACCGGCAAGGCGGTACTCGCTCTCAGACTCTTCTGTCTACTGCAGTGGCCATTCTCACTCTGGCCGAAGCCAACCTGCTGTCTCTCTCGGCCCTTCATGTCAGGGGGGTCGACAATTCCACCGCAGACTTTGAGTCGCCATGCCCTTCACCAGGGCGAATGGGTCCTCTGTCGCCAGACTTTCCGGACGATTGTTGCCCTGTGGGGGCTTCCGGTCATCGATCTGTTCGCCACTCGGGCCAACCGGCAGGTTCCCCGGTTTGCCTCCCTGACTGTGCGGGACTCTCCGGAGATGGTGGACTCGCTCCAGTTTCCTTGGACCTTCCGTCTCGCTTATGCGTTCCCGCCGATGAACTTGCTTCCGGTAGTGATCAGGAAGATCCGAGAAGAGAGGGCGAGGGTGATCCTCATCGCCCCGTTCTGGCCCAGACGACCGTGGTTTTCCTGGCTCAGAGCGATGTCCATCTCAGATCCCTGGATTCTTCCCGCTGTGCCGGACCTACTGTCTCAGGGTCCTTGCCGTCACCCTCGGGTGAAGGGCCTCCACCTGACGGCGTGGAACTTGAAAGGAACCTGTTGAGGTTGCGTGGCTTCTCGGACTCCCTTATCTCCACTCTTCTGCTGAGTAGGAAGGCAGTTACGACTAGGATTTATAGTAGGGTTTGGAGAAAGTTCCTGGAGTTCCATACGGCTCCCTTTTCTCCTGTTGTGCCTATCCCTTCTATACTGGAGTTCCTTCAGAGAGTCCGGGAGTTGGGTCTTTCTGTGAGTACCCTTAAGGTACACGTTTCTGCCTTGGGGGCATTATATGGTTGGGACGTCGCGGGAGACCGTTGGGTTTTTTCGTTTTATTGCAGCTTGTGGGCGCAGCACCCCTGTTCATATTGCTCGGGTGGCTCCGTGGGATTTAAATCTGGTCCTAGACGCCCTGATGGGGGGCCTTTTGAGCCCCTTGAGGATGCCTCCCTTAGGTCCCTGTCTCTCAAGACTGCCCTATTAGTGGCCCTCACTTCAGCTAGACGGGTGGGTGACCTCCAGGCTTTGTCTATTGATCCTCCTTTTCTGTCCGTCTTTCCAGATAGGCTTGTCCTGAAACCGGATCCCTCCTATCTTCCTAAGGTCGCTTCTCGGT
Source organism: Allobates femoralis (assembly GCA_033576535.1). Taxonomy (NCBI): domain Eukaryota; kingdom Metazoa; phylum Chordata; class Amphibia; order Anura; family Aromobatidae; genus Allobates; species Allobates femoralis. The sequence goes on along the minus strand of JARQOC010000005.1, from coordinate 327,591,734 downwards.
TTCATCGGAGTCGGGAGATTTTCCTTCCTTCCTTTTTTCCTCATCCTTCTTCCCCAGAGGAACAGAGGTTCCATACGCTTGATGTCAGGAGATTAGTGTTGCACTACCTTGATAGGACCAGCGCTTCTCGGCAGAGTAGGGCTCTGTTTGTGTCCTTTCAGGGTCCACGGAAGGGGTTTGCTGTTTCTATGAGCACATTGTCTAGATGGATCTGAGATGCCATCTGCCTGGCCTACTCGGTGATGGGTCGCAGTCCTCCAGATGGTGTCCGTGCGCATTCTGCTAGGGCCATGGCTTCTTCACGGGCGGAACGCGCCGACGTCTCCATTGACTCTATTTGTAAGGCTGCGACTAGGTCGTCTCCTTCTACCTTTTATAATCCACTATCGCTTGTCTTTGTCTTCTGACTCTGACTTGGCTTTCGGGCGGTCTGTCCTCCGCACTGTTGTCCCACCCTAGTCTTGCTCTCTGCAATTCTCTCATGTGGGTGCTGTCGTGGCGAGAAGAAAAAACATGATTACTTACCGGTAATTGTGTTTTATGGAGTCCACGACAGCACCCACTCACTTCCCTCCCTTCTCACGTTTTTGTTTTTTGCGTGATTTGCTTCACTTGCACCGTACTGGGGTTGTTGGGTTGGTCGATGTTCTGTGTATTGTTGGATATATTCTGCTTCTCTTAACTATGCGGTTCTTCTCATGCTCTGTAACACAAACTGAGGGAGCGAGGGGGACTGCCCCTTTTTTATCTGTAGGTTTCCTGTCCTGGTGGGCGGATCCCCTCTCTCATGTGGGTGCTGTCGTGGACTCCATAAAACACAATTACCGGTAAGTAATCATGTCTTTTCACCACATACAGTGCTGTGCAAATTAATTGGGACAAAATATTGTAAGTAAAATCGTAAGTTGGTTACCAGTCGGTGATTCAAACCAGTTTTAACTGCTTTGAACAGGTGTGAGTGTACAACCTTGAGTAACAAAATGTGGTTTGACTGGTTTTAGTCAGAAAATAACAGCTCCCTCAGCTTAAGTTGAGAGTTTGTTTCTGTGAGGAGTGGTTTAATGTACTTTTTCTCTGTGTGATTTGTGCCTGTAAAAATGGATGTTACTCCATGGAAGAGGTCTAGAATTATTACTCTTAATGAACATACAAGTTTGACTGAAAGAGAAATCGCTTCCACCTTTGGTATTGGAAAATCTACCAATTCAAGAATAATTTGCACACATTGAAACTGGATCGTTTCTTCAAAATCAAAAGGTAAATGTGGAAGAAAAAGGAAAACGACACCAAGAACTGATAAAACACTTATCAGAAATAGTAAAACTAATGCAAGAAAAACAGTAAAACTAATGCAAGAAAAACAAGTAAAGACTTGCTTTGTCCCAATTAATTTGCACAGCACTGTATTTATACATGTAACAATTTTTTCTATTATATCACTAAACATGTAATTTATGAAGTGTTTAAGAAGAATAGTACAGTAGTTAAATCCTTGTTCTATAAAATATGAACTAATCAAACAATAGTACGTTTTTAAAGTGGCCTTTTATCATCAATTTGACCCTTATAGTGGGTGAAATGTAATCTTGTCCATAAGCGCTTACTAGCAATGGCCATTTCCTTTTACGTCGGAGTATGTACGGCCTGTCATGGTGTTCGGCTCCACCTGAGTTAGTATCTGAGTTTTTTTAACTTTTAAAATGCCTGATTTTCTTGGATATATAAAGGATGGCTCTGAAGCTTTGTCTTACTTCCTGACTCTGCCGTGGGCAGATACTTAACATGATTTAACAGAGCTGCTGGCCTGTCATCTGCTCTGCATTCAATGTCTACCCCTGTTCATTCTCAGGTTGAGCCCCAACAAAGCTTTCTCCTCTGTCCTCTCCTTCTTCTAAGCTGTAACATAGTAAAATAATACAGTAATGTCTAAAAATCATAGATTATTTGGTGAATATAGACCTCACACTTTTAGACCACAGGCTGAACAGATCTGAATTCAAGATTTTCGGATTAACACTTTAATAGTTACATATTTGTAAGTATGATCCCATCGCGATCCCAACGTGAATTTTATGGTTAATCTCTTTTTATTAATTTTGAAAAAGAAAAAAAAAAACATTACAAGTTATGCGAATAAATAAATATAAATCAAAGTACAGATAAGGAATTCACATTAGGAACATCAGTACAAAGTATTATTCAATATACATTCTCAGGTTTATATACCCTCTCCAGATGTAAGGCGGTCTGTTCCAGTGGTCATATACCACAGACAGTGGGTTAAGGAACCTCTGTCTTAGTCAAGGGGATTACCGCAAAGAAGGGGATTAGGAATCCCTTTAGGAATATTATAGTATCAAACTCTCCTTTGTCAGTTTGGTCAAAACAAGCTGATATCTATTAGAGTAATACTTATTAACTCTTTACTGACTTTAGTGTACCAGTGAAAATTAAGCCTCATAGGACCTAGGTAAAATCCGTCCATCTGGAGTAGGCTCTCATTTAGCGGGGTTCCTCAAGATAACAGGTATATTGCTCCCGTCAGTTTTACTGGAACCGCATAAAAGGATAAACTGGAAAAAAATTAATACTCAAAACTAAGACTATTGAGTTACCTAGAGTATACGTAAAGAAAAAGAAAGAAAAATAGATATATTAGAGGGGAAAGTAGGGACTGAATTAAGTTAATCGGGGTCATGATAAGAAGAGAATAGGTCCAGAAAGTTAAGGGGAATAGGGGATATGGTATACCTCGACCCCGTGTCGACCATTTATCGCACCACTGAATCGACCTCAGAGAAAGTTCTCCTGAATTCACTTGAGTCTTGGTAGAGGATCCATTCAGTCCAGGTCACCGAAAATTTGTCACGAGAACCTGAAGCGTCAGCCGCCAGCTCCTCCATCTGGAATAGATCCATCATCTCTTTGAACCAGTCAAGCAGGGAAGGTACCTGAGGAGTTCTCCAGAATCTCGGAATTAGAGCGCGGGCGGCTGAGACACAGAAGCGGAGGATATCCCTCTTATTGAGCCCAATAGGACCTGGAAAGATGGATAGTAAAGCTACTTCAGGGCAACATTTAACCCGTTTACCTGTAATTCGTGTGTAAGTGCCGAACACCCCAGACCAGAACCGCTGGATCTCGCCACAACTCCACCAAATGTGGAGCATCGTCCCTGGTGCTTTCCCACAATGCCAACAACTGTCTGAAGTTTCAGGGAACAGCGGTGTACAGCAACAGGACATAAATACCATCTGGTGAGCAGTTTATAGCTCCTCTCTTGTGCGACACAGGCACTGGCTAATTTGTGTGTAAATATAAAGCTTTTCTGCCAATCACTGTCTATAATGTTCCTGTTTAATTCCTTCTCTCAGGCCCGCTGGAAGTGTAAGGTGTCCTGATCTCGCAGGGATCCTAAGGCCAGGTATAAGGCCGAAATTTTGCGCCTCGGAGGGGAATCCTGTTGGAACAATCTCTCAATATGTTTGGTGTCAATCTCACTCTGCACATACAGCCGGACGGGAATAGAAATGATTTATATTGGAGTAATTCAAACAATCTAAGAGGCCTAGTAGGATCAATAGATTGAATCTCTCTCATAGAGGGCAAATCCCCATTGGATATGGTCTGTCCCATTCGGGTATCGTTCATACTCTGCCAGCGCTGAATTCTTTGCCTTCCGAACCCAGGTGGAATAGCAGGGCTAGAAAAGAGGGGTGCGAGAGGACTGAGTTTGCCATCTGTATAAAGTGTTTTTGTTACTGAATGTCACACTTGCAGAGTGGTCCTGGTCATGTCGGAGAGGGGGGGTAGTTCTTTTATGTTCCCAGGAGGAATCCAAAGTAGATGTCTTAATGGGATCCCCAGGCCATCCTGCTGCACCTCCACCCATCTCTTTGAGGACGCGCAATAGTGCCAGTCTAGGTCTCTGGCAAGAGAAGAAGCTAAAAAGTATCTATGAATGTTAGGTAACCCGACCCCTCCTCTATATCTAGGTAGTGAAAGGATATTAATCCCCAACCTAGATCTCTTCCCGCTCCATGTAAATTTAATAATAAGAGATTGTAGTTTAGCAAAAAACATTCTGTCCGGGGGGATAGGAACTGTTTGAAAGATATACAGGAGTCGGGGTAGGATATCCATTTTAATAACGTTCATGCTCCCGAACCAGGATAGCTTTAATTGACGGTATGATGAAAAAGCCTCCTCTACGCCAGATAATAGGGGATGGTAGTTTAATTTAAACAATTGCCTAAGATCTTTTGGGATGGTAACTCCCAAGTAATAGCCTCCTCCCTCCATTTAAATGGGAACTGGATAAATGAGATACCAAATCTCCAGGTAGAGAGATGTTGAGCGCTTCCGTCTTGGAACAATTAACCTTAAAGTTACTCAACCGTCCGAACTGTTCGAATTCTTTCAAAATTGAAGGGATAGAGATCAGGGGCTGCGAAACATAGAGGAGGAGATCATCTGCAAATAGTGCCGTCTTGTGGTGATTGTGACCCAACTCAATCCCATGAATGTCAATGTTGGTTCTGATTGCTGTGGCTAAATGTTCCATTACAATAATGTATAGCAGGGGTGACAATGGACACCCCTGCCTAGTCCCATTTGCGATTTTGAACGGGGAAGACAGGGCACCCCCAATCTTCACCCTGGCAGACGGTGAGGAATATAGGGCCATGATTCCGTGTAAAAATGGGGGGCCCAGGCCAAGTTGAATCAGCGCCTCCTTCATAAACCCCCAGTGGACTCTGTCAAAGGCCTTTTTCAGCATCCACAGAAATCAGACCAAGCAGAGCTGAAGAGCTTTTGGCCTTAGCTATAAGGAGGAGGGTTCTAATAGTGTTGTCCCTAGCCTCCCCGGCCTCTGACAAAGCCGACCTGGTCCGAGTCAATCACGGAAGGGAGAAGCGGGGCTAAACGGTCAGCTAATATTTTAGAAAATAATTAGACATCCACATTCAGTAGCGAAATCGGCTTGTAGTTTGTTACTGAAGATGGGTCTTTCCCAGGTTTGGGGATGATGCTGATATGGGCTTCTAAAGACTGAGGCACGAAATCAGAGCCCTTTAAGACAGCATTAAAGGCCGTCAACATTGCGGGAGCCAGCTGGGTCTTAAGTATTTTATAAAAATTGGGTAAAAATCCATCTGGACCTGGACATTTCCCTGATGGGGTAGATTGGATAGCCCGTAAAAGTTCTTCCCCTGAAATCTCCTCCTCTGACATTGTAGTAGTTTCCTTAGCCAGTGTTGGTATCGCTGTTTTGTCTATATATCTCTTAATCCTTTCTGACAGTTCCGGGGGTGGCGCATCAGACAAATGTCCCTTGATATTGTAGAGATCAAGATAATACTGTCTAAATTCCTCCAGTATTTCATTTGGTAAGGACGTGCGACCTCCCGTTTTAGTATAGATGTTTGGGACAAACGTTTATCTGAGTTGGAGTAAAAATAACTCCTAGATTTCTCAGAATATCTACGATATTTTTGATCTAGTGAATCTTTAAGTTATTTTTTCTTTAAAATCAGGTCGGAGAGGGTCATTCTAGATAAGGTCTGTTTATGTGCAGTTTCTAATACATGGATCTGAGAAAGTAGGTCCTCTATCAATTTTGTGTTATTTTTCTTCAGACGAGTGCCATGCTTAATAAACACTCCTCTCAGGACAAATTTCAGGGTTTCCCACTTTGTGGGAACAGGGGTGGGGTCAGAGGCATGGTCTCGGCCAAAGGACTGTATAGTCTCTTTAACCTCAGTCATACACACTTTGTCCTTTAATAGATGTTCATTAAGTCTCCATGTCCAGGGTCTGCTACTTGTGTCAGGCAAAGTAAGAGTCAAATAGGTGGGGGCATGGTCCGATAGCAAAATATCTCCTATGGTTGCCTCAGGGTTCCAGGATAGTAAGTTATGACTAATGAAAAATAGGTCTATTCTGCTGTATGAGTTATGTAATGGGAGAAATATGTGTAATCACTCCCTTGTGGATTCAAGGTCCTCAGGTGTTTATAAGCCTCAGAGTGTGAAAGAACTTTTTTATGGAGACAAGCCTTTTATTTGGGATAGATCTCTTACCAGAGGATGAGTCCGCCGCCGGGTCCAGGGTGAAATTGAGATCCCCACCGATAATGGTTGATCCTTCTGCAAAGGTTGTCAACCGTAATAGGTACGATCTGCACGTCTTCGTTTGAAACCTATTAGGCAAGTACCAATTAACGACAGTTGGTAAAGATCCAGCAATCCTCATCTTAAGAAAAATGGATCGGCCTTGTGGGTCTATACAGGTATCAAGAATCTCGTGTGTGAGTGACCTGTGTACCGCAATGGATACACCCTTCGTTCTCGCTTCTGGATTCGTACTATGGTGCCATTTTGAGAAGTATCTGTTACGGAGACTCTGTACATTCCCTGATTTAAAGTGAGTCTCCTGTAGCATCAGGATCTGACACTTCTGCTTATGAGCAGAGTATAAGATCTGAGGGGTATTGAATCACTTCAGTTTGAGCGAGCAGATTTTTAAAGTTGACATGGTCGACGCTAGGGTCAGAGGTAAGGTAACGGAGAGAAGAAACTAGAAGGAGAGGAAAGGGGAGAAGAACAGAAGGGGGGAGAGATAGAGGGAATGAACCTAGAGGCCCTAAAGTGGGGGGATTAAGAAAAATAACCGGAGAGTTAGGAGAAGAGACAAAAAAGGAAGTATAAAGAAGAGAGAAAAACAAAAAAGAATAGAGAAATTTCCCAGAATAATCTGGGATAGCGGCTTGGGGTGGTCTACTCGACCAGTCTTCCTTAAAACAGGTGACTATATCCCGGTGAGGTGTAGCCTGTCCACTTAGGGGTTGTCTCCCTCACCCTGGGCCACATTTATAAAACATTCTTCCATGTTACAATTTTTTTATAGCATTTCCGAACAGTAACAACTAAACCTGAAGAAATTATTTAGGGCTATAATCAGGTACGGATAATGTGTCTGAGCCAGTGTATATTCTACGGACCCGCGACATAATAGTAAATTAACTCAGTAAATTATAGGTGTAACAGGAGACATATGAGAAACCCTGATACATATTTGGCTTTATGTGGTAAGATGAGTCGTTATGGAAACCATCTCCCCTGAAAGAAAAACTACCAAAATGCAGAAGGACAGATAGCATAACTTTCAAGACGTGAGGAAGATTCCTCAACCATTATTAAACGATTCCCTTCTCCAACCTCTATTCCTCCCTCTCCGCGAAGCACCCCCCCCCTCTAACTGCCTCCTCTTAATGGTTCTGGGACCATCGGCATCCATTCTAGGCACTCATAATGTCCCGGCCATTACTCTGGCGAGATGGTGACCGGAGGGAGTCCCAACGCCTTTGTGAACTCCGGTACTCCCTTAGAATGAGTGACGTAGTGAAGCACTCCATCTCTCTGCAACTGGAGGCGAAATGGAAAGCCCCAAGTGTAGGGTATGTCCTGTTGTCTCAGGATTACCAGGAGAGGGCGAAACGCCCTCCGTTTTTGCAAGGTGCGTCTTGATAAATCTGCCAGTAGTTGAATAGAATAATCCTGGTATTTAATCTGTCCTTTAGATTGAGCTTTAGTAAAGATCGCCTCTTTGATTTTATACTTAAGGATCCTGCACACCACGTCTCGAGGCCTATCCCCTTCCATGGGTGGAGGTCCCAGGGATCTATGTGCTCTGTGAAATTCCAAAATTGAGTCTGCCGACACTTCCCTTATTGAGTTGAATAGGTTTTTTAAGGGTATAATCCAGCTCCTTAGGGCCGACACTTTCGGGGAGGCCCCTGATCCTGATATTATTCCTCCTCTCCCGATTCTCCATGTCTTCCATGGAGTCTAACATTCTTTCAAACTGGGAGGCTTGTGAAGAGACCTTGTCTTCTAGCATCCTCAGCCTCTCGTCTACGTTCTGGGAGGATGATTCAGTAGAGGTTACTCTCAGATTGAGCTTATGGACTTCGCCCCGGAGCTCGGTAGGCTCTGCCTTAAAGGACGCTTCCATCCTAGTAATAAAGCCCTCCATATACTCCCTGGTAGGGATAGTCTGTATACGTGACCTGAGGTCGTCCCATATCTCCTGTCCTCCTGGAGTGCTGGTCATCAATACCTGGCCTGGAGGTAGGGGGGATCTGGCATAGGCAGGTTGCTGGAGTGGTATGTGTGTTAGTTTGCAGTGGGGTCACTCAAGGTTTTCCACCTAGAGTCCCTTTGTCAAGGGGGTTTGTGCAATCATCTCCCCACCTCCCCTCCCTGTAAAGACTGGGAAACAAGTCTGCCACACTTCCAATGATAAACTAGTTAGTCCTTGCTGACTGTACTCCTCCATGTCAGTATCAGTGTCTGCATCGGCTTGATGATGTTCCTGTGCCTCAGTAGTGTCCTGTTTATTAGTTAGAATTGCATCCCCACCATCTTGGGACACTAACTGTGTATTATGAATCAGGGCCTCATGAACGGCCGCTGCTCCACTGACCTGATTAGATGGTATCTCTGAGGCTGGTGGCATATTAGGAACGGTGCCTCCAGCTTGTGTAGCGCGCATCAGGGGAGGAGGGAGAGGGACACATGGTACCGGATTCTGCTGGTGGTCCCGGTCTGGAGTCTGCTCTTCTCGGGCTGAGAGAGGGCCTCCACCATGATATTACAGCCCTCTGCAGCTCGGCGCGGCTTTTGATCTGCCACCATCTTCCCTGCGGCCATCTCGTGTTCCAGGGCTGTGCTCCGGAGGTAATGTGAAATCCTCCCTGTGAGGGGTACAGACGGTTGCCGGGCTTGCTGTACATGATTACCCCTCTTCTTAGGCGGCATATGGATATTTCTGTGGGGTCTGGTACCGGCTGTTTCAGCCCGGTGGTAATCTGGGGACAGGAGCTCTGGCGTTCAGCTTCTGCTCCCCTCCATGCCCAGGCCACGCCCCAGCCCAACTTGAATTTTGGTACAGATGTGGCTAGGAGCATAGCAGGCACATGTGCATTTTTGGAAATTTTTATATTAAACATTTTTAAAAATGTGTTTTAAAATTTTGCATTTGCATAAGTAAAATATTAACAAAGATACTCTTGTGACATATCTGGTGAAAGCCTGTACATTTCTGAGTAGAATGGTGTTTATTTTGTTTCTCTTTATTATTTGTAGCCTGAGTTATGAGGAGAAATGTAAAGGCAGGCAACACCGAAATTTACACTATTTACGAACTTTGAAAATCAATAAAAAAAAAAAACTTCTAGACTTTTTTTCTCTTCACATTTTGCATTGTCTGACACACTATTACAAAATAACAAAACTCAAAAGAATTAAAAATATAGGACGTAAAAGTCATTGGTTCACTTGACATGGAATGACCCTGAGGGGCTGCTGCAAAGGGATGATAGGGTTATTGGGGACTGCAAGGAAATGATGGGGATAATAAGGGCTGCAAGGGGATGGGTGGGAACTGCAAGGGGATGATGGTGATACCGTATTTGGGGCTGCAAGGGGATGGAAAAATAAGACATCCCCTGAAAATAAGATGTAGCGCTTCTTTAGGGAAAACAGGGTACTTAACTCCACCCCTTCTCCATAGCCCTGCCCCTATGATCAAAGCTCCACCCCTGTGCAACTCTGCCCTGCCAGGCCCCGGAAAAGTGGGCTTGCGTGGGGCTGGTCCCTGGTGCAAAAAAGGTTGGGGACCACTGCACTAGAGCTTCCTCCTCCATTACAACATCAAGGTGCTGTTGCATGTTAGAGACCTTGCGCTCCTCCACTTTCATTTCAGGATACCCTACAGTTGCTCAATAGGGTTTAGGTCTAGATATATGGTTGGCTAGTCCAGCACCTTTATCCTTATTTTCTTTAATATGGCAGTGATCATCTTGGAAGTGGTTTTGGGGTTGGTATCCTGTTGGAATACTGCTAGGCAGCCCAGTTTACGAAGGGAAGGGATCATGCTCTGCTTCAGTATTTCGCAGTACATGTTGGCATCCATGGTTTCCTCAATGAACCGAAACTTCCCATAGCCAGCAGTAGCCATGCTGTCCCAAACCATGACACTTCCACCACCATGCATAACTATAGGTAAGACACACTTATCTTTGTATTCCACCACCCCGTCCCCATGCACATACATTATTTTGAAAAGACAACCCTTGGATATAGAGCTGAGCATGTGGACTCCACCTCTTTGGTTGACCATGGCAAGGCCTTTTCTGAGTGGAGCCGCTGTATGGTCTTGGCCACCTTGCTGCAGATCAGTTTCAGAGTTTTGGCAATCTTATAGCCTAGGCCATCTTATGTAGGGTAACAATTCTTGTTTTTAATGCTCAGGGAATTCTTTGCCATGAGGAGCCATGTTGAGCTTCCAGTGACCAATATGAGATCCACGTATCTTAGAAGGAAGCGGGTAGTCGATGTTTGTGCTGCCGATCAAGGAGTATGATCAGGACAAGTCCAGGGGTCTCGGAGAACAGATTTATTTACTCAATGCGTTTCATGGGCAGGTTGACACTTCATCAGGATATAAAATCCCTAGACTTGTCCTGGTCATATTCGTTGCTCAGCAGCGTGAACATCGACCACCCGCTTTCTTCTCAGATATTGGATCTCTGTTCCCTGGGAGGTTAATTGGATAAGACACTATGTGCACTTACCTTCCCTTTTAGCTCAGTGACCAATATGAAAAAGTGTGTGAGCTTGTGATACGGTAACACCAAATGTAACCCACCTACTCCCCATTCACACCTGACACCTTGTAACAGATGACGCCAGGGAGAGAAAATGGCTGATTGGGCACAATTTGGCCATTGTCAGTTACACTTTGTTTGTCAAAAGTTTAGACATTATTGGCTGTGACGAGTTATTTAGCGGGCACACCAAATTTACACTGATAGGGTAGTGCCCACAGGACGTTTTTCCTGCGTTTTTGCTGCAGTTTCTGCATGAAGTTTACCATTGGCTTTATGGTAATGTATGCTAATTTGTTCTTGCGGTTTGGATTCCCAGCAAAACCAATGTGTTTCACAGAAATGCTGTGTACACACATTAGTTTTGCAAGTGTCAAGAACTGTCAAATCCCTGTGGTTTTGCTGCGGATGGGAGAGAATTGACATGTTCTATTTTCTGATCATCATAATGGGAGACCCAGACAATGGGGTTTAGGGCACTGCCCTCCGGAGGCCACACTAGGTACTACAAGATCTGTAGACACCGCCCCCTCCGCTTATAAACCCCTACCGCAGGGAATATCCTCAGTTTTAAACTTAGTGTGCTCGGAGGTGTCACACGCTTTGCTTGCACTTCATTGCATTCTCACAGCTTACGTGATGGCGTATGAAGACAAGGTAAAAGAAGGTCCCAGTCAGGGATCTCCGGCAGTCTCCCTGTTAACCCTCGGGGAACACGCAGGTCGAGGTACCGGAGGGCCTAGTGCCTGGGCACACTGTGTCTCCCGGTACGCTGCCGTACTCCTTCCCATCCCCCCATGGGGGCTCTGGAAGTGGGAGATAGGAGCCTTGCACAGCTCCGCTCCGTCCGAGGCCTCCCTAAATGGTGCTTACAGACCGGACTGGAGTCAGCTCTGTCCGAGGCCTCCCTAAATGGTGCTTACAGACCGGACTAGAGCCAGCCCAGTCCGAGGCCTCCCTAAAATGGTGCTTACAGACCGGACTGGTGCTGAACCCCCTGTCCGAGGCCTCCCATGATATGGTGCTTACAGACCGGACCGGCACTGAGATACTTCGGTGTCTCCGGTGTGCCTGGGGGCAGTGTCTGGCACTAGTGTGTTCATGACACTCAGACCGCGCGTTGCCTTCGGGTCCGCGGTTCTGGCGGTGACCCTGTGCTGGGGTCACCCTGGCTGACCGCTCTGTGTGTCACAGGGGCTGCGGCTGTGGGCTTCAGACTTTTGTCTGTAGCCTGGGTATTTATGTTTAATACCTCCCGTGCTGCGGGCTCCGGCGCTTACATTAGTGTAATGGCGGCCGGGAGAGATGTGGAGCGGCCCATGTGACCTGGATGGGCGTGTGTGTTGCTTCCCGCGTGTTTCGGCCCCGCCTTCTGTTTCTACAGCGGCGGCCATCTTTTCCCCTCACTTTCCTGCTGGGATCGTTGGAGACTGCTCTGCTGCACTCCAGGGGAGACCAGGTCTTCTTTCCTCGCGGAGGCCACACACACCACACCGCTCCCTTCACCACCGCTGTGCAGCGGTCGGTAAGCCACCGGTTTCCGGTGAATTTTCTCCTGTTTGATATTCCCCTACCGTGGGTATGTCCTCAGGGAAGAAAGGCGCTGCTAAGGCGGCCAGTACCACCCCTGTCTGCGCTACATGCACAGGAACACTGGTGGATGGGTCCTGCAATAATTGCGGACGTCCAGACGCCCGGGCTGTTTCTGCTGAGTCAGCAGCTCCGGTGCTATACCCTGAGGTTCAGGTGATCCCAGGGCCATGGGAAAAACAAAGCGAGTTTAATGCTTCTATGTTGTCCCAATTATCCTCCATGTCGCAATCCCTGGAGGCACTAACAAGGAGACTGGATGCTCCAGCTACTCCTTCAAACTACCCTCGGGTGTCTCCATCTTCCACCGTGAGACCCCTTAAGCGGGCTCGCCGGGAGGATTCACCCGAACTCCAGATCCTCTCTGAGGAGGAGCGTCACTCTGACGGTGACGAGGATGATGGGGGTTCAACTCTCGGGTCGGTATCTGAACCAGCTGAAGGGGTGGAGGATCTGGTGTCCTCCATCAACGAGACTTTACGCCTCGGACTACCCCCTCAGGAGACAGCCGTTCACCCGAAGGAGGTCTATCAGTGGTTACAACCCGAAGCTAGACCATGTGGTTCCTTTTTGGATCACACTAACTTTGAAAGGGTGGTTAGAGCTCCCAGGGTACACCCTGGACGGCGTTATGTCCGCAAATCCAAGGACAACCGTTTTCCCTTTCCTCAGGAGGTGCTTCAGGAGTGGTCGCAGTCCCCAAAAGTGGACGCTTCCATGACCAGGATTGCTGCACGCTCCCTTTTCTCTGCCTCTGATAGCTCCTCACTGAAGGATGCGACAGACAGACAGGTCGAACAACTCGCCAAGTCGTCTTATGAGGCTGTGGGGTCGTCATTTGCCCCGGGTTTTGCTGCGGTCTGGACTCTGCAGGCGATCACATCCTGTCTGGATGGTATTGCTGACCGAGCAGGTGTCAACTCTGAAGTCCTGGCGCTTACAGAGAGGGCAAAAGCCTATGCAGATTACGCTAGGACGGCGTCTCTGGAGACTGCCACTCGCTCAGCTGTGGCTTCGGCCAATGCGATAGCGATCCGCAGATTGTTGTGGCTACGTCTATGGGACTAGATGCCACGTCAAAGAAGATTCTGCAGAATCTTCCCTTCTCTGGTGACAGGCTGTTTGGTGCCGAGCTGGACAAGTTGATCAAAGACTCGTCGGAGTCCAAGATTCCACAGAACAGACCTAAGCCTAGGTATACTGTGAAGAGGAACCCTAAACAGTGGTCCTTTCGTCCCAGCGCACAGCCGTCATCCTCCTCCGCTCGCGCGGACCGTGGGGCCAAGACTTCTCAGCAGTGGCGTCCCAAGAGTCGCCAGAAGAAGTCGGCAGGTACAACAGCTGCCGCTCCCAAAACCACTTCCGCATGACTCGCTCTCTCTTCCTGCCTCCCCACAGGTTGGGGGTCGCCTGTCTCTATTTCAAGACGAATGGCGACTCCACATCCAAGATCAGTGGGTCCGAGACGTAGTCTCAAGAGGATACAGGATAGAGCTGTCATCACAACCCTCACACCGATTCCATCGGTCTGTTCCATCTCCAGAAAAGGCTCAGGCTTTTTATCTGGTGTTGGAGGGACTCCGCAGAGACGGAGTGGTGGTCCCAGTGCCCACTGGGGAGAGGTTCAGGGGTTTTTACTCCAACCTCTTTATCGTCCCGAAGAAGGACGGCTCCTTCCGCCCGGTTCTGGACCTCAAGCTGTTCAACCGCCACGTGTTGGTTCGGAAGTTCCGCATGGAATCCCTGCGCTCCGTGATCGCGGCTGTGTCGCAGGGCGACTTCCTAGCGTCCATAGACATCCGCGACGCTTACCTTCACGCGCCCATTGCACCGTCTCATCAACGATGGTTGAGATTCGCGGTGGGGGAGGAGCACTTCCAATTCGTGGCGCTGCCTTTCGGGTTGGCCTCGGCCCCCCGGGTGTTCACGAAAGTGATGGCATCAATGATGGCCTTACTGCATGCGCAGGGACACGCCGTTATCCCTTATTTAGACGACCTGCTGGTCAGAGCGCCATCGGAACACCTGTGTCAGCGGAGCCTGCAGGCAACCATGCAGTCTCTAGAGCAGTTCGGGTGGCTTCTCAACATCCAGAAATCCACCCTGGTTCCAACCCAGTCACTGACGTATCTGGGCATGGACTTCCATACGAACTCTGCTCTAGTGTCCCTACCACGAGCCAAACAGCTGGCCATCCAGTCAGGAGTGCAAGATCTCCTCAGATCACCTCATTCATCCCTGCGGGTATTGATGAAGCTGGTGGGACGCATGGTGGCAGCAATAGAGGCGGTGCCATTCGCACAGTTTCGCCTCCGTCCTCTGCAACTGGAAATCCTCCAGAGGTGGGACAAGAGGACGTCCTCTCTGAATCAGCTGGTGGTCCTCTCCCAGCCGACCAGGGATGCTCTACAGTGGTGGCTTCAGCCGAATCACTTGTCGAAGGGACGATCCTTCCTGAAGCCATCGTGGTTAGTGGTGACCACCGACGCCAGTCTGAGGGGCTGGGGAGCGGTGTTCTTACACCACAGAGCTCACGGTCTCTGGACACGTTCAGAGGCGGCGTTGCAGGTCTATCTGGCTCTCCTGGCCTTTCGAGTGTTTCTATCCGGACAACCGATTCGGGTTCAGTCCGACAATGCGACGACTGTCGCCTATATAAATCACCAAGGAGGAACCAGGAGTGCACAGGCCCTGGCGGAAGTCCACCGCATTCTATCATGGGTGGAAGCCAACAACTGCTTGATGTCCGCAGTCTACATCCCAGGTGTCGAGAATTGGGAGGCAGATTACCTGAGCCGACAGGGGATGGACGCCGGAGAATGGTCTCTCCATCCGGACGTCTTCCGGGACATCTGCATCAGATGGGGGACCCCGGATGTGGATCTGATGGCCTCCCGGCTGAATCATCAGGTGCCACAATACATGGCGAGATCGTGGGACCCTCAATCTCTGGGGGCAGATGCTCTAGTCCTGAGTTGGTCAGATTTTCGCCTGCCATATGTTTTCCCGCCTCTGGCACTGATGCCCAAGGTCCTGTGGAAAATCAAAACAGAATGTCACACAGCCATTCTAGTGGCTCCGGATTGGCCGAGGAGGTCCTGGTATCCGGATCTGTGGCAACTGTCCGGCGGACACCGGTGGGCTCTTCCAGACCGCGCAGATCTTCTCGCGCAGGGCCCCTTCTTCCGCACCAATTCCAGGGCCCTCAGATTGACTGCATGGCTCTTGAGGCCTGGCTCTTAACATCCAGGGGTTTCTCTCCTGCGGTGGTTTCCACCATGAACCGAGCTAGACGGCCCACGTCACGGAAGATTTACCACAGAACGTGGAAGGTCTTTTTCGCCTGGTGCTCCTCTAGGGGACATGCACCTTGGCCTTTATCGATCCCGACCCTGTTGGCTTTTTTGCAGTCAGGTTTGGAGTTGGGCCTTTCCCTCAGTTCTCTGAAGGGTCAGGTATCAGCGCTGTCTGTATTGTTCGACAGGCGCTTGGCGCTCCTCCCAAAGGTTCGTCAATTCCTCCAAGGGGTATCTCGTGTGGTTCCGCCGTATAGGCGACCTCTGGACCCTTGGGATCTCAACATGGTCTTGGCGGCTTTACAGAAACCACCTTTTGAACCATTAAGAGAAGTCTCTCTCTCTTATTTGTCACAGAAAGTGGTCTTTCTGGTGGCGATTACGTCCCTGAGACGGGTCTCTGAACTGGCGGCACTGTCGTGCAAGTCACCTTTTCTGGTGGTTCACCAAGACAAGGTGGTGTTGCGCCCGCGGGCGGAATTTTTACCAAAAGTGGTTTCCACTTTTCATTTGAACCAGGAGATTGTTCTCCCATCATTTTGTCCCGCTCCTGTTCATCAGGTTGAGCGCGACCTCCACACTCTGGACCTCGTACGGGCTGTACGCATTTATGTGTCCAGAACTGCCTCCTTCCGGAGTTCGGACTCCTTGTTCGTACTGACGGCGGGTCGCTGTAAGGGGTCAGCGGCGTCAAAATCAACCTTGGCCAGATGGATCAAGGCACCCATTCAAGAGGCTTACCGTTCTTCTGGTTTGCCTCTTCCGGTAGGCTTGAAGGCGCACTCGACCAGAGCTGTCGGTGCCTCCTGGGCTTTGCGACATCGCGCCTCTGCTCTACAGGTGTGTCAGGCGGCCACTTGGTCCAGTCTGCACACATTCTCTAAGCACTATATGGTGCATGCCCATGCCTCTGCGGATGCAAATTTGGGCAGGCGGGTCCTCCAGGCGGCGGTTGCCCACCTTTGAGGGGGACCGCGTATGCAAACGTCTGTTGAGGAACTTTTTTTCCCGCCCTGGGGTATTGCTTTAGGACATCCCCATTGTCTGGGTCTCCCATTATGATGATCAGAAAAAAGAGAATTTTGTTTACGTACCATAAATTCTTTTTTCTTGAATCATCAATGGGCAGACCCACCAGTGTTCCGTTTTTATGTTACGGTTGATCTGTCTCCTGTTGGGACAGTTTATCCGGGTTGTTGAGCCGTCTGTTCACGGTGTCTTCCCCGAGATTTTCGGGTGTGGTTTTTTTCTGTTGTCTCCTCGCAGCTTATGGACCAAACTGAGGATATTCCCTGCGGTAGGGGTTTATAAGCGGAGGGGGCGGTGTCTACAGATCTTGTAGTACCTAGTGTGGCCTCCGGAGGGCAGTGCCCTAAACCCCATTGTCTGGGTCTCCCATTGATGATTCAAGAAAAAAGAATTTACGGTACGTAAACAAATTCTCTTTTTTTCCTCCGGTTTTGCTGCAGACAATGGCAAAAATGCAGGAAAAACGCAGCAGTAAAAATGCGCAACAAAACGTGATAAAACAGCAAGACCTGAACGCAGCAAATCTCCTGGCAAGGACTCTAGGATCCTTGAAACCAGGACCGGTTTTGCTGCGTTCAGGACTGCAGGAAAAACTTCCTGTGGGCACATACCCTTATACGAGCTATACACTAACTACTTTACATTGTATCAAAGTGTCATATCCTTCGTGTTGTCCCATTAAAAGATGTAATAAAATATTTACAAAAAAATGTGAGGGGTGTACTCACTTTTGTGATATACCATATATCAATCTTGTCATCTCACCCTGTTCTATAACATGTTGACAGGTTCTCTTTAAATTACATATGAAGGATGGCTTTTACTGAAGATGTGGAGAAAAGGGTATGTTCACTTCCATCAAATAAGGAGTACATTTTCCTACAGCAGAAATTCACAGGCGCTGTGGATGTGAAAACCACAGTATGTCAAAATATGCTGTGGATTTTACTCTGCAGTGCAAAGAGGGGAACTTGTGACAAATCTGCAACTCTATGTAATGAAATCTGAAGTGGACTGATTGTGTGCACATATCCAATCTACTTACATAATCGTGCTGTCCTGTGTTCCATCCACTTTCAGTATGTCCTCCTATCACATGCAATCCACTTTTGCTGCGACAGCCATGCATACACACCCAAGTGATTAGTGTGCAAATATGGCGCCTGTTTTCCGTGGTGCCAACAACCGAAGCAGACGTTGCATCGGCAGTGCATTGCACACCGACCCCAGCCCCTCGCATACCGATCGTAGCCCTGCAGCATCTTCCCGCTGCTCACAGCCGGCAGGAAAGTCCAAGGCTCTCTGGCCTGTGCAGGAGGAGTTTGTGTGCATGCGCCTTCTGGTGGCTGAAGTAACAATGGCAGCCTGGAGCAGTGGAACATCTCGGCATCACTGACCAAGGGGAAAAGACACACACACACACCACACACACATATACGTGCACATATAGACACACACACACACACATATAGACACACACAGACAGATTAACACACACAAATATATATACACACACAGATTAACACATACACATATACAAACATACACAGACATATATATACATATACATGTAGAGTTAAACTGATAATTATGGTATTATTCCTGTAATGTGTAATCCTTGGCTACACACAATAGCCGTGTAATGTGTGTCCATGTGTGTTCTATATACCCTCTATTCACCCTGGTGGCTTCCTTTTGTTATGTCCCCTGCACTTACCCCCAATCCATTTGGTTGTGCATTTCAGTAAAATAACTTTCTCTTTCGCCTCATTAGGGACACAGGATGATGGGTTATAGCATTCTGCTACTAGGAGGTGACACTAAGCAATCAAAAGAAGAAGCACAGTGGCTCCTCCCAGCAGTATATAACCCCCTGACTGGCACAGTCTAACCAGTTTTTTGCTTAGTGTCTTAGGAGGCAAGACACTGTTTTGTTAGATTGTTATTTTTTACTATTTTTGTGGTACCGCTCCCCAGACCCCTCAGTTGGGGATTCTGGGTTGTAGCTGATGATTATCGGACCGCTGCACCATTCCTTCACGGACCCCACAGTTGGGGCTCTGTGTTACAGTGATGGCAGGCTCCTGCAGCATCCCTCCCCAGACCCCACAGTTGGGACTTTGGGTTGTAGGAGGTATCCCTTGGGCCACTAGCCTGTTTTTCCTGGCCGCAGCAGCTATAACATGGATACAGCTGCATGGGATGACTGGTCCGCTCTCCTGTCCCTTAGAGGGCTAAAGGAGGAGAGCCATAAGTTATGAGGCAGCGCTGCGTGTCCCCTGAAGTGTTTTGTGCCTTGCGGTGTCTTTTTGCGGAGTGCTCCGCGCCTGACCCTGCTGACAAGTGGCCGCCATTATTAATTTAGTCCCCGGCTTCGGCCTGCTCTGGAAGGTCTCCTCCTCTAGTGACGATGCGCTCCTTCGGGACCACCCCTGGCCTTCGTTTCTGGCCAATGGTATTGGGCTGTGGCAGGCATCATGGGAGGGGGTGTGGCTTTCCTTTCCCCGCTCCTACTCCGCTCTTTTGGCGCCATTCCTTCACTTCAGACGCCATTGCAGCAGCACAGGATGCCATTGCAGCAGCACAGGATGCCAGGGGGACGCAGGACTCGAGCGATTCGCTTCTAGCCTCTCAGGTGAACTGGGCACAGCGGTATTTGACACCGCAATAGCCCTAGGCGGCGGTGGTTAACAGCGCAGTAGCTCCTGCCTCATTATTACTTCCCTCTGCACTGTAGTGTGTAGTTCTGGGTGCAGCAGGAGAGGAAAGCTGCATGATGCCGGGCAGCAAGGGCAAGAAGGCACCTTAGGCCTTTAATGTTTATTATGCTTTTTGCACAGCATGCAAGGCTGCGCTGCCCTGCGGATGCTCGACCCCGCTGTGCCAGGCCTGTGCCTCTGAACCCCCTCAGTCTATTGTCTCTGACTCTGGTCAGGCACCCACTGAAGTAGAGGTGTCTGCTACCAGATCTGCTACTCCGGGATGGGCAGTTACTCTGTCACAATCCATGAGCCAGGCTATACAGCAGCTCTCCGAGACACTGCTCCGGGTGGTGCAACCACGTTCATTGCCCTCAGACCAGCATGGCCAATTAGAGGAGGGTTCTGACCATGAGGAGTCTCATTTCCCTTGGTCAGGCGGGTAGGAAGAGATCCCGGACAGGCTCTTCCTCAGCCCCATCTCAGGGCTCCATGACCTCTCCTATGCGGAGTAGGTCTCGTGATTCTCACTCTTTGGGTGAACTTCACGAATCTGAGGTGGATCCGGATCAGGGTGAATCCTTTGACGCCACCTCCTCTGATACTCTTGCTATGGTGGACGACCAGGTGTCGGACGTTAATCAGGCCCTGTCAGTGGCAGATCCTGCTCTGGTGTCGTCCTCGGATCATGTGATCTCGTTCAAGAGGCCTGAGAGACCTCAGAAGGTTTTTTGTGATCATTCAGAGAGATCCAGGAACTCTTACAAAAACACTGGGCTTATCCGGATAAGAGGTTCGGTAATCATAAGGCTATTGCTGCCCGTTAACCCTGTTTGCCAACTGTGGCAAAGGCGTGGTCGGATTCTCCGACCGTGGACCCTCCGGTGTCCCATTTGGCTTCTTATGGGGCTGTCACACGCGTCAATGTCGTCAGTGATCTGATCGCTAACGACATTGACGGATGATCGCTGGTGAGCTGTCACACAGGCAGACTCACCAGCGATCATTTTACCAGCGACATCGTGGAAATGATTTCTATATCGTTTCCACGATGTCTGCAGGCTGGTATTCAGGGTAAACTGCGGGTAATTAGGCAGCGCGCGCTGACTAGATACCCAATGTATACCTTAGTTATCAGCCTTCTCCGCTCACCGGCTGGTATCTAAGGTACACAGCTGGTAACTAGGGACATTCTTCCCTTGATGCAGCTAATTGTACTGCGGTGGCAGCGTCCAATTCTATCGCTATACGCCGGGCCCTCTGGCTTCGGGAGTGGAAGGTGGATTCAGCGTCCAAAAAGTCCTTCACTGGCATGCCATATGTAGGTGATCGTTTATTCGGAGAAAAGCTGGATAAGATGATCTCAGACGCCACGGGAGGTAAAAGCACCTAGCTTTCTCAACAGAAACCTAAACGTAGGTTCACCAAGGGTCAGCAGGCGAGATTCCGGTCCTTTCGGGACTCATCTGGGTGGTCGGTTTCCCGTTCGTCTCACCAGAATCGGACGCCGTGCACGGATAGGGGTTTCCAAATTCCCAATAAATCGGGTTCTACCTGGCAGTCCCGGAATAAACAGCCCAAGTCCAAGGAATCCGGGTCTCAGGTTCTGCTCTTCATGACTCGGCACCCCCGGAAGACACCTCCCAAGTGGGCGGCCGACTTTCCCGCTTTCGGCATGCTTGGCTCTCTGCTACAGACGATCAGTGGGTTCGGGAATTGGGGTCTTCCGGATACAACATAGAGTTTCATATCGCCCTCCCAGGAGATTTGTCTCTTCCCACCCCTCAAGATTGCCGGAAACAGCACACGCATTCTTCCAAGCAGTCAACTCTCTGCGGCGAATAATCAAGGTATCCAGATGATTGAGCGCTCCCAAGGAGATTAACCTTATGATAAGGACACTGACTCCTTTTTTCCTTCTTGGAGATTTATTTCAAATGGCTTCACAGTAGTAAACAGTCATAAAAGCATAATTAAAACAACGCGTTTCGGCTATAAATGTCATAAAATAGCCTTCCTCAGGTATATGACATATAAGGTAAATCTCCTTGGGAGCGCTCAATCATTTGGATACCTTGATTATTTGCTTCATTCCACGGGCTCATAGCTGGGAGTTCCGCTCTCTGGAGGATAGCAGCAGCATACCAAGGAGACAAAGACCCCTGTAAGACCCCCAGTGGGTTGATATGCGAAGAAACAAGACACAATAAAGGTGAGTTCTCTTGCCCAGTGTACTTCTGAGAAATATTGTACTTTTACATTTAGATCTGCGCCTGTTTTCTCGCTCCCCACCCTTCTCCTGACCTACAGCCTCGAGGTCTATTGTGTGCAACTCTCTGCGGCGGGCAGGAGTCATTGTACTAGTGCCTCTGGCCGAGCGGTTTCAGGGGTTCTATTCAAATCTAATCATCGTTTCCCAAAAAAGACGGCTCCTTCCATCCCATTTTGGGTTTGAAACGTCTAAACAAATTTGTGCGAATCCGACGTTTTCGGATGGAATCCCTCCGGTCCGTCATTGCGTCCATGCAGAAGGGGAGAGTTCCTCGCCTCTATAGATATCAGGGACGCTTATCTACATATCCCGATATCCGGTACTCACCAGAGGTTTCTGCGGTTCGCGGTGGGCAAGGATCATTATCAGTTTGTGGCTCTCCCCTTTGGGTTGGCAACTCCACCACGCGTGTTCACTAAGGTCATGGCTGCAGTAATGACCGTTTTTCACGGTCGGGGAGTGGCAAATCTACCTTATCTGGATGACCTTTTGGTCAAGGGTGAGTCATTCAGGGAATGCGAGGACAGTGTTCGTATCACAATGGACACGCTCTCACGACTAGGTTGGATTCTCAATCTGCAGAAGTCCTCTCCAGTTCCGAGCCGAAAACTCACATTTCTGGGGATGGTCCTGGACACATCCCAGGGATTGCTACTTCTTCCCCAAGACAAGGTTCAGTCTCGTCATTGTGCAGTCCGCGCACTTCTAAGCCCTCTTCCACATTCACTTCAATTTGCAATGCGAGTTTTGAGGAAAATGGTGGCGGCAATGGAGGCAGTGCCATTTGCTCAGTTGCATCTCGGCCCCTTACAACTGGATCTGTTATCGGCCTGGAATTGCAGCCTGTCCACCCTTCACTGGTTATTTCGTCCGTCAGTGGCAACGAGACGATCTCTTCGTTGGTGGTTGGTCCCGTCGTCTCTCTCCCGGGGGAGATTTTTCCTGCCGGTGCGGTGGAATGTTCTGACCACCGATGCCAACCTCCTCGGCTGAGGGGCGGTGTTCCGGAGCCACACGGCTCAGGGTCGGTGGACCCCAGAGGAGTCCTCTCTGCCCATAAATCTTTTGGAGATTCGGGCCATTTACCTGGCGTTGAAGAGTTTCCATCATCTCCTGATGGGTTGCCATGTTCGTATCCAATCGGACAACGCCATGGCGGTGGCTTATGTCAACCATCAGGGTGGGACGCGCAGCAGAGCAGCGATGCGAGAAGTAGAACCAATTCTCCATTGGGCCGAATCCTCGGGAGCTGTACTGTCGTCCGTGCACATTCCGGGGGTCGAGAACTGGGTGGCGGATTATCTCAGCCGTCAGGGGATTGCATCAGGGGAATGGGCTCTTCACCCAGATGTCTTCGCTCAGATATGCAGGTGCTTCAGGACTCCAGATGTGGATCTCATGGCATAACGGATGAATTCCCAGGTCCCCGACTTCTTTGCTCGATTCCGTGATCTCAGGGCTCTGGGAGCACATGCCCTGGTTCAGGACTGGACGCAGTTTCATCTCCTGTACATCTTTCCAGCTCTGGCCCTCCTTCCCAGAGTGGTCCAGAAAATCAGAACGGAGAGAGTGGCGGAGATATTATTCGCCCCGAACTGGCCCAGGAGGTCGTGGTACACCGATCTCGTTCAACTCGCCGCAGACGCTCCTTGGCAGTTGCCGGTTCATCCGAATCTTCTGTTACAAGGTCCGATTTGGCTTCAGAATTCTGGGGCTCTGCGTTTGATGGCGTGGCCCTTGAGACCAGAATTCTAACTCAAGCGGGGTTCTTGGATGGTGTTGCGCACACTATGGCGTGTGCGAGAAGACCTGTTTCCGCCCGGATATAACACCGGACTTGGAAGGTGTTTTTTGCCTGGTGTGAGTCAGTGCACGTTTCCCCTTTGCGCTTCTCGCTCCCGGCGGTTCTGGGGTTTCTCCAATCTGGTTTGGACAGAGGGTTTCTTTGACTTCCCTTAAGGGACAAGTCTCAGCATTATCTGTACTTTTTCAGCGCCGATTGGCCTCGAAACCTCAGGTCCGTACCTTTTTACAGGGTGTTGCTCGCATAGTCCCACTGTATAGGAGGCCTTTGGAGGCCTGGGATTTGAACCTGGTTCTGGAGTGTCTCCAGAAGCCACCTTTTGAACCTCTCGGGGAGGTTTCGTTGTGCCTGCTTTCTCAGAAGGTGGTGTACCTGGTGGCGATCACTTCCATTCGGAGAGTGTCTGAGCTGGCGGCGCTTTCTTGTAAAGCGCCATTTATCTCTTTTCACCAGGACAAGGTGGTATTGCTACTGGTACCATCCTTCATTCCTAAGGTGGTGTCCACTTTTCATTTGAACGAGGATATTATCCTTCCAAATTTCTGTCCGGCCCCTGTGCATCGTTTTGAAAAGGCTTTGCACACTTTGGACCTGGTACGTGCTCTCCGGCTTTACGTGTCTCGGACAGCGCCTTTCAGGAAGTTGGACACGCTGTTCATCCTTCCTGAGGGCGATCGTAAGGGGATGGCCACATCAAAAGCCACACTTACCAGGTGGATTAAGCTTACCATTCAGGAAGCATACTCTTTACGCAACTTGCTCATTCCATCAGGTTTGCATGCTCACTCCACACGTGCGGTGGGTGCCTCCTGGGCTATTCGGCACCAGACTACGGCTGAGCAGGTGTGCAAGGCAGCCACTTGGTCCAGTCTACACACCTTTGCAAAACATTATCGTGTACATACTCAGGCTTCAGCAGATGCGAGTCTGGGTAGACGCATTCTGCAGGCAGCGGCTGCTAGCCTGTAGACTGTGTTTCAGTTTGGGATGTTTTTTGTTCCCACCCAGGGACTGCTTTAGGACGTCCTATCGTCCTGTGTCCCCCAATGAGGCGAAGTAGAAAAGGAGAATTTTGTGTACTCACCGTAAATTCCTTTTCTCTTAGCCACTAATTGGGGGACACCGCACCCTCCCTGGGCCTGTTGGCCTTATTGAGTTGGTGTTTTTTTCTTCTTGAGTACCTGGTTGCCTTATTGGCTTATGTAGTTTTCCTCCTACTGCTTTAGCACAAAACTGGTTAGACTGTGCCAGTCGGGGTGTTATATACTGCTGGGAGGAGCCACTGTGCTTCTTCTTTTGATTGCTTAGTGTCGCCTCCTAGTGGCAGAATGCTATAACCCATTGTCCTGTGTCCCCAAATTAGAGCCTAAGAGAAAAGGAATTTACGGTGAGTACACAAAATTCTCCTTATTTCTTTGTATTATAGACGTGATTGTGTTTGTCTTTTCGTATATTTACACACTGTGAGACAGTGCGGGGGATCATATGCAAGGGGCGCTATGTCTCCCCCAGAATGCACACTGTCACATATTGAGCCCGGTATAGGGTGTAGGAAAGAGGCACGGTCCACTCCCTCTGCTCCAGGTCTTGCAGGTTTCCCTAGAAGGAGACACAGGGTTAAAAGCATATTTAGGAGACAGGGCGGGCTTCCCTGTGGACAGTTTTGGACTGAAGCTGAAGCATCTATCGACTGGACAGGTCAAGAGCTCCAGGGGCCATGTGAGGTAATAACACTGCCTAGCCTGGGAGGGCTGGGAGCTCGGTGCAACCTCAGCCAGAGAGCTCATAACCGGAAGGGACTGGGTTACTATCTGTGAACTGTATCCATTGTACCCGGCTGCGACCCGGATTCCGGCATCTTGTGCCACCACTGTGTTTTTCAGCAATAAATCCGGGTACTGTAGGAACTACTACCGGGCTCCACGTTTTTCCTGTCTTGCAATCCCGGCGCTGGCCCACAACACACATACATGCCCATACATGCACACACATACCATATTTTTCAGACTGTAAGAAGCACTCGGGCAGCACGGTGGCTCAAGTGGTTAGCACTGCAGCCTTTGCAGCATTGGGGTCTTGAGGTCCTGGGTTCAATTCCCACCAAGGACACTTAGGACAACCTCTGCAAGGAGTTTGTATGTTCTCCCTTGCTTGCATGGGTTTCCTCCGGGCACTCCGGTTTCCTCCCACATTGTAAAGACATACTGATAGGATGTTTAGATTGTGAGCTCCAAGAGAGACAGCATCACTGATGTATGTAAAGTGCTATGGAATTAATAGCGCTATATACCGTATTTTTCGCTTTTTAAGACGCACTTTTGCCTCCCCCAAACTGGGGGGGTAAAAGGGGGTGCGTCTTAAAAAGTGGATGTGAAAAAATAAGCAATTAAAAAAAAAATTAAATATTATTGGGGGTGTGTGTGTGCGCCTGCTGAGTGGGGTGCCAGAGGCAGCTTCCGTGGGTTGAGGGGCACAGCTGCACTACTGGAGCTGCAGGGGATGACCGACGGTAGCGAGCGGTGTGCGCCGCCATATTCTCTTTACCTGGCTGCATTCACTAAGCAGTGTGCAGCCGGCTGGTAGAGGTAGAGACTCCAGAATGGCCGCAGGTCTCCTTTATGGCCGCGGCCATTTTGTTGAAGTCTTTCCTCACTGGCTGCACAGTTCGTAATACTAGTGAATGCAGCCAGCCAAAAGAAACATGGCGGCGCCCACCGCTTGCTGCCACCTCTCATCCCACGGTACTCCGCTCCTGCACCCGTGCCCCGCTGCAGCGACGGCCCTGCTCCTGTGCTTCTCACTCTCCTGAACCTGCCTCTGGACCCCCACTCACCAGCCGCATGTCAGTAAGCCATTGGGGTCCTGGGGGGGGGGGGGGATGGAGAAGAGGCATATACACAAAAGGGGCAATACACAGGATGGGGACATATATACAAGATGGGGGGGTCATAGTTTCAGGATGGGGGGTCATATATAAAGGATGGGGGGCATAGTTTCAGGATGGGGCATATACACAGGTTGGGGGGCATATACACAGGTTGGGGGGCATATACACAGGTTGGGCGGCATATATACAGGATGGGGGCATATATACAGATTGGGGAACATATAGATAAGATGGGGGAATGTATATGCCAGAATGGGGTATATATACAGGATGGGGGGCCGTATTTACAGCATGGGGACATGTATGCCATGATGAGCGATATGTATACCAGGATGGGGACATATATATAGTATGGGGATATATATACCAGGATGAGGGACATGTATACCAGAATGGAGGGGACATATATACCGGAATACCAGGATGGGGGGGTTTATGTACCAGGATGAGGGACATATATACTGATTTGTAAGACGGACACTGGCATTATAAGATGGACCCCATTTAACATTAAAAACAATTTATTTTCTCTTTTCCTTCACCAAATTTGGGGGTGCGTCTTATAATCAGGTGCGTCTTATAATAATATAATAATATTTATTCATTTACCGTATTTTTCGCTTTATAAGACGCACCCAGATTTTAGAGGAGAAAAATAGCAGGGAAAAGATAAGCAAAAAATGTGCTTATATTGCACTGTTATGGGGGAAGAAGGGGGGGGTTGTGCTGCTGACACTGTTATGATGGTAATGTCCCCATACTGGGCCCCTTCCAGGTAATATATGTCCCCCCATTCTGGTATATCATCCCCCATCCTGGATATGGCACCCCCCATCCTGGATATGGTCCCACTACTTTACTCACACAAAAATAATACACGGTGTAACTTACCTGTCCGCCGCTCCCCTCCGTCTCCCCTCTGCAGCATCGCCCATCTTGCTTCCTTTCTGTGCTTGGCGGCATCCGATTATGTGATTGGGGCTCACAGCGATCCATCCATTATAGTCCGAAAAATATGCATACATACTCATACATGCGCGCGCACCACACACACACACACACACACACACACACACACACACACACACACACACACACACACACACACACATTGTACATACACACATACAGTCACACACATACAATATACACCCACACAAATACATACTGTGATGTGCCAACCGGCTATTTTGAAAGAGGCAGGTATGTATCGCACAGACAAAAGTGTGCTGCAATCTAAATCCAGGATGTTTTGCTGGGACATGTTGATCCACAAGCCTTTATAGTTGTTTAGGGCTGGATTTAGGGCTGGCCATCCACATTCATTGTCATTGCCAGCGAAGGTAACACCAGGCAGCAATGTTTGGCAGCCAGTAGCTGCTTGGTTTAACTGCGGTGATAAAAGAAAATACAGCAAAGCCTTACACAATTTTTACCAGGAAATTAAGCACTTTATTATTAATAAAAAAAAAACAGGTTTCTAACTACAAATACATTTATTTACATGTATTGGGAGGGAGCATGTGGGGAGAGAGACACAGCAGACAGGAAGAGATCACATGGGGGAAAGACAGTCGCCGCCCATAGAGCCCGCCCCCATCATGATGTCACCGTCTTCTTGACGCGATGGCATCATGCCCAAATCCAGTTCCTGGATAAGCAGCTTTAAGCAATTAGCAATTATGACGTAAGCATACAAGTGCATCTCAATAAGTTAGAATATCACCAGAAAGATACCGTATATACTAGTGTATAAGCCGAGTTTTTCAGCACAAAAAATGTGCTGAAAAGTCCCCCCTCGGCTTATACACGAGTCATACAGCGGTACCCAGTGGTATACAGGGCCCCCCCTTGCTTGTGGCACACCTGTAAAGGAAGACATCATTATACTTATCGTGTCGCTGCCGCCGCCACTCTGTCACCGCCACCACGCTATTCCGGGTCTTCATTCTTCCTTCTCCGGCGCACAGGAAATGATGTCATTGTCTGTGCGCCGGAGCAGGAAGCTTGAAGACCCGGAGGAGCGCGGTGGCGGTGAGAGAGCGGAGATAGCGGCGGCGGCAGCGACACGATAAGTATAATGATGTCTTCCTTTACAGGTGTGCCACAAGCAAGGGGGACCCTGTATACCACGGGGGGTGGGGGGCTGTATACCGCTGGGTACCGCTGTATACAGCTGGGGCTGCTGTATACACAGCTGGGGCCCTGTACACCACTGATGGGGGGGTGGGGGGTAGCTATATACCACTGGGGCTGCTGTATGTGCTGCTGGGGCCTGTATATACCACTGGGGAGGCTGATTTATACCACTGGGGCTGCTGTATATACTGCTGGGGCCTGTATACTACCACTGGGGTGGCTGCTGTATACTACCACTGGGGAGGCTGCTGTATACTACCACTGGGGGGCCTTTATACCACACTGCTGGGGGCTGTATACCTGTGCTGGGGTCCACCCTCGACTTATACACGAGTCAATAGGTTTTCCCAGGTTTTGGGGGCAAAAGTAGGGGGGTCGGCTTATACACGGGTCGGCTTATACACGAGTATATACGGTAATTTTAATTCAGTAATTTAATACATAAAGTGAAACGTATATAATATCCACTGTAGGGATTTGCTCACTGCTAGCGTGTTGAGGAATACGTACGTTGTTGCGGAATTGAGGCAAACAGGCATAATTTTCAGCAAGACAAAGTCCAGCAGTTTATTAATTCAGAATTTGCATATAGTGCACAGTTCATTTACATTACATCAACGGAACATGATCGACATACCCGTCTGTCCCAATGGCAGGTGCGTACACATGGCGTATTACATCTAGTCCATTAGTGTCCCTTGACCTCTTAGTCTGTTACAGTGTCTCAATGAAGGCAGCACAACCTCCACTCACTGACTTCAGTCCAGAAGTCCTGAGAACAGAGAGATACTTTAGGCTCTCCACACATCCCTGGTCTCCTCATCACGTGCCTTGCAGGACACCAACCACTTCCAAGCATTCCATCCAGGTGCCTTTCAGGACAATGGCTGCTCCAAGCACTGAGCGAGACCCAGTCCTCCTAGGAACTAGCAGAGCTATCTCAAGCTCTGCACACATGGATCCTCCACCATCTGCTGCAAACAAGAAAACAGGACCTTTTCTGACATAATAGAACTTGTGACCAGGAGAGAGTCAGCTTGTGTCCAATGTGACACACCCATGAGAGGATTTAGCTTTGCCAGACACAACCCTGGATTTTCAATCACCTGCAGTCTAGCACATGTAATGTATTACTGAAACATGCTGAACTTCAAGTTCCAGCATAGATATTTGCAATGCAGCGAGCTGCTGCATCACAATACTCATTACAGAAATAAACACTTGAAATAAATCACTCTGTTTGTAAATATTAATGTTTATGGCTTTCAGCCAAGAAAACCCAAAAGTCATTATCTCAAAAATCTAGAATAGTATATAAGACCAACTGAAAAAATTATTAACTCATAAGTGTTGGCTTAGTCAGGGCTCCTTTTGCATGAATGACTGCATTAATGCGGCGTGGCATGGAGGCAATCCACCTGTGGCAATGCTGAGGTGTTATGGAAACCCAGGTTGCTAGGATAGCAACCTTCAGCTTGTCTGCATCGTTGGATCTGGCGTCTCTCATCTTCATCTTGACAACACCTCATAGATTCTCTATGGGGTTTAGGTCAGGTGCATTTGATAGCCAATCAAGCACAGTAATACTGTGGTTATTAAACCAGGTATTGGTACTTTTGACATTGTGGCATGTGCCAAGTCCTGCTGGAAAATTACATTTCCATCTCCAAAAAGCTTTTTTTGGCAGAGGGAAGCCTGAAGTTCTCTAAAATGTCTTTGTAGATGGCTGCACTGACTTTGGCCTTGATAAAACACAGTCGACCTACACCAGCAGATGACATGGGTACCCAAGCCATCACTGATTGTAGAAACGTCACACTAGATCTTAAGTAGCTTGGATTGTCTGTGTCTCCCATTCTACCTCCAGACTCTGGGACCTTGATTTCCAAATTAATAGCAAAATGTACTTTTATCTAAAAACAACAATTTGGGACACTGAGCAACAGTCCAGTTCTTTTTCTCCTTGGCCCAGGTAAGACACTTGTTTAGTTATCTATCAGTCATGAGTGGCTTGAAACAAGGAATGCGACAGATTGTAGCCCATGTCCTGAATATGTCTGTGTGGGGTGGCTCTTGAAGCACTGACTCCAGCAGCGTCCACTCATTGTGAATCTCCCCAAAAGTTTTGAATGGCCTTTTTTTTTTAACAATCCTTTCAAGGCTGCAGTTATCCCAGGATGCTTTTATGCACCTTTTTCTACCACACTTTTTCCTTTGTGTCCACTCAACTTTCTATTAATATGCTTGGATACAGCACTCTGTGAACAGCCAGCTTCTTTAGCAATGACCTTTTGTGGTTTAACCTCCTTGTGGAGTGTCAATGACTGCCTTCTGGACATCTGTCAAGTCAGCAGTCTTCTCCATGCTTGTGTAGCCTGCTGAACCAGACTGAGGGACCATTTTAAACGCTTATTAAGCCTTTGCATGTGTTAATTAATCTAATTTTCTTAGATAATGGCTTTTGGGTTTTCATTGACTGTAAGCCATAATCCTCAACATTAACAGATATGAACAATTGAAATGGATCACTCTGTAATGACTATATAATATGTGTCTCACTTTTTGTATTGAATTACTGAAATAGATTATCTTTTTGATGATATTTTAATTTGAGATGCACTTGTATATAAAAACATTATAAAAATCCTGTTTATCATAAACAAAATGTTAAAAAATAAATTTATTACAAGAGAGGCAGTATTTATAGAGAAAACTGGCATAGATATATATTTGGTATAAAAAATATATGGGGATTATAAGATATTTACATTCTAACCTTCTTTATATACAAAGTGGATAACAAAAAGGTCCATTCTCTGAGTGTATATACAGTTGTGGCTAAAAGTATTGACACCCCTGCAATTCTGTCAGATAATACTCAGTTTCTTCCTGAAAATGATTGCAATCACAAATTCTTTTGTGTTTTTTCATTGAAGACAAAATAAATGAAGATAATAATGCCAAAGAGAATGAAGCAAAAAGCAAAACATTGATCATTTCCCACAAAACTCCAAAAATGGGCCAGACAAAAGTAAGAGTATCGCGAGATTACTCGGTACTCGCCGAGTACCGAGATATTTGTGCGAGTACCGAGTAGTGACAAGCATACTCGCTCATCCCTAATAGGTATTACTTGTTCTGCCATGCAAAGTTGGAACAAAGTAATATTTATCTCTTTAGAAGCTCAGGCAAATTCCCCATTTCCATTTCCACTGAATTTAAAACATGTAACTTGCTAAAATGAGTTCATAATCACAAATGCGCTGAGGTTACATCTTCTGGCTCCATTATGGATCGTTAAAATAGAACCCCTACATAAAAGATTTGTCGAATGAGGAAACAAAGAATGCTAAATGTATCTCATGGGCTAACATACAAAAAATAAATAACTAAAAAGAATGAACCTGTAACATAACTAATTTTACCATCCACAGATTGAAATCCACACCTGTGACCATTTTGAAAGGGGCCAAGTCTCACGTGACTATCTTTACACGAGCAGAATTGAATAAGAAGCTCAGTGATAAGGAGAAGACCGTAGCATGTTATTATCTTCAAGCTGTTATTATCTACTAGCTGTGAGCCCGATGCAAATGCATCGGGATTCTAGAGCGTGCATTAATTTGATTATAGTAGTTATAGCTGTTAGCCTGATGCAAATGCATCGGGTATCTAAAATATGTTTATTGTTTTTTTAAAGTTTTTTAAATAATAATCGCATCATCAATAGCAATAATATAAGCCATAGCATTATTATTAGCAGTAATAGCAGTATTAATAGCATTATTAGCAGTATTATGAGCATTAATAACAGTATTAATAGCATTAATAGCATTATTATTAGCATTAATAGCATTATTAATAGCATTATTAGCATTAATAATAGCATTAATAACATTATTAATAGCATTGATAGCATTATTATTAGCATTAATAGCATTAATAATAGCATTATTAGCATTAATAATAGCATTAATAACATTATTAATAGCATTAATAGCATTATTATTAGCATTAATAGCATTAATAATAACATTATTAGCATTAATAATAGCATTAATAACAGTATTAATAGCATTAATAGCATTATTAATAGAATTAATAGCATTATTATTAGCATTAATAGCATTAATAGCATAATTAATAGCATTAATAGCATTAATAGCATTATTATTAGCATTAATAGAATTATTATTAGCATTAATAGCATTAATAGGATAAATATTAGCATTAATAGCATTAATAGCATAATTAATAGCATTAATAGCATTATTAATAGCATTAATAGCATTATTATTAGCATTAATAGCATTAATAATAGCATTATTAGTATTAATAATAGCATTAATAACATTATTAATAGCATTAATAGCATTATTATTAGCATTAATAGCATTAATAGCATTATTATTAGCATTAATAGCATTAATAATACCATTAATAGGATAAATATTAGCATTAATAGCATTAATAGCATAAATAAGAGCATTAATAGCATTATTAATAGCATTAATAGCATTATTATTAGCATAAATAGCATTATTAGCATTAATAATAGCATTAATAACATTATTAATAGCATTAATAGCATTATTATTAAAATTAATAGAATTAATAATAGCATTATTAGCATAAATAATAGCATTAATAACATTATTAATAGCATTAATAGCATTAATAGTATTATCAATAGCATGAATAGCATTATTAATAGCATTAATAGGATTATTATTAGCATTAATAGCATTAATAATAGCATTATTAGCATTATTAATAGCATTAATAACATTATTAATAGCATTAATAGCATCATTATTAGCATTAATAGCATTAATAATAGCATTATTAGCATTATTAATAGCATGAATAACATTATTAATAGCATAAATAGCATTATTATTAGCATAAATAGCATTAATAATAGGATTATTAGCATTAATAATAGCATTAATAACATTATTAATAGCATTAATAGCATTATTATTAGCATTAATAGAATTAATAATAGCATTATTAGCATTAATAATAGCATTAATAACATTATTAATAGCATTAATAGCATTATTATTAGCATTAATAGCATTATAATTAGCATTAACAGCATTAATAATACCATTAATAGGATAAATATTAGCATTAATAGCATTAATAGCATAAATAATAGGATTAATAGCATTATTAATAGCATTAATAGCATTATTAATAGCATTAATAGCATTATAATTAGCATAAATAGCATTAATAATAGGATTATTAGCATTAATAATAGCATTAATAACATTATTAATAGCATTAATAGCATTATTATTAGCATTAATAGAATTAATAATAGCATAATTAGCATTAATAATAGCATTAATAGCATTATTAATAGCATTAATAGCATTATTATTAGCATTATTATTAGCATTAATAGCATTAATAATACCATTAATAGGATAAATATTAGCATTAATAGCATTAATAGCATAAATAATAGGATTAATAGCATTAATAGCATAAATAATAGGATTAATAGCATTATTAATAGCATTAATAGCATTATTAATAGCATTAATAGCATAATTATTAGCATAAATAGCATTAATAATAGCATTATTAGCATTAATAATAGCATTAATAACATTATTAATAGCATTAATAGCATTATTATTAGCATTAATAGAATTAATATTAGCATTATTAGCATTAATAATAGCATTAATAACATTATTAATAGCATTAATAGCATTATTATTAGCATTAATAGCATTAATAATAGCATTATTAGCATTATTAATAGCATTAATAACATTATTAATAGCATTAATAGCATTATTATTAGCATAAATAGCATTAATAATAGGATTATTAGCATTAATAATAGCATTAATAACATTATTAATAGCATTAATAGCATTATTATTAGCATTAATAGCATTAATAGTATTAATAGCATGAATAGCATTATTAATAGCATTAATGGGATTATTATTAGCATTAATAGCATTAATAATAGCATTATTAGCATTATTAATAGCATTAATAACATTATTAATAGCATTAATAGCATTATTATTAGCATTAATAGCATTAATAATAGCATTATTAGCATTATTAATAGCATTAATAACATTATTAATAGCATTAATATCATTATTATTAGCATAAATAGCATTAATAATAGGATTATTAGCATTAATAATAGCATTAATAACATTATTAATAGCATTAATAGCATTATTATTAGCATTAATAGAATTAATAATAGGATTATTAGCATTAATAATAGCATTAATAACATAATTATTAGCATTAATAGCATTATTATTAGCAGTAATATTATTATTAGCATTTTTTTTTTAATTATTATTTATTATTATTTGTTATTTATTTTTTAATTATGTTTTATTATATTTTTTTATAATTTTTTAATTATTTTTTAATTATTTTTGTATTATTAAATTTATTATTTAGGCTGAGAGGCAGTTGTCATTCAGGTGCGCTAAAGGGCTGATCTTATTAGCATATATTTTATTTTTTTATTATTATTTTTATTGAATTTGTTATTATTTTTAATTAATTTTTTTATTATTTTTTAATTCTTTTTTAATTATTTTTTTTATTATTTAATTTATTATTTAGGCTGAGAGGCAGTTCTCATTCAGGTCCGCAAAGGGCTGATCTTATTAGCATATATTTTATTTTTTTATTATTATTTTTATTGAATTTTTTATTATTTTTAATTATTTTTTTTTATTATTTTTTAATTCTTTTTTAATTATTTTTTTTATTATTTAATTTATTATTTAGGCTGAGACGCAGTTCTCATTCAGGTCCGCAAAGGGCTGATCTTATTAGCATATATTTTATTTTTTTATTATTATTTTTATAGAATTTTTTATTATTTTTAATTATTTTTTTTTATTATTTTTTAATTCTTTTTTAATTATTTTTTTATTATTTAATTTATTATTTAGGCTGAGACGCAGTTCTCATTCAGGTCCGCAAAGGGCTGATCTTATTAGCATATATTTTATTTTTTTATTATTATTTTTATTGAATTTTGTATTATTTTTAATTATTTTTTTTTATTATTTTTTAATTCTTTTTTAATGATTTTTTTTATTATTTAATTTATTATTTAGGCTGAGACGCAGTTCTCATTCAGGTCCGCAAAGGGCTGATCTTATTAGCATATATTTTATTTTTTTTATTATTATTTTTATTGAATTTTTTATTATTTTTAATTTTTTTTTTTTATTATTTTTTAATTCTTTTTTAATTATTTTTTTTATTATTTAATTTATTATTTAGGCTGAGACGCAGTTCTCATTCAGGTCCGCAAAGGGCTGATCTTATTAGCATATATTTTATTTTTTTATTATTATTTTTATTGAATTTTTTATTATTTTTAATTATTTTTTTTTATTATTTTTTAATTCTTTTTTTTATTATTTAATTTATATTTAGGCTGAGACGCAGTTCTCATTCAGGTCCGCAAAGGGCTGATCTTATTAGCATATATTTTATTTTTTTATTATTATTTTTATTGAATTTGTTATTATTTTTAATTAATTTTTTTATTATTTTTTAATTCTTTTTTAATTATTTTTTTTATTATTTAATTTATTATTTAGGCTGAGAGTCAGTTCTCATTCAGGTCCGCAAAGGGCTGATCTTATTAGCATATATTTTATTTTTTTATTATTATTTTTATTGAATTTTTTATTATTTTTAATTAATATTTTTATTATTTTTTAATTCTTTTTTAATTATTTTTTTTATTATTTAATTTATTATTTAGGCTGAGACGCAGTTCTCATTGAGGTCCGCCTTTGTTTTTTCCCATTGAAATGCATTAGCGGTGTGTCGGCGATTTTATGGCCGACCACCTGGTTCTATTTGTCGGCCCTAAAATCGCGGACACACCGCTAATGCATCTCTATGGGCAGTCAGCCCGATTTCGGATTGAACGGCGACCAATCAGAATTCGAGCTGACTTGCCCATAGACATGCATTAGCGGTGTGTCCGCGATTTTAGGGCCGACAAATAGAACCAGGTGGCCGGCCATAAAATCGCCGACACACCGCTAATGTATGTCAATGGGAAAAAAGACGGACCTGAATGAGAACTGAATGACGGGCTCTTCTGATTGGCTGAGGTCAGCGACCAATCAGAAGAGCCCTTCACATTTCATTGAGATACAATGGCGGATTGATCGTCCATTGTATCTTAATGTTAGTTGAAGAGGACGTCGGAGCTGGAAGTTGGCGGAAAGAAGACAGAAGATCCCCGGGGACGGACGAAGAGGCGGAAAGAAGAGAGAAGACCCCCGGGACCGGAGGAAGAGGACGCCTGGCCGGACGGACGATCAGATGACTTGAAGGCATGTAAGTGATCGACGGGGACGTTAGGGGACGGGTAGGGCCTTAGGTGTTAGGGAAAGCGGCGAGGCTTAGAGGGTAGGGGCTTAGGGCGGCAGGGGTTTAGGTGCGGCTTAGGGGGTAGGGGTAGGGGATTAGGTGCAGCTTAGGGGTTAGTGGCTTGCGGCGGCAGGGGTTTAGGTGCGGATGCGGGGTAGTGGCTTAGGGGGGTAGGGGGTTAGGTGCGGCTTAGGGGGTAGGGGCTTAGGGCGGCAGGGGTTTAGGTGCGGCTTAGGGGGTAGGGGTAGGGGATTAGGTGCAGCTTAGGGGTTAGGGGCTTGCGGCGGCAGGGGTTTAGGTGCGGATGCGGGGTAGTGGCTTAGGGGGGTAGGGGGTTAGGTGCGGCTTAGGGGGTAGAGGTAGGGGATTAGATGCGGCTTAAGGGGTAGGGGCTTGCGGCGGCAGGAGTTTAGGTGCGGATGCGGCGTAGTGGCTTAGGGCGGCAGGGGGTAGGGGGTTAGGTGCGGCTTAGGGGGTAGGGGCTTAGGGCGGCAGGGGTTTAGGTGCGGTTTAGGGGGTAGGGGTAGGGGATTAAGTGCAGCTTAGGGGTTAGGTGCGGCTTAGGGGTTAGGGGCTTGCGGCGGCAGGGGTTTATTTGCGGATGCGGGGTAGTGGCTTACGGCGGCAGGGAGTAGGGGGTTAGGTGCGGCTTAGGGGGTAGGGGCTTAGGGCGGCAGGGGTTTAGGTGCGGTTTAGGGGGTAGGGGTAGGGGATTATGTGCAGCTTAGGGTTAGGTGCGGCTTAGGGGTTAGGGGCTTGCGGCGGCAGGGGTTTATTTGCGGATGCGGGGTAGTGGCTTACGGCGGCAGGGAGTAGGGGGTTAGGTGCGGCTTAGGGGGTATGGGCTTAGGGCGGCAGGGGTTTAGGTGCGGTTTAGGGGGTAGGGGTAGGGGATTAGGTGCGGCTTAGGGGTTAGGGGCTTGCGGCGGCAGGGGTTTAGGTGCGGATGCGGGCTAGTGGCTTACGGCGGCAGGGGGTAGGGTCTTCGGCGGCGGGGTAGTGGCTTAGGGTTAGTGGCTTAGGGGTTAGGGCGGCAGGGGGTAGGGGCTTGCGGCAGAGGGTAGTGGGTGCGGCGGGGTAGTGCGGCAGGGGGTAGGGGCTTCGGCGGCGGGTAGTGGCTTAGGGGTTAGGGCGGCAGGGGGTAGTGGCTTCCGGCAGAGGGTAGTGGGTGCGGCGGGGTAGTGCGGCAGGGGGTAGGGGCTTCGGCGTCGGGGTAGTGGCTTAGGGGTTAGGGCGGCAGTGGGTAGGGGCTTGGGGTTGTGTGGCTTGGTTAGTGTACGCGTAGTGGCTTAGAGCGGCAGGGGTCTGTAGTGTACAGCGCGATGGTATACTACAGTCCCATGGCGCTTATGGTCATGGGACTGTAGTATACTATAGCGGTGTACACTACAGGAGTATGGGCTTCGGCTTCGGTGGCTTGGTTAGCGGTGTAGCGACTCGCAATGCCCGCTTCGCGGGCATTGCTTCGCTAGGCTGCAACGACTCGCAATGCCCGCTTTGCGGGCATTGCTTCGTGAGTCGCCTTGGCCGCTACGCGGCCACGGGGAGAGTCCAGGAGAAGCAGCTCGGACTCGCTAACCAAGCCACCGGAAGCAGTGCCGCTCCGACGGAAGTCGCTACGGCAATTATATAATAGATAACAATCTACCTAACCCATCTGAGGCCAAAAATCTAATGATAGGTTTAATTTAATTAACCAACTTAGCATATTGCTGATACATGCTGCTTCACCATATCTTATGTATTTTCTATGTTTTTCCTCTTATAGTTAAGAGACTGGGTTAAGAGGGAGAAATTAGATGTGGATGGGCAAGCCGTAACAGTGGTAAAAACAAAAAAATCTTTTGATACTGCAGGATGAGGATGAGCAGGTATAGTTGTGGCCAAAAGTATTGACACCCCTGCAATTCTGTCAGATAATACTCAGTTTCTTCCTGAAAATGATTGCAATCACAAATTCTTTGGAATTATTATCTTCATTTAATTTGTCTTCAATGAAAAAACACAAGAGAATGAAGCAAAAATCAAAACCTTGATCATTTCACACACAACTCCAAAAATGGGCCAGACAAAAGTATTAGCACCCTCAGCCTAATACTTGGTTGCACAACCATTAGCCAAAATAACTGCGATCAACCGCTTCTGGTAACCATCAATGAGTTTCTTACAATGGTCTGCTGGAATTTTAGACCATTCTTCTTTGGCAAACTACTCCAGGTCCCTGATATTTGAAGGGTGTCTTCTCCAAACTACCATTTTTAGATCTCTCCACAGGTGTTCTATGGGATTCAGGTCTGGACTCATTGCTGGCCACCTTAGAAGTCTCCAGTGCTTTCTCTCAAACCATTTTCTAGTGCTTTTTGAAGTGTGTTTTGGGTCATTGTCCTGCTGGAAGACCCATGACCTCTGATGGAGACCCAGCTTTCTCACACTGGGCCCTACATTATGCTGCAAAATTTGTTGGTAGTCTTCAGACTTCATAATGCCATGCACATGGTCAAGCAGTCCAGTGCCAGAGGCAGCAAAGCAACCCCAAAACATCAGGGAACCTCCGCCATGTTTGACTGTAGGGACCGTGTTCTTTTCTTTGAATGCCTCTTTTTTTCTCCTGTAATCTCTATGTTAATGCCTTTGCCCAAAAAGCTCTACTTTTGTCTCATCTGACCAGAGAACATTCTTCCAAAACGTTTTAGGCTTTCTCAGGTAAGTTTTGGCAAAGTCCAGCCTGGCTTTTTTATGTCTCTTGGTAAGAAGTGGGGTCTTCCTGGGTCTCCTACCATACAGTCCCTTTTCATTCAGATGCTGACAGATAGTACGTGTTGACACTGTTGTACCCTCGGACTGCAGACAGCTTGAACTTGTTTGGATGTTAGTCAAGGTTCTTTATCTACCATCAGCACAATCTTGCGTTGAAATCTCTCGTCATTTTTTCTTTTCCGTCCACATCTAGGGAGGTTAGCCACAGTGCCATGGGCTTTAAACTTCTTGATGACACTGCGCATGGTAGACACAGGAACATTCAGGTCTATGGAGATGGACTTGTAACCTTGAGATTGCTCATGCTTCCTCACAATTTGGTTTCTCAAGTCCTCAGACAGTTCTTTGGTCTTCTTTCTTTTCTCCATGCTCAATGTGTTACACACAAGGACACAGTAGAGAGGTTGAGATAACTTTAAATCACACTTGCAGCCAGTTGACAAGGATTAGTTATTGCTAACACCTGTTGGGTGCCACAGGTAAGTTACAGGTGCTGTTAATTACACAAATTAGAGAAGCATCACATGATTTTTCTAACAGTGTCAATACTTTTGTCCACCCCCTTTTTTATGTTTGGTGTGGAATTATATCCAATTTGGCTTGAGGACAATTCTTTTTGTGTTTTTTCATTGAAGACAAATTAAATGAAGATTGCATCACAAATCTTTGGTATTATTATCATTCTCAGGAAGAAACTGAGTATTATCTGACAAAATTGCAGGGGTGTCAATACTTTTGGCCACAACTGTAAAGGGTAAATTGTAGGTACAACAAAACAAGCTAAATGCAGTCATAAATACAGTGCGTTGTGAAAGTATTTGGCCACCTTGAACTTTTCAACCTTTTGCCACATTTCAGGCTTCAAAGATCAAGATCTAAATTATATTTTTTTTTGTGAAGAATCAACAAGTGGGACACAATCATGAAGTCGAAGGAAATTTATTGGATATTTTAAACTTTTTTAACAAATAAAAAACTGAAAAGTGGGGCGTGCAATATTATTCGGCCCCTTTACTTTCAGTGCAGCAAATTCACTCCAGAAGTTGTGAGCATCTCTGAATGATCTAATGTTGTCCTAAAAGACTGGTAATGATAAATAGAATCCACCTGTGTGTAATTAAGTCTCCGTATAAATTCACCTGCTCTGTGATAGTCTCATGGTTCTGTTTCAAGTGCAGAGAGCATCATGAAGACTAAGGAAAATACCAGGTAGGTCCAAGATACTGTTGTGACGAAGTTTAAAGCTGAATTTGGATACAAAAAGATTTCCCAAGTTTTAAACATCTCAAGAAGCACTGTGTAAATGATCATATTAAAATGGAAGGAGTATCAGACCACTACAAATCTACCAACACCCGGCCATCCCTCTAAACTTTCATCTCAAACAAGGAGAAGACTGATCAGTGATGCCGCCAAAAGGCCCATGATCACTCAGGATGAACTGCAGAGATCTAGCTGAGGTGGGAGAGTATGTCCATAGAACAACAGTCAGTCGTACACTGCACAAATTTGGCCTTTATAGAAGAGTGGTAAGAAGAAAGCCATTTCTCAAAGATATCCATAAAAAGTCTTGTTTGAAGTTTGCCACAAGCCACCTGGGAGTCACACCAAACATGTGGAATAAGATGCACTGGTCAGATGAAACCAAAATCAAACATTTTGGCCACAATGCAAAACGATATGTTTTTAGCGTAAAAGCCACACAGCTCATCACCCTCAAAACACCATCCCCACAATCGTACATTGTGGTGGCAGCATCATGGTTTGGGTCTGCTTTTCTTCAGCAGGGACAGGGAAGATGGTTAAAATTGATGGGAAGATGGACGAAGCCAAATACAGGACCATTCTGGAAGGAAACCTGTTGGGAGTCTGCAAAAGACCTGCGACTGGGACGGAGATTTATCTTCCAACAAGACAATGGTCCCAAAGATAAAGCAAAATCTACAATGGAGTGGTTCAAAAATAAACGTCTCCAGGTGTTAAGGCCGCTTCACACGCAAGGATCTCTTTGAATCGTCACGAATTTGTGATCGTTCAAAAGATATCGTTGGGGCGTCGTTGCGTGTAAACGAACAATATAGGAAGAAAAAATCCTTGGATCGTTCATCCAAGATTTGAGATCCTGACCTCAAATCTATCATTCGTCATCCAATTAACGCTGCTGGAAGAAGCTACATCATTCAGTGTGACACATTTTTGAACAATCTCATTTAAAAATCTCCTATTCCTGCCTCTTTAAAACATCGTTCAGTCCTTGCCCTCCTATTTCACTTTTGCGTTGCCGAATGGGATATCGTTAACAATATCCTTGTGTGTGACAGCGCACTAACTATGTCGGAACAATCACTGTCACGTGATTGTTCTAAGGATATCGTTAACGATATCCTAGCATGTGAAGTGGCCTTTAGAATGGCAAAGTCAAAGCCCAAACCTAAATCCAATCGAGAATCTGTGGAAAATGCTGAAAACTGCTGTTCACAAACGCTCTCCATCCAACCTCACTGAGCTCGAGCTGTTTTGCAAGGAAGAATGGGAAAGAATTTCAGTCTCTCGATGTGCAAAACTGATAGAGACATACCCCAAGGACTTCCAGCTGTAATCGCAGCAAAAGGTGGCGCTACAAAGTATTAACTCAAGGGGGCTGAATAATATTGCACGTCCCACTTTTCAGTTTTTTATTGTTTAAAATATGCAATAAATTCCGTTCCACTTCACGATTGTGTCCCACTTGTTGATTCTAGACAAATATATTAGAATTTATATCTTTGTTTGAAGCCTGAAATGTGGCAAAAGGTTGAAGTAAAAAGTACATTAGCAAGTGTTAAAAATAAAGCGTGTGGTCGCCCCTGCTCATTATACTGTAATTTATATATAATATATATATATATATATATATATATATATATATAACATATTACTGTAATTTCCTCCGGGATCAATAAAGTTTATCTTATCTTAACTTATCTTATCTTATTAGGCTCATGCAATATGCACTGCATCTCGCTGTCCATCACCTCAATGTTGAAGCTGTGCTGAGATGGGGGTTGGGGGGGAGCAGCGCATATTATATGAGCCTGCACTCACCCCCCATCCTGGATATGGCCCCCATGTCACTCTATATGCGCCCTGCTGGCGCACATGCTAAAATAATAAATGTTTTCAACTCTTCCTCCATCGCTCCATGCTTCCAGCTCAGCTGTGGATTTTCCTGTGTCTGTGCCCAGCATCGAATCATGTGACTAGCATAGCACAGTGATGTCATTAGACAAGTGACCGTATTTGGTAAACTAGACCACTTAAGGATCTTTATCCAGGGATATAGTGAGTATTTTGAACCCACCAGTATTTCACAGAATTTGATAACATTAGGTCATCATACTGAACATTTTTCTTTTTTTCACACTAAATTTCTCACTTTTAGGGTATGAGCACATAATCCGGAGACATTGCGTCCTGGATGCAGTGTCCCCTCTCCTGCGAGGGTGCCGGGAGTCTCCACAGGTGA
Source organism: Allobates femoralis (assembly GCA_033576535.1). NCBI lineage: Eukaryota > Metazoa > Chordata > Amphibia > Anura > Aromobatidae > Allobates > Allobates femoralis. Next base: position 327,548,678 of record JARQOC010000005.1, on the reverse strand, counting down.
CCTGCGTTCAGGGCACGGTGGCTTTCTCTTGCATTCACACACCGAAATAGTCTACAACTCCGCAGCACTAAATTGACATGCTGCGGTCAAGCGACAGCACAGATAGCCACCCCGGGGAGAAGGCAAGCACAGTGGGCATGGGATTTCTGTAAATCCCATCCACTCTGCTTGTACTGTACAACTAAGCAATTTGGACGTAGTGATAACAGGCTGCATCCAAACTGCTGCAAGTACTGATTGTGTGGACAAACCCTTAGGGTTCACTCACATCTGCGTGTAAAATCTGCAAGTGCAATGCAAGAAAACCGCATTGCACTTGCACCAATAGGTCGGAGCGTATCTGCTAATTTTTCATGTTCAAAATTTGACATGTAGGCCAAATTGTAGCATGCTGCGAGTGGATACTTATCTCATTAAATCAATGAGTTCAAGAAAAACGTGCGGTACTCAGGACCTCACTTGGATCTCACACGAACCGCATACATAATGGGTTTTTTACATTATCTTTTACATATTCTAAAAAGCTAGGATAGATGGATAGATAGACAGATGTAAACAGCTATATATTGTCCCACCCTGTACTATATTGTAAGCTTGCACCCTTTAGTGCCTTTTATGTGGCACTACATGTTGTTTAGCCTCTATAAATGCATACTATATATATATATATATATATATATATATATATATATATATATATATATATATAATATATATATATATATATATAATGCGTGTGTGTGTATATAAATATAGAAAAAATTCTTTGAGCAGCGATTCTTATTAGCAAAAATGCTAGGTGCTAAATCAGTGTTTGGGATGGGAATCAACCACCACACACAGACTTTATCTTTACAAAATGAAGACTGCAGCACTCAAAAATTGGGATGTTCCAGCCTTTAATGGCCTTCAGGCATGTTATAGCGATGTTTCGGTCAGCTTGTGACCTTCTTCCATTAATATAATTTTTCGCACTATAAGGCGCACCGGATTATAAGGCGCACCCTCAAAAAATGACTTTTAAGCCGTCTTGGTCCATATATAAGGCGCACCGGATTATAAGGCGCACCATATTACCATAAAAAAAAAAAAAAAAGCTCAGACTCCAGTATCCCTGTGTAGCCTCCCATCACCCTCCAGCATCCCTCTGTAGCCTTCCATCACCATCCAGCATCCCTCTGTAGCCTCCCATCACCCTCCAGCATCCCTCTGTAGCCTTCCATCACCCTCCAGCATCCCTCTGTAGCCTCCCATCACCCTCCAGCATCCCTCTGTAGCACCCCACCACCCTCCAGTATCCCTGTGTAGCCTCCCATCACCCTCCAGCATCCCTCTGTAGCCTCCCATCACCCTCCAGCATCCCTCTGTAGCACCCCACCACCCTCCAGTATCCCTGTGTAGCCTCCCATCACCCTCCAGCATCCCTCTGTAGCTCCCCACCACCCTCCAGTATCCCTGTGTAGCCTCCCATTACCCTCCAGCACCCCACACAGTCAGACACACAGAACACACACACACACACACTCAGACACACACACACACACAAACTGATTTTTTACTTTTTATACTGGTACTTTTGCTTACTGTACTGTGTGGCAAGGCACTCTCAGCGCTGGAGCCCTCAGCAAATCACAGCGTTGGAGCCCACAGCCAATCACAGCACTGGAGCCCACAGCCAATCACAGCACTGGAGCCCACAGCCAATCACAGCACTGGAGCCCACAGCCAATCACAGTGCTGGAGCCTCAGCCAATCAGAGGCTATGGGCTGACGTCAGCTGGCCTCGGATTGGCTCAAGGCTCCTGGGCGGAGCTGTGATTGGCTGATGGGCTCCTGGCTCGGGCTGTGAGCGCGCGCAAAACAGCGGCGGCACCGGACACTGGACAGCGGGGACGGCGGCTGGTGATCGCGTCCCCGCACGTGATGAGAGGCAGGCACCGGCACCGGCACCAGCACACCAGCATGGATGGCGGGGACGGCGGCTGGTGATCGCGCCCCTGCACAGAGATGCCAGGCAGGCACCGGACAAAGGGGGATGGCGGCACAAAGGTATGCCTTATTTTCTGGGGGGTGCCAAATATTTGCAGGCAAATGGCACCCCCTTAGCACTCTGGGAAAAATCCGTATATAAGGCGCACTGCACTATAAGGCGCACCTATGATTTCTGGGAAAATCTTAGTCTTTTAGGTGCGCCTTATAGTGCGGAAAATACGGTATATAATAAAAAAAAGTGGGATCCCCCCCTATTTTTGATCACCAGCTAGGGTAAAGTCAAGGGCTGGAGCCTGAAACCACAGTTGGTAGCTTTGCCTTGTCTGTTAATCCAAAATAGAGGTCACCCCTCACTATTTTTTCAATGTATTTACTTATAAATAAATACATAATTTGAAAGAACACGGCGTAGGGTTCCCCCCATTTTGGAAAACCATCCAAGGTAAAACCAATGGCTGGGGTCTGGTATTCTTACCGTGGGAAAGGCCATGGTTATTGGCCCTCCCCAGCCTAAAAATAGCAGGCCGCAGCTGACCCTGAACTGGCGCCTCCATAATATGCACCAATCATGGTGCTTACCCTGATTCTTCCCGGTGTCTCGGTGCTGGTGGAGGTTGGAGTAATGGTATTTGGGGTTGATGCCAGCTGGGTCTGTTGCAGGGTGGATAAAAATCTTGATTTTTTTTTAAAAAATCAAAAAAATCAGATTTTTTTGATTTAAATCAATTTTTTTGATTTAAATCATTTGATTTAATCGATTTTTTAATCAAGTTGTACACAAGCAAAACTTTGTCTTTTTGCAAATCTAATTGTTTTACACAAATAAAAATATTAAAACAGTTGATTATGAAACCTAATAATTTTTATTTGCACTATTAAACACTCAGAATTGAACTACAGAGAGTAAGTACTTTTTAACAATAGCCTATCTCTAACGTTTGAAGTAAGCAAACATCTTCAGTGAATACATCAGTCCTTTAAGCCTACTGTTTATTTAGGACTTTTAATAGGAAAACCAGTTGTCCTGCTTTAGCAGTTCCTAAGCGGTTTCGGACTGTTGTGTGCACAAAACCAAATGAAGAAAACAATCTCTCTACTCCTGCGATGAAGCCGATGCAGTCAGTAGCTGAGTAGCTAGATTTATTATCTTTGCTGGAAGAACAAGTGATTGCGACTTCCACCAGTCCAGTTGGGTTTTAGTTCATTAACGACGTTATCTGCAAACATGTATTTTTGAAATGGTGCAGATTCACACTTCAATTTCAGCACAGTTGCCACAATGTCATGGTTAGTATTGGCGAGCCACTCCATTGCAGAGTTGATTTCCGCCTCAGATAATTTTTTCCCTCTGTAGATGGGATGCAAGATATTGGCTAAATAGTGTTCTTCTTTTAATGCTTGGTCCTTGCGGTGCTGTATTGCAACCTTTACATTGTTTGAGAGGTTCAAGAGATCTAGAGAACCTTCTAAATCTTTCCAAACTTCTGTGGCATCAGCTATGGTTGCAGTATCTTTCTGCATTTTATCCAACGCAATCGATATTGGCTTTAACCTTTCCAAAAGGTCCTCGGCATTTCTCTTCACACCAAGATTTAATACTTTGCTTCGTATATTAGCATCAATTTTATCCCGATGTGTTTCGCAAATGGACAGTAATTTTGACCAGTTGTTAATAAACAGTTCCAAGCAGTCAGCCAAGGTATTCCATCTAACATCTTGTGGTAGAACCAACTTCAGTCCTCCCATTTCCTTGTAGTTTGCATGTGCAAAATGATTATTGCGGAAATATTTAACAATTTCTACAACATGTTCCTTGACACCCAAAATATGCAGGTCTTTTGCCAAAAGATGCAACAAATGGGCAGAACAACCGTATGTAATGACATTTGTGTCATCCTGTGCCAGTTCCGCTCGCATTTTTGCCACATTGCTTGCGTTATCAGTAACTAAGCTCCTTACTTTACATCCAAACTGTTCTTGGCATTGGTGAATTGAGTTCTTAGCAATTTCAAGTAAATATTCAGCAGTATGTGAATTTCCAGATGTGTCGATTGTGTCTGTAAGGTAAGTTTCACCATCTTCTGTTGTGACACAAGTGCAAATTATGGGGTCGTTGTGGATGTTGCTCCAACCATCCAAGCTCATGTTAACAACCTTGTCTTTCAAATATTTTGTACAAGCCGCTCTTTCTATGTCGTATACAGCCTGAAGATGTTTTCCTGAGATATCAAATCTACTTGGTGGTTTGTAGCCTGGTCTAATTCCTTCGATCATTTGTACAAACAATGGGTGCTCAACTAGTGGGAAAGAAGAATTGGTTGCAAATATGAATTTAGCAATTAATTCATCAAAATGTTCTTTCTGGCTCGTCGTAGTCTTTAAGATGAATTTTTCTACACTTTCTTGCACGCAAAGTTTTTTTTTGGGCTGCTTTGTTGAAGTTGTACCAGATATTGATTGTCACGTGCAGCACAAGCCATATTTGACCCTGAAAGCACAGAAATTAAAAATATAAATCGACTGCGTATTTGAAGAAATATAACGAAAATATTGAAACAAACTTTTTGAACAATGTAATGGTCCTCGTCCTATAAGGGCTGTCTCAAAAGTTATGCTACTCAAGTTTTCCGGTGAGGTTGCTGTAATACTGGTAACTAATATCAGAGCCTCAGCAACTGAAAAAAAATTATGTCACAAAAGTTTTAAAAATGTTTTTTTTTTTAAAATGGTCAATTTGGCAGACTTCAAAAGTGAATTGCAGCCTACAATAAAAAAAAAAAAAAGCGTATACACACTTTATTTTTACTTAAAGGACATGTGCACCTTTATTTTTTAAGGTGCAGCCAGTCACAGTGTGCACATGTCCTCCCCCCGCAGCTCACTTACCTCCGATGTCAGCGCTGCGGGGATCCGTGGCTTCGTTCTGCCTGTCCGCGAGCGCGCCTCCATTCATTTCAATGGAGCGTGCGGCCCGCTGACGTCACGCCGCTGGATCACTGCGAGTAGGCCGCAACCGGAGGACGGGAGGCGGACGGTCAAAACGAAGCCACGGATCTCAGCGCTGCGGGGATCGGAGGTAAGAGCGCTGCGGGGGGGGGGGACATGTGCACCTTAAAAAAATAAAGGTGCACATGTCCTTTAGCGTTAATTTTCTGTGAAATATTGCCTTAACATAAATTTAAATTCTATACTCCAGAACTACCAGTGCTATAAATTTTTCTTTTCATAGACTTTAACCATCCCAGTAAAATGTCTGTTAAAAAAATAGGTTGTAAATTAATTGCCAGACTTACCACTAGTACTAGGCTCCTGGTGCATAAGAAGCTGTGGGGGTTCATTGACATTAGTTGCATCACTATCAACATCTTCATTTCCCTTCTGGTTGCAGTTTTCATAATGCGATTTCAAACGGCAAACAAGTCCTTGGATATCCTTTTGACAGTATTTGCACTTTGCTCTTGCACCTTTCTTTCCAAGATCTGCTGCTGGCATCTCAACAAAATGAACCCAAATAGGGTCTCTCTTACGACCTGCTGCCATGGCTCACACAGATCACTTATGAAGTTTGATTGTTACTACAGCCTGAGCCAAGCACTGCTGATGTTACTACAGCCTGAGCCAAGTACTGCTGACTATCCAACAAGTTTGGGCATGTCAACTGAATGCAGGGAAAAAGAAACTAAACCAAAACTGAAACCAAGCTAGAAGTTTGGAATTAAAGGGGCAGTATGAACAAAATGTGGAGGCTATTAATAGTTTATACAATTAAGACATGCTGCTTTTAAACACCTACCTATTGCCATATAGTAAAACAAAAAAGATTTTTACTTACTTTGGGGTCCCCCCCTCAACCTGGCGTTAGATCGTTGCCCCTAGTTTCGTCCGTGTAACTATGGGCGCACATGCACACTGCTCTCACTTCTCATTTTAATCGTGATTTATATTAAAAAAAAACCTTTTGATTTAAATCCGTGATTTAAATCATGATTAAAATCATGATTTAAATCGATCCGATTTAAATAGAAAAAAAACTTTTGATTTAAATCGTGATTTAAATCATGATTTAAATCGGCGTGATTTAAATCAATCCACCCTGGTCTGTTGGCATCAAGCCCAGAGGTTAATAACATCGAGGTCCCTCAACGAATCCCAGTCCTTATAGCATGTGGGGGATGTACCCATATGATATAAGAACAGGCACCCTGTGAGGCGAATGCCTTGTTATAACCTCAGTGAGGTCATGGCAGTTCACAGGGGTTAACTGTGATCTCATGATGATCTCCAGAACAGGAGATCGCCATGAGACCACAGTTGATCCCTGAGTGACCGGGCAATCCTGAACTTTTATGACCTCACTGAGTTCATGAAACCTCATTTCTCTGGCAGGGCCGAAGTGTTTCTGCTCTGCGCAGTCACAGGAGCCGGAGGAGCAGCAGAGGGAGACGAACGATCGGTGAGGCAGATCACGGAGGTACAGACAAGGTGGGGGGGGAAGGTTAGACCAGAGGGTGCGTGGGGCAGGGCGGGAGGGTTGGGTTACGGGCGGGCAGACTTTTTTTTTCCCCCGCCATGGGGGTGGGGGGGATGGGGGAATGGGGTGACTACCGGTACTGGGAGGACCTGGACAGGACATTTCTTTGTCATCCAACATGTTTGAGCATGTCAGACAACAAATCTTTTTTTTTTTTTTTTTTTTTTTTTACCAGCGATTTCATGTATTTTCATGCGATCACATGACTGGTAACGAAAAAGAAACCACCCTGATTCTTAATCAGCTGGGTCTTTATAGGAGAGGGTGGGTCTTGTCTACCTTGGTCATGTGTAAGTGGCTGGGGTCTATTTATCACTCCATGTCCTGAAAAATGAATTTGCTCTTCAGAATTAACATTTTAGTTTACTATAACTCTGGCACGCCGCCTACAGGCCATTCCCTTCAGCAGTCAGATGCATATAACATGTGGGTGGTCTGCTACTCGGTGAACATATTAGGTCATTCCATGAGTTGGAGAGACAGGGTTGGTGGTGGAACATAGGCCCCACCCATATCTGATGAACAATGGAAACTTGCTGTGGAGACCCCAAAGTTGATCTACTAACTATTCTGAGAGTGGATGCACACGCAGCCACTAATATGTGCCCCAAATGCCATAGGAACTTAAAAAAATTCCTTTTTTTTTTTTTTTTTTTTTTTTATTTTCTAACTGTCTGTGAATTAGTTCAATAAGCCCATACTGGGCCCATGTAGTTAGATCTCTACATACCCGCGTGGACATGCCTGTCACAAAGAATCCTGGGACCTGCATTTTGTTTATTTACCTTGATAAGTATGCGGCAACATCTGATAGCCTGTTCTGCATTGAATTTTCATTTATTGCTCCGAAATGGGTTATCCCATAGAACACCCACCATTTCTAAATAGAAATCGGCAGCTTATTTATTTATGCTTGGGCTGCCATGATAAGTATACTAAAATCTGGAGAACATGGAAGGAGTCCCCCTTGACTGCCTAGTTTGCATTTCCTTGCCGCTATATCATCTCAAGTCTATTTCTTGGATTCTTTTGTCCCTAGGCCCGGACTCATAAAAACTCACAGTAGAAGCAGTTGATTTTTATTTCTCTTGTATTATTGTTGGGTTTGTTTGTACTTCGATCTGCTTAATGTACCACTCATTGTACAATACTTCTGTATATGGTAAAAATGTGAATAAACTGTTCCTATGTTCTTTGTATACTGATCCATCCTAGTGATACACTATGTAGGATTGTCTCCTTCTTATGCTGTAATGTGATGTGTACTTCATCCTCTAATTTCTTAACATACTTTTCCTTTTTAAAATAAAAAGTACTGTATTTAGTGAAGAAGATCTCTGTTCCCTTCTTTGTAGCTTGAAAACTATGGAATGCCTTTCAGCAGGACAGAACAAGGGAAGATTTACCAGCGTGCTTTTGGAGGTCAAAGTCTAAAGTATGGTAAAGGAGGGCAGGCTCATCGCTGCTGCTGTGTAGCAGATAGAACTGGACATTCATTGCTACACACTTTGTATGGAAGGGTAGGTGAAGATGTTGTTATTTTTATCCATTTTCCACCATAGGACGTACAAAATAATATCTTTTACTCATTATGGAGAATGGGGCAATAGATGAGATTTTGATGAGGATCGCCTGAAGAGCCATCCAAGGAGGCTATCAAGAGAGGTTCCTCCATTAGTAGTATTGGAATTCTCATTGAGCGGCTATCTGGGAATCTGATCGAAGCTGCTAATATTGGGACTGGCTAATCAAATGACACATCTCTACTCATTATCCATTGGCCGATGGCAGCAAGTGACGGTCAGTTCTGACTAGGGAGCTGCAATGTTTTTCTTATTTTAATCAATATTTTGAATACATGTGTTGGTGAATTTGATTGGAGCCGTCCAGAGTGGTATCCCTGATGTCCATGCTCAATTGTTGGCTATAACTTTTTTAAATATCAGTGATGGAGTCTGAATTAATACCATAGTGACATATGATGTAATAGAGCGTCCTATGTCAGCTCCCGTTCTTTGATGCATGCTCAGGAGCTGACTGCATTTTTGCTGGCAGATGATGTCTGTACAATTCCTTCCTGCTTCCCATTGATTCACATGCCAAAGTAAGTGGTGTTATTCAAAAGTACAACTCGTCCCTCAAAAAACAAGCTATTATATGGCTATGTGGACGAAAAAAAAAGTTATAGCTCTTGGAAGATGGGAAGGAAAAAAGCAAGGCGCAAAAAAAAACAGAAAATCAACCTATTGTGAAGGGGTAAGGCCAAAACTAGCTGAAGTGTTAATGTTAACACCATGTGTTGGAACTGAAAAGTGTTTTTAGTTTCTGATTTTTTTGTTTGTTTCGATTTAATGTGTTTTTATCTCTTCAGTCTCTCAGATACGACACCAGCTATTTTGTAGAATATTTTGCATTGGACCTCCTAATGGAAAATGGAGAATGTTGTGGTGTTATTGCACTGTGTATGGAAGATGGATCCATACATCGATTCAAGGCTAAGAACACAGTTATAGCTACAGGGTAATATATTTCATTTACTCTTGATAATGACCAGCATCTGGAAAGTTCTGGAATAGCTCTTTCTATTTTTCCCAAATTTAATATGAAGCCAATTACAATTTTTACATTTTTGTATGGGAAGAGAGCCCAAAGAAACATGGGAAGAATATACAAACTGAACACAGATGATGTCTTTGGTCAGATTCAGATCAAAGATCCCAGCTTTTCAAAGCAACAATACTGTCAGCTCAGCTGCTGTTCTGCTATAGCGGTTACCCTCTTCATAAGCTATTAGGTACCTATGTGTCATAGGTCGACTCCCTTCCGATACCATCACACCAGGTGACATCACTGGCGATTTCGCAGCTGATGCAGGGGCGCGTGGCCTATCGTCAGCGTCATCGGCGGCGAATCGCCCTGTGTAAAGTGGGTAAAGTGGCGATTTTGCGCCAGAAAATCGTCTGAGAGCGGTCGCCAGGTTTCAGAGCACTACTGGGAAACCAGGCAACCACTCTCAGGTGATGTGCATGCATCGCCCCATGTAACATCGCGATCGGCGATGTTACAGGTGATGGAAGCCATAGGATTCTAGACACCCCAACAGCGACGTCGGCTGAAACATCACAAAAGCGTTTTACGGGGTGCCAAAAAACTTGCGCACTCCCGTGCGTCGCCTGTGTTATCTCCAGCGATGTCACCTGGTGTGACAGTACCCTTACTTTGATGTGTGCTCACACACTGAGTTTGCAACTTTCCCCGCACATGTCGGGTGATCTAACAGCGGAGGGCAGTGCGGAGATCTGTCTGCCGCTGTTAACTCATTAGATCGCGGGATCTAACGCACTGGCAGGGATCTTGCCATCGACTGCCCCGTGACGTGATTGCAGAGCGCCGATGAGTTGTCATGACAGCCAGGGTTCAGCTGATTACTACTGAACTTCTTGTGAATGTTGGCTGAGTGATGGTGTTCAAGGGAGATGATTATTTGTGCCGTGCACCAGTCAAAGCGGTTAGACAGTGTCATCTTCAAGTCCCCTAAGGGGACTAGTAAAAACTACCAGACTAGTAAAAACAATAACAAATGGAAAAAAAAATGTTTTGTGACTTCCGGGAGGTGGGCCTACAGAATGGCCGCCTGAAACAGAGCTCCCCCAGGGCCTTACAATATCTGAGGCCGTCTGAGCGGTGGCGGGTCACCGACTGCACATCCCGGGGTGAGATCTGTTGCGGTGACCCAGCGGGTGCTATCTGGGCACCAAGACCCCCGAAGGTTCTGGGCAAGAATCCCTAACAGGAGCCACAGCGGCAGTGCCATGAGGCAGCACAGAGCCGAGGACACAGGCAATGGAGGAAAGAAGACGCTGCAGGCTGCCTGATAGTCACACATCAGCACCTACCCTGAGGAAGTGAGCGGGGGCGAGACCGGAGGGAGCCGGAGAGCCTGCAGACCGGTGACTGCTGGAGCCTGAAGAAGCCGGACGCCCTGGAAGGCGGGATACGTGGTGAGACACAGGATGCTGCGGCTGCTGGTGGAGGGTGAGGAGAGAGCTGGAGGGGAAGAGCGGTGGGAGCTGCCGGAGACAGGGGAGCCAGAACACTGAGGCACAGGAGAGTGCCGGGGCCGGAGATAACCTAAAGCCCCAGGAGGCAGACTGTGAGGTGGGAATTGGCCCCTGACAGCCCCAGCAGCCAGGAGAGGTGAGAGAGATGGAGAGGGAGAAAGGGGGCTTTGCTGCATTGTTTACCCCAGCCTCTCAAGACCCTGGTGACAGGGGAGATTTCCTTAATTACAGTAAAATATAACCTCCACGTAAGGTCTATACTCTGGGGGAAGAGACATTGAGTGACTTTAATACCATGGTGACATTTAGTGGCACAGACTTGTAAGATAACCACTGAAAACTATTATTGTACAATACAGTGACTTTAACACAACAGCGTCATCTAGTGGCTTAAAGTGGAAAAAGTTTCTGTATAGAGAATTCTGATAATGTAATAATTTACAATTAAGACACCACCGATCATATTGACAGCCTCATGGCCACTGCTAACAAAATAGACAAATATATGGGCAAGCAGCAGAGGGCCAATCGTACTTCTAAGAGCCAGATCACCCCTCCATCGCCCACCATGGATCAAGATCTGGACAAAGATAAATTACAATCTATAGCTGATAACTTATTGGCACGTCTTATGCCCGAAATTGATGCTAAACTTTCTATTTTTCAAACGACAATAGACCCTTTAATTTCTCAACTAACGGTCCAGGGCACCAGACTGTCAGAAGCAGAACGCATTTCTGACCTGGAGGACAAGGTTGGGGCCATGAGAGAAAGCCTAGAGGGTTAAGACAAAACAATCACAGAACTATACAACAAAATGGACGACCTTGAAAACAGGTCGAGACGTAATATTCTGAGTTTGGTATGCCTACCGGAGTCGGTCCACCCAGCTGAGCTGATGCAGTTAACGTCTCACTGGCTACCACAGACTCTAGACATCCCATCGGACAATGCTAAGATCGCAGTAGAGTGTGCACATAGACTGGAACCACCAAGAGCGGAAGAAAAAGATGGACCAAGACCAGTTCTATTGAAAGTACTGGACTACCAGGACAAACTTCGATTGTTAAACGCTTACAGGAAACGAAAAAACTGCTTTACCAGAACAACAGAGTCCTGATGTTTCAGGACTACTCGGCAGTGGTGACTGCTAAACGCAGAGCATTCTAACCGGCCTGCAAAATGCTGATAGACAACAATATTCATTTTGGTCTAAACTACCAGGCAACGTTGAGATTTTCACTGGCAGGGAAAAGTAGGGTCTTTACTCACCCTCAAAACGCTCTAAGCTGCCTGCAGGAGGCTGTCAAGCCACCTTGAAAATACTGGTCATATACAGCCAGTATACATCACACATCTGGAAAGGTGGTGTCCAGATAAATTTGGTTTGTTTTTCCGTTCATAATGTTTTCAATGTTTTCATATTGATGTTCACAATGTTATTGATGAGAAGGTTACAGGAGAGGGTGGGAGGGGAGGGAAAATTTCTTTGCAGCAAACGACTGATACAGTCAACTATGGTGGCCCAAGGGCCTACTCGCTGGGATAGGCAGGGGTCCCAATTAAACTTTATAATAACATTCATATTGTTTGTTACCAAAAACTGGAGTAGGATAATGGCCACTGAACAAAGTGGTAGGGTGGATGAGCTGACGTCTATCCAGTGGAGCTCGTGGAATGTTAATGGGTTAAATTCCCCAATTAAAAGAAAAAAATATTAAATTATCTACACCAGAAGAATTTCCATATAGTTCTCCTCCAGGAGACCCACTGGATCAGGGGTAATCATCCGGCATTCCGCAGTAAAAAATTTACGGTATGTGCTGAAGCGTCATATTCCAAGAAAAGCGGGGGTAGTCATCTTAATTAATAATACTATCAGATATGAGGTGGTGGATGTAATGGCGGATCCAGCAGGCAGATATGTATGTGTCAGTCTCTTAATTGAGGGGACACCATATAGAGTGGTGAATATTTACGCATAGAATATGCCTGACACTTAATTTCAGACCTCTATTCTAGAACAAATAGCAGATTGGGGTACACACTCATTGATTGTGGGTGGGGATTTTATTGAAATATATGATAACGTTATGGGTTCATCCAACACGCAACAACCAAAAACACGGTCCCAGGGAAAATTGTTGAGGTCTTTGATGGGTGGTTTGGACCTAGTAGATACTTGGAGGACACAACACCCATTGGAGAGAGACTTCTCTCATTATTCACATGCCCAAGACTCCCACGCCAGGATAGACTACTGGCTTATAAGTTCTGCACTGATGTCGTTGGTTCAACGGACTAACATTTTAGACATATATATTTCTGACCATGCGCCTGCATATTCAGCTAAGACAACCCATCAAATTTAAAAAGAGATGGAGGTTTCCCTCGTACTTATATACTTCGGAAGATTTTAAAAACTATCTTCATCTGGAGTGGAATAATTTTAAAACCTACAATATAGAACACATAGTTACACCTTAACTCTTTTGGGATACATCCAAAGCGGTCATGATAGGCCATATTATATCTTATGTGAGTAATAAAAAGAAAAATTTAATGCAAAGAATTTTGAAATCACAATTACAACTCACTGATGCATACAAACATTTTAAAACAAACAATACACCACTCACAAAAAAGAAGTATCTAGAGACAAAAGAGGCGGCAGAGGTCCTAGCTCATGAAAGATCGGCCTATGGGGTGGATTTTCAGAAACAGAATTTTTTAGATGGGGAAACAAGCCAGGGAAACTGCTGGCATCACTCACAAGACCATGTCACAAAGCAACCAGAGTCCATAAAATCTTAAAGAAACAAGGTGTAACCCAGACTACGGACGAGGGAATTAATGGGGAGTTTAAATCATTCTTTGAGACATTCTATAAGGCAGAACCAAGAGAAACGGATGCAATCTCTGACTTTCTAACACCTGAGACGGTCCCCAGACTGACGGAAGAGCAGAGACGATTGCTTAATTGCAGGGTGACAGTAGCACAGGTAACACAGACCATCAGTACTTTGAAGACCTCTAAGGCACCTGGCTTAGATGGGTATGGTAATGAATATTATAGACTCATGGGGGAGTGATCAGTCCACACCTATGTTAAATTTTTAACAGACTGGTTGAGGGGGAACGTGCTCCAGACGGGTTCTCAGATGCGGACATAATAGTACTCCCGAAACCAGGTAAAGACCCATTGAAAGAGGGCTACAGACCGATCTCACTTTTAAACTCAGACTTTAAAATATTCACGAAATTACTAGCAAACAGAATTCAAAAGATACTCCCCTCAATCATTTCACCCCAACAAATCGGCTTTGTCCACGGTAAATCTATAACATACAATATTCATACAGCACTGGGAGTAATCTCATATGGGAGGATTGGGGAGGACAGACGGGCAGTGGTGGCTAGCCTGGATGCCGATAAAGCATTTGATCGATTGCCATGGGACTACCTATTTGAGGTCCTGGCTTTGAGGGAATTTGGTCCATGGTTTTCGCAATGCTATTAAAAGCATTTACAGTGCATCGGTATCCAGGCTGGCCATAAACAGTACTTTTACATCACCTTTTGAGGTCCAAAGAGGCACAAGGCAGGGATGCCCACTATCACCTTTACTGTTTAATCTAGCCTTAGACCCACTAATTAGAACTTTACAGAACTCAACGGTATATAGGGGCATACAAATTGGAAAGGTACCATACAAAATAGCAGCTTTCGCGGATGATATCCTGTTGTTTATCTCCAACCCTGAGATTGAGATCCCTTAGATAATGGAAGTCTTAAGGAAATATAGTAAATGCTCTGGTTTTAAAATAAATTACAATAAATCAGAAGCTCGCCCTCGGGGAGAGGGGGAAGATAACCGGGACTATCCCCGTCAGATAGAGTACATCCTCCATAAAGTATCTGGGTGTCCATATTCCGGCGGATTTGTCCACACTATATACAATAAACATTAAGCCCCTTACATCAATACTTCAATTATTAACATCTTGGAAACACTTAATGCTATCTTTTTCAGGGTGTAGTCACTTACCGTATATACTCGTGTATAAGCCGACCCATGTATAAGCCGACCCCCCTACTTTTGCCCCCAAAACCTGGGAAAACCTATTGACTCGTGTATAAGCCGAGGGTGGACCCCAGCACAGGTATACAGCCCCCAGCAGTGTGGTATACAGCAGCCCCAGAGGTATATACAGCAGCCCCAGAGGTATATACAGCAGCCCCAGAGGTATATACAGCAGCCCAAGGTATATACAGCAGCCCCAGAGGTATATACAGCAGCCCCAAGGTATATACAGCAGCCCAGAGTATATACAGCAGCCCCAGAGGTATATACAGCAGCCCCAAGATATACAGCACCCCAGAGGTATATACAGCAGCCCCAGAGGTATATACAGCAGCCCCAGAGGTATATACAGCAGCCCCAGAGGTATATCAGCAGCCCAGTAGTATACACAGCCCCAGTGGTATTATACAGCAGCCCCAGTGGTATATACAGCCCCAGTGGTATTATACAGCAGCCCCAGAGGTATATACAGCCCCATTGGTAGTATACAGCAGCCCCAGAGGTATATACAGCAGCCCCAGTGGTATATACAGCCCCAGTGGTAGTATACAGCAGCCCCAGAGGTATATACAGCCCCAGTGGTAGTATCCAGCAGCCCCAGTGGTATATACAGCCCCAGTGGTAGTATACAGCAGCCCCAGAGGTATATACAGCCCCAGTGGTAGTATACAGCATATCCCCAGAGGTATATACAGCCCCAGTGGTAGTATACGCAGCCCCAGAGGTATATACAGCCCCAGTGGTAGTATACAGCAGCCCCAGTGGTATACAGCAGCCCCAGTGGTAGTATACAGCAGCCCCAGTGGTAGTATACAGCAGCCCCAGTGTAGTATACAGCAGCCCAGTGGTAGTATACAGCAGCCCCAGTGGTATATACAGCAGCCCCAGTGGTATATACAGCCCCAGTGGTAGTATACAGCAGCCCCAGCGGTATATACAGCCCCATTATTATACAGCCCCCGTTGTGACTAATCCTGGAATACAGTGAGATAGTAAGTATCACTGTCCCCCTCAGTGTCCCGCCGCCGCCGTGTGCACAATCCTTTAGAGGTTAGTTACTATCCTGTCCGCTGCAGACATGCTCATGCCGCGCCGACCCGTGCAATCCAGTCAGACGGATAAGCTCAGGTCGCGAGACAGACGTCAGCGCGGACAGGAAGAAAGCATGAGACTAATCGCGTTACCATACAGTGTATTGTTTCCCTTTCTAAGGGGGGGGGCCTGTATACTGATGGGGGCGGGCCTATATACTGTATACAGTGTATACAGTGACTCGCGTATAAGCCGAGGGGGGGACTTTTCAGCCCAATTTTTGGGCTGAAAAACTCTGCTTATACGCGAGTATATACGGTAATTAAAATGGTCATATTCACTAAATTAATGTATGTATTCCAAACACTACCTTTTATTATTACGTAAGGAGGATATACACGTATTGAATAAGGCATTTAGGTCATTCATACGGGGAACGGGGAAGAGATCAAGAATCGAGCTGACGAAGATGCAGGCTAGAAGAGAGGTGGGAGGTATAAATTTCCCGGATATAGGACGATATAATCTAGCAGCGAACTTAAGATACATTACGGACTGGATAAAGGGAACATCACACTATACAAATGTAGAACTAGACCAGGCACTTAGCCCATATATCTCATTGATGGCTCTGATACATCTAGGTAATGAATAACTTCCCAGTAACTTAGATCAATTCCCGACTATATGGCAAACAATAAAGACTTGGAGGAAATCTAGGAATATAAGTGGAAGCTGGGGCGTCACCATTTATGCTATTTATAGATAATCCAGACTTCATGAGAGGAAAACCACCCCCAATATACACAGAGATGGTGAGACAAGGTTGTACAATGGCAGTAAATCTGATGGACGATACATTTTTCATCCTAACATATAGCTTTGCAAAACAATGCTTTCCCATCCTCACAAATAGACCATTCCTATTTTTACAGGCAAGACGTTTAGCCCAAAAGGGCAAACCAGATAGTCAGATAGGACATGGAGGTCACAGAATTAATATTTTTCTTAAAATGCTATGATACAGCCAGTGTCGACTAGCTACATTAATTCATTATTAAGAAAAGGATGGTCATGGGAGGGGATATCTACAGGACCAGCAAAATGGGTGACGGAACTTAAAGAAGTGACGATTGAGGACATAGTAAGAGCCACTGACAAACAAAGGCAGGTCGTGGGATCCAGCAGCTATACGGACATGGCTTTGTTAATCCTGCATAGAGCTTATATCACACCACTTATTACCGTATATACTCGTGTATAAGCCAACCCGTGTATAAGCCGACCCCCCTACTTTTGCCCCCAAAACCTGGGAAAACCTATTGACTCGTGTATAAGCCGAGGGTGGACCCTAGCACAGGTGTACAGCCCCCAGCAGTGTGGTATACAGGCCCCCCAATGGTAGTATACAGCAGCCTCCCCAGTGGCATATACAGGCCCCAGTAGTATATACAGCAACCCCAGTGGTTATTACAGCAGCCCCAGTGGTATATACAGCAGCCCCAGTGGTATATACAGCAGCCCCAGTGGTATATACAGCAGCCCCAGTGGTATATACAGCAGCCCCAGTGGTATATACAGCAGCCCCAGTGGTATATACAGCACCCCATGGTATACAGCGCCCAGTGGTATATACAGCAGCCCAGGGCAGTATATACAGCAGCCCCCAGGGGTTATACAGCACCCCCCAGGGGTTATACAGCACCCCCCAGGGGTTATACAGCGGCCCCCAGGGGGTACCCAGCAGCCCCCTGGGGGTACCAACAGCCCCCAAAAGCTGGCACTGTCCCCCCTTGTAAGGGCCCCCCCCCGCTGCTTATACATTACCATCCCGGTGTTCTGATCGGCGCCGCTCCTCGGTGCTTCTTCATCCTCCCGTCCTCGCTGGCTGCATCCGGGATCTCCGGCCGTCGCGCGATGACGTCATATGCCTGCGACGGCCGGAGATCCCGGATGCAGCCAGCGAGGACGGGAGGATGAAGAAGGAGCACCGAGGAGCGGCGCTGATCAGAACACCGGGATGGTAATGTATAAGCAGCGGGGGGGGGGCCCTTACAAGGGGGGACGTGCCAGCTTTTGAGGGGCATATATGAACTGCTTCCCCCTGCCGCTGATTGACAGGGGGAAGCAGTGCATATATAATGAGCGGCCCCACGTGACGGGGCCGCTCATACAGCAGCCTCCCCCCGCCGCCTCCACAGCCCCTACCATTGCATTTACCGTATTGACCCATGTATAAGCCGAGGGAGACGAAAGACCAACTTAAGAGTCAGTTTGAAAACACCCGATGGTACTTGTTAGAGAGAATTCAAGGCAATACTCCAATTCCATAAAAATGGTTAATATTGCTGCAGGGTATGGAAAAGGGGTGTTGGGGGGGGGGAGGGGATTCAAGTAAGATATGGTTTACAGTATCACGATGTTTTCTTCATTATACAGTCATATGAAAAAGTTTGGGCACCCCTCTTAATCTTACTCTTTTTTTTTTTTTTTTTGTTTGTTTAAAATTGGGTTTTTGCAACAGCTATTTCAGTGTGATATATGTAATAACTGATGGACACAGTAATATTTCAGGATTGAAATGAGGTTTATTGTACTAACCGAGAATGTGAAATATGCATTATTTCAAAATTTGACAGGTGCAAAAGTATGGGCACCTCAACAGAAAAGTGACATTAATATTTAGTAGATCCACCTTTTGCAAAAATAACAGCCTCTAGTCGCTTCCTGTAGCTGTTAATGAGTTCCTGGATCCTGGATGAAGGTATTTTTGACCATTCCTCTTCACAAAACAATTCCAGTTCAGTTAAGTTTTGATGGTCGCCGAGCATGGACAGCCCGCTTCAAAACATCCCACAGATGTTCAATGACATTCAGGTCTGGGGACTGGGATGGCCATTCCAGAACATTGTAATTGTTCCTCTGCATGAATGCCTGAGTAAATTTGGAGCGGTGTTTTGGATCATTGTCTTGCTGATCCATCCCCGGCGTAACTTCAACTTTTACACTGATTCTTGAAGATTATTCTCAAGAATTTGCTGATATTGAGTGGAATGCATGCTACCCTCAACTTTAACAAGATTCCCAGTGCCGTCATTGGCCACACAGCCCCAAAGCATGATGGACCCTCCCCCAAATTTGACAGTGGGTAGCAAGTGTTTTTCTTGGAATGCTGTGTTTTTGTGGTGCCATGCATAACGCCTTGTATGACCAAACAACTCAATCTTTGTTTCATCAGTCCACAGGACCTTCTTCCAAAATGAAACTGGCTTGTCCAAATGTGCTTTTGCATACCTCAGGCGACTCTGTTTGTGGCGTGCATGGAGAAACAGCTTGTTTCGCATCACTCTCCCATACAGCTTCTCCTTGTGCAGTGTGCGCTGTATTGTTGACCGATGCACAGTGACACCATCTGTAGCAAGATGATGCTGCAGGTCTTTGGAGGTGGTCTGTGGATTGTTCTTGACTGTTCTCACCATTCTTCTCTGCCTTTCTGATATTTTTGTTGACCTGCCACTTCTGACCTTTACAAGAACTGTCCCTGAGGTCTTCCATTTCCTTACCATGTTCCTCACAGTGGAAACTGACAGGTTGAATCTCTGAAACAACATTTGGTATCCTTCCCCTGAACAACTATGTTGAGCAATCTTTTTTTTTTTTAAGATCATTTGAGAGCTGTTTTGAGGAGCCCATGATGCCACTCCTCAGAGAAGATGCAAATAGGGGAACAACTTGCAAGTGGACACCTGAAATAGCTTTTCTCATGATTGGATACTACGGGCTACGAAGTACAAAGCTCAATGAGGTTACCAAACCAATTTAGTGCTTCAGTAAGTCAGTAAAAAGTAGTTAGGAGTATTCAAATCATGAAGATCAGAAGGGTGCCCATACTTTTGCACCTGTCAAATTTTGAAATAATGCATATTTCTCCATTCGCCTTCCACGACAGCATTGGAGGATGTCGTCCACGCCCTATTGGGGGACAGGAACACAGAGAGGTTAAAAGCCCCTCCCCTTCCTCAGTACTCCAGTGTCTTCCTGTCCCCCTTGGGGCATGGAGAGGTTCCTGTGCTGTCAGGCCGGCAGAGGCAGCATTGGGGTGTACTTACAGCCGGGCCAGGGATGGACGTCGGGGGCGGCCTCCTCCTCCTTCTCGGGGCTCCCGTGGTGGGACCATCCGGCCTTCCTGCGTCCTACGGGGCAAAGCAGGCCGTGTATTGCAACGCCGGAGGCCTGTTCAGCTCTCCGGCGTCTCCCTCCTCCAGCTGCGGTCCCTGGGGCATGCATCAGAGGTGCAGCGGAGGCACTTCCGGTTTCGGGTGAGGCACTTCCGGTTCCGGGATGGCACTTCCGGTTTCAGACGGCGGCTCCTGTAAGGGCTGTGGCAGGCTGAGCGCGGCTCCAGGGAACCCAGCAGGACTTTCGCGCGCTACTGCCCGCGGCCGGTGACCAGGAGGAGGGAGGGAACAGGTGTTCCTTGTTGGGGGCACGGTACTTCTGGATAAGTACCCGCCGGAAGCTACACCCAGGTAAGGCTGATCCCTGAAACATGGAAGGTGATAGGCTTCCACCTCTGCTTCTGCAGAGCCCAGCGTTCCCCCAGCTCATGTAAGTGTTTCTGGGGGTGGTCACAAGGGATAGAGTTATTTAAGCCCTGCACTCACACTGGGACCCCCTTCTCTTCCCTTTTTGTCTATAGGGAGACGAGGGCCGTCTGTGAAAGGGAGCAATAATGTGGCTGCGGCACAAAATTTCCCTCTTCCTACAACAAGGTGTCGGCCATGACTGACAGGGTTTGTCAGGATGGACTCCCCATCCTTGCTTGAGGAGCTCCAATCCATTAGGGAAGAGGTGCAGGCTTCTATCTCGGCACTGCGGGGTTTTGCTGCAGCTTCCGGGCCTTCCCCTCCGTAAGAGAGGAAGCTCCAGGATTGGGACTCTGTGGATCTCATGGAGGCTGGCCAGAGCTCAGCGTTAGAGGACGGCGAGGATATTGCCGCTGTTGCCTCTGTCCAGACACGAGAATCTGGACACTACTATTTTTCCACGAGTCCATGGGTGCATTGGTGGACACTGTCCATTGTACCATGGGAGTAGAGGTGGTGGAATCCCCTTCTTCTGTGCACGACTAAATGTTCAGAGGCTGAAGGCTAAGCGGCTCACCCCATCCGAGTGGATTGGAGGGTGATGACTTTGTCTGGGAGGTCCCGAAGGTGGACATCCAGGTGGCCAGGGTAGCAATCAGCTGCTATTGTAAACCTATTGTGCATGCCCTTGACACACTGTTGAAGCTAAGCAGCAGGAGCCTTAGTCACGGGCTGGATGGGAGACCTCATGAGAGACCCAATGGGAATCTCTATGGAAGTCTCTATAAAGTCAATGGGACTTCTAACATAGAGGTCTATAGCAGTATTCCATTTGGGAAGCTTAGCATATAAGACCGCGTTGCCTTTTGAAGATTCCTCCCGGTTGAAGGACCCCCTCGTTCGTAAAATGGAGAGTGTCCTCAAAAAATCCTGGGAGGCGGCAGCTATGTCTTTAACGGTGTACATTTCCTCTACATGTGAGCAGGTCTCTCTTTAAGTGGCTCACCCAGCTGGGAGAATTCATCCTGCAGGGTACTCCCAGGGAGGAGCTTTGGACTCCATTCCACTTCTGAGACGTGCTACGGGGTTCCTGGCCGATGCCTCTGCTGAGTCGTTCCGCGTTGGCGCCAGGTGCGCAGTGTTGGCTAACACAGCTCGCAGGGCAGTGTGGCTTACAAGGTGGAATGGGGAGGTCACGTCTAAGCTCCAGCTGTGTGGCCTCCCCTTGCAAAGGGCATTGGATGACATCCTGGAAAAGGTGTCAGACCGGAAAAGGTGTCTCCCGGAACAGGAGCCCTTTCGGAGGCCGTCCTTTTGTCCTGAGCGCAGCCAAACCTCCCAGTCTAAAGGGAAGGGTAAGTCTGGTCGCTGGGCATTCCAGTACGGGAACAAGACCCGTAATATCTTGCTCCCCCAGCAGCGGCATCACCTGCCGCCCCTAAACAAGGTCGCCTTCCCCATTGCGGGGCGGCTCCTGCGGTTTCTGCCACAGTGGCAAGCAATCTCCTTGTGCCCTTGGATCCTCTCGACCATTTGGGAGGGTCTACACTTGGAATTCGAGAGCCAGCCCCTCCGTGTCTTCGAGTCCTCTCCCTTCCTCAGGGGGACTCTCGCACGGTTTTTCTTGTCGGGTCTGCGACACCTGTTGGATTCGGGTGTGGAGTCCCCGGTTCCTCCTGGAGAGGAGGGCCAGGGGCGCTACTCCAGGTTGTTGTGGACCTCCAGAACGCGTATTCTCATGTCCCCATTCACCTGTCCCACAAGCGCTTTCTGCGATTCACGATCTCTGGGGCAGGCGGGACGGTCCATTCTCGGCTTAATGTGCTGCCCTTTGGGATTTCGTCGGCCCCAGAGGTTACCAAACTCATGGGGGAAGCGATCACATTCATCCAGACTCAGGGGATATGTATGCTTCCCTATTTAGACGACATGTTGGTGGTGGCTCCTTCGGCAGTGCTTCTGCGCACAAAGGTCTCCAACACATTGGAGATTCTTCAGTCCCTGGGATGGGTACCCAATCTTTGGGAATCGGAACGGGTGCCTGCAACCCGACGTCAATTTTTGGGAGTCTTGCTGGCCTCCTCCAGACAGACCTTGTTCCTTCCTGCAGCATATAAGCTTTTGCGCCGCGTGAATCTGACCCGCTTCCGGGCAAGGGGGTCGCCCTTCTTGCGGGAAGCAATGTCCCTGTTAGGGGCCATGATGGCCTGCATTCAGTCAGTAACATGGGCTCAGGCTCCTTCCCGACTGCTCCAGGAACACATACTGAGTTCCTGGAACAGACGTCAGGATTCCTTAAACTCGCGGGTCCGGACCCCGGGGCGGGTGGTAACCTCGCTTTCCTGGGGATGAATCCCAGACACCTTCCTGTGACCTCCGTTCCCACTGATGCCAGCGGTTCCGGTTGGGGCACGATGGTAGTTCGCACACCGCTCCAGGGGATTTGGAGTCGCTCGGTCAGTCGCCAGTCTTCAAACTTCTGGCAGTGGAGGAAGCGCTTCTTGCTGCAGCTCACGTTCTCTGGGGTCATCATGTCAAGGTCCTGTCAGACAATGTGACTACGGTTGCTTTCTTGCGGTACCAAGGCGGTACTCGTGGCTTACACTTGCAGGGGCTGGCAAGACTGTTCTTTTTGTGGGCAGTACGCCATCTTCTCTCCTCCTCGGCAGTACATCTGAAGGGAATGGCCAATGTACAGGCAGATTCTTGAGCCGCACGGAGGTCCACCCAGGAGAATGGTGCTTCCATCCGGAAGTATTTCGCTCTCTTACGGACAGGTGGGGTGTCCTTTCGATCGACCTGTTCGCTTCGGGCTTGAATACAAAGGTGCCAACCTTTTTCTCCCTGACGCGGTTGGACCATCCTCGGGGGCTGGACGCTTTTGCCCATCCCTAGGACTTCCGGTTGGTGAATGCATTTCCTCCAATCCCGCCACTTCCCAAGACGTTGCAACGGATTCGGGCGGAGGGGGTGACACTATCCTGGTGGCTCCCCTGGGGCCCAAACTGGCGTGGTACGACGCCATCCGAGACCTGGGCCTGGAGGGACCGATTATGTTAGCCCAGTCTCAACCTACTGTCCCAGGGTCCTCTGTTTCACCCGGGCCCTCAGTGGCTCATTCAGGAGGCCTGGCTGTTGCGGCCGGGATCCTGAGGACCAAGGGTCTCTCCCAGGCAGTGATCCGCACGCTTCAGCAGAGCAGGAAGCCTGTGACAAACGCTATTTACAGGAGGGCTGGAATTGGTTCCTGTCCTGGTGTGCTCCTTCCATCCCGACCATGCATCATCCTAATGTGGCCCAACTCTTGGTTTTTGCAGCGTAGCTTGGATATGGGGCTTCGGCCGAGCACTCTTTAAGTCCAGAGGTCGCACTTGGGGCGGTTTTTGCCCAGGATCTTGCTTCCCAACCATGGCTCAAGCAGTTTTTTACTTCTGCTTGGGGGTGGCGTCCCCGGATTCGGCCTTCTGTCCCTCCCTGGGATTTGATGCTTGTTCTCCAAGGGCTTGCTTGAAGTCCCTTTGCACCCTTGTCTGCTGCATCCCTTACGTCTCTCTCTCACAAGCTGGCGTTTTTGGTGGCCATCACTTCTGCTCCCAGAGTTGGAGAACTGCAGGCACTCTCTGTCTGGGCTCCGTGCCTCGTGGTGTCCGTTGTTCGCATTACGCTTCGGTTGCATTCATCTTTTCTTCTGAAAGTTGTCTGCTTTCCATCGGTCCCAGGATGTGGTTCTGCCTTCAATTTGTCAATCTCCTGCTAATGCGGCTGAGGCCGTGTTTCACTCCTTGGATGTTCGTTGGACTGTCCTCCTCTATCTCCGAGAGTCTGCTTCCTGGAGGTTAGATCAGAACCTGTTTGTTCGGCTTTTGGGAATAATACAGGGAAGACGACTTCCCAGGCTACCATCACTTCCTGGATCAAGAAGGCGATCTGTGAGGTCTACATCGCTCCGGTCCTTGCTCCTATGGTGGGGTTGAAGGCTCCTTCAACTCGGGCTGCTGCTACTCCCTGGACGGAGCAGGCTGGAGCTTCATCGGAGCTGATTTGCAGAGCGGCTACGTGGTAGCCTCTCCTCACTTTTTCTCGCCTCTATAGGTTAGATCTGTCCTTCAGTCGGGATCTGTCCTTTGGTAGGAGAGTCCTACAGGCAATAGTCCCACCCTGAGGAGTATCGGTGGTATTCCTCCAATGCTGTCGTGGAAGGCGAATGGAGAAAACTGAATTAGTCCTTACCGGTAATTCCTTTTCTTGGAGCCTTCCACGACAGCATCAGTTCCCCCCCTTGTTGGTGTTTGGTTCCGGTTTGTATCAGATAATCCATGGCTAAGGGTGATCTTGGTAAACACTGGAGTACTGAGGAAGGGGAGGGGCTTTTAACCTCTCTGTGTTCCTGTCCCCCAATAGGGCGTGGACGACATCCTCCAATGCTGTCGTGGAAGGCTCCAAGAAAAGGAATTACCGGTAAGGACTAATTCAGTTTTCACATTTTTGGTTAGTGCAATAAACCTCATTTCAATCCTGAAATATTACTGTGTCCATCAGTTATTACATATATCACACTGAAATAGCTGTTGCAAAAACCCAATTTTAAACCCCAAAAAATGAGTAAGATTAAGAGGGGTGCCCAAACTTTTTCATATGACTGTATATAACAACTTTCTGCATGTTTATATGTGAATATGAAACACAAGATTCCATATTTGGAAATGTTAACATTTACTGTATGTTAATTAAAAAAAAAACTAAAAAAACACATTTTATTAGTTTAAAGTTTTGCCGCATTGAAAATTAAAAAAAAACTAGCTGTAGTACCCGGCTACGCCCGGGTTAATAAATAACTGATG
This sequence comes from Allobates femoralis, assembly GCA_033576535.1. Classification (NCBI taxonomy): domain Eukaryota; kingdom Metazoa; phylum Chordata; class Amphibia; order Anura; family Aromobatidae; genus Allobates; species Allobates femoralis. The sequence goes on along the minus strand of JARQOC010000005.1, from coordinate 327,523,551 downwards.
TTAGCTATAACAAAATAGAATTTGAATATGTCATATTAATGACCTGTAAGAAAATAGAAGCTGAGCGGTGATTGATTGCTATAGGCAGCCTAATAAATCTCCAGCCAACAGTAAACCCTCCCCCTGGCCGTGCAGTATATGTTACCTCACACATACAAATAAAAGACAGCTCATGTGACTGACATCTGCCTTAATTCCCTATATGGCACATGTGTTGCACATTGGCTGTTTTTAATCAGATGTTTATGTTTGGAAATTAAAGATAGCACACGTATGAGGCGAGTTGTGTGAGGTGATTTGTGCACGTCTGTGTGGTGTGTCTGTGGTGGGGGTGTCTTTTTGGTGTGTTTGTGGTGGTGTTGTCCTGTTGTTTGTGTGTGTGTCTTTGTGGTGTGTGTGTCCTTGTGGGGTGAGTGCATGTGTCCCTATAGGGTGTGTATGTGTGTGTGTCCCTGTGGGGGGGTGTGTGTCTGTGTTGTGTGTGTCTCTTTATGGTGTGTGTGTGTTTTGTTCGGGTGTGTGGTGAGTATCCAATCTTGGGGCTGCACCTTAGCGACTATACACTTGCTGTTACTCTTTGTGTGCGTGTGGTGTGTATACATGTCCCTGTGCGTGGTGACTATCTCATGTTGGGGCCCCACCTTAGTGACTATATGCTGGGCTGGTATGTGCTGTTAGTCTTTGGCGCTATCATTAAGCCCCTCTCATTCACAACTGTCAACTGGTAATTGTCACTTTTCCCCCATTATGTAGATAGGGGCAAAATTGTTTGGTGAATTGGAATGCGCTGGGTTAAAATTTCACCTCACAACATAGCCTATGACGTTCCCGGGGTCCAGACGTGTGACTGTGCAAAATTTTGTGGCTATAGCTGACAGCTGTCGATTTTCCTCCAACACTTTTCCATTCACTTTTTCCCCATTATGTAGATGGGGGCAAAATTGTTTGGTGAACTGGAACGCGCAGGGTTAAAATTTAGCCTCAGAACATAGCCTATGACGCTCTCTGGGTCTAGACGTGTGACTATGTAAAATTTTGTGGCTGTAGTTGCGACGGTGTAGATGCCAATCCCGGACCTCCTGTTTCTGTCTACCCTCTAAATTGTAAAGCGCCATGTATCCTAATGGCGCTATATAAATACCTATTATAATAATAATAATAATAAATAATATTCATACACACACACACACATTCAGCTTTATATATTAGATAAACATATTTGGTATTGCCACATTCAGAAATGCCCAATCTATCAAAATATAAAATAAAATAATCTGACCGGTAAACTGCATAGCGGACAAAAAAAACGCCAGAACGAAGTTTTCTCTAGTCACCTTCCACGACAGAAAAATGGAGGTTGCCTCCAGGAAACACAAAGAGGTTAAATACCCCTCCACTTCCTGCACCCACCAGTCTTTTGATTCTATCTGTGCGGTGTTGTACACATTTTAAATGGTTTTAAATGTTTTGTGCTTTTGTTTTACCTTGTACACATGAGCTTATTGTAATAAAAACTATTTTTCACTTATAATAAAGTGTTGAATATATTTCTTCCCTGATCCTGGTCATTCATACACGTTTCTTTCCTCTTTGTTGTATTAATTCTGGTTAAACGTGTGACTGGTGGTTCCCGTGTTAGTGCCACTCTACCTTTCTCCTTTCCTTTATGTTAACTTCATCTCCACATTTTCCTTAATTATAGGAATTCCCTGGTTACAGTTGCAGAATCCAATTATCAACTGGGAGACCAAGAAGATCTCTCTTCCACCCAAAGAGTGTACCAGAAGCGAGTCAGTGAAAACTCTGGATCTAGAGTGTACTACCATGGTTTCAACCTTACCATCTATTTATAATAAATTCTCTGACATCTGTGATAAGAGGGCAGATCTGCTTCCTCCCCAGACATTATGATCGTCCTTATGAACTGTTCTGGGGCTGCAATCCCTTTCGAAAATGTCTATCCTCTGGCGGCTCTGCAACTGCAGGCCCGGAAAGAATATATTGCTGAGAATCTGGCCAAGGAATTCATTCAACCCTCCTGTTCACCAGCAGGGGCACTTATCTCTTTCGTAAAAAAGAAGGATGGAACTCTTAGGCCCTGCATCGATTACACAGCCCTTACAAAATTGAATTTTTTGAAAAATACAAGAGAAGTTTTCACAGATACCGAAGGGGATGGCCGTGTGACAGCAGGGGGCCTCTGTATACCGATGGGGCCATGTGCCAGCAGGGGGAGGGCCTCTGTATATTTATACATAAATTTAAATGGATAAAAACCACTGTTGCCAGATATTACATGTACAATTGTTCGACAGAATTCCTTTTTAAATAGGATTTTAGCAAAAATATCGATCTTGGTTTTACAAAAAATCCTTACGTGATGGAAAAAAATGGAGGTCATTTTCGTAATCAGCACACCAAATTACATACAAATCAGTGAAAACTTATCTTGTATTTTTTTCATCGCAGGCCTGTGTTATTGGGAGCATAACAAGGTAACCATTCAAAACCATTGTCCTTTGCCATTCATTCCAGAATTGCTTGAAAGAGTTTGGCATGCTAAGATGTTCTCAAAATTAGATCTTCGTGTTTCAAATACCCTGATTCGTATCCACCCTGGGAATGATTGGAAAACAGCATTTGATGTCATTATGGACTCTTTCAGAACTACTGATGCCTTTTGGTCTCTGCAATGCTCCTGCAACCTTCCAGCACTTGGCTAATTACATTTTTAGAGATCTTTTGGATCATTTTGTTGTAATCTCTAGACAATATCATGATTCTTTTCTGATTCACTGCGGGAACATCAAAAGCATGTTAAGATGGTTTTAAGACCCCTTAAAGAAAATATCTCTACATCAAACCCGAGAAATGTGAGTTCCATCACACCAAGATTCAACTTCTGGGTTATGTCATCTCTCCATAGGGACTAACGTGGAGTCAAGTAAGATTCAGGCAATTCTTGATTGGCCTGCACCTAAGAATGTCAAGGAGGTAACACATTTTCTGTTTAGTTATCAGTGTACTTTCTCCGGGACTAAATCAGTGTAGGCTGTGTGCTGGACTTCGTGGGACTTTTTTTGCACTAAGAATTACACTGATAATCATCTGTTGACTGCATATTGTTTTTGGACGATCACGTAATAATGCTGATTGAACTGTATATTATTTCAAGACATTCATGTATTAGTGCTACTTGCACCCCTGCATATTATTTTTGGACATTCACGTAATCATGCTGTTCATGTTCTTGCGTATTATTTTCCTTCATCGCCACAACAGCACCACCTGAGAGAGAGGACCGCCCATCCAAGACAGGAAACTTCTGAGATAAAAAGGCGGTACCTCTCCTGGACCTCAGTTTAGGTTTCCTGTCTTGGAGGTGGGAGACCTCTGAATCATGCGGTCCTGGCCTGACCCGGTAGCTGGAAGAGCTGTCCTTACCTAAGCGGTGGCTCCGGACTTGGGTGCAGAAGCTCCTCCACGGGGTATCCCCTGCGGTGGTGGAAGTCGCAGGGTCTTGTAGAGGGCCACCAGCGGCTTGTTCTCGGCCCTTGTCGCCGCCCAGGCGTCATGGCTGCACGGTTGGTGGCTGCCCTGCAGTGCTGTGCCCCGGGTGAAGGGGATCCTTTACAGGCTGGGCGCAGCGTTCCTGGGTCTGTAAGGGGCCTGGGAGCGGTTCTTTCCGTCGGCAGGTTCAAATTTGCGCCGGGAGCCGCTACTTCCGGTTTGGGCGCGGACCGGGAGTGATGTTCCCCGCATGCGCAGTGCAAGCCAAGATGGCGGCGCCCAGTGTTCGGAAGCTGGGAGACGCCGGTTCGGTTCCCAGTGGCGTGGGGCAGTGTCCGGAGGGCATCGCCGGCCAGTCGACTTGCGGAGGGATGGAGCAGCAGTCCCTTTCGGCTCCCGACGGGGGGGAGCCTCGGCAGTCTGGTGGCAGCCACAAGTCCTCTCAGAAGGGATCCCGGACGGATGTGGACCCTAAAGCCCCCGGAACTCGGTATGCCTCTGGTGGGTGAGTGCCTTCGGGCTGTGATGTCTGTATTTACACCGCCTTCTTGCTTGTTTTTAGGACAGCAAGAAAAAGGCTGCCAAAGAACAGCATAAGGAGTGTGCTATCTGCAAAGTCCCTCTTCAAGATGATTGTACTAAGGACTTGTGTGCCCCTTGCATTGAAGTGACTGTGAGACGCTGTCCCCAGTCTGGCCTCTAGCATTAGGGATTTAGTGAGGGAAGAGTTTAAGTCCCTGCAGAAATCCGGGAAGGATAGGGGGCGTAAGAGGAAGAAGTCCCAGGGCTCTTCCTCTTGATCTGACCGTGCCGCTCATAAATCTCACAAGGGGAGACGCAGGTCTCGATCATCCTCTGCCTCGTCCTCCTCCTCGTCCTCCTCCTCAGGGTCTTCCTCCTCAGATGACAGCGGGGATGGGAAGCCGTGTTTTCCACGTAAAGACACTGATTTTTTGATAAAGGCCGTTCGTTCGACTATGGGGTTGGTGGATGCCCGTGACCCCTCTTCGGTGGAGGATTTAATGTTCGGTGGTCTGTCTTCCAAAAAGAGACTGACTTTTCCTTTAAATCAGAGGGTCCAGGCCTTAATTGTGGATCATTGGACTAAGCCTGATAAGAAGGGCTCTCTTTCCTATTTGGCTAAAAAGAAGTACCCCTTTGATGAGGAGGCCACTACTTCCTGGGATTAATCCCCCAAGCTTGACGTAGCTGTGGCCCGGGCATCTAAACGTTCTTCTCTCCCCTTTGAGGATTTAGGGAATGTGAAGGATCAGCTAGACAGGAAGGCAGACGGCTACTTGCGTAATTCCTGGGAATCCACTGCTAGCATCTTTTGTCCCTCAATTGCGGGTACATCAGTCGCTCGGTCCCTCATGATTTGGTTGCAGCAGTTGGAGGCTCTGGTGAGGGACGAGGCTCCTAAGGAGGAGATCTTGTCTTCCTTTCCTTTGACTCTTTCTGCGCCAGCTTTTCTGGCGGATTCCTCGGCTGGCTCCCTGTAAATTGGCGGCGAAGGCTGCGTCCTTCTCTAATGCTGCTCGTCGTGCCTTATGGTTGAAGGCCGGGCCCGGTGATGCCCAATCGAAGTCTAAGTTGTGTTCACACACACAGATATCTGGGCAGATATTGTTCACAGATCTCTGGTTGCAGTGAAATCATGGACAGATTGCTCCATTTGTACACAGCCACAAAATGGAACCATGTGTCCATGATTTCACTGCAACCAGAGATCTGTGAACAATATCTGCCTAGATATCTGTGTGTGTGACCCCAGCCTAAGAAACATTTTCCCTCTGGGATTCCGGCTTCCACCTTCCGTGGTCGTTCCTTTCGGTTTGCCAAGCGGAAGTCCCCTCGTCGGACCCGAGATTCTTGGGCTGACAGGAGAGACAAGAAGTCAGGTTTCTTGTTCAAGGGTTCCTCCTTTGACAAGAAGCACCAGTCTAAGTGACGGCTCGCTCCAGGTGGGGGGGAAGGCTTGCCCTCTTTCTCCTGGCCTGGTCCGAAATTGGGGCTTGCGATTGGCCTCTCGGTCTTCTCAGAGACGGAATGAAACTGGAGTTCGCTTCGGCTCCTGTGGGGTCCCTGGTGATTACGTCTGTCAGCAGTCAGGAAAAATGCAATTTTCTGATAGGCGAGGTGCGGACCCTGGTGAACAAAGGAGTTGTTTCCCCGGTTCCTCCTGCCGAATGCGGCAGGGAGTTCTATTCCACGCTGTTTCTAGTGCCGAAGCCAGACGGCTCATTCCGGACGATTATAAACCTGAAACACCTGAACAGCTTTCTGGTGCAGCGTTCGTTCAAAATGGAGACTTTGGAAACAATAACCTGATTGCCGACTTCAAATTGTTTCATGGTAGGGCTGGATCTGAAAGACTCATACTACCATGTTCCAGTTCACCGTCACCACCAGCATTTTCTGAGGTTCGCCCTGTATATGGGGGGCTCCCTCTGCCATTTCCAGTACCGGGCTCTCCCCTTCGGGCTGGCGATGGCTCCTCAGATTTTCACGAAGCTGCTGGCAGAGGTGATGGCTCACTTCCGTCGTCGGCAGATTTTGATTATCCGTATCTGGACGATCTGCTGATTGTGGGGGACTCCAGGGATCAGTGCCTTGACCGTCTGCAGAAGGTTCAGTCTTCCCTGGGTCAGCTGGGATGGATCATCAATCTGGAAAAGTCCAGGCTAGTTCCCGCCACACGTCAGCTGTTTCTAGGGATGATTCTGGATTCAGTCTCAGCTTTGCCTCCTTTCGGACGATAAACAATTGCGTCTTCAGTCATCCCCTTCTGCAGTACGAGACTCTCCTCGAGTGACTTTAAGGAGGGCTATGTCTCTCTTGGGCTCCCTCACATCCTGTATCCCAGCAGTTCCTTGGGCACAGTTGCACTCTCGGGCCCTTCAGTGGGAGATTCTCCAGCATCAGCTCAGGTTGGGGGCGGCTTTGGGCGCAGTGATCGTTCTGTCCCCTCCGACTTTAGATTCTCTGGGGTGGTGGCTGGTCCCCGAGCACCTCTCCGTGGGCGTCCCGTGAGGTTGTCCGGTCTCCGAAGTACTTACCACGGATGCCAGTTCCTGGGGATGGGGGACCAACCTTCGGGATCTGTCCGCTCAGGGAGCCTGGGACTCGCGCCTCTCCAGGATGTCCTCAAATATGCGGGAGCTCCTGGCAGTCTGGGAGGCAGTTTCTGCATCCCTTCCCTCCCTTCAGGGGCGCCATCTGAGAGTTCTCTCCGACAACAGTGTATCGTGAACCGTCAGGGGGGCACCCGGTCTCAGGTACTCATGGGCGTTACGCGGGACATTTGTCGGCTGTTGGAAGCCCATCACATTTCCCCCTCTGCCCTTCACATACGGGGGGTGGCAAATTCCAGGGCAGATTTTCTCAGCAGGGTGCAGCTCCGACAGGGGGAGTGGGCCCTGGATCCGTGGGTTTTTGCTCAGATTGTGGTCAGGTGGGGTCTTCCGGAGGTAGATTTATTTGCAACTCGTGAGAACAGGCAGGGCGACGATTCTGTTCTCTGAATCCCGGAGACTGGCCCTTTGCTGTGGAAGCTCTGCTGATCCCCTGGTCCTCGGGCCTTCTGTATGCCTTCCCTCCCTTGGTAATGATTCCTGCTGTGCTTCGGAAGGTCAGGGAGGACAGGACCAGGGTCATCATGATAGTGCCCTTCTGGCCCCGGAGAGCTTGGTTCTTTTGGCTCAGTCGCCTGTCCGTACAGGCTCCCTGGACTCTCCCCCTTTCCCAGTCTCTCCTGTCTCAGGGGCCGGTCCACCATCAGCAGGTCTCGGGTCTTCGGCTGACGGCGTGGAACTTGAACAGCGGCTCCTGTCGCGTAGGGGATTCTCAGACGGCCTCGTTCATACGCTGATGTCCAGTCGGAAGCCGGTTACCACCAACATTTATGGTAAAGTGTGGAGGAAATTTCTGTCCACTTCGGGGGCGAGTCCAGAGGGTGAGGCTCCTGTGCCGGCTATTTTAGAATTCCTCCAGAGGGGGTGGGAGATGGGTCTCTCTGTCAATACCCTGAAACTCCAAGTTTTGGCCTTGGGGGCCCTGTACCATTGTCCCCTAGCTGGGTCTTCTTGGGTGACGAGGTTTATACAGTCCTGCAAGCGGGCCACTCCTGTTCCCTGTCCGAAGGTGCCTCCTTGGAATGTCAATTTAGTTCTGGATGCCTTAACCAAACCTCCCTTTGAGCCTTTATCTTCTGCTTCGCCTAAGGTCCTTACTCTGAAGGTAGTCCTGTTGGTGGCGTTGACGTCGGCCAGACGTCTTAGTGACCTGCAGGCCTTGTCGGTGGTGGGGCCTTATACTCAGATTTTGCAGGACAGGGTCATCCTCCGCCTGGACCCTTCCTATCTTCCCAAGGTGGCTACCAAGTTCCACAGGATGCAGGAGATTGTCCTCCCTTCTTTCTGTGATCAGCCTGCAAATCAGAAAGAAGTGGTTCTCCACACGTTAGATGTCAGGAGGGCGTTGCTTACCTACTTGGACAGGTCCGCGGCCTGGCGTCAGGCTTTGTCCCTCTTTGTTTCCTTTCAAGGGGCCTCTAGGGGTAGGGCAGTGTCCAAGGGTTCCCTTGCTACGTGGTTGCGGGAAGCCATCGCTCTTGCTTATTCTTCTAGTCAGGTGCCGGTCCCAGTGGGACTTACTGCACATTCCACCAGGGCAGTGGCTACATCCTGGGCGGAGAAGGCTGATGTCCCCTTAGAATTAATCTGTAGAGCTGCTACTTGGTCTTCTCCTTCTACCTTCTTCAAGCATTACAGGCTTGATCTTTCTTCCACTGATGAGGTGACCTTTGGTAGAAGGGTTCTGCAAGCAGTGGTCCCTCCCTAATTTTCTTTTCTCTGAAATCTCTCAGGTGGTGCTGTCGTGGCGATGATGGATAAATCTAAATTACTTACCGGTAATGGGTTTTTCCTGAGCCACGACAGCACCACCGCATCCCTCCCTATTGCCTGTTGGTGTTGGTCACGTTTGGGGGGTGTGAATTGTTGATTTCTTTTGGTGGTGGTTGTGTACTAATGCTTGTTGGGTTCTCCTCTCCAGTCTCTGTAACCTAAACTGAGGTCCAGGAGAGGTCCTGCCTTTTTATCTCAGAGGTTTCCTGTCTTGGATGGGCGGTCCTCTCAGGTGGTGCTGTCGTGGCTCAGGAAAAACCCATTACCTGTAAGTAATTTAGATTTTCTAGACATTCACGTATTAGTGCTGGTCAAACTTGGATTTAATTTTGGTATTTGCCTTGTTCATTTCAATTTCTTGAACTGTTTTGATTATTTGCAATACAAATTATTATACAAACCGTTCGTCTCGTCAGATCTCACGCTATTAGATTTCAAAGTATCTACATAATTGTTGCCGTGACCTGGAGATAGCTGGACATTACATGTTAAAAGCTGTCTCCAGGTCACAGCAGAAAAGCTCCCTTCATATTTTCATTCCCTTGACCTCTCCCCACTTCTGCTTTCTAGTGTATTAGCTTACCCTCAGAGCTGTACAGTAAAGGGATGAGCGAACCCAAACTGTAAAATTTGGGGTTCATACTGGACACTGGGTGGAAAAAGTCTGAATTTGGCGTTGTTTGGTGTTCAGGTTCTGTTTGTATGCTCACAAAGCTTGTTGAAAGGCTGAAGTGCAGCCAATCAACAAGTTTTATTACATAAAGAAGATGACTGTATGCTTCTGTGAACAATAAGGATTAAAAAATTTACATGGGCTTCGGCCTATTTATGATCACCAGCACAAATACGACAACTACAGGCTGCATCCCTCCCAATGCACTTGACACTTGTGGACGTGTGTGCTGTGTGAATAGTGTGTGCTGTGTGAATAGTGTGTGCAGTGAGTATTAGGCCCCTTTCACACTAGCTTTTTTGCAAATTGCGGTAGATTTACCACATCTTCCGCCTAACGCCCGCTCTTGCGGCAAGCCCCATGCATTGTCTATGGGGCTTGCGGCAGGAGCGTCAAGTGCGGTATAGGTGCAGTTCCGGCAGTTGCGGCCACGAAAAAAAACGCCGCTGACCAGGCTTGCTGCAGAAAAAAATGCAGCAAAAATGGCCTGTGTGAAGATAGTTTAAGGCCTCGTGCACACTCTGAGTATTTGGGGAGTTTTACCGTCAGTATTTATAAGGTCTCATGCAGATGTTCAGTATTTGATGAGTTTTTACCTCAGTATCTGTAAGGCATCGTGCACACATTGTATATTTGGTGAGGTTTTTTTTTTACCTCAGTATTTGTAAGGCCTCGTGTACACGCTGAGTTGGTGAGTTTTTCAGTCAGTATGTGTAAAGGCCCCATTACACGGCACGATGTTGGAATGATGGCGGCAACGATCTCGTGGGCGCGCGGTTGTTTTTACATCGTTGGCGAGATGTCACACGTTTAGATATCGTGGACGACTCACCAACGATATGAGCAGGTATTGCACAACCCAGTGAACGATACTTGCTCATAGGTGTGAATGGGCAAAGTCGTAAACAACATCGTTATTATGGTATCAAACACAGCGCTATACCAGGTTGGCTAATCGTGGTTAGTCTGATCAAACCAGCGATCAGCGATTCAACGATTTATCGTTACAACTTTGCAGAGTCACACGCAACGAGGTCGTAATGATGTCGTTTCAACACCTCCAAACCCGTGACGTATAAGCTATATCGTGAACGATGTAATTCCGTGTAACGGGGCCTTGAGGCTTCCTGTACATCCTGAGTATTTGGTGAGTTTTTAACTCAGAATTTGTAAGGTCTCGTGCAGATGTTCAGTATTTAGTGTTTTTTACCTCCGGATTTGTAAAGCCTTGTGCAGATGGTCAATATTTGGTGTTTTTTACCTCAGCACTGTAATTGTTTAAGTTCACATGGGGCATTTTTCATTGGTTTTATGCAGATCCATGCTAATATAAGGCCCCTTTCACATCATTCGCTAATAGGCGGCAGATGCGGTAAATCTGCCGGATCTGCCGCTAACGGTTGCACTTGTGGCAAGCCCCTTGCATTGTCTATGGGGATTGCAGCAGGTGCGGTATTGCCACGATCAGGCACTTGCGGCAATTGCGACTGCACAAAATGGATAGCAAGTGCTGGATAGACAATGCATGGGGATTGCCGCAAGTGCGACCGTTTGCGGTAGATCCAGCAGATTTACTGCATCTGCCGCCTATCAGTGAAAAACGCTGATGTGAAAGGGGCCTAAAACTTCTTTTTTACAGCACCTGCAAAATCTATAAGATTCCAGCAATCTCCTTCTCACACACATGCTTTTTCATTTGCTTGACTTAATTGGAACAGCTTCATTTTTGCTGCGTTGTTAAATTACGTAGCATGTCAATAATTTCAGCGGCTTTGCTTTATTATTTCAACCATTTGAAGTAATAAAGACTAAAAAAAAGTGCAGAGTAACATTTCTGGTTCGGTTTTGGTGCATTTTTGTGGCAAAAATGCCTCTTATTGTTGCCTAAAGATCAGGTTTGGCTTTCTTTTGTTTTCAACTTAAGGGTAGATTTACTAGATCAATGGATGTTTTTCAGGTTATAGTTTCACTTGGCAACTATTTTTCTAAAATAATCTGTCTTGGGTATATGATGACACTGTCACATTGGGGGCCCACAGCCTGGGGCCCTGGCTACCCTTAAAGGGAGCCTGTCAGCTAGTTTATGCCCCCCCAGCTATCACTGTCTGTAGCTGTAGCTTTATAATACCAGTCTAATCATCCCTGTCTGAGCTCATGATGTAATGTTAAAGGTGAAAAGAAAATGTAAGTGTATAAATGCTTTTCTATGTAATGAGGAAGTCAGTCTACAGCTTCAAGAACGGAAACTGTTTAGCAGGTTAATAGTTAACATTTCAGCCTTATGTTATGACATCACATCAGGTCTCCCAACATGTTCTAACTACGTGACTACAATAGGCGAAGCTAAGTCCCCATAGGACATAATAGTTTGCTTGCTTAGCTCCACCCACTATGGTCACATGATCGTTACATAACACAAGTCCTTTAGCCATGCAAGTTAATAGTGAGTTAACTATTATTCTGCCAGTCTCCCTCCTCCAAGGTGTAGACTGAAATGTAAGTGTATAAATGCTTTTTTTCACCTTTCACATTACATTATGAGCTCAGACAGAGATGATTATATAGTAGATTCTAACCATCCAATTCTGTCTGTCTGTAACGGAAATCCCGCGACGCTGATTGGTCGCCACGTCTTAAAGGGGCGGTCCGCAACCACGTCTTAAAGGGGTAGTCTGCAACCACGTCTTAAAGGGGCGGTCCGCAACCACTTCTTAAAGGGGTGGTCCGCAACCACATCTTAAAAAGGGGCAGTTGTGACCAATTAGCGATATTAGCAGGGAAATCCTGTGTATTTATGAAGATTTAAGAATAATGCAATGAATAAACTACATACATATTCTAGAATACCCAATGTGTTAGAATCGGGCCACTATCTAGTAGTATTATAAAGCTGCAGGTACAGACAGTGATAGCTGGAGGGGCATAAACCACCTGATATGTTCCCTTTAATCCGCCCCTGGGTCCATTTTCTCCTTTTTCCATTGTGAAAATGAGAAATTTGAGGCTAAATCAACTTTTTAGTGGAAAAAACATATGTTTCATAGCCCAGTAATTTTTGTCAAGATGCTGAACTCCCACCTAAAAAATACTCAAAGGGTTTAGTCTAAAAAAAAAATCTGGTCACTTGTGGTTTCTGATGTTTTGGCACATTTTTCGTCTGTCTATCTGTCATGAAATGGTCCCTAAAAGCATAAGTTTTGGAAATGTATTAAAGGGTTAAAAATTTAGCAGCAATCTCTCATTTTTTTAACATTGCAACAAAAATAAAGATTTACATGAGGATCATTTTTTAAAAGTTTACATGTGGTAACTTTAATTTATGAAATACTTTTGTGCGGTATGATCAAACTTATAAAATTTTATTTTTTCCCAATTTTTGTAGTTTGTTTTTGATATTTTCTTAAATAATGCCAAATCATATCAATCTAAATTTACCACTAACATAAAGTACAAAGTACCATGAGAAAAATAAAATCTTAGAAATACTGAGATATGTGGAGGCTTTCCAGAGTTATTACCACATAACTTAACATAAAAAAAATAAGATATTTAAATGAAAAAAAATCTAAAAAAATCATCTGAATGTACACACATAAGTGTAAGTATGTACATGTGGCCATTTTTTTTAATAAGCTATGATATTTTAACATACAGTTTGTTCACCAGCCTTCTGTGTGTTTAGCATTTTCATTATTTTAGAGTGAAGGTAAACTTTTCTTATTCTTAAAACATTTTATATGTTAGGTGCACCAACGTGTAAAGGACACTAAAGTGGCTAAGTGTACTGGACATTTGATTTTTCACAGAATCTTATGATTGCTGGCAGCAACTGTAGTAAGAGGCCTTGCCTGCTGATTTATCCCAAGGTTGGCTATTTACAGACTCATTACTATAGTACATTTAGCCATGATTTGTAGACATTTCTGAAGAGAGTAGAAAACAAAGCTTTTAATTGGAGAACCTCATCAAGGAGGGTCTCGTGTTGTCTCTATTCTGCTGTTTAGTCATTTTTGCTCTGAACTCTGCTGTTGTGATTTTTTTTTTTTACACACAGCTTGCTTCATTAATCCCCGGCTGCCCTATTTAATGAGGTAATCCGCACATTCCGGGGCTTGGTGACTAATGTTATATATTATTACACATGTTTATTGTATACCATATTTAAATATATTTTTTTTATTGTCTTATCTCCTAGAGGTTACGGGCGCACTTTTTTTAGCTGCACCTCCGCACACACATGCACTGGTGATGGCAATGCCATGGTGACACGAGCCGGGCTACCCTGCCAAGACTTAGAATTTGTACAGTTTCATCCAACAGGTAGTGTCTTTATTTTTGCTTGTAATTTTTTATATGTCTTCCGTGTATATTCAAATATTTCATAGTATACATTGTCAGTTTTATGAAAACATTTTTAGCACAATTTTTTTTTAAGTTGATAACTTATGAGAAAAGTTAACATACTTATCAAACTTTGTACAGTGATGTTTGTAATGACAACTTTAGAAATTATGACAGACTGTTGGAGCTATTTAGATAAAAATGAAGTAACTGACTTTCAAGAACTGACATTTGTTCCAATATTTAAAAATGTATGACCCCCATTTATGAAGACAAGTCATATTCAGGTCTGTCTTGATGTGGGTGCAGGGTAAAGTCAAACAGGAGCATCTGATTTCCAGCATAAGGACTGGCAAAACGTTTAGATATGCTGTGGTATTGTGTCCCTCACCCACACCAACTCATTTGGCAGAGCTGGTGTAAACTCTTGTGATAACTGGTGTGAAAATGCCAAACATTGCAACAGTTTTGCACATCTCTGAGTAATGCCAAAAATGTTGTGACTTTTTCAGGCTTTTTATGCCTAAAAGCAATGATGATCAGGGCCTATGTGAATAAGTGAATAATCACCTCACTCCAACCCCTAGGTAGAAATATTTATTTATATATATATATATATATAATATATTTTTATATATATATATATATATATATATATATATATATATATATAATAAATAGTTGTGGCCAAAAGTATTGACACCCCTACAATTCTGTCAGATAATACTCAGTTTCTTCCTGAAAATGATTGCAATCACAAATTCATTGGTATTATTATCTTCATTTAATTTGTCTTCAATGACAAAACACAACAGAGAATGAAGCAAAAAGCAAAACATTGATCATTTCAGGCAAAACTCCAAAAATGGGCCGGACAAAAGTATTGGCACCCTCAGCCTAATACTTGGTTGCACAACCTTTAGCCAAAATAACTGCGATCAACCGCTTCTGGTAACCATCAATGAGTATCTTACAATGCTCTTCTGGAATTTTAAACCATTCTTCTTTGGCAAACTGCTCCAGGTCCCTGATATTTGAAGGGTGCCTTCTCCAAACTGCCATTTTTAGATCTCTCCACAGGTGTTCTATGGGATTCAGGTCTGGACTCATTGCTGGCCACCTTAGAAGTCTCCATTGGTTTCTCTCAAACCATTTTCTAGTGCTTTTTGAAGTGTGTTTTGGGTCATTGTCCTGCTGGAAGACCCATGACCTCTGAGGGAGACCCAGCTTTCTCACACTGGGCCCTACATTATGCTGCAAAATTTGTTGGTAGTCTTCAGACTTCATAATGCCATGCCACGGTCAAGCAGTCCAGTGCCAGAGGCAGCAAAGCAACCCCAAAACATCAGGGAACCTCCGACATGTTTGACTGTAGGGACCGTGCTCTTTTCTTTGAATGTCTCTTTTTTTTCTCTAGTAAACTCTATGTTGATGCCTTTGCCCAAAAAGCTGTACTTTTGTCTCATCTGACCAGAGAACATTCTTCCAAAACGTTTTAGGCTTTCTCAGGTAAGTTTTGGCAAACTCCAGCCTGGCTTTTTTATGTCTCGGGAGAAGAAGTGGGGTCTTCCTGGGTATCCTACCATACAGTCCCTTTTCATTCAGACGCCGACGGATAGTACGGGTTGACACTGTTGTACCCTCGGACTGCAGGGCAGCTTGAACTTGTTTGGATGTTAGTCGAGGTTCTTGTTCAAAGTTTTTTATTGGTTTTACAAGATAAGGGTTTATGTAACAACCATATGACATTACAAACAATATAACAGTTTTTCAAAGAAATTTTGTTCTTTTTCTCACATTAGAAAATCAGATTTAAGTATTCGTCTATGTCCAACAGAACAGATTTCAATAATGTCAAATTCGTAGAGTTAAGTCTGTATTAACTATTATGATAAACATTTCTAAGTATAATAAAGCAATTTTCAAATTCAAACTTGGAACGTCTTTGAACGAAATTGCATGGTAACATGGTAGGAAAGAAGAGGGAAGGGGGGGGGGGGTAGGTGGGGGTTAGTAGAGTCTTATTAGTCGGGTGAACAGTAATTAGCATTGGTGTTTAAAGGGTTTGAAATAGGTGTGTGTTTGGAAGGAAAAAGTTTATTCCAAGGTTCCCATTTTTTTAGGTATTTATTTGTTGTTTTAGATCTCAGCGAGTGGGATAGTTCATAGGCGTTGTGTTCGGCAATTCTTTCTAAAAGAGCCGGGAAGGTGGGAGCCTGGACGTCTCTCCATTTGGCGGCAATGAGTGTTTTTGCTATTAGGATGATGTGTATTGTCAGAGGTCTAGATTGCAGGGGTATTGATTCGCTGCCGAGGAGTAACAAGATTAGTTCCGGGGTGAGTGTAAAATTAATTCCTGTCAAATCTGTGATCAAAAGTTGAATCTCGTTCCAGAAAGTTTCTAGTTTCTTACAGTACCAAAATATGTGTGAGATGTTTCCCACTTCAAGAAGGCAACGCCAGCATAAAGGGGAGTATTCTTCCTTGATTGTATGTAACCGTTGGGGTGTATAATAGGGTCATTCCATGTCAAGTGATCCAAAAATGAATATTTTTTTTCCCTGACGTCCTCAGATTTTTTAAAAATTTTTTCTATAGGAAGAACAACTTTATCTAATTCCAAAAAAAAAGTTTTGAATTTTTTTCTTTATCAGTTAATTTTTTACAGATTTTTAAAGTTTTAAAAAAGTGCGAATTTTGGCCTGGTATGGCTTTACATTTTCTATCATATCTCGGGCTACAAATAAGATAGAGAAACAAAATAAACACCATTCTACTCAGGAATGTACAGGCTTTCATCAGATATGTCACAAGAGGATCTTTGTTAATATTTTACCCATGTGATCGCAAGCGCAAAACTTTAAAACGCATTTCCGAAAAATCGGCGCGCTTTAAATATTTCAAAAACTGCCCATGTGTCTGCTTTGCTCTTAGCCACATCTGTACCAAATTTCAAGTTGGGATCGCAATGGGATCATATTTTAACATATTTTACTAGTAATAGCGTCAATGGGTCATTCCATATCAAGTGATCTAAATATGAATATTTTTTTTACCTGACGTCTTTAGATTTTTTTTTTTTTTCCTTTATGAAGTACTACTTTAGTTAATTACAAATTAAAAGTTTAGAATTTTTTTCTTCATCAGTTAATTTTTTACAGATTTTTAAAGTTTAAAAAAAGGGTGAATTTTGGCCTGGTATGGCTTTACATTTTTTTTTATCTCAGGCTAGAAATAAGATAATGAAGTGGGAGAGGCATCATTTTACTCAGAACGGTAACAGCTTTCATTTGAGATGTTACAAGACTATGTTTCTTTATATCAAATTCAAACTATTGACGGGCAATTGTGAAAAAATGACTGATTGTGTTCTTGGTGATTTTTGAATTGACACTATAATAGTTAAATATTTTGCACTTAGGTCCAATGAATGCGTCCATGGGGTCAAGCTGGGACAGAGTCATCACAAATTAGCCTTATTTGCAGATGACCTGCTACTTTACATCTCAAAGCCCCTGGTCTCCATCCCTTCGGTCTTAATGGAGTTTGAACGGTTCGGACAATTGAGCAACTTTAAAGTGAATTGCTCCAAAACCGAGGCACTCAATATTTCTTTGCCTGGAGAATTGGTTTCTCATCTATCTAAACAGTTCCCATTTAAATGGAAAGTAGAAGCCATTAAGTACTTGGGAGTCCTTATACCAAAAGATCTTAAACAAATATTCAATTTAAATTATTAGTCAATTATTTTGACTAACGCGGAATCGGCATTTACCTCCTATAGACAATTAAAGCTATCCTGGTTCGGGAGAATAAACGTAGTCAAGATGGATGTCTTGCCCCGACTCTTATATACTTTTCAGACAGTTCCTGTTCTATTGGATAGAGGCTTCCTCTCCAAAATGCAATCTATGATCCTTAGATTTGTCTGGGGGGGCAAGAGGTCCAGATTGCGAATGAATATCCTATCCTTGCCCAAGACCAGAGGAGGGGTTGGACTACCCAACATACGAGCGTACTTTGTGGCTTCCTCTCTTGTTAGAGCTCTAGATTGGCATTATAATGCGTCCTCCAAGAAATGGGTAGGGGTGCAGCAAGAGGGTTTGGGGATTCCGCTGAAACACCTGCTTTGGATTTCCCCTAAAGACTCCACAGACCTAGTACCTTTGACAGACATGACCAGAAACACCTTGAAGGTATGGCACCTAGTGACGAAAACCCTCCGCTTAAACGACAAACTTAGCCCTTTGACTCCCCTTTTTTCCAACCCATCTTTCCCACCCAGATTTGACAGGCAGAGATTTTTATGTTGGCGGATTGTGGATGACACCCGAGTAGGACAGACTCTTTCCAGTGGTGGTTTGCCCCCGATGGCAGAGCTACAACTCAAAGAACCTACGAGACCTCTTAAGTGATTCGAATTTCTCCAATACAGAGCATACTTATATTCAGCTGACCACTCTTGCAGGGTAAGATTGATGCCCAACGTATTGGAGAGGTTATTCCAACTGGAGGCTCCAC
Source organism: Allobates femoralis (assembly GCA_033576535.1). Taxonomy (NCBI): domain Eukaryota; kingdom Metazoa; phylum Chordata; class Amphibia; order Anura; family Aromobatidae; genus Allobates; species Allobates femoralis. The sequence continues at coordinate 327,505,599 of JARQOC010000005.1, read as the reverse complement.
CGAGGCGCAAAATATCAGTTCTATACCAGGCCTTAGGGTCCATGAGAGAGCAGGGCACCCTTTACTTCCAACGTGCTTGGGAGAGGGAATTGGGGTGTAGCATTTCAGAAGCTAATTGGCAGAAATGCTTTATATTTACTCACTCACTAGCTAGCGCTTGTTCTGCACAAGAAAGAAGCTATAAGCTGCTCACTAGATGGTACTTGTGCCCGACGACACTCCGGAACATGTTCCCTGGAACCCCTGATACCTGCTGGCGCTGTGGGGAAGAGAAGGGTACAATGATACACATTTGGTGGGGTTGTGGGAAATCCGGCGGTTCTGGTTTGAGGTTTTCAATGCATACGCCCGGATAACAGGTAAACAAGCCGAATGCTGCCCAGAATCGGCAATGTTATCCATTTTTCCAGGTCCTATTGGGCTACAGAAGAGGGATATTCTCCGCTTTTGCATCTCGGCTACTCGTGCTGTGATCCCGAGGTTCTGGAAATCAAGCAGGGCTCCATCTCTACTTGATTAGTTCAAAGAATTGATGGACATATATCGAATGGAGGAGCTCGCAGCTGATGCGTCGGGATCTTGGAACAAATTCTTAGGGATTTGGGTTGAATGGATTCTTTTTCACGACTCTGCAGAATGTAGGAGTATCTTTTCCAGCACAGATATAATATGGCTCGACCTCTGGCTGATGGGGAGCCAGTGGGATGAGTACCCTTTCTCCTTCCCATACCTCACCCGTCCCCCCCCTCCTTTTTTTCTTTTTTTCTTACGTGGCTTTTCTTTCCCAGTATAACTTTTTCTAATGGTTTTTGTTTCTCTTCTCTCTCTCTTCTTTTCTATCTCTCTTTTCTTCCCATCTGATACATTCAGTCTAGGTATTTCCTTTCTACACCTATACCTTCAGAATTCTAGTGAACATTAGACAGGTATCGGAAACTCTGAGCTGTGAGTAGATCATTAATATTTCGGCCTTCCTTTCCGGTACACCAGTCGATAGACTATTCCAACTAGGCCTCAACGGGTAATGACCCACTTACGTGGTCAACCTGTTAGAAGGGGCCAAGTGATAAAAATCATTCTGCTGGGGCTGCTTGTCCCCTTGACATCAGAACATCTCAAAACCCTGAGAAAGGTTGTATACTTGAGTGTTTGGAATTATATTTAGATTGTAGTATATATTGCACCAGAGATAAGCGCAAAAGTAAATTTGCAGCTTATCTTAAAGTTACTAATAACTTTGTGGATTCTCTTTTTGTATATTTTATATGTCTCAAGATTTTGTTAAAAGATATTTTAATCTTTCATATGTTTTTTCAAAATTTAATAAAAATTAGATTAACCATAGTTAAATATTTTAAAATATGATCCCATCACGATCCCAACTTGAAATTTGGTACAGATGTGGCTAAGAGCATAAAAGACACATGGGCAGTTTTGGAAAATTTTTATTAAAACGTTTTTTCGGAAATGCGTTTCAAAATGTTGCGTTTGCATTCGCATGGGTAAAAAATTAAAATTAACAAATATACTCTTGTGACATATCTGGTAAAAGCCTGTATAGTTCTGAGTAGATTGGTGTTTATTTTGTTTCTCTATCTTATTTCTAGCCCGAGATAAAAAAATGTAAAGTCATACTAGGCCAAAATTCCCCCTTTTTTTAAACTTTAAAAATCTGTAAAAAATTAACTGATGAAGAAAAAAATTCCAAACTTTTAATTTGTAATTAACTAAAGTAGTACTTCATAAAGGAAAAAAAAAAAAAAAAATCTACAGACGTCAGGTAAAAAAAAATATTCATATTTAGATCACTTGATATGGAATGACCCATTGACGCTATTAATAGTAAAATATGTTAAAATATGATCCCATTGCAATCCCAACTTGAAATTTGGTACAGATGTGGCTAAGAGCAAAGCAGACACATGGGCAGTTTTTGAAATATTTAAAGCGCGCCGATTTTTCGGAAATACGTTTTAAAGTTTTGCGCTTGCGATCACATGGGTAAAATATTAACAAAGATCCTCTTGTGACATATCTGATGAAAGCCTGTATAGTTCTGAGTAGATTGGTGTTTATTTTGTCTCTCTATCTTATTCCTAGCCTGAGTTATGAGGAGAAACGTAAAGGCAGGCAACAGCGAAATTCACACTTTTTCCGAACTTTGAAAATCATTTAAAAAAAAAATAAATTTTTTAAAAAATTTTTCTCTTCACATTTTGCATTGTCTGACATGCTATTATCAAATAAAAAAATCTCAAAAGAATTAAAAATATAGAGGTAATAATCATTGGTTCACTTGACATGGAATGACCCAATACCATCTGGTGAGTGTCTTGTAGTGGGTTTCTATCAGTGAAGAACATGGTATCATTTTTTGGAGCTTCGAGAGTGAGAGACTTATTGATTCAACGTCAATTAGAATGCTTAATTCTTTTTCCCAAGCAAGCAGGTTGGGAGTTTTAGATATAGATGTATCTGAGTTAATGATTTTGTATATATTTTTTGTTGACCAGAATACTGGGGTGAGATGGTACTTGAATAGTTGTGTAATGGGTAGAGGGAAAAGTAAGTTTGTTTTTTTCCTAGTAATGTAATTGTTGATTTTCTCCCAAGTTGATAATTCTTGATCTTGTAGTTTGAAAGTGGAGCGTAGTACGTCGAAGGGGATTAGCTGGTTTCTCTTGTCAATTATGTCTGATATGAAGTTAACTCCTAAGTTTTTCCAGGAGTTTAGGTTGAGGAGTGGGACTAAAAGGTTTAAAATTTCGGAAGGTATCCAGTTGTTTGTGGTAGTTGAGGAATTTTCAGTCGCTTTTGTAACTAGATGCTTCCACGCTTGGATTGTCGCTTTGATTGTCAGTTCCTGAGGGAGTCTTTTTGTTTTATCACATAGGTGGGAGAGGAGAAGTAGATTGAGTTTATACTTAGGGTATTTGGATTCTTCTATGGACAGCCAGCTGGGTCTCATAGTTTCGCTCCACCAAGTTCTACTTAGGATGATTAAGGTCGAGTTATAGTACGCTGTGAGGTTGGGAATGGCCAGGCCTCCATTCATTCTACTTTTTTCTAGAGTATTTCTTGCAACCCTCGGTTTTTTTTGTCTCCATATAAATGTGTAAAGTTGAGATTGGAACTTTTTTATCCATTTCTGCTTAATTGGGATTGGGAGGGAGCGAAAAACATAAATTATTTTTGGGAGAACAAACATTCTGTAGGATTCAATTTTTCCTATCCAGGACAGATCAACTTTAGAAATGTGTGCCAGGTCGTTTTGGATAGTTTTATGTAGGGTTGTAAGGTTGGTGTCTATCAGTGTCGAGGTGTGGGCAGTGATTTGAATTCCTAGGTAATCCAGTGTTTTGTTATCCCAAGTTAGGTCGTGTTCTTTTTTAAGTGTGGAAATGGTTTTGGGATCTAGATTAAAGTGCAGTACTTGGGTTTTATTAAGGTTAATTTTATATGAGGAGACTTCTGAGAATTCCTGAATAGTTAGAAACAAGTTCCTGAGTGAGTTAATGGGATCTGAAAGAGTGAGAATAACATCGTCGGCAAATAGACTGACTTTGTATTCTTTGGTCTTTGTGTGGATACCTCTTATATGTTGGTTCATTCGTATTTTTTCAGCCAAGGGTTCGATGTATAAGTCAAATAGTGAGGGGGATAGTGGGCAACCCTGTCTTGTTCCATTTGATAGGGGAAATGTGTCTGAGAGCGTGTTGTTGGTCAAAATATTTGCTGTGGGGTTGGTGTATAATCCTTTAATAATGTGGAGAATATTTCCTTTGAAGCCAAATTTCTCCATTGTGGCAAAAAGATAACCCCAATGGACTCTGTCGAACGCTTTTTCAGCGTCGACAGAGACCACAACTGCCGGGATTTTCTGTTTCTCTAAGTGGGATAGTAAATTAATAGTTCTTCGAGTGGCGTCTGCCGAACCTCTATTTTGGATGAAGCCTACTTGGTCACTGTGTATAAGCTTAGGGGTAAGTTTTTGTATTCTAGTGTTGATCGTTTTTGATATAATTTTAAGGTCTGAATTAAGTAAGGAAATGGGTCTAAAGTTTGCTACATCTTCTGGATCACCTTTATTTTTTGGGATAACTGTAATAGTAGCTTGAAGGGTTTCTTTAGAGAGATGTGCATTAGGGTTAGTGAGTGAGTTTAATAACTTAGTTAGATAAGGTGCTAGAATTTCTTGATATGCAGCGTAATATTCGTTTTGTAAGCCGTCGGGTCCAGGGGATTTTAGTTTTTTTAGAGATTTGATTGTGTCTAGTATTTCTCCTACAGTGAATGGGGAGTTCAAGTCCTCAAGGTCTTCTTTGGAGAGGGAGGGAAGGTCCATCGCGTTGAGGAAGGTAGTGAATTTGGATTGGGAAGCTATATGTTCTGAGTGAGATTGTTGTAGGTTGTATAGACTCTTGTAGAAATCGGCAAAGGTGTCTGAGATTGTTTGTGGCATTTTTTCTAGAATGTTATTCTTATTTTTAATTTGGGAAATATTCGTTTTAGATCTACGAACTTTTATGAGTTTCGCAAATAGCTTGGAGGGCTTATTAGAGCAATTATAGAAATTCGATTTATTTAGACGAGAAATTTTATCATAGTCAGAAACCAATAAGGATTTAAGCTCCATTCTTAATTTGAGGATTTCTTTTATGGTTAAGTCGTTGGGATGATTAGCTACAGATAATTCTAGTTCTCTAATTTTATGGATTATGTTCTTTGTTGCTAAGAGCAAAGATTTTTTATGTCTGGAATTAAGTTGTATTAAGGTCCCTCTTATCACAGATTTGTGAGCGGACCAGATAGCTGAGATAGGAGTTTCTTCAAGGTCGTTTTCGCTAAAATATAATTTTAATGTTTGTTCTATTTCTGTTTTGAAATGTGGATGGGAGAGAAGAGAAAGGAGTTTGCTCTCCATACGTTTCTACGATTTGGAGGGCAACCTTGTGAGGTTACAAATAGGACTGGCGAATGATCTGACCAAGATTTCGGGAGAATTTTGACTGATTTAATACATCGAAGGGAGGAGATATCAGTGAGGATTAGGTCGATACGTGACAGGGATTTGTGGACGTTGGAGAAGTGAGTATATTCGATTGAGGAGGAATTTATACATCTAAAGGCATCGTATAGCTCTTCTTTTTTTAGTAGTGGATCTAATAGGGTGTTTTGGTTTCTGCTTTTGTTGGAGGAGTCAAGATTACTGTTTGGGACTGCGTTGAAGTCTCCGAAGATATATAATATACCTTCTTGCTTCTCTCGTATGATTCGTAGAAGTTTTTTTAGGAATGAGATTTGGCCAGAATTTGGGGCGTAAATATTCACTAATGTGTGGGTGACATTGTCTAACTGGCATATGAGGATTATATATCTTCCCTCTGTGTCGTGAATTAACTCTTTTTTTTCAAATTTGATCGTTTCTTTAATTAGTAAAGCTACGCCTGCTTTCTTTTTTTTATTTGATGAAAGAAAAATGTGTGGGTAGCGTGGGTTTGAAAATTTTGGTTGATTCTCTACGCTGAATCTGGTTTCCTGCAATCCGGCAACGTCTATGTTAAGTTTTTTTAGTTCCTTCCATGTATAAAACCGTTTTTGTGGCGAGTTGAGGCCGTTAGTGTTTAGTGATAAGAAGTTGTGGGTCATATTAATTTTTGGAGTAATTTGGTAATTTGATTAGATAAGACTCTACTGGGGAGGATAGGGTTACGGGAAAGGAAAGGACAAATAAGGTTATGTAAGGAACCTGTCAATAGGGGGGGGTGGGGGAATGGGGGAAATAAACTTAAGTAAACAAGTAGACGTCACTCAGTGACGTGTCGAGAATTTATTCAGAGGAAGGGTTCTACGTAACCGATGTTGTTCTTCCTTGCGGCTAATGTTTTGGCCAAAGTGCCATTTTACGACTGTTTATCAAAGTCTTTGTTGTTGGAGAGGGTTTCAGCCCGAGCCTCTAATATGAAGGTCTTTCAGGGTTTCAAGTCCTATTTCCGCCTCTTCAATGGTGTAGTTCTTTTCTTTGTGTGTGAAGATGACATTTGAAGAGGGGTGGCTCCATCTATATAAAATTTGGTTGGCTCTTAGGACGTCAGTTACCGATTTTAGAGATCTTCTTTTGTTTAGAGTCTCTTTTGAGATGTCAAGAAAAACCTTGATGTTGTTGTAGGGAGATGGCAGGGTTTTATTTTTTTTTAGGTAATCATTTAATTGATCCTTGGTTTGGAAAAAAGAAAATTTAGCAATGACATCTCTAGGGATATCTTCTGCTAATCGAAGGGGTTTAGGCAGTCTGTGTGCTCTTTCTATTGAATATTCGATTTCTTGTTTGCCTGGGACAGTTTTTTTTGTTAGATTTTTGATAAAGTTTGGGAGATCTTGGGTTTAACCGTCTCGGGAATTCCTCTAAATTTAAGATTTACTCTTCTGTCTCTGTCCTCTCTATCAGCCAGTTTATCCTTTAAATATTTGATTTCTTCTTTCATTTTTACATGTTCGGTCTTGGTTGATTTGGTGTCAATTTTGAGTTCAGAGATTGCCTGGTCGTGTCTGTCCACTCTTGACGCCATTGTGGCAACCGTAGTTTTGATTTCATCTAAGTGAGAATTCAAATTGTCTTCCAATTTAAATTGGAATACTGTAAAGAGATTCACCATAAAGTCTTTGTCTAGTGCAGGGGTCTCAAACTCGGCTGGGTTGGTGGGCCGCACATAGAAAAACATTTATAGCGGAGGGCCGCATCTCTTGTAGGACTAAGTGATATTTTTAGAAATACCAGAATTTTTTGCTCAATGTAGTAAAGTACAAATCCTAATCCATTTCTTGTAGTAATGTCCCCATCCTGTAGTAATGTCCTTTTCTACTGATGTCCTCGATCCTGATCACCTTTTCTAGTGATGTCCCCCATCCTGATCCCTTTTTCTAGTGATGATCCCTATCCTGATCCCTTTTTCTAGTGATGTCCCCCATCGATCATGGTCCCCTTTTGTAGTGATGTCCCCCATACTGATCTCCTTTTGTAGTGATGTCCCCATCATGATCCCCTTTTCTAGTGATGTCCCCCATCCCATTCCCCTTTAGTAGTGATGTCCCCATTTTGATCCCCTTTAGTGATGATGTCCCCATCCCGATTCCCTTTTATAGTGATGTCCCCCATCCTGATCTACTTTTATAGTGATGACCCCCATCCTGTTTTACCTTCTTTTTACACACTCTATCACACTCACACATAAACCCACACACAAACCCACACACAGACCCCCCACACACACACACACTCTCACACACATTCACACTTCCTCATACACACTCTTACACTCACACTCATACACACACTGAAACTCGCACACACTTTCTTATACACACATCCTCACTCACACACTCACCCTCACACACACACTTTCTCACGAACACTCACACTTTTCTCACTTTAATGATGCATCGCTCCAGTGCAGGGGGCCGCCGCGGTCCCCACTGTACGGACTTCCGGCCTCCGCTGTGCTATGACTTCCTCCAGCCGCTGCTCAGATAAGCTCTGTTGCTCATCAAGATCAATGCAGTCTGCCAGCCAGAGGCCCGCATATGACGTCATATCCTGCCGTCAGCTGCGGGCCTGTCATTGGCTGGCAGCTTGCATTGATCTTGCTGAGTGGCAGAGCTGGTTAGTCCTGCACTGGGGTGATGCATCATTAAGTTGTCCAAGGTGCCGCGGGCCGCATAGTGAAGCCCCAGGGGCCGCATGCGGCCCTCGGGCCGCGAGTTTGAGACCCCTGGTCTAGTGGTTGGCCCGGCTTGTAGTTAAGGAGGGGTTCTAGCCCCATTGTGTCTGTTTTCATTTTTTGTCTGGCAGGGCTTCTGAGAGTGGAATCCTGATTTAAGTTCGGATTGTTTTTGGTGGGGGTCACAGAGTTAGTTTTAAAAGGGGTACTCATCTCTTTCCGTTTGGATGAATAGGAGGATTCGTTCATAGGAGTTTCTGCTGGGGTCTCAAAGTGATCACCTTCTTTGCCCTTTTTGGTAGTCTGAGTGACCTGATATGGTGTGGGTATCTTACTTTTCAATGGGGATTTTTGCAGGTCCCCTGCAAGTTCAATTTCTTGTGGAGTTGAGCTAGATTTGGTTTTAGAGGGCATATTGTGTCAGGATTTATTTAAATAATCTAATGGGTTTTAGGTGTGAGTTTACTTAGGATATCGGTGATTGGGGAGGTGCCGTCAGTACTCTGTATAGTGAGGCTTTAGATATAGGGACTTCTTAATGTCGTGGGGTAAGGGATAGTCGTTTCTAGAATTAGTTGCAGGTAGAGTGTGGGATTACGTATGTAGCAATAGAGACTTATGGGTAATTACTTGTTTCAATCAAACATTCAGTTTAAGACATCATTAGAGTGCAGACGTTTACACTTAATATATAATACAATATACAATACAGTAATCTATCTTAAGGAAGATATGAGGCTTCGTTTCAATTAATCCAGATATAAAGGACGTGCGCTGTTGGGAATTTATGCTAGGTAGCTTAACTATCAAGCCAAACAGATCCTCTAATTATGAACAGTTTTCTTATCACCTCATAGAAGCCGGCTGAGGATAGATGTGGGGTAGAGAGGTGTATCTATACCTTGTTTAGTACCAAATTTCAAGTCTGAGTTTACAAGTCTCCTCTCTGGATTGTGGCAGACAGAGAGTGCAGGCAGGCTTATAGATATTGGCTTTTGTTGTGATATAGTAGTTCTAAAGTTAATTAGGATTTGTGTCTCAGGTTGTCCATGTAGGCTGAAGCAGTCTGCTAGGTAAATCTGCAGGTATATCAAAATACAGCCCAGCAGGTAGTGGAGGGGTAGGGAGACAGGGGAAACAAATGGGAGAGATCAGAGCTGCTTGGCTGTAGTGGTATGAAAAAAAGTTACCTTCTCTGTCACAACATAACACAGGGATGAAGAGAAACTGTCTAATGAAGCTTGTGTGCTTTGGAATGCCAGGAAAGGGCACCCACTTGCTTGTAGATTTTAATGTCTTTCTTCTCTGCTTTTAGTCCTCTTTTCCGTGCTGTGCGGGAGCAGGCTTGTGTTGGTAGGATCTTCTTTCTTTGTTGTGTTTCACACTGCCTTAACCTGGTTACGTCAGGAGGTGGTGCTCCAGAGCTGCAGCAGGGCGCACGTTCAATGTCGGGATCTGCGATATCCCTCCGCAAGGTCTCTCTTTTCGGTCCGGTAGGTAAGTAGTCCCTCGCCGCTTATCTCCGGTCCTCCGGTTTTTGTTCTGTGCGGGCTCACTTTAGATCTTCTGTTTTATGATGGAGGGATGCTTTGTACCCCTTCTCCTGAAGGGGAGTAAGTGGTGCAGCACGCGGCTCAGCACGGCTCCTCCGGTCCTGGGTCTACTCACAATCAGTTCAGTCCCCAGGGGGGCTATCAGAAGCTTGTGAAGTGGAGGGGGTCAAGGTTTAGCCACCTTGAGAAGCCAGGTAGTGCAGGATCTCTTTATAGGAGAAAAGTCTGGTGGCTGCACGTTGAGAGTAATGGCGTCCAGAGCAGGCAGGACCCTGTCCTAGGGAATATAGGGTCCCGGTGTGGTTCTCCTCACCGGAGCCACTAGTTGATTGGCCCGAGTGTTCCTCAGATCTTAGTTGTCAGGTCGGTGTAGCTTAGATGGGGTAATCTGTCTTGCATCAGACCGAAAATCCCGTCGCTTTTTCACAGGCACAGGAGCTCAGAGGGATTCTGACTACTCCATAGAGCTGCAGGCCACGCCTCCCGTTAGTCGAGGTTCTTTATCCACCATCCGCACAATCTTTCGTTGAAATCTCTCGTCAATTTTTCTTTTCCATCCACATCTAGGGAGTTTAGCCACCGTGCCATGGGCTTTAAACGTCTTTATGACACTGCGCACAGTAGACACAGGAACATTCAGGTCTTTGGAGAGGGACTTGTAGCCTTGAGATTGCTCATGCTTCCTGACAATTTGGTTTCTCAAGACCTCAGACAGTTCTTTGGTCTTCTTTCTTTTCTCCATGCTCATTGTGGTACACACAACGACACAGGAGAGAGGTTGAGTCAACTTTAATCCATGTCAACTGGCTGCAAGTGTGATTTAGTTATTGCCAACACCAGTTAGATGCCACAGGTAAGTTACAGGTGCTGTTAATTACACGAATTAGAGAAGCATTTCATGATTTTTCTAACAGTGCCAACACTTTTGTCCACCCCCTTTTTTATGTTTGGTGTGGAATTAGATCCAATTTGGCTTTAGGACAATTCTTTTTGTGTTTTTTTCATTGGTATTATTATTTTCATTTAATTTGTCTTCAAAGAATTTGTGATTGCAATCATTTTCAGGAAGAAACTGAGTATTATCTGACAGAATTGCAGAGGTGTCAATATTTTTGGCCACAACTGTACTATCCATTTCCTTTTACAACTGATATATGTAGTAACTGTGTAATTATAACCACTAATTTTTATAGGGTTGTCAACTAAGTGATATTTGCAGAATTTGCAATTTCTGCATCGAAAATTGCCCTTTGAACGTCCAGAATCCAGCCAGGTTTTTGGAACAGATTTTTCAGGTTTTAATCTGTTTTTAACCAAATGGTCTTTAAGATTATTACATCTCTTGTATGTTATTAGGGGGGACCAATATTTGATGGGGAACGTTGATAGGAAACTAAATACATTAAATATTGGTCCCCCCCTCAGTAACATACAAGAGATGTAATAATCTGAAAAAAAAAACATAATTTTGCGACTTACTGTATATGAATATTTAACCCTTAACTACTACTGATACACATTAAAACGGCGGCTCTTAAGGGTAGTTATTTATTACTTACCACCGTGGAACCAAACCTAATACTAAATACACACACAGGGTGCAGGGAATCTTCATCATATTGATGGTTGCAGCCCAGGTGCAATATGCAGATGAGACAGCCACTCATAGCCTTCCAAAATGGAGGATGCGACTGCTTAGCATGACAATTGCACACTAATAAGGCTTGCATAGGGAGCCTGCCATGTAGATAAGTGAAATACACAGTGTCTGAACAATAGCCTATTAATGAAGGCTCTCTTGTTAAGCAGCCGCCCCCTTCTTTTTGGAAGGCTGTGAGTGGCTGCCTCATCAGCATATTGCACCTGGGCTGAAACCTTCTCTATGATGGAGGTTCCTTAAACCCTGTGTGTACATTTTGGTATTAGGTATGGCTCCATGGTGGTAAGTTTTTGATCATCTTTTTTTTTTTTGGTGTTTTTAATCAGTTTGAGGACTTGCAAGTGTGATGACCTTTGATGTATGGGTTGCAAGCTTCTGTATTTTGGGAAAAAATATCAACTAATACCTCACATTTATTGCACATTTTATACATTTTTTGTGTGGTGTAGTGAGGCCTTCTGAGTTTAGGTGGTACAATGGTGAGTCTATCCTGTGAGATGCACTCATATAATGTTAACTAGCCTACCCTATCAGGCCTCACTAATAGGCTATTGTTCAGACACTGTGTATTTCACTTATCTATGTGACAGTATCTCTATGGAAGCGTTATTAGTGTGCAATTCTCATGCTAAGCAGTCTCCCCCTCCATTTTGGAAGGCTGTGAGTGGCTGCCTCATCAGCATATTGCACCTGTGCTGCAAGCAGCTGTATGATGGAGTATACTGCCCTCCCAATCTAGTTGAATGCACTAACAGGCGATCAAAACATCCCATCTACCCAAAAATGGAATTAAAAACTGTCAGCTCAAGGCAGAAAAAGTAAGCCATCACACAGTCTCAGATCCTGAAAAATGAGAATACTACACTTCAAGGAAAATAGCAACAAATGTGCAATTCTTTTTTTCCCACAGACTTCTGAATTTTCTTTCCCCACTAATGGTACCGTCAGAAGGAGCAATCTCTGCGGCGATGTTGCCGGCAACTTATGAGCGATGTTGCTGCTACTTAGGCACGCCCCTGAGTTGCCGCGTGTGACAGGGCGATAATAAGGCGATAAGTTGCCTAAGCAACATTGCCAGGTTTCCCAACATGATGGGAAACCTGGCTATATTGCTCAGGCGATCTGCCTGCATCACCCTGTGTGACACATCAACTGCGATGTTGCCGGCAACTTCTCCATATACTCCCATGTTATGGATCGCTGCCAGGGTAGAGTTTAACCCCGGCTGCGATAGTTACCAACAAGATCGCAGATGCGTTGCCGGCGACATCGCTGCATGTGACTTCGCAACAGCAACCATGGCAGCGCACCAAAAAAAGCGTGCTCCTGTGAGTTGCCGGCAATATTGCCGCAGACATCGCCCCGAGAGTCAGGTACCATTAGACCAAAAATGCACAGTGTGAATGTAGCCTGTTTTTTTTTTTTTCTCGTCAGTTTTTGTAGCGAAACCAGGATTGGGTGACAAATACAGAAGTGGTTGGTGCCCATGTTTCTTATACTTTTCCTCCGATTGTTCGTCTCCTGGTGTTTGCTACAAAAACAGATGAGAAAAAACAGACCAAAAACACATTGTGTGAATGTAGCCTTAGACAAAATAAAAGTATACATGTTTGGTATCCATGAACTCGAACCGATCAGCGGAATCATACTGGCAAGTCAATTTTACCATATAGTGAACATGGTAAATAATAAAAAAGACAGAAAAGAAATTGCACTTTTTCTGTTTTTTTATCCTATCGCAATTTTACCGCACTAGTAATTTTTTTTTTTTTTGCTCTTTTACCAGTACACTATATGGTGAAATTAATGATGTCATTCTGAAGTACAAGTCCTATTGCTATATTGACAGAAAAATAAAAAAGTTATGGCTCTTGGAAAATCTCTGGGGGGGTGAAAGGAGTAAGTTAAAAATAGGCTCTGTCACTTAGGGGACAAAGCCCTTCAAGAGCCAGTGAGTGTCTAAACTCTGATTGTGGGTAATTTACAGGCTGTTCACCATTACCCTTCTGATGCGGACGTGTTCGTTCACAGTTTGCATTGTCATATATAGATGCTTGCACGGAGTTTGCCGTAACATCACATTCATAGATATTTCCTACATTGCCTTATGTGTTTCTGCTTTTCATCAAATTATATAATCATTCTTATAAGGACTACAGAAGCATACTGAATTTTTTAAATATCTGTTTATGGAGCTATGTAGTTGTCCACCACCATTAAAGTGTTCAGTCTTCTACAAGGCTTTTCGCACAAGATATTTTGTTGAAAAGGATTACCTTTTTTTTTCGGACTATAAGACGCATGGAACCATAAGACTCACCCAGGTTTTAGAGGAGTAAAATAGGGGAAAATAATTAAGCAAAAAATGTAGTTATATTGCACTGTTAATGTATTGTCCCCGGATGGCCCTCCATGCTGCCGCATACACAAATAAATAAACTATGACATCACTGTGCTGTGCTGGTCACATGATCGGATGCCAGTGCACACACAGGAAGACATCGATGCTGCAGAAGGAGCGACAGATAGGTAAATTACATAATTTATTATTTTTGTGTGTGTGGCAGCATGGGGGGCCATATCCAGGATGGGGGTGAGTACACTTGGTGTACTCTAATATGTGCCACTACCCCCGCCCCACCTCTCAGCGCTGGCTTCAGTGCTGAGGGGTGATGGACAGGGGGATGCAATGAATATTACAGTAGACTAATGAGCTGGGGCAGATGACCTCCCACTGCCTCTGCAGCCAGCGCCAGATTGCTCCAGAATTGCTGCTCCTCCCAGCACAGCCCCACAGTTCATATATCTGGACTATAAGATGCATCTCCCACTTTCCTCAGAATCTGGGGGAAAAAAAGTATGTCTTATAACCTATTAATTTACTGTATTTTTCTGACTATAATGCTTTGATCAGTGTGCTGTACTATATATGATTTACTGTTCAGAAAGCTGCAAAATCTAAGCCTATGTTCCCACTATTTGCACTCGAACAATTTTTGGAAACAATGTTTGGAAAGATTCAGTAATAAATTGAGTATTAACTGTATAGCAAGCTATTAAAAATTAATGTATGTTTGGTTGTCTTTTGTGTGTGTTTGTGGCCACTTAAACATATGTGAATGTAATTTTAGCTTAATCGATGCCAGTTTTGATCTGCCTATTTTTAGAAAGGTAGATGTTATATTAAAGGGAACCCATCATTAAATTCATGCTGCTCAAACCACGGCCACGTGCATAAGAGCCTAGCTGTGTGAATATCGAGCAGGAACTATAGGAAGAGACCTGAATAGACATGGGTGGCCATGAGCTGACTTCAACCCTGCCAACTCCAGTTGATAAAAAAGGTACACAAATGGGAGAGACCTGTAAATCAACTGGAGCGGGGGGGAATCCAGCCAGTGCTGGTGACAGACTATTCATATCTTTCCTTATAGTTTGGAAAAGCCACTTGGGGACCATATTTTCTTATGAATTTCAGAATTAAACGCATGTGTGTGCAATTACTCAGCCAGGTTCTGATTCATACTTTTGTGGTTTGGACAGCATGGATCAAACTACTGTTTCTCTTTAAGAAAAAGTTAAACCAATTAATTTTTCACTCTATTTTACTTTACCAACTTGCAGGAATTTATGGGGCTGGTTGTTTGATTACTGAAGGATGCCGTGGAGAGGGAGGAATTCTTATTAACAGTGAAGGTGAACGATTTATGGAAAGATATGCACCAGTGGCTAAAGACCTTGCATCTCGTGATGTAGTATCTCGGTCCATGACCATTGAGATTCGTGAGGGAAGGTTAGTCTTCGGTCTAATACAAGATTTTAAGAAGAAAATAAGAAATACGTTAATTTTACTTAAATATTTTCTTTTACATTAATGTCAACCTTGTTAGTACAAATATATGTCTTTAGCACTACAATCTTGCAGCGCTGGGGACCCGAGGTCAAATCCCAAGTAGTTTATATGTTCCCGCAGTGTTTATGTGGGTTTCTTCAGGTGCTCCAACTTCATCCTACACTCCAAAGACATACTGATAGGGAATTTAGATTGTGAGCCACAGTGATAGTTATGTCAGTAAAGTGCTGTGGAATTAATAGCAATATATATGTGATTAAAATAAATAATTGTAGGCTACATAAAGTAACCTAAAAAAGAAAAAAAAAAAAAAAAAAAAAAAGAGTAGGCCTTGAGTGTGGCATGCCAGGTGGAGTGAATTAAAAGAACCTGTCACCCCCTTTTGGGCATTTTAAACTGTGCCCACCAGCTTACACATTATGTAAATGGGGTTCTAGTGACCCCTGTATGTGCCTAGACTGGCCCCTCATACCTGAAATATGAACTTATATTGTGTTCAGCACTGGCCTCCTATTCAGACTGGGAGGTTGCTGTTTAGACCTGAGGATGATGTCCTCGCTGCCTCTCCAGCCTGAAAAACCCACCCTGCAATTTTTAAATTTTCCGTGCCACCTCTGGCCGGCGCTTGAGTGACAGCCCATTTACATTATATGTAAGCTGGTGGGCATGGTTTAAAATGCCCAAAGGGTGTGACAGGTTCCCTTTTAACCTGTTATAAGACAAAACGTTTATCTCAGTCGTGTTAAGGAGGACCAGATTTGCAAGCACAGCTGGAGGGCAAATATGCCCTCCGGTCCGGTTTGCCACCGGATTCCTCTGATCGCAGCCGTAGCTGCTGAAATTTCAAGAGTCCTGAAATCTCTGGAGGGGACAGCTCGTGGTGCTGAAGTTTTGCAGCACTTGCTGCTAAACTCCAGCACCCGGATCCAACTTCATGTCGGATCCAGGGTGATCCGGCGCCATAGACCCCCATGTTGGGGGGCGCCGGAACCGGGAGAATCCGATTTTGTGTGAATTTTTTTTTTTTTCCCTCTCCTCTGGACACAAATAAAGTTGCTTGCAACGTTTTAATGTCCAGGGGAAAAATCTGAACCTTTCGGACAGATGGAAACTGGATTGCAAATAGCTAGGAATGCTATGGGGCCAAAACCGGATCCGGTGCTTTCCGGTTCACACAGGACAGCCCCGGATCTAGAAAACCGTGGTGTGAAACCGGCCTTAGTCTGCCACATGGGTACAAAGATATTAACCTGAGCAGTGAAAACATGCCCCTTAAGGATCCTTCCAGATCTCTGGAACCATATGGTAGATTTAATTCTCCACCCACTGTTTTCACCCATTGTAAAACAGAATAAAATCACCCAAAAAAAAATAGAAGCAAAACTTGGCTACTATTGTCCTGGTGATAAATCTTTAAGGGCATTTCCAGTCTTTGCTTTTACCATGCTTGGAAGTTATTTCTTATCCATATGATAGGGGATAACTTCCTGAACACTGAAACCTCCACCAATGCTTTGAGTCTTGACTCTGAAGAGCTCTGTGAAGCAGAGATCCAGTATGCACACCTACTGTATGTTCTGTTTATACTAAAAGTGACTGCAGAAGACCAGCTGAGAGCTGCCTTGACTATTGGACTGGTCTATTCAGAGCCCTGTTCTTGGAATCAGTTGGGGTCCCAGCAATCAGGTCCCCAGCGATTAGTAAGTTACTGTTGAACACAGACAGAAAAAGGCTTCTGTGAAAGAACAATATATGGGCCTCTTGCAGTCTAAGAGCTCTTAAAATTGAAAATTGCATCGGCTTCAGAGGTAGAAATGTGCCCCCTAATCTCCTGGACCCCTCTGCGGCTGCACAGGTTGCATTAGTGGCATGTCTGCCCCTAAGAGATACTCCATCTTATAGAAGGGTTTTACTGTGTGCAGATTCATTGCTTTAAAGGCTTCATTTAGTTGAACATCCATTTGCTTTTTTACATATCTTAAAGGGAAGGTGCCACATTTTTGTTGTATTAGAAATTAATTGTTTATTTTAAAATATATAAACAATTTTAAGTTTAATTATTTTTAATTTTTTTTTTTTTGCAGCCACTGGGGGCTGCCATTTTACTTTGCAGGAGTGTAAGAGTCGCTGCACGACACTTAAACTTCTGCAATTATGGCAGCCCTGGGCCAAGGGAACAGCGGTTGCCCGTCGACCGTATACTTTACTTTGGGCTCAGTCCTGCTGTGTTCTGGGCACACCCCTGGGCTGCCCAGAACACAGCAGAGGGAGGAGACCAGTGCCATGTTTGTGGAGCCTACAGTGTCTGCTGTGAGCTCTACACTATCCCCCTAGGAGGAGCCTGAGGATAGGATGCGGCTTGGAAACAGGAGTGCTGGCATCAGAGGTCCGGGATCAGGTAAGTATAATCTTGAAATGGTGATCAGCAATGCTATCACCACTTCCCGCCAGCCTGCAGTGATCATAGCACAGGTGTGTGATCATCACTCTCTCTGCTCTGAACACAGAAGGGGGAATAGCATACAGGGGGCAGAGAGCATATGGGGTGAGACACGGGGCAGAGAGCATATGGGGCGAGACACAGGGGGCAGAGAGCATATGGAATGAGACCCAGGGGGGCAGAGAGCATATGGGGCGAGACACAGGGGGCAGAGAGCATATGGGATGAGACCCAGGGGGCAGAGCGCATATGGGGTGAGACCCAGGGGCAGAGAGCATATGGGGTGAGACCCAGGGGCCAGAGAGCATATGGGGTGAGACCCAGGGGGCAGAGAGCATAGAGATGGAGACAGCACAAATAGGGAGTGAGACAGTCACCTCCAGAGCTGCAGTCACTATTCTGGTGTTACATGTCTCTGGTATCTAATGCAGAACACGAGATGTCACATCACCGGCGACCCTTTATATTTGCATTAATAATGAAAATACAAATGAGTAAATAAAACTGAAACATACATTATATACAAAATAAATAGTAACAACACAAGGACAATATTTAGTCCAGGCCTGAGCCGCAGAGCTGATTTTCAGCAGTCGTCGTGCTTGCCAGCTGTACACTAGGCTATCATGTCAAATTTCAGCAGCTGCTCCCCCTAGTGTTTCAAAGTGGAACATATCAAACTTTTAAAATTATTTTTCATATTTTACTCCATTAAAAAATTATGATAATATTGGAAAAGCAAATTAGAATATTAATACTTTACATTTGTGCTGTTGTTGAAAAATGTTTGTTTTTTTTTTTTATGGCTCCTTCCCTTTAAAATGAAAAAAAAAAAAAATGACTGCCAACAGTCTGTCCCATTCTAGGTCATCTAGGCTAAATAGCAGCCTAGTTTAAACACCGCTTTCTGAATTTTTTGCAGTACATGTTTTGAGGATAACAGATATTTGGATTAACCAGTTAACAACATAACTATATTTGGTGTGCCACTAGTTGGTCCTTAATACTTTTGAGTGACCTCTTGGATACTGCTCAGACGTACCCACAAGATTGTGGCCGGCAAGAGTACATTTATATAAAACACTGCAGACACTGCTATCAAAAATTACAATAGAGGCTGCGTGCTTTCCCTATCAGTTCAGCAAAATAAATCAAAAAGTTTAGTTATTCAATGTATTCCTACCCTAAAGTATTACCCAGGAAAACTACACTTTATAATGCAGATCATGAAGCCATCTTCTCAATTAAATAAAGTTGTATCTCTTGGATTGTAGAGAATGAAGACCTGTAGTCACCTGGCTCTTAAATGGATTTCCTGGTTTTCAAAAACTCCTGCCCTCGGATGCAACTGTTACTATTTTTTTTATTTAACAAAGAAGCTCTGCTTTACTTACCTTTCCTTTTCGTGCTGAGTCTTTGCTGTTGCTCCCAGTGTCTATTATATTCTGCAGCACTGACATCATGTTGCTAATAGGTGACGGAGCAAGCCAGTTGGCTCACTTATTGGCTGCACTGTTGGAGAAAGGGGGTCAAGGGTTTTCTGAAAGAGAAAAACCTTTCTATGTGGTTAAATACAAGCAAGTATGGTTTTGTTGTAGGAGAGTCTTGATTCCAGGCTATGTTATACATTATATTTCTCCCACAAAACTTGCCTTTCTTTACAGAGGCTGCGGGCCAGATAAAGACCATGTTTACCTACAGCTTCACCATCTTCCACCTCAGCAGTTGGCTACTCGTCTCCCAGGCATCTCTGAGACTGCAATGATCTTTGCTGGTGTTGATGTCACGAAGGAACCTATACCTGTCCTACCCACGGTCCATTATAACATGGGAGGCATCCCAACTAACTTCAAAGGACAAGTAAGCTCATTTCAAGAGGTCCCCTTTATATTCTAATATTCAATTTGTCAGGCATAGACTTTATAGGCTATATCTTATAAAAATCAAAAGGTAGTTTGCAGTATGTGTTAAAAGATATGTATTTAGTATTAATTAGAAAAGTAAAATTTCTTCTTTTTTCTTCTTCAGGCTATTATTCATGAGAATGGTAAAGACAAAGTGGTCCCTGGACTGTATGCATGTGGTGAGGCAGCTTCAGCCTCTGTACATGGTGCCAACCGACTTGGTGCAAACTCCCTTCTGGATTTGGTTGTGTTTGGTCGTGCCTGTGCTCTTAGCATAGCAGAGTCCTGCAAGCCAGGTATCTATTTGCCCTCCCGATGCAATAGCATCAGGCTTATTTCTAATCACTAATAAAAAGCAATCTCTGTGCCTGTCTCCACTTTTGCGCTCTCTCCATTCTGTGCTGTATCTCCCCATGTGCCCTCTCTCTTGTGCCTTTCTCTACACTCTGTGTGCTCTCCGCCCCTGTGTGCGCTGTCTCTCCCTGTGTGCTCTCCGCCCCTGTGTGCGCTGTCTCTCCCTGTGTGCGCTGTCTCTCCCTGTGTGCGCTGTCTCTCCCTGTGTGCGCTGTCTCTCCCTGTGTGCGCTGTCTCTCCCTGTGTGCGCTGTCTCTCCCTGTGTGCGCTGTCTCTCCCTGTGTGCGCTGCCTCTCCCTGTGTGCGCTGCCTCTCCCTGTGTGCGCTGCCTCTCCCTGTGTGCGCTGCCTCTCCCTGTGTGCGCTGCCTCTCCCTGTGTGCGCTGCCTCTCCCTGTGTGCGCTGCCTCTCCCTGTGTGCGCTGCCTCTTCCTGTGTGCCCCTGCCTCTATAACTTAGCCTCCTGAGCCACCGCACCCTACACTGAGCACGCACAGCGTCACCACTGAGCCCACCGCACAGCGCTCACCACTGAGCCCACCGCACAGCGCTCACCACTGAGCCCACCGCACAGCGCTCACCACTGAGCCCACCGCACAACGCTCACCACTGAGCCCACCGCACTCTGCTAACCAATCACATCAGCTGCTAGCGGTATTGAAATGTGGCGCCAATTCTGTTAGCAGCTGAGCAGCGTGGTATTGGCAGCCAGCTCTAAATTTCCTGCCAATACCGCGCTGCTCAGTTGATTGGTTGCACGCTACACGGCACGCAACCAATCAACTGAGCGGTATTGGCGGGAGATTTAAAGCTGGCTGCCGATCATCTCCCGCCGCCGGGATATCAGCAGGAGGCGCTGCTGACCTCCTGGCGGCGGGAGATGAGCGGCTGCCACCACAGGGAGATTAGCGGCAAGCGTCGCTGATGTCCCGGCGGCCAGCTGCTCACTGCTATTCCGCAGGAGGATCAGCGGCCGGCGGCGCTGATCTCCCGGCGGAATAGCAGTGAGCGGCGAGTGGGCATTTTTAAATCTCCTGCCAATACCGCGCTGCTCAGCTGATTGGTGACCAATTAGCTGAACAGCACATTATTGGCGGGAGATTTAAAAATGCCCACTCACCGGCAACGGGAGATGAGCGGCTTCCACCGCCGGGAGATCAGCGGCGAGAGCCGCTGGTATCCCCGCAGCCGGCCGCTCACTGCAATTCTGCTGGGAGATCAGCGGCAAGCGCTGCTGATTCCCTGCGCAATAGCCGTGAGCAGCGGGCGAGTATTTCACTTACGGAGGCACAAGTGAAAGTGCTGTGGGGCATTCTGAGATTCGCGTACAGCGCCAAACTGGCAATTATGTATTTAAATATAGTTTAAAGTTTGTATCCAGATATTAATTCACTCTGTTACAAATTAAATGGATACATTGTTCTGCATTAAAAGTGAGAGAAGTCAAATCATTTTTTTTTACGTCTGCAACTTTTGTTAATAATTCATGCATCACAGTGTAGTGCATAATGGCATGAATTAATCTTTCTACTGGGTTAACATACAGTAAGTCATATTTTGACAAATATAGAACCGCCTTTAAAATAAATTGCCATTTATGATTCCCTAGGAGAGAAGCTACCGTCTATCAGAGCTAATGCAGGAGAAGAGTCTGTTGCAAATTTGGACAGATTACGGTTTGCCAATGGAAGCACAAGAACATCAGAATTGAGAATTAACATGCAGAAGGTATTACTGAACACTGATGATTTAGGCTGCCTTCAGACTTGCAGATGCATCTGCAGCGTTTTGCAGATGCATCTGCAAGCATCTGCATGCAGACCGCGGCCCCTATGTTTATAATGGAGCGCACGGCGGTCTGCAGATGCTTGCGGACCGCCGTGCGCACCCATTCACTCCTATGCGGGCGGGAGTGTGTGATTTGTGCGCAGGCATCTGCGTGCGCACAGATCACAGATAGGAGTGAATGGGTGCGCACGGCGGTCCGCAAGCATCTGCAGACCGCCGTGCGCTCCATTATAAACATAGGGGCCGCGGTCTGCATGCAGATGCTTGCAGATGCATCTGCAAAACGCTGCAGATGCATCTGCAAGTCTGAAGCCAGCCTTAATCTTCCAGGCCTGTAACTTAATGCTCTTTCTATATATAATTTTTTGGATGTGTTTGTTGGGGATAACTTTCAGTTCTTTAACCCCTTCATGACCCAGCGTATTTTGACCCTAAAGACCTTGGAATTTTTGTCAATTCTGACCAGTGTCCCTTTATGAGGTAATAACTCTGGAACGCTTCAACGGATCCTAGCGATTCTGAGAGTTTTTTCGTGACATATTGGGCTTCATGTTAGTATTAAATTTAGGTTGATAATTTTTGATTTATTTGTGAAAAAAAAATCTAAAATTTGACATAAAATTTGAAAATTTCGCAATTTTCAAATTTTTAATTTTTATTCTGCTAAACCATAGTGTTATGTGACACAAAATAGTTAATAAATAACATTTCCCACATGTTTACTGTGCATCAGCACAATTTTGGGGGAAAAAAAAAATTTGTTAGGAAGTTATAAGGGTTCACAGTTCATAAGCAATTTTTCATTTTTCCAGCAAAATTTACAAAACCATTTTTTATTTAGTGACCACATCACATTTGATGTGCCTTTGTGGGGTGTACATGACACAAAACACCCAAAAGTGACACCATTCCAAAAACTGCACCCCTCAAACTACTCAAAACTACATTCAAGAAGATTACTGACCCTTCAGGTGCTTCATAGGAACTAAAGCAACGTGGAAGGAAAAAAATGGACATTTACAGTGCCTACAAGTAGTATTCAACCCCCTGCAGATTTAGGTGCTTTGATAAGATGCAAATAAGTTAGAGCCTTCAAACTGCAAACGAGAGTAGGATTTATTAACAGAAGCATAAATCTTACAAACCAAAAAGTTATGTTGCTCAGTTGAATTTTAATCAATTTTAAACATAAAAGTGCGGGTCAATTATTATTCAACTCCTAGGTTTAATATTTTGTGGAATAACCCTTGTTTGCAATTACAGCTAATAATTGTCTTTTATAAGACCTGATCAGGCCGACACAGGTCTCTGGAGTTATCTTGGCCCACGCCTCCACGCAGATCTTCTCCAAGTTATCTAGGTTCTTTGGGTGTCTCATGTGGACTTTAGTCTTGAGCTCCTTCCACAAGTTTTCAATTGGGTTAAGGTCAGGAGACTGACTAGGCCACTCCATCACCTTGATTTTTTCCCTCTTGAACCAGGCCTTGGTTTTCTTGGCTGTGTGCTTTGGGTTCGTTGTCTTGTTGGAAGATGAAATTACGACCCATCTTAAGATCCTTGATGGAGGAGCGGAGGTTCTTGGCCAAAATCTCCAGGTAGGCCGTGCTATCCATCTTCCCATGGATGCGGACCAGATGGCCAGGCCCCTTGGCTGAGAAACAGTCCCACAGCATGATGCTGCCACCACCATGCTTGACTGTAGGGATGGTATTCTTGGGGTCATATGCAGTGCCATCCAGTCTCCAAACGTCACGTGTGTGGTTGGCACCAAAGATCTCGATCTTGGTCTCATCAGACCATAGAACCTTGAACCAGTCTGTCTCAGAGTCCTCCAAGTGATCATGAGCAAACTGTAGACGAGCCTTGACATGACGCTTTGAAAGTAAAGGTACCTTACGGGCTCGTCTGGAACGGAGACCATTGCGGTGGAGTACGTTACTTATGGTATTGACTGAAACCAATGTCCCCACTGCCATGAGATCTTCCCGGAGCTCCTTCCTTGTTGTCCTTGGGTTAGCCTTGACTCTTCGGACAAGCCTGGCCTCGGCACGGGAGGAAACTTTCAAACGCTGTCCAGGCCATGGAAGGCTAACAGTAGTTCCATAAGCCTTCCACTTCCGGATGATGCTCCCAACAGTGGAGACAGGTAGGCCCAACTCCTTGGAAAGGGTTTTGTACCCCTTGCCAGCCTTGTGACCCTCCACGATCTTGTCTCTGATGGCCTTGGAATGCTCCTTTGTCTTTCCCATGTTGACCTTGTATGAGTGCTGTTCACGAATTTGGGGAGGGTCTTAAATTGTCAGAAAAGGCTGGCAAAAGAGATAATTAATCGACACATGTGAAGCTCATTGTTCTTTGTGCCTGAACTACTTCTTAATACTTTAGGGGGACCAAACAGAATGCTGGTGGTTTGAGGGGTTGAATAATAAATGACCCTCTGAATTAACTTTTAACGCTTTAAAAAAAAAATGTTTTAATTATTTTTGGCTGCAGTGCGTTTCCCACTTCCAGACTGCTCTACAGTCCAAATGTCACAAGGCCAAGTTAATTCCGCATGTGTCAACCAGCTAAATCTGCAGGAGGTTGAATACTACTTGTAGGCACTGTAAATTTTTCTAACAAAAATGTTCGTTTAGTCTCAATTCTTTCATTTTCACATGGGCAACAGGATAAAATGGATCCTAAAATTTGTTGAGCAATTTCTTCTGAGTACATTGATACCTCATATGTGGTCATAAACCACTGTTTGGGCGCATGGCAGGGCTCAGAAGGGAAGGAGCGCAATTTGACTTTTGGAGCTAATTTTCCATTCAAAAAGTGAAATTGCGCTCCTTCCCTTCTGAGCCCTGTCGTGCACCCAAACAGTGGTTTATGACCACATATGAGGTATCGATGTACTCAGGAGAAATTGCCCAACAAATTATAGGATGCATTTTATCTTGGCGCTCATGTGAAGATGAAACAAGTTAGGCTAAAAGAACATTTTTGTGAAGAAAAAAAAAGGATGGATTTGGGGATAAGTTCCCTGGGGGTCTAGTTTGCAAAATGGGGTCAATTGTGGGGGAGCTCCAATGTTTAGGCACACAGGGACTCTCCAAATGCGACATGGTGTCCAATAACAATTTGAGCTAATTTTCCATTCAAATTGTTAGCGGACACCATGTCGTGTTTGGAGAGTCCCTGTGTGCCTAAACATTGAAACTTCCCCACAAGTGACCCCATTTTGGAAGCTAGACCCCCCCCAAGGAACCTATCTAGATGCATAGTGAGCACTTTGAACCCCCAGTTGTTTCACAAATTGATCCGTAAAAATGAAAAAGAATTTTTTTGTGAAAAAAAGTACTGTTTTACTTTTACTGATCAATTTGTCAAGTACCTGGGGGTTCAAAGAGCTCACTATGCATCCAGATTATTAGCATCCTGAATAGGGCCTGCGCACAAACATCTCCCATTTGCTTTGTGTGTTTTTATGTCTCAGGACATCGTCCCAGTTTATTGCACTAAGATCATCTATCAACCGTTGGAAATTTGCCTTCCTGAAGTTTAGTGTCCTTGTGGCCCCTCTACTACATATCTTATTAAAGTATACTTGAAAGCTTATTATGTTATGATCACTATTACCCAAGTGACCTCCAACCCGTAAATGTGATATGCAGTCCGGCTGACATTCGCTCTATGATCCGGGAGGAGTTATTGTCCTTCAGAGAGGTGGCTCATTCTCGAGCTAGTGCCTCCAAGGCTAGGAAGCATGTTTCCCCCAGTATGTCCTCTCTGGAAGGCAGTCCGGTTGGGTCTCAGGGTGTCTCCCGGTCCTCATCGGCGTCTCCTGCCTCCTCCTCTTCCTCATCGGATGATGAGGGAAAGTCCTGTTTCCCTTTGGAAAGTGTGGACAACCTAGTCAAGTCCATCCGCCACACTATGGAGGTTCCGGATTCTAGGGAGTCTCGTTCAGCGCAGGATATCATGTTCACCGGCCTCTCAGAAAAAAGAAGACAAGCTATTCCTGTGGTGGCGGCTCTCAAAGATCTGGTTTATTGGGAGTGGGATAAGCAGGACAGACGTGGCTCTCTTCCTTCTTCTTCCAAGCGGAGGTATCCCTTCGATGATGAGGATTTAGCTACATGGTCCAAGGTCCTGAAGGTGGATGCTGCTGTCGCCTCCACGTCTAAACGTTCCACCCTCCCTGTGGAGGATGCGGGGTTGCTGGCAGATCCGCTGGACCGCAAGGCTGAGATGTTACTTAAGCGGCCTTGGGAATCTTGCACTGGGGCCTTTAAACCCGCTATTTCGACTACATGTACTGCCAGATCCCTGTTGGTCTGGGTGGATCAGCTTGAGAATCAGATTATGTCGGGGGTTCCCAGGGAGCAGTTACTGTCGTCTCTTCCATTGATTCGTGAGGCCTTGGCTTATTTAGCGGATGTGTCTGCTGATTCCTTGCGCCTTGCAGCTCGGTCCGCAGGCCTGACCAACTCGGCACGTCGGGCCCTGTGGCTTAAGGGGTGGAAGGGGGATTCTCAATCCAAATCCAAGTGTATGCTCCCCTTCTGTGGTGAGTACCTCTTCGGTCCTGAATTAGATGATATTCTGGCTAAGGCAGCTGACCATAAGAGGGGGTTCCCTAATCCGACTGTTCCTTCTTATAGGAGAGCCTTCAGAAGACGTCCGTTCGGACAGAAGAGGTCGTATAGGGCCTTTGGCCTCTCTATGGCCCGAAGAGTCTTCTCAAAGGTGGTAGTGTAGATGATGGCTCACATTCAAGAGCAAAACACTCTCATTGTTCCATGCTTGAACGACTTCTTGATTGTGGGGAATTTGGAGGAAGATTACAGAGTCCAGCTCCTGAGAATCAGATTAGCTCTGGAAGATCTGTGTTGGCTGGTGAATCTCGAAAAATCTTGTTTTCAGCCATCAACATCTCAGATCTTTCTGGTCCTAAAGTTAGGTTTAAGATGCCAGATCTGCCACCTCCCAGAAGAAAAAAAGAGAATGCCATGTCCCTGGTTACCACAGCGATAGAGATATTAGAGATCATGTTCAGAAAAGCAATGTCCCTGGTCGGGTCCTTTACTACTTACATCCCTGCCATTCTCTGCGGTGGGCTGCATTTCCTCCCGTCAGATTCAGCGGGAGGTTCTAAACAACCAAGAGCAATTAGAAGATTGTATAGTGGGAAAATTAAGACTCTCCTCAAAAATCTTTGATTCCCTTCCGTAGTGTCTGGACAGGTTCAACCAGTCGGTGGGGGTTCCCTGGGTATCGCCTTCCACTGATATAATTACCACTGATGACAATTGTCTAGGGAACTCACACAGCAGAGGAGGTATTAGGCTGCCTTCACACTTGCAGATGCATCTGCAGCGTTTTGCAGATGCATCTGCAAGTATCAGCATGCAGACCGCGGCCCCTATGTTTATAATAGGGCGCACCGCGGTCTGAATGCTCTCATTCATTCCTATATGTGAGCGTAAGCAGGCGTATGCCTGCTGACAGATCACACACTCCCGCCCCGCACCTTGGACGCAACATCTCGCGTCCATAGTGCGGGCGGGAGAGTGTGATCTGTAAGCAGGCTTACGCCTGCTTACGGCTCACATATAGGAATGAATGAGAGCATTCACACCACGGCCGCAGTCTGCATGCTGATACTTGCAGATGCATCTGCAAACGCTGCAGATGCATCTGCAAGTGTGAAGCCAGCCTTACAGGAGTATTCAGGAAAAAAGTTGTCATCAAACCTCAAGGAACTCTTAGCACTGAAGAAGAGTCTCGAATCCTTCCTCCCATTCCTCAAGGGGTTGCAATGTTCAGTTCCTCTCAGACAACAATGTTGCTGTGTCTTGTGCCTTCCTGGTGATTTATATAAGATCCCTCTCCCTGATGAAAATGACCCACGAAATCTTCAACATGCTCAGCTACACCTGTCTTCATTGACGGCCCTACATATAAGAGGGTTGGAGAATCTGTCACAGATTTTCTGTGCAGGCATCTACTTATTAAGGGAGAATGGTCTTTGAATTTGGCAGTCTTCAAGCAGATCACAGACCTGTGGGGTTTCCAGAGTTGGATCTATTTGTAAACCGAGCCAACAGGAAAGTTGTCAGATTTTACTCTGTCCAATAGAGAATTCATATGCAGCAGATGCTTTCCAGATTCCATGGAGTTTAGGCCTTTGTATAATTTCGTCCTCTCATTCTAATCCCATCAGTGCTAAGAAAGATAAGGTTGGAACTTACTAGATGGATATTAATAGCACCCTTATGGCCAAAGAGGCCATGGTTCTATAGGGTGAAAAAAATGACAGTGGTAGTCCCCTGGCCCCTTCCAAACATTCCAGACCTGCTCTACGAGGTACCCATGCTTCACCCTCAGGATTCTGGTCTTCACTTGATGGCAGTTGCATGGGTTCTCCCAGGGGTTAAGGCTCACGCTTTAATGGTCGAACGATGCGATCAACGATCCAACTTGACCTAGATCGCTTTAACGACGTTCAATGATCGCTAATGAAATGTCACAAGTATAGATATCGTTAACGACGCAGCAACGATCCCGCGACAAGCAAACGATACTTGCGGTCGTTAGCTCGCCTACGTCCTTCATGTCTCAATAGGCGAGGTCGTAACGATATCGTTATTGAGGTGTCACACACCCCCATGTTGCAGGTTGAATGAACACTCATCGTTTGGTTTAAGGTCCAGTTCACAAACCTTCCATCAACTATCTGCCCGATTTATTGTTGATCAGATGTAGATGTCACACTGAACGACGTCGTAAGAATGACTGAAAACCCGTGATGTTTCAACGATATCGTTACTGATATCGTAGTATGCGACGGGGCCTTTAGTCTCAACTTTCCTAAGGAGTAGGAAGCCTAGGACCACCAGGCTCTATGGGAGAGTTTTTGGAAGATATTTGTAGCCAGCTTGGGTGCTCGTCCAGAAGGCCCTCCATCAATTTCAGCTATTCTGGAGTTCCTTCTGGGTGATTACAGGTGGTCAGTACCCTTAAAGTACAGGTTTAAGCTCTGGGTGCTTTATATAATTTTAATTTAGCACCTAATTCGTAGATTTTTGGTTCAATTGGTAGATTAATTGGTTCATCTGCTCCTGTCAGAGACCTACTCCTGTGGCCCATCCCAAAATTCCCCTCTGGGATTTGAATTTAGTCCTCAATTCCCTTACTGAAACAACCCCTTTTGAACCTCTTCCAGAAGTTCCAATTCATGTCCTCTCCCTGTAGGCAGCTCTGTTAGTGGCCCTCACATTTACTAGGAGGATTATTGACCTACAACCCTTGTCAGTGAATCCTCTTTGTACTCAGATTCTAGAGGATAGGGTAGACTGCAGGCTTGGCCCTGCTTATCTTACGAAGGTGGTCAGGAGGTTTCACAGATCTCAAGAAATATTACCATCTTTCTGTGATCCTCTGAGTAATCCAAAATAACAGAGGCTTCATACACTTGATGTTAGGAGAGCCCTAAACCATTACTTGAAGAGAACTAGCGAGTGGAAGAAGTCTCAGTCCATCTTCATGTCCTGCCAGGGGGCCGCTAAGGGTTGTAGGTGTCCAAGAGTGCCTTAGCTAAGTGTATCAAGGAGGCCATATCTTTCGCCTACTCAGCTAGTGGTAGTACTTCAGTACCATCAGGAATTAGGGCCCATTCAATCTGCTCCATTTCTACTTCATGGTCAAAGAAGGTGGATGTACCAATCAAACAGATTTGTAGGGCCGCTACATGATCCTCCTCTTCTACATTTTTCAGACACTATAGACTTGATCATTCATCCACAACCGACCTAACCTTTGGTAGAAGGGTTTTACAAGCAGTGATCCCTCCCTAGGTGCTGCATTTCTTCTATTTTAGTCTCTCATGTGCTGGTTCATGGGTGCTGAGAGTGTGGTCACCGGCAGTTACTTACTGGAAATGGGATTTTCATGAGCCATAGTCATCCCCCATCCCCCCTCTTTTTTTTTTTCTTTTTTTTTTTTTTTTCATGGGTTGTGATCAACTTTTGGGTTAGTGTTAGAAGTTGTTTGGTGTATAGTGATGGTGTATTCTGTAGCGCCACAGTTACAGCGGCTCCATAGCTGAAATCAAGTGACAGCTTGCAATGGGTCGTGCGATAATGATGAACATGGAGCAACTGTGGAGGTACAAGGATCTCTCGATCACCAACAAATGATTATTGATCACAGCCTTTGCATTCCCAATCGCGTTGTACCTTGACAAAGGGTGATCAAATTAAGATCAGTTCCTTTGAACTGTGATGCTGGAGTAGACTCCTACAAATCTCATGGACAGCTAATATAATAAATAACGCTGCTCTCTAATGTGTCAATCCACAGTCGTCTATGGTAGGAAAAGTCATAAAACAGAAACTGTATTACTTGTGCCATGTGATAAGAGCAAATTCCCTCGAGAAGGACATGTTACTTGGTATGGTCAGTGGCAGTAGAGGTCGCGGAAGACCTAAGACCCGTTGGCTGAACGCCATCATGGAAGACATGGGAATGAACATCAGAGAGCTAAAAAAAATGCTGTGACGAACAGAGAAGCTTAGAGGAAAATGGTTCACATGGTATTCAATAGTCAAACACAACTGAATGGATGAAATTAGATTGGATGGTGCATTCTACTAATTTGTCTGATTGATCTTCTCTGGCTCTGTGAACCTACTGATGCGGAGGAGAAGTACCACCCTCTTATTTTAGTGGGTTTCCTGTCCTGGAGGGGCGGAACCTCTCTCTCATGTGGTGCTGTCGTGGGCTCATGAAAATCCCATTACCGGTAAGTAACTTGGATTTTTTTTTTTTAATCATTAAGTTAAGGGAATAATATTACACAAGGCTGGTTAGGCAAGGAATTTAGTCATACACATGTGAATGCTGACTGGGTCAGAAGACATAAAGGAAATCCTCTAACTCCTTCACAACCAAGAATGTATATTGACTGTGTTCCCCTTCCTTTGATGTGAGCTTGTGCGCTGAGCTTGGATCATCCCCCACACATCAGCTAATTTGATCACCTGAAATATAGCTAACAGCACCAATCGGTGATCCGATCTGCACTGTTAACACTTAGTGATTGACAGCGCGACCCAAACAGTGCGATCCAAATCACCATGGCGGGCATTGCGCTGTTCCCCGTCGGCAACAGTGACCCCATGATGCGATCATGGGACCTCGATGTGTCGCCATGACAGCCTGGGGTCAGCTGACGACCCCGGATGCTGTCATGGATCACTTCCTGCTGTCTGAGTGACGTCACCAGCAGAAAGTGATCACGTGCTATTAATATATGTGGGTGCACGGCGGCGGTTCGGTTGTGCAAGTGTGCAGCGGTGGCCCCCTCTGTTCTCACCCGCTCCAGGCTTCTGTCCAGCCACCTCTCACCCTAGCATGTCATCATCTTCTTCCTCCAGCGTAGACGTCAACAATTCCAAGGCCTCAGGGGGCGGAGTTAACAGGGGGCGTCATAGTATGCGTGTCCAAGCCCATAGCCCTAATGTGGTGGGCGTGTCCTTGTTCACGACCGTTACGACACCCCCCTTGGTAGCTCCACCCCAACCCCGTGGCCTTTGAATTTTTGGAGTCTATGCCACGAAAAGAAGGAGAATGGCGGGGTGAGCGGCAGGCAGATGGAGCATGGAGCGGCGGCCGGGAGGGAGCGTGGAGCTGGTGAGCAGCGGGCAGGAGACAGAGCGGAGGGGGGCCGGGAGACAGGGTGGACTGTGCCTGTTTCGCTGTAACGCAAAACCCGCGTCGCTTATTGTTCGCAGATGACTGGACGCCACCAATCAGAGGTGCGGGTTTTGCGTTAGAGACAGTGTGACGTGAGTGCAAGGTGAGTGTAGGGCTAAGTTTGAGGTCAGTGCAAGGTGAGTGTAGGGCTAAGGTGCTGCGAGTGCAGGTAAGTGTGAGTACAAGGTGACTGTAGGGTGTGTGGTGTAAGTGGTCTGCAGTACCTGGCTCCTGGTGCTGTGTGCGTTTTAGCTTGAGGACCTCTGGTGATGTCACAGTTATGTGATCTTGCTCCGGCTATGATTGTGACCTCATTAGAGGTCCTGTAAGTATGTCCTGTCACACATAACGACGCACCAGCGATACCGATAACAATACGACCTGGCCGGGATCGCTTGTGTGTCGTTTTCACATTACTGTTCATTTCAAATAGCGGGACAGGAAAGCCGACAGTGAAGTCGGCTTTCCTGCCTGCTATGTGAGTGTAGCGCTGTCATCTCTGTCACGGCAATCCCGCGTCGTTGATGCGTCACCAGTGCTTTTTTTTGTAAAAAAAAAATCATATATGTCGGTACGCATTTCAGATTAATTTCCCCTATGCACAGGGGTGCAGAAAGGCTCTCTGCCACCTGAGCCTAGGTGAGGACCGGGGGAGGGAGGGATTTCTGTCAGTGGCTGTAGGTGAGGGGAAAGGAGGGGCTTGCTGTCGGCCGCAGGTGGGTGGGGGGGGGGGGGTTGCTGTCGGCGGGGGGTTACCTTCTGCTCTGCGGCTCCCCCTGCCTCCTTGCCGCCTCAGCCTAAAGGCTCATATTGGCAATTAGACAGTGCGGCCCTGCCTACGCGTGGCACACGTCCCCTATGCGTGGCACACGTCACCTATGCATGGCACACGTCCCTATGCGTGGCACATGCCCCCGTGTGTTAGATATGGCCCCTATGCTGCTCTATTCTCACCTCCTCCAGTGCTGATCTCCCGGTCTCCCTCCATGCTGCTGTGATTAGGCAGAGATGATGCTGCAGAGCTCCTCCACTTCCTGGTTCTGTGCGGTCATGTGATCGGCACAGCAGAGTGTGACATCATGTCTGCATGCGATCACAGCAGCAGCCGGGAGACAGGAGAGACACCGGAGATCAGCGCTGGAGGAGAGGCCAGGAGGTAAGTATAGAGTTTATTATTTTACTATAGCAGCAGCATGGGAGCCATATCTAACATAGGGGGCGGCATGTGCCATCACAAGGGGGGCGCAGGACCATATAATATGCGCCGCTCCCCCAGCCCATCACCGCGGTGCGGTTTTAGCACCATGGTGATGGAGAGCGGCTATGCATATTATATGTGTGGGAGCAGGAGATCTCCCGCTCCCTCCTGCAGCCTCCCCCAGCTCACATTTTCCGGTACACCGTACCGTCGCAAAAAAAGCACTGCGGACCGTCGCCGTCGCCAGGTTTTGAATGCGCGCGCCTATCTGCACAGTCTGCGCTCATTGATAGCCTCTGTCTGGCGTGCGATTTCTGTGACCAACAGATGCCTTAGGCAATTATATAGTAGACTAGATGGTGGCCTGATTCTAACTCATCGGGTATTCTAGAATATGTGGGTGTGCGGCGGTGGCCCCCCTCAGTTCTCATCCGCTACAGGCTTCTGTCCAACCGCCTCTCACCCAGCGTGTCGTCTTCCAAGGCCTCGGGGGGCGGAGTTAACAGGGGGCGTCATAGTAGGCGTATCCATGCGCATAGCAATGATGTGGTGGGCGTGCCCTTGTTCATTACCATTGCAACGCCCCCTTTGGTAGCTCCACCCCCACCCCCGTGGCCTTTGAATTTTTGGAGTCTATGCCATGAAAAGAAGAAGAAGAATGGTGGGGTGAACGGCGGGGAGATGGAGCGGCGGGCAGATGGAACATGGAGTGGCGGCTGGGAGGGAGCGTGGAGCAGGTGAGCAGCAGGCAGGAGACTGAGCGGAGGGGTCCGGGAGACCAGGCGGACTGTGCCTGTTTCGCTGTAATGCAAAACCCGCGTTGCTGATTGCACCCAGCTAGCCGCAAACAATCAATCAGCGACACAGGTTTTGCGTTAGCCCCACTCTCACCTTGCACTCACGTCACACTAAGTGTGACATGAGTGCAGGACAGAGTTTGACGTGAGTGCAGGGTAAGTGTGAGTGGTGGGTGAGTGTAAGGTGTGTGGGTGTAAGTGGTCTGCAGTACCTGGCTCCTGGTGCTGTGTGCGTTTAGCTTAAGGACCTCTGGTGATGTCAGTCACATGACCTTGCTCCGGCCATGATTGTGCCATCAGAGGTCCTGTAAGTATAGAGCCCCCGTCACACATAACGACGCACCAGCGATACTGATAACGATACGACCTGGCCGGGATCGCTGGTGCATTGTTTTCACATCGCTGTTTATTTCAAATAGCGGGATGGTAAAGTCGACAGTGAAGTTGGCTTTCCTGCCGCTATGTGAGTGTAGCGCTGTCGTCTCTATCACGGCAATCCCGCGTAGCTGATGCGTTGCCAGTGCGTTTTTGTAAAAAAAAAAAAAAATATTTGCCGGTGCGCACTTCAGATTAATTTTCCCTATGCACAGGGGAGCAGCAAGGCTCTCTGCCGCCTGAGCCTAGGGTGAGGACCGGGGTGGGGGGTGCTGTCGGCGGCCGCGGGAAGGGGGGGTTGCTGTCGGCGGCCACTGGTGGGGGCTGGGGGGGTGATGCTGTCAGTAGCTGGTGATTTTACCTTATGCAGCCGGCGCACGTCACACAGGAAGTGCATGGTGCAGGCGCCGCCCCCTTCTGCTCTGCTACTCCCCCTGCCTCCTTGCCACCTGAGCCTAATGGCTCATGTTGACCATTGGACAGTGCAACTCTGCCTATGCAGGGCACACGTCCCCTGTGCGTGGCACACGTCCCCTATGCAGGGCACACGTCCCCGTGTATTTCAAATATGGTGCCATGGCGCGCCGCTATTCTGATTGATTGGCTGCCGCGTTCAGCTCTGACCAATCAGAAGAGCGGCATTCAAACCACGCGTCCAAGCTGCACTACTTCTCTGATTGGTTGCGGCGGCTTGGGTACTGCAGCTTGGCGCGCGGTTTGAATGCCATGAAGGGCGCCACCGCTGCGAGCAGCTGACCGGAGCTCAGCCGTGGCTACTGCTGCACAGAGGTCAGGGGCTCGCCAGCCGGTCATCTCCCGGCTGGCGAGCCACGAACCTCAGTGCTTCAGGTAGCCGCGACTGAGCTCCGGTCAGTGGCTCGCCAGCCAGGAGCTGACCGGCTGACTTCGGTCATCTCTCGGCTGGCTCGCTCGCTGCGGCCACAGTCGGCCAGACCCGTGTATTCCGGCCTCTGGCAGCCACCAATGAGCGGCCTCTGTCATGGCACGCGATTTCCATGACAGACATGGAACATTAGGCGATTATATAGTAGATACACACACATTTATGTAAACGTATATACGGTAATTTATTATAAAAATAAGTTCAAATCACCTCCCTTTTACATCACTGAAAATAAAACTATTTAATAAGAATAAAAAATACATGATAGATCGGGCATTTCTGAACACAGCAACACCAAATATGTGTATATCAATTAGATCTGTGAACTGATCAATGGAAAAAAATTCCAAATGCTAATGATGTTTTTTTGTCACAGCAACAATGCAATAAAATGCAAGAACAGGTGAACAAAACATGAAATCTACTTAAAAATGTTATCATTTAGAAACGTCAGCTCAAGACGTCAAAAATAAACCATTAAACAGTCCCAGATCCTGAAATAGTGAGAACTCTACAGGTCTAGGAAAATGGCACCCAAAGGTCACTTTCTTTATTTTTAAAAAGCGTCTACATTTTTTTTTTTTTTTAACCGTTGTATACTTTTACTTTTATCTATGTTTGGCATCTACAAACTCGTAGTGACCTGAGGCATCATACTGACGCCTCAGTTTTACCATATATAGTTGAGCTCAAAAGTTTACATACGCAAGCAGATTTTTTCACTCATGGTTGGTGGTTGGTCTCCCAGCCCAGAGCACAGAGGGGAGGGAGTGAACACAAGCCTGGATGGATGTGGATATTTAAATAACACTTACACAGCAACTGGACTATTCGGGTGGAAATCTAATGGAGAGGATTAATGCACCTGCACCTTGCAGGGTATAATGGAGAGGATTAATGCACCAGCTCCTTGCAGGGTATGAAGATGCTGATAACATGGAAACTAGAAAGTGCACAATAATGGTTTTACATGTTTTTAAAAGGCCTGCCCAGGCCCTGTTTAAGGGTAATATTAGTATCATACTGAAAAATGACCTGACAGTGTCACTTTAAATCATAATGACAACCAAAAACATCCAAATGACCCTGGTCAAAAATTCACATATCAGGCCAAAATCACGAGGGTAACATGCACAGAAGTTGACATAAATGAGTTTGAATGGCTACTAAAGGTAACACCTGTTTGCTTGTAATCAGTGTGTGCATAAAAGCTGAGTGAGTTTCTGGGACCCAGACATACACTTACATGTTTCATTCAGCCACTGATGTTTCTGGTATGTGAGTCATGGAGAAAGCGAAAGAATTGTCAACGGATCTATGGGAAAAAAATAGTTGAACTGTATAAAACAGAAAAGGGCAACAAAAAGATATCCAAGGAATTGATAATGCCAGTCAGCAGTGTTCAAACTGTGATTAACAAATGGAAAATCAGGGGCTCTGTAAAAAGTAAACCATGATCAGGTAGACCAAAAAAAAAAATCTGCCATAAGTGCTAGGAAAATTATTCGGGATGCAAAGAAAAACCCACAAATAACATCAGCTGAAATACAGGACTCACTGAAAACTAGCTGTGTG
Source organism: Allobates femoralis (assembly GCA_033576535.1). Classification (NCBI taxonomy): domain Eukaryota; kingdom Metazoa; phylum Chordata; class Amphibia; order Anura; family Aromobatidae; genus Allobates; species Allobates femoralis. The sequence continues at coordinate 327,469,741 of JARQOC010000005.1, read as the reverse complement.
GGTGTTTTAAGATGCATAATAAGAAGGCACTTGAAGAAAAATTGGCTGCATGGTCGAGTTGCCAGAAGAAAGGCATTACTGCGCAAATGCCACAAAGTATCTCATCTACCATACGCCAAACAGCACAGAGACAAGCCTCCAAACCTCTGGAAGGTAATTTGAAGTGATGAGACTAAAATCAAACTTTTTGGCCACAACTATAAACGTTACATTTGGAGAGGTGTCAACAAGGTCTATGATGAAAGGAACACCATTCCTACTGTAAAGCACGGAGGTGGATCGTTGATGATGTGTGAGCTACAAAAGCACAGGAAACTTGGTCAAGGGCTGAAGGAATGATGAGTGCAAATTTGCCTCCAGTATTTTGTGATAATGTGCTGCATTCATCAGCCTGGAAGCTGCGCAAGGGGCGTACTTGGACGTTCCAACATGACAAAGATCCAGAACACAAGGCCAAGTCGACCTGTCATTGGCTACAGCAGAACAAAGTGAAGATTCTGGATTGGCCAGCTTAGTTTCAATATCATTGAGCCACTCTGGGGAGAACTGAAGCACGCAGTTCATGCAAAAAAATCCAAGAATTTACAGGAATTGGAGGCTTTTTGCCAAGAAGAATGAGCAGCTTTACCATCTGAGAAAATAAAGGGCCTCATCCACAACTACCACAAAAGACTTCAACCTGTCATTGATGTTAAAGGGGGCAATAAACAGTATCAAGAACTGGGGTATGTGAACTTTTGATCAGGGTCATTTGGATGTTTCTGGTTGTGATTATGATTTAAAAAGAGAAAACACAGTAGTTTGACAATAAATGGATTCACCCAACCACTAACCATGAGTGGGAAAAAACGTTTTAGTTTTGACATTTATATCCTCTGAAAAAAGGCCAAGAAAGCAAAAAAATCTGCCGGAATATGTAATCTTTTGAGCACAACTGTAGCGAACATGATGAATAATAAAAAAAAAGTGTAATTACAGGTTTTTTTGCAATTTCACGGCACTTGGAATTTTTTTTTCCTGTTTGCCAGTACAGTTTATGTTAAAACTAGATGGCAGCCCGATTCTAAAGAATCGGGTAGTCTAGAATCCAGATATAGTTTATTTACGAATAGTTAGGGTAGTGCGGTGAAATTAATTGTGTGTATACAGGCGGCTGTGTGGGTACCAGAGTATATGGTGGCTCAGTGGCTAGCACTGCGCGCGGGCGCTCAGTGGCTAGCAGTGAGTGCAGTGAGAGTGGTCAGCGCAGCGGCGTGGGCAGAGTGGTCAGGACATACACACATACATACAGACACACACACACACTCACTCCACTATACTTACCACCAACCCTGCGTCTTCTCCGGCGCCTGGATCCTGAGTCAACATGTGGCCACCCCCGGACGACTGGAGAGGGCAGAGGACGGCTGGAGGCGGCAGGGGGCAGGGGACGGCTGGAGGTGGCAGGGGGCAGGGGACGGCTGGAGGCTGGAGGGGGCAGGGGACGGCTGGAGGGGGCAGGGGACGGCTGGAGGGGGCAGGGGACGGCTGGAGGGGGCAGGGGGACGGCTGGAGGGGGCAGGGGACGGCTGGAGGCTGGAGAGGACAGGGGACGGCTGGAGAGGGCAGGGGACGGCTGGAGGGGGCAGGGGACGGCTGGAGGGGGCAGGGGACGGCTGGAGGGGCCAGGGACGGCTGGAGGGGCAGGGGACGGCTGGAGGCCAGAGGACAGGGAAGGCTGGAGGCCAGAGGACAGGGGAGGCTGGAGGCCAGAGGACAGGGGAGGCTGGAGGCCAGGGGAGGCCAGAGGACAGGGGAGGCTGGAGGCCAGAGGAGGCTGGAGGCCAGAGGACAGGGGAGGCTGGAGGCCAGAGGACAGTGGAGGCTGGAGGCCAGAGGAGGCTGGAGGCCAGAGGACAGGGAGGCTGGAGGCCAGAGGACAGTGGAGGCTGGAGGGTAGAGGAGAGGGAAGGAGAGCGGAGACTGGAGGAGAGGGAGAGGACAGGGGAGGCTGGAGGGTAGAGGAGAGGGAGAGGGAGCGGAGACTGGAGGGCAGAGGAGAGGGGGACAGGCTGCTGGGCAGAGGAGAGGCTGCTGGGCAGAGGACAGGCTGCTGGGCAGAGGAGAGGGGGACAGGCTGCTGGGCAGAGGACAGGCTGCTGGGCAGAGGACAGGCTGCTGGGCAGAGGACAGGCTGCTGGGCAGAGGACAGGCTGCTGGGCAGAGGACAGGGGGACAGGCTGCTGGGCAGAGGACAGGGGACAGGCTGCTGGCAGAGGACAGGGGGACAGGCTGCTGGGCAGAGGACAGGGGGACAGGCTGCTGAGCAGAGGACAGGGGGACAGGCTGCTGAGCAGAGGACAGGGGACAGGCTGCTGGGCAGAGGACAGGGGACAGGCTGCTGGGCAGAGGACAGGGGACAGGGAGCTGGGCAGAGGACAGGGGACAGGCTGCTTAGCAGAGGCGACTAGAGCGGTGGCGGGCAGAGGCGGCTGGAGCGGCGGCGGGCAGAGGCAGCTGGAGCGGCGGCGGTCAGAGGCGGCTGGAGCGGCTGCGGGCTGGACCGGCTGCGGGCAGAGGCGGCTGGAGCGCGGCGGGCAGAGGCGGATGGAGCGGAGGAGCGTGTGGGGGGCTGGAGACTCAGCACGGGCCGCGCGTCGGGTGTAGGAGGAGAGGAGGGGCGGGCAGAGGTGCAGGAGAGGAAGTCCCGCCCTCCCTCCTCTCCAGGCGCGCGGCGGGGAGCACGGGTGCCCTGAGGGTGTGTGTGGCCCCCCGAGGTGGTGGGCAATGGGCCCCCCCTGCCCCCCTGGTATGTAGGCTATTGGGCTGGAAGGCAGAGGGTGGAGGGGAGAGGCTGTAGGGCACACGGAACTTCCGAGGTCGGAACGTTCCTGTGCCGCTGCCTGTAGCAGGGGGGCCCTGCACTGGATGACATCACCAGCTCCTGGGCGAAGTCCGTCACGGAAGTGGCCTTCGCCTTTTCAGGAAGTGGCCTTCGGGTTTTATATAATAGATAGATGGCAGCCCGATTCTAAAGAATCGGGTAGTCTAGAATCCAGATATAGTTTATTTACGAATAGTTAGGGTAGTGCGGTGAAATTAATTGTGTGTATACAGGCGGCTGTGTGGGTACCAGAGTATATGGTGGCTCAGTGGCTAGCACTGCGCGCGGGCGCTCAGTGGCTAGCATTGAGTGCAGTGAGAGTGGTCAGCGCAGCGGCGTGGGCAGAGTGGTCAGGACATACACACATACATACAGACACACACACACACACACACACACACTCACTCCACTATACTTACCACCGACCCTGCGTCTTCTCCGGCGCCTGGATCCTGAGTCAACATGTGGCCACCCCGACGACTGGAGGCAGACGGCTGGAGGGGCAGGGGCAGGGGACGGCTGGAAGGGGCAGGGAGGCTGGAGGGGGCAGGGGACGGCTGGAGGGGGCAGGGGACGGCTGGAGGCTGGAGAGGGCAGAGGACGGCTGGAGAGGGCAGGGGACGGCTGGAGAGGGCAGAGGACGGCTGGAGGCTGGAGAGGGCAGAGAACGGCTGGAGGCTGGAGAGGGCAGAGGACGGCTGGAGAGGGAGAGGACGGCTGGAGGCTGGAGAGGGCAGAGGACGGCTGGAGAGGGCAGAGGACGGCTGGAGGAGGGCAGAGGACGGCTGGAGAGCAGAGGCGAAGGACGGCTGGAGAGGGCAGGGGACGGCTGGAGAGGGCAGGGGACGGCTGGAGAGGGCAGGGGACGGCTGGAGGGGGGGCAGAGTGGACGGCTGGAGGGGGCAGTGGACGGCTGGAGGGGGCAGTGGACGGCTGGAGGGGGCAGGGGACGGCTGGAGGGGGCAGGGGACGGCTGGAGGGGGCAGGGGACGGCTGAAGGGGGCAGGGGACGGCTGGAGGGCAGGGGAGGCTGGAGGGCAGAGGACAGGGAAGGCTGGAGGCCAGAGGACAGGGGAGGCTGGAGGCCAGAGGAGGCTGGAGGCCGGAGGACAGGGGAGGCTGGAGGGTAGAGGAGAGGGAGAGGAGAGCGGAGGCTGGAGGGCAGAGGAGAGGGGGACAGGCTGCTGGGCAGAGGAGAGGCTGCTGGGCAGAGGACAGGGGGACAGGCTGCTGGGCAGAGGACAGGGGGACAGGCTGCTGGGCAGAGGACAGGCTGCTGGGCAGAGGACAGAGGGACAGGCTGCTGGGCAGAGGACAGGGGGACAGGCTGCTGGGCAGAGGACAGGGGGACAGGCTGCTGGGCAGAGGACAGGGGGACAGGCTGCTGGGCAGAGGACAGGGGGACAGGCTGCTGGGCAGAGGAGAGGCTGCTGGGCAGAGGACAGGGGGACAGGCTGCTGGGCAGAGGACAGGGGGACAGGCTGCTGAGCAGAGGACAGGGGGACAGGCTGCTGGGCAGAGGACAGGGAGCTGGGCAGAGGACAGGGGGACAGGCTGCTGGGCAGAGGACAGGGGGACAGGCTGCTGGGCAGAGGACAGGCTGCTGGGCAGAGGACAGAGGGACAGGCTGCTGGGCAGAGGACAGGGGACAGGCTGCTGGGCAGAGGACAGGGGGACAGGCTGCTGGGCAGAGGAGAGGCTGCTGGGCAGAGGACAGGGGGACAGGCTGCTGAGCAGAGGACAGGGGGACAGGCTGCTGGGCAGAGGACAGGGAGCTGGGCAGAGGACAGGGGGACATGCTGCTTAGCAGAGGCGACTGGAGCGGCGGCAGGCAGAGGCGGCGAGCAGAGGCGGCTGGAGCGGCGGCGGTCAGAGGCGGCTGGAGCGGCTGCGGGCAGAGGCGGCTGGAGCGGCGGCGGGCAGAGGCGGATGGAGCGGAGGAGCGTGTGGGGGGCTGGAGACTCAGCACGGGCCGCGCGTCGGGTGTAGGAGGAGAGGAGGGGCGGGCAGAGGTGCAGGAGAGGAAGTCCCGCCCTCCCTCCTCTCCAGGCGCGCGGCGGGGAGCACGGGTACCCTGAGGGTGTGTGTGGCCCCCCGAGGTGGTGGGCAATGGGCCCCCCCTGCCCCCCCGGTATGTAGGCTAGTGGGCTGGAAGGCAGAGGATGGAGGGGAGAGGCTGTAGGGCACATGGAACTTCCGAGGTCGGAACGTTCCTGTGCCGCTGCCTGTAGCAGGGGGGCCCTGCACTGGATGACGTCACCAGCCCCTGGGCGAAGTCCGTCACGGAAGTGGCCTTCGCCTTTTCAGGAAGTGGCCTTCGGGTTTTATATAATAGATAGATGGCAGCCCGATTCTAAAGAATCGGGTAGTCTAGAATCCAGATATAGTTTATTTACGAATAGTTAGGGTAGTGCGGTGAAATTAATTGTGTGTATACAGGCGGCTGTGTGGGTACCAGAGTATATGGTGGCTCAGTGGCTAGCACTGCGCGCGGGCGCTCAGTGGCTAGCAGTGAGTGCAGTGAGAGTGGTCAGCGCAGCGGCGTGGGCAGAGTGGTCAGGACATACACACATACATACAGACCACACACACACACACACACACACACACACACACTCACTCACTCACTACACTATACTTACCACCGACCCTGCGTCTTCTCCGGCGCCTGGATCCTGAGTCAACATGTGGCCACCCCCGGACGACTGGAGAGGGCAGAGGACGGCTGGAGGCGGCAGGGGACAGCTGGAGGCTGGAGGGGGCAGGGGACGGCTGGAGGGGGCAGGGGACGGCTGGAGGCTGGAGATGGCAGAGGACGGCTGGAGAGGGCAGGGGACGGCTGGAGGCTGGAGAGGGCAGAGGACGGCTGGACGGAGAGGCAGAGGACGGCTGGAGGAGGGAGAGGCAGGACGGCTGGAGAGGGCAGGGACGGCTGAGAGAGGACGGCTGGAGAGGGCAGGGGACGGCTGGAGGGGGCAGGGGACGGCTGGAGGGCAGGGGACGGCTGAGGGGCAGGGACGGCTGGAGGGGGCAGGGGACGGCTGGAGGGCAGGGGAGGCTGGAGGGCAGAGGACAGGGAAGGCTGGAGGGCAGAGGAGAGGGGAGGCTGGAGGCCAGAGGACAGGGAGGCTGGAGGAGGAGAGGAGAGGGAGAGGAGAGCGGAGGACTGGAGGGCAGAGGAAGGGGGACAGGCGCTGGGCAGAGGGAGGCTGTGGGCAGAGGAAGGGTGAAGGCTGCTGGGCAGAGGACAGGGGGACAGGCTGCTGGGCAGAGGACAGGCGCTGGGCAGAGGACAGGGGGACAGGCTGCTGGGCAGAGGACAGGGGGACAGGCTGCTGGGCAGAGGAGAGGCTGTTGGGCAGAGGACAGGGGGACAGGCTGCTGGGCAGAGGACAGAGGGACAGGCTGCTGAGCAGAGGACAGGGGGACAGGCTGCTGGGCAGAGGACAGGGAGCTGGGCAGAAGACAGGGGGACAGGCTGCTTAGCAGAGGCGACTGGAGCGGCGGCAGGCAGAGGCGGCTGGAGCGGCGGCGGGCAGAGGCGGCTGCGGCGGCGGGCAGAGGCGGCTAGCGGTGCGGGCAGAGGCGGCTGGAGCGCGGGGCAGAGTTGGCTGGAGCGGCGGCGGGGCAGAGGCGGATGGAGCGGAGGAGCGTGGGGGCTGGAGACTCAGCACGGGCCGCGCGTCGGGTGTAGGAGGAGAGGAGGGCGGCAGAGTGCAGGAGAGGAAGTCCCGCCCTCCTCTCTCCAGGGCGCGGGCGGGGAGCACGGGTACCCAGAGGGTGTGTGTGGCCCCCCGAGGTGGTGGGCAATGGGCCCCCTGCCCCCCGGTATGTAGGCTATGGGCTGGAAGGCAGAGGGTGGAGGGGAGAGGCTGTAGGGCACACGAACTTCCGGGTCGGAACGTTCCTGTGCCGCTGCCTGTAGCAGGGGGGCCTGCACTGGATGACGTCACCAGCCACTGGCGAAGTCCGTCACGGAAGTGGCCTTCGCCTTTTCAGGAAGTGGCCTTCGGGTTTTATATAATAGATAGATGGCAGCCCGATTCTAAAGAATCGGGTAGTCTAGAATCAAGATATAGTTTATTTACGAATAGTTAGGGTAGTGCGGTGAAATTAATTGTGGTGTATACAGGCGGCTGTGTGGGTACCAGAGTATATGGTGGCTTAGTGGCTAGCACTGCGCGTGGGCGCTCAGTGGCTAGCAGTGAGTGCAGGGAGAGTGGTCAGCGCAGCGGCGTGGGCAGAGTGGTCAGGACATACACACATACATACAGACACACACACACACACACACACACAGACACACACACACACACGCTCACTCACTCACTACACTATACTTACCACCGACCCTGCGTCTTCTCCGGCGCCTGGATCCTGAGTCAACATGTGGCCACCCCCGGACGACTGGAGAGGGCAGAGGACGGCTGGAGGGGGCAGGGGACGGCTGGAGGGGGCAGGGGACGGCTGGAGGGGGCAGGGGACGGCTGGAGGGGGCAGGGGACGGCTGGAGGGGGCAGGGGACGGCTGGAGGCTGGAGATGGCAGAGGACGGCTGGAGAGGGCAGGGGACGGCTGGAGGCTGGAGAGGGCAGAGGACGGCTGGAGGCTGGAGAGGGCAGAGGACGGCTGGAGAGGACAGAGGACGGCTGGAGAGGGCAGGGGACGGCTGGAGAGGGCAGGGGACGGCTGGAGAGGGCAGGGGACGGCTGGAGAGGCAGGGGACGGCTGGAGGGGGCAGGGGACGGCTGGAGGGGGCAGGGGACGGCTGGAGGGGGCAGGGGACGGCTGGAGGGGGCAGGGGACGGCTGGAGGGGCAGGGGACGGCTGGGAGGGCCAGAGGACAGGGGAGGCTGGAGGCCAGAGGGCAGGGGAGGCCAGAGGACAGGGTAGGCTGGAGGCCAGAGGACAGGGTAGGCTGGAGGCCAGAGGACAGGGGAGGCTGGAGGCCAGAGGACAGGGGAGGCTGGAGGCCAGAGGACAGGGGAGGCTGGAGGCCAGAGGACAGGGGAGGCTGGAAGCCAGAGGAGGCTGGAGGCCAGAGGACAGGGGAGGCTGGAGGCCAGAGGACAGGGGAGGCTGGAGCGGAGCGTAGAGGAGAGGGAGAGGAGAGCGGAGACTGGAGGAGAGGGAGAGGACAGGGGAGGCTGGAGGGTAGAGGAGAGGGAGAGGAGAGCGGAGACTGGAGGGCAGAGGAGAGGGGGACAGGCTGCTGGGCAGAGGAGAGGCTGCTGGGCAGAGGACAGGCTGCTGGGCAGAGGAGAGGGGGACAGGCTGCTGGGCAGAGGAAAAGGGGACAGGCTGCTGGCAGAGGACAGGGGGACAGGCTGCTGGGCAGAGGACAGGCTGCTGGGCAGAGGACAGAGGGACAGGCTGCTGGGCAGAGGACAGGGGGACATGCTGCTGGGCAGAGGACAGAGGGACAGGCTGCTGGGCAGAGGAGAGGCTGCTGGGCAGAGGACAGGGGGACAGGCTGCTGGGCAGAGGACAGGGGGACAGGCAGCTGGGCAGAGGACAAGGAGCTGGGCAGAGGACAGGGGGACAGGCTGCTTAGCAGAGGCGACTGGAGCGGCGGTGGGCAGAGGCGGCTGGAGCAGCGGCGGGCAGAGGCGGCTGGAGCGGCTGCGGGCAGAGGCGGCTGGAGCGGCGGCGGGCAGAGTTGGCTGGAGCGGCGGCGGGCAGAGGCGGATGGAGCGGAGGAGCATGTGGGGGGCTGGAGACTCAGCACGGGCCGCGCGTCGGGTGTAGGAGGAGAGAGGGGCGGGCAGAGGTGCAGGAGAGGAAGACCCGCCCTCCCTCCTCTCCAGGCGCGCGGCGGGGAGCACGGGTACCCTGAGGGTTGTGTGTGGCCCCCCGAGGTGGTGGGCAATGGCAGGGCTGGCTCCAGGTTTCTGTGGGCCCCGGGCGAAAGAGTCTCAGCGGGCCCTTTTAACCCATAATGATTTTATATATATATATATATATATATATATATATATATATTTATATACACAGTATATAGATATATAATGTGAACCGTAATACATATATATATACACTCCCCACAAACATAATCCATCTCTGAGCCTGTCTTCCCCTGTGCACTGGGTCTCCATGCCTTGTGCCTGTCTCCCCACTGTGCGCTGTCTCTCCCCTGTATGATGTTTCTCCCCCATGTGCGCTGTTTTCCCTCTGTGTCTCTCTCCCCCATCTCCTTCCTTTCTGTGCACTCGCTAGCTCTCTTTTTCTCTCTATCTCCCTCTCTCCCAGAAACATTAATTTGGTAGCACCAGACACACACTGTGGAGCCCTGACCGGACACACACTGTGGAGCCCTGACCGGACACACACTGTGGAGCCCTGACCGGACACACACTGTGGAGCCCTGACCGGACACACACTGTGGAGTCCTGACTGGACACACACTGTGGAGCCCCGACCGGACACACACTGCGGAGCCCCGACCGGACACACACTGTGGAGCCCCGACCGGACACACACTGTGGAGTCTTGACTGGACACACACTGCGGATCCCCGACCGGACACACACTGTGGAGTCTTGACTGGACACACACTGCGGAGCCCCGACCGGACACACACTGTGGAGCCCTGACCGGACACACACTGTGGTAGCCACACTGACCTGATGACACACACTGCAGAGTCCTGACTGGACACACACTGAGAGTCCCTGACTGGACACACACTGCGGAGCCCTGACTGGACACTACACACTGCAGGAGTCCCATGACTGGACACCAACACTGCGGAGCCCTGACCTGGACCACAACCACTGCGGAGTCCTGACGTGGACACACACGCCGGGAGTCCGACTGGACACACACTGCGGAGTCCCTGACGGACACACAGCACTGCGGATCCTGACTGGGACACACACACTGCGGAGTCCTGACTGGACACACACTGCAGAGCCTAGACTGGACACACACCTGCAGGAGTCCCTGACTGGACACACGACACCGCAATGGAAACTGGACCCCTGACTGGGACACACACACACTGCAGAGTCCCTGACTGGACACACACTGGCCTAGATCCCTGACTGCGACACACACTGCGAGTGACCTGACTGGACCCCACCTGCAGAGTCCCTGGACCTGGACAACACCACACACTGCGGAGCCCTGACCGGACACACACTGCAGAGCCCTGACCGGACACACACTGCGGAGCCCTGACCGGACACAACACTGCGGAGCCCTGACCGGACACACACTGCGGAGCCCTGACCGGACACACACTGCGGAGCCTGCTGACCGGACACACACTGCGGAGCCCTGACCGGACACACACACTGCGGAGCCCTGACCGGACACACACTGCGGAGCCCTGACCGGACACACACTGCGGAGCCCTGACCGGACCACACACTGCGGAGACCCTGACGGACACACACTGCGGAGCCCTGACCGGCACACACACTGCGAGAGCCCCGACCGGACACACACTGCGGAGCCCTGACCGGACACACACAGTGGACACACAGCAGAGCTCTGCTGTGCTGTCCCCACTGCTGTGGGTCCCTGGGCGCTGTGTATTTGTTCCTGTCCTGAAATGGAGGCCCATCATACATCAGCACATTAGGCAGTATCACACACAAGCTTAGATACAGCAGTCGATAACACACATAGCAGGCTTACATACATAAGCACATCAAGCAGTATGGCATTGTTCACACACAATTTGCGTTTTTTTTAGCACTCTTAAAAGCACTTGCGTTTTTTTAAGAGTGCTAAAAAATGTCCCTTGTGTGTTGGATTTGCCACATTTTTGGACTTAGTCATTTTTTCACCAAAAACGCAGGCAAAAACGCAAGCGTTAACGCAGGGTGCATAAATGTGCCTTTTAAAAACGCATGTGTTTCCCATAGGGCCCCCATGTTAAAAAAACGCATGGTTAACATGGGCCCCTATGGGAAACGCATGCGTTTTTGAATGGCACTAAAAGGTACTAATGTACCATGCGTTTTTGTCATCTAATGGTACCAGACAATGGGGTTTAGGGCACTGCCCTCCGGAGGCCACACTAGGTACTACAAGAACTGTAGACACCGCCCCCTCCGCTTATAAACCCCTACCGCAGGGAACATCCTCAGTTTTAAACTTAGTGTGCTCGGAGGTACACACGCTTTGCTTGCACTTCATTGCATTCTCACAGCTTTCGTGATGGCGTATGAAGACAAGGTAAAAGAAGGTCCCAGTCAGGGACCTCCGGCAGTCTCCCTGTTAACCTTCGTGGGAACACGCAGGTCGAGGTACCGGAGGGCCTACTGCCTGGGCACACTGTGTCTCCCGGTACGCTGCCGTGCTCCTTCCCATCCCCCCTGGGGGCTCTGGGAAGTGGGAGATAGGAGCCTTGCACAGCTCCGCTCCGTCCGAGGCCTCCCTAAATGGTGCTTACAGACCGGACTGGAGTCAGCTCTGTCCGAGGCCTCCCTTAATGGTGCTTACAGACCGGACTAGAACCAGCCCAGTCCGAGGCCTCCCTAAATGGTGCTTACAGACCGGACTGGTGCTGAACCCCCGTCCGAGGCCTCCCATGATATGGTGCTTACAGACCGGACCGGCACTGAGATACTTCGGTGTCTCCGGTGTGCCTGGGGGCAGTGTCTGGCACTAGTGTGTTCATGACACTCAGACCGCGCGTTGCCTTCGGGTCCGCGGTTCTGGCGGTGACCCTGTGCTGGGGTCACCCTGGCTGACCGCCCTGTGTGTCACAGGGGCTGCGGCTGTGGGCTTCAGACTTTGTCTGTGAGCCTGGGTATTTATGTTTATACCTCCCGCGCTGCGGGCCCCGGCGCTTACATTATTGTAATGGCGGCCGGGAGAGATGTGGAGCGGCCCATGTGACCTGGATGGGCGTGTGTGTGTGCTTCCCGCGTGTTTCGGCCCCGCCCTCTGCTTCTACAGCGGCGGCCATCTTTTCCCCTCACTTTCCTGCTGGGATCGTTGGAGACTGCTACACTCCAGGGGAGACCAGGTCTTCTTTCCTCGCGGAGGCCACACACACACCGCTCCCTTCACCACCGCTGTGCAGCGGTCGGTAAGCCACCGGTTTCCGGTGAATTTTCTCCTGTTTGATATCCCCCTACCGTGGGTATGTCCTCAGGGAAGAAAGGCGCTGCTAAGGCGGCCAGTACCACCCCTGTCTGCGCTACATGCACAGGAACACTGGTGGAGGGGTCCTGCAATAATTGCGGACGTCCAGACGCCCGGACTGTCACTGCTGAGTCAGCAGCTCCGGTGCTATACCCTGAGGTTCAGGTGATCCCAGGGCCATGGGAAAAACAAAGCGAGATTAATGCTTCTCTGTTGTCCCAATTGTCCTCCATGTCGCAATCCCTGGAGGCACTAACAAGGAGACTGGATGCTCCAGTTACTCCTTCAAGCTACCCCCGGGTGTCTCCATCTTCCACCGTGAGACCCCTTAAGCGGGCTCGCCGTGATGATTCACCCGAGCTCCAGGTCCTCTCTGAGGAGGAGCGTCACTCTGACAGTGACGAGGATGATGGGGGTTCAACCCTCGGGTCGGTGTCTGAACCAGCTGAAGGGGTGGAGGATCTGGTGTCCTCCTCAACGAGACTTTACGCCTCGGGTTACCCCCTCAGGAGACAGCCGTGCACCCGAAGGAGGTCTATCAGTGGTTACAACCTGAGGCTAGACCATGTGGTTCCTTTTTGGACCATACTAACTTTGAAAGGGTGGTTAGAGCTCCCAGGGTACACCCTGGACGGCGTTATGTCCGCAAATCCAAGGACAACCGCTTTCCCTTTCCTCAGGAGGTGCTTCAGGAGTGGTCGCAGTCCCCGAAAGTGGACGCTTCCATGACCAGGATTGCTGCACGCTCCCTTTTCTCTGCCTCTGATAGCTCCTCACTGAAGGATGCGACAGACAGACAGGTCGAACAACTCGCCAAGTCGTCTTATGAGGCTGTGGGGTCGTCATTTGCCCCGAGTTTTGCTGCGGTCTGGACTCTGCAGGCGATCACATCCTGTCTGGATGGTATTGCTGGCCTGGCAGGTTTCAACTCTGAAGTCCTGGCACTTACAGAGAGAGCAAAAGCCTATGCAGATTATGCCAGGACGGCGTCCCTGGAGACTGCCACTCGCTCAGCTGTGGCTTCGGCCAATGCGATAGCGATCCGCAGATTGTTGTGGCTACGTCTATGGGACTCAGATGCCACGTCAAAGAAGATTCTGCAGAATCTTCCCTTCTCTGGTGACAGGCTGTTTGGTGCAGAGCTGGACAAGTTGATCAAAGACTCTACGGAGTCCAAGATTCCACAGAAACAGACCTAAGCCTAGGTATACTGTGAAGAGGAACCCTAAACAGTGGTCCTTTCGTTCCAGCTCCCAGCCGTCAGCGTCTTCCGCTCGCGCGGACCGTGGAGCCAAAACTTCTCAGCAGTGGCGTCCCAAGAGTCGCCAGAAGAAGTCGGCAGGTACAACAGCTGCCGCTCCCAAACCCACTTCCGCATGACTCGCTCCCTCTTCCTGCCTCCCCACAGGTTGGGGGTCGCCTGTCTCAATTTCAAGACAAATGGCGACTCCACATCCAAGATCAGTGGGTTCGAGACGTAGTCTCCAGAGGATACAGGATAGAGCTGTCATCACAACCCACACACCAATTCCATCGGTCTGTTCCATCTCCAGAAAAGGCTCAGGCTTTTTATCTGGTGTTGGAGGGACTCCGCAGAGACGGAGTGGTGGTACCAGTACCCACTGGGGAGAGGTTCAAGGGTTTTTACTCCAACCTCTTTATCGTCCCGAAGAAGGACGGCTCCTTCCGCCCGGTTCTGGACCTCAAGCTGTTCAACCGTCATGTGTTGGTTCGGAAGTTCCGCATGGAATCCCTGCGCTCCGTGATCGCGGCTGTGTCGCAGGGCGACTTCCTAGCGTCCATAGACATCCGCGACGCTTACCTTCACGTGCCCATTGCACCGTCTCATCAACGATGGTTGAGATTCGCAGTGGGGGAAGAGCACTTCCAATTCGTGGCGCTGCCCTTCGGGTTGGCCTCGGCTCCCCGGGTGTTCACGAAAGTGATGGCATCGATGATGGCCTTACTGCATGCGCAGGGACACGCCGTCATTCCTTATTTAGACGACCTGCTGGTCAGAGCGCCATCGGAACACCTGTGTCAGCGGAGCCTGCAGGCGACCATACAGTCTCTGGAGCAGTTCGGGTGGCTTCTCAACATCCAGAAGTCCACCCTGGTTCCAACCCAGTCACTGACGTATCTGGGCATGGACTTCCACACGGACTCTGCTCTAGTGTCCCTACCACGAGCCAAACAACTGGCCATTCAGTCAGGAGTACACGATCTCCTCAGATCACCTCATTCATCCCTACGGGTATTGATGAAGCTGGTGGGACGCATGGTGGCAGCAATAGAGGCGGTGCCCTTCGCACAGTTTCGCCTCCGTCCTCTGCAACTGGAAATCCTCCAGAGGTGGGACAAGAGGACGTCCTCTCTGAATCAGCTGGTGGTCCTCTCCCAGCCGACCAGGGATGCTCTGCAGTGGTGGCTTCAGCCGAGTCACTTGTCGAAGGGACGATCCTTCCTGAAGCCATCGTGGTTAGTGGTGACCACCGACGCCAGCCTGAAGGGCTGGGGCGCGGTGTTCTTACACCACAGAGCTCAAGGTCTCTGGACACGTTCAGAGACAACGTTGCAGATCAACGTGCTGGAGCTCAGGGCGGTCTATCTGGCACTCCTGGCCTTTCGGAGGTTCCTATCCGGACAACCGATTCGGGTTCAGTCCGACAATGCGACGACTGTCGCCTATATAAATCACCAAGGAGGAACCAAGAGTGCACAGGCTCTAGCGGAAGTCCACCGCATTCTATCATGGGTGGAAGCCAACAGCTGCTTGATTTTCCGCAGTCTACATCCCAGGTGTCGAGAATTGGGAGGCAGATTACCTGAGCCGACAGGGGATGGACGCCGGAGAATGGTCTCTCCATCCGGACGTCTTCCGGGACATCTGCATCAGATGGGGGACCCCGGATGTGGATCTGATGGCCTCCCGGCTGAATCATCAGGTGCCACAATACATGGCGAGATCGTGGGACCCTCAGTCTCTGGGGGCAGATGCTCTAGTCCTGAGTTGGTCAGATTTTCACCTGCCATATGTTTTCCCGCCCCTGGCACTGATGCCCAAGGTCCTGTGGAAAATCAAAACAGAATGTCACGCAGCCATTCTAGTGGCTCCGGATTGGCCGAGGAGGTCCTGGTATCCGGATCTGTGGCAACTGTCCGGCGGACACCGGTGGGCTCTTCCAGACCGCGCAGATCTTCTCGCGCAGGGCCCCTTCTTCCGCCCCAATTCCAGGGCCCTCAGATTGACTGCATGGCTCTTGAGGCCTGGCTCTTAACATCCAGGGGTTTCTCTCCTGCGGTGGTTTCCACCATGAACAGAGCTAGAAGGCCCACGTTGCGGAAGATTTACCACAGGACGTGGAAAGTCTTTTTCGCCTGGTGCTCCTCTGGGGGACATGTACCTTGGCCTTTGTCGATCCCGACCCTATTGGCTTTTTTGCAGTCAGGTTTGGAGTTGGGCCTTTCCCTCAGTTCTCTGAAGGGTCAGGTATCAGCACTGTCTGTATTGTTCGACAGGCGCTTGGCGCTCCTCCCAAAGGTTCGTCAATTTCTCCAAGGGGTGTCTCGAGTGGTTCCGCCGTATAGGCGACCTCTGGACCCTTGGGATCTCAACATGGTCTTGGCGGCTTTGCAAAAACCACTTTTTGAGCCATTGAGAGAGGTCTCTCTTTCTTATTTGTCACAGAAAGTGGCCTTTCTGGTGGCTATTACGTCCCTGAGACTTTTCTCTGAACTGGCGGCACTATCGTGCAAGTCACCCTTTCTGGTGGTTCACCAAGACAAGGTGGTGTTGCGCCCGCGGGCGGAATTCCTACCAAAAGTGGTTTCCACTTTTCATTTGAACCAGGAGATTGTGCTCCCATCATTTTGTCCCGCTCCTGTTCATCAGATTGAGCGCGACCTCCACACTCTGGACCTCGTACGGGCTGTACGCATTTATGTGTCCAGAACTGCCTCCTTCCGGAGTTCGGACTCCTTGTTCGTACTGACGGCAGGTCGCTGTAAGGGGTCAGCGGCGTCAAAATCAACCTTGGCCAGATGGATCAAGGCACCCATTCAAGAGGCTTACCGGTCTTCTGGTTTGCCTCTTCCGGTAGGCTTGAAGGCACACTCGACAAGAGCTGTCGGTGCCTCCTGGGCCTTGCGACATCGCGCCTCTGCTCTGCAGGTGTGTCAGGCGGCCACTTGGTCTAGCCTGCACACCTTCTCTAAGCACTATATGGTGCATGCCCATGCCTCTGCGGATGCAAGTTTGGGCAGGCGGGTCCTCCAGGCGGCGGTTGCCCACCTTTGACGGGGACCGCGTATGCAAACGTCTTTTGAGGAACTTTTTCCCGCCCTGGGGTATTGCTTTAGGACATCCCCATTGTCTGGGTCTCCCATTATGATGATCAGAAAAAAGAGAATTTTGTTTACGTACCGTAAATTCTTTTTTCTTGAATCATCAATGGGAGACCCAGCACCCACCCAGTGTTTCCGTTGTATGTTACGGTTGATCTGTCCCCTGTTGGGGCAGTTTATCCGGGTTGTTGAACCGTCTGTTCACGGTGTCTTCCCGAGGTTTCGGTGTGGTTTTCTGTTGTCTCCTCGCAGCTTATGGACCAAACTGAGGATGTTCCCTGCGGTAGGGGTTTATAAGCGGAGGGGGCGGTGTCTACAGTTCTTGTAGTACCTAGTGTGGCCTCCGGAGGCAGTGCCCTAAACCCCATTGTCTGGGTCTCCCATTGATGATTCAAGAAAAAAGAATTTACGGTACGTAAACAAAATTCTCTTTTTTGCATGCATTTCCCATAGGGCCCCATGTTAAAAAAACGCATGCGTTTTTGGAAAAACGCACATGCGTTTTTTTAGAGCACCCAAAAACGCTGCATGCAGCGTTTTTTGGACTAGGGGTAAAAAACGCAAATGGAGCTGAAAAACGCAGCTACACTCAAATGTACCCTGCGTTAATGCACCTGCGTTTTTTTTAAACAGCCCAAAAACGCAGAGATGGTCAAAAAAACGCATGTGTGTGAACATGGCCTATCACACATGATTAATTTAGACACAGCAGTTCATCAGTCATTATCATAAATAATAGGTTTAGATACAATAGAACATCAGTCAGTATTATACATAGCAGGCTTAGAAACAGCAGTTCATCAGTCAGTATCATATATATCACGCTTAGGCGGCCGTCACACGCTACAATATCGTGAGCGATATTGTTAGCGATCACGTGCACGCGCGAAACGCTTACAATATCGCTCACATCGCTGGTGAGATGTCACACAGACAGACTCACCAGCGATGTGGGGCAGCGAAATCGCTGGTAACTATGGTGCACATCGGGTTACTAGGCGCCGCACGGCGCTTAGTAACACGACGTTTACCATAGATACCATCTCCCAGCATAGGCTCTGCTGCTGGGAGATCGTTCATCTTGGTGTCACACACCGCGATGAAGCAGATTGATCAAGCGTTTATTGCTTGATATGAGCTCCGGCTCTCATATCTGCGATGTCACGATCAAGCGATTTTACATTGTAAAATCGCCTGATTGCACGCAGCGACGCACAAACGATATCGCTTAAGCGATCAAAAAGCAGATCACTTAGGCGATATCGTGCATTATATTGAACCGTGTGACGGCCGCCTTAGATACATCAGCACATCAGGCTGCAGTATCACACATAATAGGCTTAGATACATTGGAACATCACTCAATATTATGCATAGCAGGCTTAGCTTAGAGCAGGAATTGTCACACATGGTAGTCTTGGAAACAGGGTTAAGTAGTATCACACATGATAGCTTAGATACATTAGTACTGTACTTGGATACAGCAGTTCATCACTCCTGTGTGCTGCTGCTGCGGCCCTCCCCTCCTGATCTCCCTGCTACTCTCCCTCCCGTTCTGCCTTCTAACCTGTGTGGGAGAAGGTGATATCCATGATCCATCAGATCGGACAGTCACTATGCCTG
This sequence comes from Allobates femoralis, assembly GCA_033576535.1. Taxonomy (NCBI): domain Eukaryota; kingdom Metazoa; phylum Chordata; class Amphibia; order Anura; family Aromobatidae; genus Allobates; species Allobates femoralis. The sequence continues at coordinate 327,451,813 of JARQOC010000005.1, read as the reverse complement.
AGCCGGGAGCTGAGCTCTATATGATCTCCTGACCTGCACTTCCTGCCAGAGACCATAGAGCTCCCGCTCAGTGCAGATCGGCATAGTGACTGTCAGATATCTGCCGCACAGGTCAGGAGAGGGGTCTGCAGCAGCACACAGGGGGCTCCAGGAGGCCAACTGTCAGGGGCACATATTCATTGCCCAATGGCCCACTGCCACTGGAAAATACAGGACAGGGGACGCTGTTCTGTGGCAGATGGCTTGGGCCCCCCAGGCAGCTCTGGGCCCCCCAGATAATTCTGGGCCCCGGCTCTTGCCCGGGTGCGCCGGGTGCTGACGCCGGCCCTGGGCAATGTGCCCCCCCCTGCCCCCCGGTATGTAGGCTAGTGGGCTGGAAGGCAGAGGGTGGAGGGGAGAGGCTGTAGGGCACACGGAACTTCCGAGGTCGGAACGTTCCTGTGCCGCTGCCTGTAGCAGGGGGCCCTGCACTGGATGACGTCACCAGCCCCTGGGCGAAGTCCGTCACGGAAGTGGCCTTCGCCTTTTCAGGAAGTGGCCTTCGGGTTTTATATAATAGATAAATGTAATTCAAAAGTACAACTTATCCCACTAAAAACAAACCCTCATGTCTATAGTGACATAAAAATAAAAAAGTTATTTCTCTTGGAAGGAGGAGAGGGAAAATCAAAAACGTGAAAATGGAAAATTTCCCAAGGGTGAAGGGGTTAAGGGTTTGCATGCATGTTAAGTATTTGGTTGCAGAAATTTCGGCACCAAATCTGCATTCTGGGGCAGAAAAACACTGCACAAATGCTACAAGAATTGACATGCTGGAGATTTATTTCTGCATCAAAGTTGCAAGGGAAAAATATGCAAGATGTGCACAAAATGTCAGGATTCTCATTGACTTTGTGGATATAAGGATTTGCCTGCTCTCAAAAATGCATTAAAGTTTGTGGTAAATATGTACTGTGTGCACAGGGCCTAAAAGTGGTAGAATGGACTACTGCTTCATTCATGTGCGACTCTGCAGAGCTCTGGTTCCTGGGATTTCTGGGGTCCATCCTCTGGAGAGAGAGTTATTTCCCATCCTCTCAATGGGGAATATCTTTTAAACTTAAAGGGTTTGTCTGGGCTTTTGCTATAATTCATATGTGTATCTAGGCTGTAAAATATGGACAGATTGCAAAATGTTGACAGGATGTATATTTCATAGTTACCCAGATATCACATGTTTGTGGCAGCCAGGGAACGTCCAGCCCACGACTCCATTGTGGAGCCCGATGCTGCTCACCATACCTCCCGTACCATAGAGCACAGAGCCAGTGGAGGGGTCCTCTCTATACCACAGCCACCAGCTCTATGGTACGGGAGGTATGAAGAGAAGCATCGGGCTCCACTGCAGAGTCACGCACTGTGGAGTGCGGACCTCGGCTCCCCTGCACAGAGCCCACAGGGTGAGCGTTCACACATGCAGCGGTCCCCACTGCACTGACACAGTGTGCCTAATCATCTTCACAGCAGCAGATTCGGCACAGTGTGTCAGTGCAGTGGGGAATGCTTCGTACAATGGGGGTGGGTGGTGATATTAGGAGCTGGGGAGGGCCTGTAGGAGCCCTGGGGGTGGCTGGCCATAGTGTAGAGTTGGGGAGGGTGCGTGTTTGTGGGTGATTGGGAAGAAACGACCAGTTTCCCATTTCCATGCATGCTCCAATACAAACACGCCCCCTGGATGTTCCCTGGCTACCACAAATATGTGATATCTAGGTAATTATGTAAAATGTTGACAGCATGTATATTACAAACTATCAACATTTTGCAGCCTAGATACACATATGAATTATAGCAAAAGCCCGGACAACTACTTTAAGTATTTCCATTTAATATACAATATATACACAATTTAAAGTTTTTCAGTTCCCTTGGCTGTTCATCTATTGTTTATATGTAATCATAGAGCTGTAGAAAAATGAAGCTTTGGTATTAAGAGCTCATAATAATTTTTGACTTCAGACCATGCAGGCTCATGCTGCTGTTTTTCGAACTGGCTCTGTACTACAGGAAGGATGTGAAAAGCTGAGTGCAATCAATGCTTCCATGGATGACATAAAAACATATGACAGAGGTAATGTATCATGGTTTTCTTTTGTGGGTATTTGGTTTGACATAGAAATTTGGCATTGAAATTATTTCCTCTGTAACCTCACTGACTTTGGCAAAAGACAAAACCTAGACACCATCAGAATTTAGTTGTTGGTTCAGTGCAGTGTTTTCCAAACTTCAGTCCTCAAGGTCACCAACATAACAAGTTTTCATGGTTCTTCGTACAGTATATGCACAGATGTTGATTTTACAAAGGCATCAGTTCTCTCCCCTCTACGAATGAAATCCTGCGAACATGATCCGTTGCGGGACTGGCGTTTGGGAAACAATAGTCTAGTGTGTGTAAAACCTGAAAAGCTGACTTCTAAATACTTAAAAACTTGTGGATGTACTAATACCTGGAAGCCATTGCTTGAATTGAAAACTGGTAACCATGCAATTGAAGCTTAAAAATAAAAGTGGATGCCATTAGGGGTATGTTCATATATTAAAATTTGTACCCTTAGCTGTGGGTTTGTAACAGATTTCTACAAGGGTTGGGTCCATTGCCTATTGTAAGTTATTCATGCATATTTTTTTCTCCTGAATGTAAAACACCATTCACATTAATAAGATATGTTTTCTATGTATGATGCATGTGAATATACTATTAAGCTCCGCTATATGAAATGGCTATCCATTTTTTTTGTTCTTTAAATGGCCTAAGGATACATAATCCAAATCATGCAGCCATTAGCAGTATTCAAGCAGCAGTATTCACATTCATCAATTTGAGGTTTACTTGCATTGCCTTGTATTGGGCCACAAGTCAGACTCCGTTCCTGTTTCTAACTAGCAGCTGATGATTTGCTTTCATATGAAGTCCCAATGCCCTATATATTTATTACTAAATTCCTTGCTTAACCAGCCCTTTATACTGTTTAACACCTTCTCACATATTTAAAAACAATCTTTATAAACTCTGTTTTTGAGAAGTTATTTAGGCTTTTGACTAGTTGATGGAGAGTTTGTTTCCCCAGAGTTGTCGGCCCTCTCTGCATGTTTTGACGCCTCTGTGGGCGTGATAGCATGATTTGCAGAGCACTGCCGCAAATCCAACACATGCGAGTGACTTTCTTCACTAACATCATTGTGGCTTTGAAGATTGGTGTACACGTCCTGGTCTCAGAGAGGCGCCCTGCCCATGTCCAGAAATAAAACCACCATCTTCATCACTTCCCAACATGTGCTGTGCTACTTTAAAGCTGAAAGGTGTACATCCTGCTTCAGAGGAGCAATGATGTTAGTAAAGAAAGCCACGTGCATACATGGGATTTTCAGAGAGCTGGCGAATTATGTTATTGACTAATCTGGGGAAGCAAATGCCCCATTGACTAGTCAAAGCATAATTAAAAAAGTAAAAAGCCCTGTTTTTAATATGCTAACATGCAATTAGGTCTCAGACAATATAAAGGTCGAGTTAGGCAGGAAATGTATTAATAAATATATAAATGCTGGTGGATTGGGGAGCATGGGGGTCATGACAGGTTCCCATTAAAGTAATCTAATACATTTTTTTGAATATATTTATTTTAGGAATAGTTTGGAACAGTGATTTAGTGGAGTCACTTGAATTACAAAACTTAATGCTCAATGCACTTCAGACTATTTATGGGGCTGAAGCTCGTAAAGAAAGTCGTGGTGCTCATGCTAGAGAGGACTATAAGGTGAGATTGAATCATGTAAACCCTTATTTTAATGTCTCCTCTTGAATGTTTACTTACATGAAAAATCAGGATTATTTAATCTAAGATACTATTTACAATGTCTGTATCACTCAAAGTAACCAACTAATTAATAATAATGAAAACCTCATTTATTTATATAGCGCCATTGGTTCCATGGCGCTTTACATGTGTAAGGGCAGAACAAGGACGAGAACATAAATAACGACAAATAAATCATACAGGTACATTAGGGCAGAGATCCTGTCCTCAAGGGCTCACAGTCTATAGGGGATGGGTGGGAGACAGTATATTGTGACTAGTTTTTATATATTTCTTCATTGGGCAACTCAGGAATCAATGGATCTATGCGGCTACCACTAAGAGAATGACCCTATGCAAAAAAACTCCTCCTTGGTAGTATATACTCACCAACTTGAACCAAGCTAATCCGTTTTAGTTTTGTGTTGATTGGAGTCACACATGTTCCCCTTGGACGTTTGTTTACCCAATTACAAGTTGAAGCTGAAAGACAAAAAAGCAAGGAATTAAACGAAAATAACAGAGTGGGAGAGCCACTCTCACCCCCTAAGAGACGAGAGAACAGTGTGGCCTGGTCCACATTGTACCCTCTTTGTTCTGTGCTGCACTACAAGACTCTTTTCTCTAACACTTTAGTGATTAGTGACATCAAGACAGAGGTTCCCTGCCATCCGTCTCCGGCACTACTCACCCTGCAGAGTGAGATGGTGCACGGAGGGAAGACATACCTGTACCTGTGACTTCCCTGCACAGGGCTCCTGATGAGTCTTCCAAGTCTGTTACAAAGGAGCCGGTTGCAGCTTCAGAAAAAGGTACTCTTGCTCTTCCATGTTATTTTTGACAATGGGGGGGGTGGTCCTGTTCTGCCTGTACACAAGCAGGCTTCATTTTCAGGCCTATCTGACCCTCTCCTTTACCGTCCATGCCGGCTTTCCTCCTGCCAGCAGATAGTCTCCAAATTTAGGCCCCTGTTTTATTAAATTTTGTTTGTTCTGTTAGGCCCCACCCCCAATATTGTATAATCAACACAGGATTAACCTTTTACTTGATAAGTTCATTTGTATAATTAAAAATCCAGTGAGGATTAGTGATATAGTGAAGTGATAACTCACAATGAAAACCCACCACCAAGCACAATACAGGATGTACAATAAGTCTGCTAAATCACAGGATGTTGGAGATCACAGTGGGTTAATGTGTTAGCAGAATGACAGTTGGTACTGTTTGAGTAGGGTCAGACAGCGGTATGCCTGGATGCAATGTGTCTCCAGGTCAATAACCAAGGTAGACCACCAAAGTGTTGTGGGTATATTTACCCTATGTATGTATATGTTATGTACCTTTATCTGCTCCTAAGTCTATAGATCACAACTCAAATCCCCTGTCCAGGGTCCTAATGAAGTGCGAACAGGATGAAAACTGCAATGTTAACCACAGATGTGGTATCAAAACCCTACCCAATGGGTTTCGCCTCTTCAGCTTATCAAGAGGCTAATCAGGGGCATTGGAGCTAAATCATCTGATAGTTGGGTATCACCAGTCATATCACCAGTCATATGAAATATTGCCCTCCAATTACGTGCATGTTTGTGGGATTTGCACCCATTTTGGGACCCGCCCACCTTTCCTAGGCCTATCACGGCCATCTCTTTCTATGCCAGTCACTGCACTCTGGGGGCAAGTGTTTCCATTCCTTCCTGTTTCCTTATCAACAACATCTTTCCTCTGGCTGCAGCACAGCAGTGTGATCCTGTTTTTTCTGGTTTCTTATAGTCTTCAGGAATTAGTTAGGCTCTGTAATTTTAGGGGTTATCACTAGCCCCTTCTCATTTGCATCTGGAATCAATGCTTATTGTGAGGCAGAATCGCTCTTGTCCCTCCCTTCCATAGTCTTGTATTATACCCCTCTTCCTGTAAGAAATGGTTGCCATTAGGTCAGCCCACAGCTTTTTGCTTCATTTGCAGCAACCCTTCCATGTGGGACACACAGGAACTCCCTACTGCCAACATCGAGAGCTTGCCTGCACTCCTGAGTGGGCTGCAGCTCTATTACAGTTGGTGGCAGCCTTAACCAAGGTTTTCCTAACCTCTGTCTTGGTCATAGAAAGACGTTCTAATTCTTCAACCGCCACTGGGGCTCTGTTCACTTCGGACCCTCCATTTCATATGCCATCTGCCTTGCGGGAGCGTAAGTGGTAAACAAAAAAAAGAGTAAGTGTATGACCTCCTTTTCTTTTTTTTTTTTTTTCTTTCATGTCTGCTTCCTGTGCAACCTGTGGTGCAGGAGAGGAAGACTTCATGTGATAAGAAGGACAAGCAGATGCTTGAAGTGAATCAGACCTTAGGCGGTCAAGGATATTCATCCCCTGCCATTTGAGTAGGAAGTATCTTTTAAGAGAACCAAACAAACTCCTCTGGTGTTCGCTAACCACACAGGGTTTGACAAGGTCTTTTTCATGAAATGTTTTCAAAAAAGGTACAGAATGAATGTTCTGTACCCCTTTTCTCCTGACCTCCTCAAGAAATGGACTGAATCTCTTGTCGTGGATCCTCCACTTTCTGAACTCTTTGACCAATACAGTGCTTTCTCTTCCTGACATAGCCTCTTTCAAGGATCCCAATGACACACATTGAGACCCTAGCCAAATCTGTATTCAAGGTCGCAAGATTCGCTCTTTGCTCTGCCTTTGCTTTCATGTGGGTTTCTAAATCCGTCTCTGTATGGGCTAAACTGTTACTTCAGGGTGTCTTATTAGGGGCCCCAACTGACGATCTAGCGTACTTGACGAACCAGATAGCTCCTGTTGGATACCCTGAACACTGCCAGATGCTTACCTTTACTATCCAGCAATATTGTGGCCATCCACCAATCCTTATGGCTTAAGGTATGGAACTCTGATACAGCATCTAAGAAGTCTCTCATCAGTCCTTTATTTCAGGATTCCCGGCAATTTGGAACCCAGTTGTACAAGATCCTTTCATATGCCACAGTGCATATGGGCACTTGCTTCCTCAAGCAAATGCCCAAGCAGTCTCTTCCTAGAAGAGAGACTTCAGTTTTGCTCCTTTTGCCAGTTTTCATCTTCAGGGACCTCCCACTCTTAGGAAAAGAGCCAGGTGTGACAGGTTAGGAAAAGACCCTCATATAAACCAGCCTCCTACTGGAGGTTACACAGGCATCAAGACTATCGACAGCATTCAAACCTGTTGGTGGTTCTAAAGAAGGATGGCACCATCTGACCTATTCTGGACCTTAAATGCTTGAACTAGCGTGTATGCCTACTCTGTTTCAGAATGGAATCCCATCAATCCGTAATATCCTAAATGTCCATCGAGCAGAGAAACTCTGCTGGCTCCATTGAGGCTGTTTGCCTTCACATCACCATTTTTTAGGTACATCAGTGATACTTGCAATTTGCTACTCAAAAGTCTTACTTTCAGTTTACAGCTCTTCTCTTTGGCTTAGCCATTATTCTGAGGATCTTTACCAAGGTCATGGTGGTAGTTATCCCCATCCTTTGAGCTAGGGGGATCCTAGTCATCCCTTATTTGGCCAACATTCTGAGAGTCTCCACATCAATCTCAAAACACTAACCAATCTTGGCTGGATCCTCAACAGATCAAATTTGATGCACAGCATCTGATTTTTTTTAGAAATTCTGTTCAATATTTCACGTGCAAAGGTCTTCCTTTTAGAAGAAAATGTCTCAGCCCTGCTTTAGGAGATACGGTTCTGCATGAGCGTATTGGGGAAGATGTTAGCCGCAATGGAAGTAGTTCCATTCCACAGTTCGGGTGTAAAACTCTTCAACTTTCTCATCTCTCTTATTGTGACAGAACCACATCATCACTGGACGGATTCATCCCACTTTCCTCCCGGGACAGACAGTCCTTAGGGGATTTTAGCCACCAGACTGTCATTCTTCATGGAAGATCATTTCTTCTGATACACTTGAAAGTTGTTTTGATGCACTCCTGCCTTCTCAGCTGGGTAGCAGTGTTTCTTCCCATCAGCATCCTGGAGCTCAGAGCCATTTTTCTTTCTCTTCTTCATTGGCAGGATATTCTATCAGATCACCCAATCATGATTCAGTGTGACAATGCCATGGCCGTGGCATATATCAACCACCAGTATAGAACTCTGAGCAAGACAGTCACATCAGTGGTAGCCCGCATTCTATCCATGGGCCAAGCAGAATGTTCCAGCTGTGCTTGCTCTTGGAGTGGACAATTGGGCCATCAACTTCAGAAGCCACAAAAGTCTTCCAGAGGTGGAGTGGTCTTAGATCTGGTTGATGATTGCTGGGTTCAGTCAGGAATAAGGCACATTGAATGTAGATCTCATGACATCCAGAAGAAAAAAAAAGGTCCCTTGATTCGTGTCTCTGTTCCACGACCTTATTACACTCTACTTCAGCGCTCTGGCAATTCCATGGTCCCAATTTCCTCTTATATTCTACTTCTTATCCCCAGGGTCAAGATGGAAGAAGTGCCTGTCATCCTTGTAGCTTCAGACTGGCCCAGAAGAAACTGGAGATAATGAGCTTTCTTGCAGACATTCCTTGAAGGCTTCCATATTGTCCATATCTTCTGTCCCAAGGTCACCTCTTTCACCAGAATTAATAGTCTCTTAATTTAACAGTATGGCGGTTGAAGCCACAGTTGTGAGGGGGTTTTCCTATCAGGTCATTCAAACCATGATTAAGGCGAGAAGCCCTCTTCATCCCGTATTTATCATTGCACATGGAAGGTCATCTTCCGCTGCTGTTAATCTCACCAGGTTGCTCCCTTGTCTTTTTTTTCTACCTCCTTTATTGGCATTAATGGTCAGAACTCCACACTCTCTATTCTCTTCCAAAAGAAACTGGCTTCCCTTTCCCAGATCAAGACCTTTTTACAAGGTGTCACCCACTCTGTGTGCCCCCTGTTAAATCTCCTGTTGATCCATGTGATCTCAAGTTAGTTTTGGAAGTTCTTCAGGGTTCCCCTTTGAACCCATTCGGCATATATTCCTCCCATTGCTCTCTTGGAAGGTTATCTTCTAATGGAGGTGATCTCTACTAGGAGGGTGGCATTACTCTCAACTATTCTCATTCTGCACCAGGACAAGGTAGTACTTCGCCCTGTGTCTTTTTTTTTTTTCCTATGGTGGTCCTTGATGGGTAGATTGCATTCCACCTTTACGAGAATATCTGCCATCTCTTACTCATCCTCTGGAGCGAGCTTTACACAATCTGGAAGAGCTCTCTGGCTCTGTTTTTTGCAGGACAGCACCTCTCATACATTTGAACTCCCTGTTTCTGATCCCCAATGGCCATCACAGAGTACAGTCCACCTCCAAGGCCACTGATTTGATCTGCCATCTTGGAAGCATATCAATTAAGGATAGACCTGCCCCACTTAAGGTCACGGCTCATGCTACTTGTACAGTAGGAGCTTCCTGAGTGGTCCGACATCAGACCTCAGTGTCAAGCTCTAAACAGGTAGCGGCTTTACAGAGTGCACACTTTTGCCTTAGTAACATAGTAACATAAAGTCTTCCTTCAACCTTAAAAACTATATTAAGTCCATCTAGTTCAACCCATAGCCTAACATGTTGATCCAGAGAAAGGCAAAAAAAACCCATGTGGCAGCACTAAGCTCCACATTGGGGGAAAAAAATTCCTTCCTGACTCCAGATATGGCAATCAGACTAGTTCCCTGGATCAACACCCTATCAAAGAATCTAGTATATATAACTGGTAATATTATAGTTTTCAAGAAAGGCATCAGGCCCTTCTTAAATGTTAGTAGTGAGTCACTCATTACAACATCATGTGGCAGAGAGTTCCATAGTCTCACTGCTCTTACAGTAAAGAATCCGCGTCTGTGATTATGATTAAACCTTCTTTCCTCCAGACGTAGAGGATGCCCCCTTGTCCCTGTCTCAGGCCTAAGAGTAAGGAGATCATTAGAAAGGTCTCTGTACTGTCCCCTTATATATTTATACATTATAAGATCACCCCTAAGCCTTTGTTTTTCCAAGCTAAATAACCCCAAGTTTAATAACCCCAAGTTTAATAACCTGTCTTGGTATTGCAGACCCCTTAGTCCTCTAATGACTTTTGTCGCTCTTCTCTGGACCCGCTCTAGTTCAGCTATGTCTTTCTTATACACCGGAGACCAGAATTGTGCACAGTATTCTAAGTGTGGTCGCACTAGTGACTTGTATAGAGGTAAAATTATGTTCTCCTCATGAGCATCTATGCCTCTTTTAATGCATCCCATTATTTTATTTGCCTTTGCAGCAGCTGCCTGACACTGGCCACTAAATGTGAGTTTGTCATCTACCCATACACCCAGGTCTTTTTTAGTGATAGTTTTGCCCAGTGTTTTACAATTAAGCACATAATTATACCTTTTGTTTCCTCTGCCCAAGTGCATGACTTTACATTTATCCCCATTAAAGCTCATTTGCCATTTAGCAGCCCAAGCTTCTAGTTTACATAAATCCTCCTGTAATATAAAATTGTCCTCCTCTGTATTGATACCTCTGCAGAGTTTAGTGTCATCTGCAAATATTGAGATTCTACTCTGTATGCCCCCTACAAGGTCATTAATAAATATATTAAATAGAAGCGGGCCCAACACTGACCCCTGTGGTACCCCACTGTTAATGGAACACACTCAGAATGGGTCACAGTTAATAACCACCCTTTGTTTCCTATCACTAAGCCAGTTCTTAACCCACTTACACATATTTTCCCCTATCCTCATTTCCCTCATTTTATGTATCAACCTTTTGTGTTGCGGGTATCAAAAGCTTTTGAAAAGTCCATATACACCACATCCACTGCATTTCTTTGGTCCAGTCCAGAACTTACTTCTTCATAGAAGCTTATCAGATTAGTTTGACAGAAACGGTCCCTTGTAAAACCATGTTGATAATGGGTCATGAGGTTATTTTTCTTCAGATACTCCAGTATAGCATCTCTTAGAAAACCCTCTAGGATTTTACCCACAGTAGAGGTTAAGCTTACTGGCCTATAATTTCCAAGTTCAGTTTTTGTCCCCTTTTTGAATATTGGCACCACATTTGCTATACGCCAGTCCTGTGGTACAGACCCTGTTATTATGGAATCTTTAAATATTAAAAATAATGGTCTATCTATGACAGTACTTAATTCCTGCAGCACTCTGGGGTGTATCCCATCCGGGCCCGGGGATTTGTCAATTTTAGTGATTTTTAGACAATGCCGTACTTCCTCTTGGGTTAAGCAGGTGACATTTAATTGAGAATTTTTGTTATCACTGATCATATTGTCTGTCATGGGATTTTCTTGTGTAAATACTGTTGAAAAAAAGTAATTTAGCATATTGGCTTTTTCCTAATCCTCATCCACCATTTCACCCGACTATTTTTAAAGGGGGCCAACACCATCATTTTTTAGTTTCTTACTATTTATGTAGTTAAAAAATATTTTGGGATTATTTTTACTTTCTCTGGCAATGAGTCTCTCTGTCTCAATCTTTGCTGCCTTGATTTGCTTTTTACAAATGTTATTTAATTTTCTGTATTTATTTAATGCTTCATCACTACCTACTTGCTTTAATTCCCTAAATGCTTTCTTTTTGTCACTTATTGCACCTCTTACCGCTTTATTTAGCCATAGTGGTTTCCTCCTATTTCTAGCATGCTTATTCCCATAGGGTATATATTGTGCACAGGTCCTATTCAGGATGCTAATGAAAGTACACAAAGCAAATGGGAGATGTTTATGTCTCGGGACATCGTCCCAGTTTATTGCACTAAGATCATCTCTCAACCGGAAATTTGCCTTCCTGAAGTTTAGTGTCCTTGTAGCCCCTCTACTACACGTCTTAGTAAAGGATACTTGAAAGCTTATTATGTTATGATCACTATTACCCAAGTGACCTCCAACCCGTATATTTGATATGTGGTCCGGCCTGTTGGTTAAAATTAGGTCCAGCAGTGCCCCCCTTCTTGTTGGGTCCTGAACCAGTTGTGAAAGGTAATTGTCTCATAGTTTTCAAAAACTTATTACCTATTCTGAAACTGCAGGTTTCTGATCCCCAATGTATTTCAGGGTAGTTGAAGTCCCCCATAATAATGACTTCTCCCTGAGTCGCTGCTTCATCTATTTGCTTTATGAGGATATTCTCCTCCACTTCCATTATTGTTGGGAACTTATAATAAATTACTGATAGGGGTTTGTTATTTTTTTCCCCCTCCCCTTATCTCCACCCACAGAGACTCTACATTTCCATTAGATTCACCTATATTATCACGCAGGATGGGTTTTAAGGATGATTTTACGTATAAACAGACACCTCCTCCTCGCTTATTTGTACGGTCATTTCTGAACAGACAATTTACAGGGCTATTAACAGCCCAGTCATGGCTCTCGTCCAGCCATGTCTCCGAAATCCCCACCATGTCATAATTATTTTCCAACAAAATCAATTCTAATTCCTCCATTTTGTTGGTGAGGCTTCTGGAATTAGTGTACATGCACTTTATACATCTCTCTTTACCTCTATTCCTTCCTACTATATTGACTATTCTAACCACACACCCCATACCACCCCCAATTTTATTATTTGTGCCCGGGTTACTATTTACACTATCTTCCCCTCCTATACAATGAATACCCTCCCCCCCAATCCCTAGTTTAAACACTCCTCCAACCTTCTAGCCATTTTCTCCCCCAGCACAGCTGCACCCTCCCCATTGAGGTGCAGCCTGTCCCTAGCATAGAACCTGTAGCCAACAAAGAAGTCGGCCCAGTTCTCCAGGAATCCAAACCCCTCCTTCCTACACCAATTCCTGAGCCACTTATTTATCTCCCTAATCTCCCTATGCCTCTCTGGTGTGGCACGTGGTACAGGCAGTATTTCAGAGAATACTACCTTGGAGATACTTGCCTTAAAGGGAACCTGTCACCCCAAATCACCCTTCTAAACTCTAAATACATGTCCCTGCAGCATTACAAAACATTCCTACACATCCCTTTGTGAGGTTTTTGTCAAATATGAAAGTACTATAAAGTCGTTTGTAAACTTACTAAATCCTTGTCAGCGGGGCGTTCCCAAGCCTCTTTGTCTGCTGGGCGGGTCCCATGTGCTGCTGTATTACGCCCTAATGGGCGTCTTTTCCAAGTTCCTAGTGCGGGCACAATTGAGAATCTCGCGCCCGCGACGTCACGGTCATGTGATGCCGGGACGCGTCATTTCCTGGGCGACCGGGGCGCTGTTGTATGACGCGCACCGGCAGTCTTCAGCATGCGATCTGCGCATGCGTTGAGGTTGGTCAGTGCGCGTCCACAGAGAGAGGCAGGTGCGCAGGCTCCAGTGAACTCCCCCTCCCTCCCCTGTGTCACCCTCGCTCTCTGTCTGTGACCCCCTCCCTCCCTGTGTCCCCACTGCTTCACTCTAATTAATAAAAAACACATCTAAATATGTATTAACACACTATATATATATGTGTATATTAATATATATATATATATGCATGCACACAGATATATACTACTACAGTATATGTGTGTGTGTAAATATGTATTTTTGTTCACACACATATACTTATATAAATTTATATAATATATATATATAATATATATATATATATATATAACATACACACACACATACACACAAAAGTACACCTTGCATATATATGTCTATTATATATATGTATATATAAATATATTAATTACTAATATAATCCATCTATATATGTGTGTTGTAATATGTAATATGATAACAATATAATTATATATATATATATATATATATATATATATATATATATATATATAACCAAAAAATCAGGCAGCACTCCTTCAAGTAGTGAAATGGACTCAAGAGTCCATTTCACTACTTGAAGGAGTGCTGCCTGATTTTTTGGTTTTATATGGCTGACGGCTGAGCACCGTTTACAGGACATTGCATCGGCTAAGTATATTAAGTTTGTGCTGATTCTATTTTTCGCTTTTATATATATATATATATATATATATATATATATATATATATATATATATATATATATATATATATATATATATATAAAAAGAGAAAATGGAACAGCACAATAATATACTCATCCGCGGTGCAAGTCCTGTGTATTAGTGTCCAAACCAATTCAATAAATCAAGGAAAACAGGCAGCACTCCAGTTCAGGTAAATAAAGGGTCTGTTCTTATTCAGAGCCCATGTGGCACGACGTTTCGGTGCACTAGGCACCTTTCTCACCTGAACTGGAGTGCTGCCTGTTTTCCTTGATATATATATATATATATATATATATATATATATATATATATGTACACACACACATATATAAAAATATAATACATCTATATATGTGTGTGTGTAAATATGTATTTGTGATCACACATATATATATATATATATATATATATATATATTAAAAATCACTTCCAGAAAAAACAGGTTGCACCACTTGGGGCTACATTAAACCTGTCGGTTGTTGATAAGACGCTGGAGTGCTGCCTGTTTTTTCTGGGAAGTATAATACACTGCATTGGACATTGCAAGTTCACAGGATATATTGCACCCATCTTTGAGTGGAAGTTTGTGCTGATTTCTTTTTTCTATTTTTATATATATATATATATATATATATAATATATTATATATATATATATATATATATGGAGAGTGAAGTATGCACCAACACATATATATACCTCCACATACATATATACAAATATAATACATATATGTATATGTGTTTATTACATTTGCATATATATGTGTGTGTGTGTATAAAGCTAATATATAATTGCCGTAGCGCACTTCCATCATATTCGGCGCTACTTCCGTCGTCGTGGACGTGGCTGCCAAAGTGACGGAAGTGCGTTAGGGGGACACACACACACACACACACACACACCAGTATACTTACCCCGCCGCCATCCCGCTACACCGCTCCCGCCATGGCTCCGCCCACCTCACGGGGCTCCGCCATGGCTCCGCCCACTCGCGGGCTCCGCATGGCTCCGCCCACCTCGCGGGGCTCCCGCCATGGCTCCGCCCACCTCGCGGGGCTCCCGGCATGGCTCCGCCCACCTCGCGGGGCTCCCGGCATGGCTCCGCCCACCTGCGGGGCTCCCGGCATGGCTCCGCCCACCTCGCGGGGCTCCCGGCATGGCTCGCCCACCTTGCGGGGCTCCCGGCATGGCTCCGCCCACCTGCGGGGCTCCCGGCATGGCTCCGCCCACCTAGCCTGCGCTGACCACAGAGCCTCCTTCCTGCGCTGACCACAGAGCCGCCGTCCTCTGCTGACCACAGAGCCTCCTTCCTGTGCTGACCACAGAGCCTCCTTCCTGTGCTGACCACAGAGCCTCCTTCCTGTGCTGACCACAGAGCCTCCTTCCTGCGCTGACCACTCGACCACAGAGCCTCCTTCCTGCGCTGACCACAGACCCGCCATCCTCTGCTGACCACTCTGCCTCCTTCCTGCGCTGACCACTCTGCCTCCTTCCTGCGCTGACCACTCTGCCTCCTTCCTCTGCTGACCACAGACCCGCCGTCCTCTGCTAACCACAGAGCCCCCGTCCTCTGCTGACCACAGAGCCCCCGTCCTCTGCTGACCACAGAGCCCCCGTCCTCTGCTGACCACAGAGCCCCCGTCCTCTGCTGACCACAGAGCCGCCGTCCTCTGCTGACCACAGAGCCCCCGTCCTCTGCTGACCACAGAGCCCCCGTCCTCTGCTGACCACAGAGCCCCCGTCCTCTGCTGACCACAGAGCCCCCGTCCTCTGCTGACCACAGAGCCCCCAGTCCTCTGCTGACCACAGAGCCCCCGTCCTCTGCTGACCACAGAGCCCCCGTCCTCTGCTGACCACAGAGCCCCGTCCTCTGCTGACCACAGAGCCCCCGTCCTCTGCTGACCACAGAGCCCCCGTCCTCTGCTGACCACAGAGCCGCCGTCCTCTGCTGACCACAGAGCCGCCGTCCTCTGCTGACCACAGAGCCGCCGTCCTCTGCTGACCACAGAGCCGCCGTCCTCTGCTGACCACAGAGCCGCCGTCCTCTGCTGACCACAGAGCCGCCGTCCTCTGCTGACCACAGAGCCGCTGTCCTGCGCTCACACCCCTCTGCCTCCTTCCTGCGCTCACCACTCTGCCTCCTTCCTGCGCTCACCACTCTGCCTCCTTCCTGCGCTCACCACTCTGCCTCCTTCCTGCGCTCACCACTCTGCCTCCTTCCTGCACTCACCACTCTGCCTCCTTCCTGCGCTCACCACTCTGCCCCCTTCCTGCGCTCACCACTCTGCCCCCTTCCTGCGCTCACCACTCTGCCCCCTTCCTGCGCTCACCACTCTGCCCCCTTCCTGCGCTCACCACTCTGCCTCCTTCCTGCGCTCACCGCTCTGCCTCCTTCCTGCGCTCACCGCTCTGCCTCCTTCCTGCGCTCACCACTCTGCCTCCTTCCTGCGCTCACCACTCTGCCTCCTTCCTGCGCTCACCACTCTGCCTCCTTCCTGCGCTCACCACTCTGCCCCCTTCCTGCGCTCACCACTCTGCCCCCTTCCTGCGCTCACCACTCTGCCCCCTTCCTGCGCTCACCACTCTGCCTCCTTCCTGCGCTCACCACTCTGCCTCCTTCCTGCGCTCACCACTCTGCCTCCTTCCTGCGCTCACCACTCTGCCTCCTTCCTGCGCTCACCGCTCTGCCTCCTTCCTGCGCTCACCGCTCTGCCTCCTTCCTGCGCTGACCACAGAGCCACCGTCCTCTGCTGACCACAGAGCCACCCTCCTCTGCTGACCACAGAGCCGCCATCCTGCGCTCACCACTCTGCCTCCTTCCTGCGCTCACCACTCTGCCTCCTTCCTGCGCTCACCACTCTGCCTCCTTCCTGCGCTCACCACTCTGCCTCCTTCCTGCGCTCACCACTCTGCCTCCTTCCTGCGCTCACCACTCTGCCTCCTTCCTGCGCTCACCACTCTGCCTCCTTCCTGCGCTCACCACTCTGCCTCCTTCCTGCGCTCACCACAGAGCCACCGTCCTCTGCTGACCACAGAGCCGCCCTTCTCTGCTGACCACAGAGCCGCCCTCCTCTGCTGACCACAGAGCCGCCGTATACAGTGCCAACCACTGAGCCACCGTATACAGTGCCAACCACTGAGCCACCGTATACAGTGCCAACCACTGAGCCACCGTATACAGTGCCAACCACTGAGCCACCGTATACAGTGCCAACCACTGAGCCACCGTATACAGTGCCAACCACTGAGCCACCGTATACACACAATTCATTTCACCGCACTCCCCTAACTATTAGTAAATAAACTATATATGGATTCTAGACTACCCGATTCTTTAGAATCGGGCCGCCATCTAGTAAATAAATAAATACATATATAAACACACATATATATTATTATAATATATATATGTGTGTGTAAATATGTTTTTTTGATCACACACATATACATATCTATATAAAATATATATATAGAGAGAGAGTTGAAGTATGCATAAACACACAAACACACACACACACATATATATATATATACATACGGTATATATATATATATACACAAATATAATACATACTAGATGGCGGCCCGATTCTAAAGAATCGGGTATTCTAGCCTATGGTTTGCAGGGTATACGGGGGGCTCAGTGGTTAGCAGACTATAGAGCGGCTCAGTGGTTAGCAGAGTATACGGAGGCTCAGTGGCTCGTAGTCTGCCTCAGGGCAGAGTGCAGTGGTCAGGGGCAGAGTGCAGTGGTCAGGGGCCCGATGCAATAGCATCGGGAGCGCTGTGAAATCAATTGTGTGTATACAGGCGGGTCAGTGGGTAGCAGAGTATACAGGGGGCTCTGTGGGTAGCAGAGTATAGAGACGGCTCTGTGGGTAGCAGAGTATAGAGGCGACTCTGTGGATAGCAGAGTATGATGTGGCGGGAGTCTGGAGGGGTTAGGAGAGGTGGCGCTGGAGGGGTGAGGAGAGGTGGCGCTGGAGGGGTGAGGAGAGGTGGCGCTGGAGGGGTGAGGAGAGGTGGCGCTGGAGGGGTGAGGAGAGGTGGCGCTGGAGGGGTGAGGAGAGGTGGCGCTGGAGGGGTGAGGAGAGGTGGTGCTGGAGGGGTGAGGAGAGGTGGTGCTGGAGGGGTGAGGAGAGGTGGTGCTGGAGGGGTGAGGAGAGGTGGTGCTGGAGGAGTGAGGAGAGGTGCGACAGGAGGAGTGAGGAGAGGTGGCGCTGGAGGGGTGAGGACAGGTGGGCGCTGGAGTGGTGAGGAGAGGTGGGCGCTGGATGGGTGAGGAGAGGTGCGGATGGAGTGATGAGGAGAGGTGGCGCTGGAGGGGTGAGGAGAGGTGGCGCTGGAGGGGTGAGGAGAGGTGGCGCTGGAGGGGTGAGGAGAGGTGGCGCTGGAGGAGTGAGGAGAGAGGAGGCTGGAGCGGCGACATCACCGCTCGGTACACCTGTCCTCCTCTAGGCTTCACACCTCTCTCCCTTCTTTCAGGTTGCACACCAGCTGGCTCCGTATCCTCATGGCTACTTGGCCTACTGCTGGCGGTCCGGCACAGGGCTTACCCCCGGAGGCTCGGGCCAGTCTAGGAGCGGAGGCCGATCCGTGCGGCCGCCATTTCGCTGAGAGCTCTCTACAGCACCGAAAGTGAGGGGGAGGAGCTTGCACCTGTGAAACCGGCGGGAGCGAGCGCGAGGCACTCGGGAGACGACCGGAATTAGCCGGTCATCTCCCGAAGTGGTGTGTGGCGAGCGGGAGACGACCGGCTAATGCCGCTCATTTCATGGCCGTGATGTGTGTGTGTTTTGGGCAGTGTAGGGGCGGGCGTAAGCGTGGCGGGGCTGCCTGAGTCCCGGTCTGCTTAGGGGCGCCATGTTGGTCCACCGTGGGCGTGTGTAGCGCTGTGGTGACGTCACTTTGGCCATGACAAAGTGACGTAAGTGGTGGGCAAAGTGACGTAAGTGAGCCTTCTGGTTTTATATATATTAGATATACATATAGCAGCGCTATGGTATATAGTGGTACATTAAATGACATGTATAGCAATGCTATGGTATATGGGGGTACATTAGAGGACATGTATAGCAGCACTGTAGTATATGGCAGTACATTACAGTACATGTATATCAGCACTATAGTATATGGCGGTACATTACATGTATAGCAGCGCTATAGTATATGGCGGTACATTACAGTACATGTATAGCAGCACTATAGTATATGGCGGTACATTACAGTACGTGTATAGCAGCACTATAGTATATGGCGGTACATTACAGCACATGTATAGCAGCACGTATGGTATAATGGCGGTACATTACAGTACATGTATATCAGCACTATAGTATATGGCGGTACATTACATGTATAGCAGCGCTATAGTATATGGCGGTACATTACAGTGTATGTATAGCAGCACTATAGTATATGGCGGTACATTACAGTACATGTTTAGCAGCACTATGTATATGGCGGTACATTACAGTACATGTATACAGCACTATAGTATATGGCGTACATTAGCACATGTATAGCAGCAATGTATATGGCGGTACATTACAGTACATGTATAGCAGCACTATAGTATATGGCGGTACATTAAGTACATGTATAGCAGCACTATAGTATATGGCGGTACATTACAGTACTGTATAGCAGCACTATAGTATATGGCGGTGCATTACAGCACATGTATAGCAGCACTATGGTATATGGCGGTACATTACAGTCACATGTATAGCAGCACTATGGTATATGGCGATACTCCGCTCCCCGCTTCTCCACAGTAAAAGTAAAAAAAATCCTCAGTGAGGATACTCACCTGTCCGCAGGCTTGTTCCACCTCCATCTTCTAGGTCCTACAGGCGTTTAGGACCTGTGGTTGCCTGGGAAACCGATCAGCTGATCAGTCACATGAGCGCTATCTGCCGGGGGGCAGGATGGAGTAGGGGTCAGGATGGTGACGGGGGGGGGGGGGGGGCAGGATTGTGTCGGGGGGCAGGATGGCAGGTGGGCAGGATGGAGCCGGGGGGCGGGGCAGGATGGAGGCGGAGGGGGGGGGCAGGATGGAGGCGGAGGGGGGCAGGATGGAGCGGAGGGGGGCAGGATGGAGGCGGAGGGGGGCAGGATGGAGCAGGATGGAGGCAGAGGGGGAGCAGGATGGAGGCAGAGGGGGCATAATGGAGGCAGAGGGGGGCAAGAACAGCGGGGGCAGGATGGAGGCGGAGAAGGATGGTGGCAGGGGGGGTAGGGTTGGATAGTGGGAGCGGGGCAGGATGGAGTGAGCGGGGCAGGATGGAGCCGGAGGAGCAGGATGGTGGCGGGGGGGCAGGATGGAGTGAGCGAGGCAGGATGGAGCCGGAGCAGCAGGATGGGGGGGGGGGCAGGATGGAGCGAGCACACTTGCACACACATGCATCATGTACACAGCACACCTGGACGCACATGCATCATGCACACAGCAGACGTGCACACACATGTATCATGCACACCTGCACACACATGCATCATGCACACGGCACACACGCATCATGCACACAGCACACACATGTATCATGCACACAGCACACATACATCATGCACACAGCACACCTATGCATCATGCACACACCTGCACACACATGCATCATGCAGACAGCACACACATGCATCATGCACACAGGTCTTTAACGTGGCGCTCATGTATCATGCAGACAGCACACCTGCACACACGTGTCATGCACACCTGCACATACATGCATCATGCACACAGCACCCCTGCACACACATGCATCATGCACACAGCAGACACACAGCACCACACAATGTATAATGCACACAGCACACCTGCACACACATGCATCATGGCCACCTGCACACACATGCACACAGCACACAAATGCATCATGTGTGATGCATGTGTGTGCAGGTTTGCTGTGTGCATTATACATGTGTGTGCTGTGTGCATGATACATGTGTGTGCTGTATGCATGATGCATGTGTGTGCTGTGTGCATGATACATATGTGTGCTGTGTGCATGATGCATGTGTGTGCTGTGTGCATGATACGTGTGTGCTGTGTGCATGATACATGTGTGTGCTGTATGCATGATGCATGTGTGTGCTGTGTGCATGATGCATGTGTGTGCTGTGTGCATGATGCATGTGTGTGCTGTGTGCATGATGCATGTGTGTGCTGTGTGCATGATACATGTGTGTGCTGTGTGCATGATGCATGTGTGTGCAGGTGGCCATGATGCATGTGTGTGCAGGTGTGCTGTGTGCATTATACATGTGTGTGCATGATACATGTAAGTGCAGGTCTGCTGTGTGCATGATACCTGTGTGTGCAGGTGGCCATGATGCATGTGTGTGCAGGTGTGCTGTGTGCATTATATATGTGTGTGCTGTGTGCATGATACATGTGTGTGCAGGTCTGCTGTGTGCATGATGCATGTGTGTGCAGGGGTGCTGTGTGCATGATGCATGTATGTGCAGGTGTGCATGACACGTGTGTGCAGGTGTGCTGTCTGCATTATACATGAGCGCCACGTTAAAGACCTGTGTGCATGATGCATGTGTGTGCTGTGTGCATGATGTATGTGTGCTGTGTGCATGATACATGTGTGTGCTGTGTGCATGATGCGTGTGTGCCGTGTGCATGATGCAAGTGTGTGCAGGTGTGCATGATACATGTGTGTGCACGTCTGCTGTGTGCATGATAGATGAGCGGCAACTTAAAGAGCTGTCTGCTGTGTGCATGATAATGTGTGTGCTGTATGCATGATGCATGTGTGTGCTGTGTGCATGATACATGTGTGTGCTGTATGCATGATGCATGTGTGTGCTGTGTGCATGATACATGTGTGTGCTGTATGCATGTGCGTGCTGTCTGCATGATACATGTGTGTGCTGTATGCATGATGCATGTGTGCTGTGTGCATGATGCATGTGTGTGCTGTGTGCATGATACATGTGTGTGCTGTATGCATGATGCATGTGTGTGCTGTGTGCATGATGCATGTGTGTGCTGTGTGCATGATACCTGTGTGTGCAGGTGGCCATGATGCATGTGTGTTGCTGTGTGCATTATACATGTGTGTGCTGTGTGCATGATACATGTGTGTGATGTGTGCATGATACATGTGTGTGCTGTGTTCATGATACAGCACACACATGTATCATGCACACAGCACACACATGTATCATGCACGAACATGCATCATGCACACAGCACACACATGCATCATGCATACAGCACACACATGCATCATGCACACACATGCATCATGCAAACCGCACACGCATGCATCATGCACACCGCACACACATGCATCATGCACACAGCACACGCATGCATCATGCACACAGCACACGCATGCATCATGCACACAGCACACGCATGCATCATGCACACAGCACACGCATACATCATGCACACAGCACACGCATGCATCATGCACACAGCACACACATGCATCATGCACACAGCACACACATGCATCATGCACATAGCTCTTAAACTTGCCGCTCCCGGCGCCGCGCGGCAGGCAGGAAGCTGCAGCTCCTTCTGCACAGCCGTTCCCCCTGGCTGTTGAAGCATGGACGGATGGATGGTGCGGCCCTGGGCAGGGGGAGCAAGGGGGCCGCGAGAAGCGGAGAGGGCAGGGGGGGCGGAGAGAGGCAGGAGGGCCCGGGAGGAGCGCGGGCAGGAGACGGGAGGACCCGGGGGGAGCGCGGGCGGGAGACGGGAGGACCCGGGGGGAGCGCGGGCAAGAGACGGGAGGACCCGGGGGGGAGCGTGGGCAGGAGACAGGAGGACCGGGGGGGAGCGCGGGCAGGAGACAGGAGGACCGGGGGGAGCGCGGGCAGGAGACAGGAGGACCCGGGGGGGATGAGAGAGTGTCCCGGACATTGCAAGTGAAGCAGACTCGCAAAGCCATTGTGAGTGAGGCTTTGCGAGTAACTGGAGGCTATTCTGTGCAGACTCGCAAAGCCATTGCGAGTTAGGCTTTGGGAGGCAGCCACAGGCTTTGGGAGGCAGCCATGGACACGACGACTGAAGCACTGCCGAAAGTGACGGAATGGGAGCATTATCGGACTATAGGAAGTTTTTACTTTGGTTTTATGCTAATCTAAAGGTGCATTTTTGATTCCCTGCAAAATCTGTGATTCAGGCAAAAGTTGTCCAATCACATTGGTTTAATTTCTTTGCAACTGCACAGATTTTGCAGTGTTGTGAAAATAATCAGCATGTCAATTGTTTTTTGAGTTTTTGCTGTGTTATATGACAAAAACACAGCAAAAACGCATCAAGCCTGCAGCAAAAAAAAGCAGGTAACCTCCTGCCAAGAAATCAGAAGTTTCTAGAAACTCCTAAGGGTACCGTCACACCTGGCGACGGCACCTCCGATTTCTTAGGCGATGTAGGGGCGTGGCCTATCGGTGCCGATATCGTCCCTGCGTCGCCTAATGTAAAGGGGCGATGTCGGCGCTAATTATCGCCTCTGAGTGGTCGCCTGGTTTCACATACGGCATATATAGCTCTGAAAACAAAACTCAAGTGACAATGATGGGATTGTATTTTTTTGCCATTCCACTGGACTTGTAATTTTTTTTCTCTGTTTTCTGATGCATTGTTTAGTAAGTTGAATAGTCATTCAAAACTAAAACTTGTCCCATAAAACACATTCCATATGTCAGGAGTACCCACTTCCATTCGGGTTTCCAGCTACATCTCCGAAATATGTGATTCAGGTGAAACCTTCAGCGGACCCATTGACTAATGAGGCAATGGATTTACTCTGGACTGCTTTTATCCTTTGTTCAGTGATGTAAATCTTTTCAAAAGTGCACAAAACTGGTTGGTCGCACTTTTGCGCACGTCTAAATAGACGTGTAAAAACATGGTCACAGCCGAATAGCATAGCGTATCAGATGGGAGTTTAAAGTGACTCAATCTGTTTCATTACAGTGAATTTTGCTTTGAGAGTTTTGTCCAAATCACATGTTTCAGTTACTTGTAATCCTCGGTGTAAGCGCTCGGCGTATAGCGCTGGATAAATGTGAGCCGAGCCTTTCCATGTTCTTAGGGAGGTAGAATAAAGTAATCAGCAGCAGTAGAAGAATTGGCTTTTGTTACTATTTTTATGCCATTCACCTTGCATTGAGTGGTTAGCCAGTTTTATTTGTCATTCGGTACAACTACAGTGATACCAGATTTTATATACCGTATATACTCGTGTATAAGCCGACTTTTTCAGCCCAAAAATTGGGCTGAAAAGTCCCCCCCTCGGCTTATACACGAGTCATATACGTGGGGGCTGTGTCCGGGAGCAGGAGGAGGCAGGAGGAGGCTGGAGGAGGTGGGAGGAAGGCTGCAATATGAGCGGCTCGTGACGTGGAGCCGCTCATAACTTATTCATGATATGCACTGCATCCCCCGCCCATCCGCGGGGGGAGCAGTGCATATCGCCTTACAGCCCCCCAGCACGGGGTATACAGCCCCCCCATCCCTCACAGTATGGCGCCCCCTTTTCATACAGCCCCCCCCCGTGGTATCCAGGGCCCCCCGTATATACAGCCCCCCCGTGGTAACCAGGGCCCCCCGTATATACAGCCCCCCCGTGGTAACCAGGGCCCCCCTTGCTGCACCTGTAAAGGAAGAAGTCAGTATACTTATCGCTGCTGCTGCCGCCGCCGCCGTCGCCGCTCCGCTTCTCGGTCACCGCGCTGCTCCGGGTCTTCACGCTTCCTGTTCCTTCTCCGGCGCTCAGGAAATGACGTCATTGTTCGAGCGCCGGAGACGGAACAGGAAGCGTGAAGACCCGGAGCAGCGCGGTGACCGAGAAGCGGAGCGGCGGCGGCGGCAGCAGCGATAAGTATACTGACTTCTTCCTTTACAGGTGCAGCAAGGGGGGCCCTGGTTACCACGGGGGGGCTGTATACAGCTGGGGCCCTGGATACCACGGGGGGGCTGTATACAGCTGGGGCTGCTGTATACAGCTGGGGCCCCTGTATACTACCTATGGGGGGGTCTGTATACCTCTGGAGCTGCTGCTGTATATACCCCCTAGGGCTGCTGCTGTATATACCCCCTGGGGCTGCTGCTGTATATACCCCCTGGGGCTGCTGTATACTACTACTGGGGCTTCTGTATACTACTACTGGGGCTGCCGTATACTACCACTGGGGCTTCTGTATACTACTACTGGGGCTGCTGTGTATATACCCCCTGGGGCTGCTGTATACTACCACTGGGGCTTCTGTATACTACTACTGGGGCTGCTGTATACTACCACTGGGGCTTCTGTATACTACTACTGGGGCTGCTGTATACTACTACTGGGGCTGCTGTATACTACTACTGGGGCTGCTGTATACTACTACTGGGGCTTCTGTATACTACTACTGGGGCTGCTGCTGTATATACCACTGAGGCTGCTGTATACTACTATTGGGGCTGCTGTATACTACCTCTGGGGCTTCTGTATACTACCACTGGGGCTGCTGTATATACCTCTGGGGCTGCTGTATACTACCACTGGGGCTGCTGTATACTACTACTGGGGCTGCTGTATACTACTACTGGGGCTGCTGTATACTACTACTGGGGCTGCTGTATACTACCACTGGGGCTTCTGTATACTACTACTGGGGCTGCTGTATACTACCACTGGGGCTTCTGTATACTACTACTGGGGCTTCTGTATACTACTACTGGGGCTGCTGTATACTACTACTGGGGCTGCTGTATACTACTACTGGGGCTGCTGTATACTACTACTGGGGCTGCTGTATACTACTACTGGGGCTGCTGTATACTACTACTGGGGCTGCTGTATACTACCACTGGGGCTTCTGTATACTACTACTGGGGCTGCTGCTGTATATACCACTGAGGCTGCTGTATACTACTATTGGGGCTGCTGTATACTACCTCTGGGGCTTCTGTATACTACCACTGGGGCTGCTGTATATACCTCTGGGGCTGCTGTATACTACCACTGGGGCTGCTGTATATATCTCTGGGGCTGCTGTATACTACCACTGGGGCTGCTGTATATATCTCTGGGGCTGCTGCTGTATATACCACTGGGGAGGCTGCTGTAACACTGCTGGGGCCTGTATGTACCACTGGGGAGGCTGCTTTATACCACACTTCTGGGGGCTGTATACTACCACTGGGGAGGCCTGTACACCACTGCGGGGGCCTGTATACCACACTGCTGGGGGCTGTATACCTGTGCTGGGGTCCACCCTCGGCTTATACACGAGTCAATAGGTTTTCCCAGATTTTGGGGGCAAAAGTAGGGGGGTCGGCTTATACACGGGTCGGCTTATACACGAGTATATACGGGAAGTTTTTTTTTTTTTATTTTAGTGTTGGCTACTATCACACTAAAAATGCTTATTTTCAGAAAATAAATGATTTTTGCAGCACTGAATTTTTCAGGCTGTGTTTTTTGTTTTGTTTTTTTACTTTTTTTGACGGCAGTCATGTTAGTGCTTGTTTTTTGTGTGATGAGTTGGAGTTTTTATTGGTACCATTATGGGCCACATAAAAAAACTGAAAAATATTAGAATCTGAGAGTCTTCAGTGGTTGATACCTTTTTAATGGCTAACTGAACAAATGGTAAGCAAAGCAAGCTTTCGAGACACTATGGCATCTTCATCTGGCTAATAATGACACAAATTCTGAAGACACACACATACAGGGGTTGGACAAAATAATGGAAACACCTGGAAAAATCAACAAAAGTTTGTTTAATATCTTGTAGGTCCACCTTTTGCGGCGATTACAGCCTCAATTCTCCGAGGTATGGATTCATAACAAGGTGATATCATTGACCTGGTAGATCTCCACGAAATAGCACCCCAGATTATCACAGAACCTCCGCCATGTTTTACGGCTGGGAGAGGGCAGTCTGGATGGAATGCTTCTTTTGACTGTCTCCAAACGTACACTCGGCCGGAGGTCGGAAAATCGGGTAAACGATGATTCGTCATGTGATATTCTCAGTTTTCACTGCTCGAGGGACCAATTCTGGAGGTTTCTACACCATTCTAAACGTTTGGAAACATTTGTCATTAAGGCAGCGGTTTTCTAATCGAAGCTCTTCTGTGGAATCTGGATTTGTGCAGCTTCCGATGAACAGTTTTCGTGGAAACTGGGTTCTGTAGGTGTTCATAGAGCTCAGCAGTGATTTTCGGAGCCGTGGTCTTGCGATCCTCTCTCACAATTCGCTTTAGAGTCCGACGGTCTCTCTCAGTCAACTTCGACTTTCGTCCGGACCTGTGCGTTGCTGCGGACGTTTTTCCTTCTCTTTCAAACGCAGTCATTATTTTGGAGACAGTACCTCTTGACACGCCAAGCATTCGTGCACTTTCTGTTACACTAGAGCCTGCCATACGAGCACCAACAATTTGGCCTTTTTGAAAATCCAAAAGGTCTGCCATTGGTATCAGGTTGTCATCAATGTTCTTACAATTCGGCAAAACAAACAGTTAATTTACATACACATATCACTTAGCACAAATAATCAACTACAAAACATTGAACATGTTATGTCACGGTTTGCATGTTTATATGTTAAAGATTATGATGCCAAAACGTTAGGTGTTTCCATTATTTTGTCCAACCCCTGTATATACATATGCAGGGTGAGCTGATGCAGTAAATACGACAGGTGATTTAAAACAGAGTCAGTTGTAGTCAGTGGTGGGATGGAGGTCTCTATTTCAGGGCCTGGAGGCTGAAATATCCTACATTGGGCTTAATTCATAAGCTATGGCAAACGGTTAAGTTGATTGGAGGGGTGCAATAACTTATGGTCTACTCCCTGATTTGGCAGAATGAGGACCTTCCAGAATTTGGAAAAAAATGGACAACCTTGTTAACTGGACTGCAAGGGGGGGGTGCAGTGTGTGGCTCATTTGACATGTTGTGATGGACTGAAAACTTTTGACATATTGAGGGAGGAATTTGGGATCCTGGAAAAGTGTAGGTTTCAGTATAAACAAATTCAGCATGCGTATAGAGCCCAAAACAAGCAGACAGTCATGATGATACAGAAAGACATTCTACTTGACTATATAGGCGCACAGGGGGAAAGAAAGGGTGTCATTTCCAGCATATACCACTACCTGGTGCAGACCTTTAGCTTTAATCGGGTGTTTAACCAAAGACAGCATTGGGAGCAGGACATAAGTGGGATCACGGATGACAGATGGGAATCAATATTTGAATATGTGCCTTGGCTGTCTTTAAGTGAACCAGCTATTTGTCTTTCAAAGGGTTTACAAAACTCCAGAAATTATGTGTAGGGCTGGACTTCGTACGGACTCGTCATGCCCCATTGTCGAACAGAACCTGCAGGGTTGATGCATATGATGTGGATGTGCCGAAGATTATCTGCTTATTGGACCACTGTCTTAAACAAAATAGAAGGTGTATACAAGTTTGTTATTGATAGAGATTCCTTAATATGCATGCTGGGCTATGTAGAGGAAATGCGAATTAGCCATGTATGTAAGACATAGAAGTCTAGAGATTACAATGTGGCCCATCGACTGATAGCGAAGCACTGGATAGCACAGGAGCACCCGACTAGGGGCAAATTTTTAAACCAAGTTGCATGTATTCTAAATTTGGAAAAAAGAATTTATGAAAAAAGGAAACAGGAGAAATTGTTTGATAACCTATGGGCTCCCTGGATGAACACTTGTTAATCTGAAGTTCGGATTTGATGGGGAAGGGAGGGAAGGGAGTTGGGAGAGGGATATTTAAAACTTTTTGTACAATGGAAAGTGTCAACCTGAATGTTATAACCAGATTGCTTTTCAATAAAAATCTGCTTTTTATCTTTATTTGGTTTTAAAAAAAAATAAAAAAATAAAGTCAGTCTTGGGAGGGGGAGACGAACTGGGGAGGTACAATCTGTTCCTCTTATCTCAGAATTTTGATTTTATTATTGTTCTATGATTAGTGGTCTGTGGAGATCTAAAAATTCCTCAGTGAGTGTAGAAAGCTATAAATCATTTTAAAAAGTAACTTCAAATCTCAGGAAGGCTGGCTTGACACCACGGTGCAGTCCGGTCCGGGGCTGTCCGGTGTGAACAAGACAACCCCGGACCGGTTTTTTGGCCCCATAGTTGCCTATGAAGCCAGATGGCAGAGAGCTGCCATCCGGTTTCATCTCTGCGGTGGAATCCTGGAGAATTTGGATTATTCTCACCGGACACAAACGTTGCTTGCATACCAAATATGTGTAGTTTTTTTATTTTACATAAATATAACTATTTATTGGAATATTTCTTTTTTTTTTTTTTGTTACTCAGCTTTTCTTTTTTCTTCCCACTATTTCATTTGGTCCCTTATGGGACATCACTTTCTGCTGCTCCAATCGCAGCTGCCGTGTAATTTAATGCTCGATCATTACATTACAATGCAGCAGTCAACTAGCCTCACAAGCCTCGCGGATCATGCTGTTAGGCATGTTGTCTGACGCTTGTGATAGCCTGGTGACCCGAATGTCATCCTGGTGACGTCAAGTCACCATGGCGATAGTCGGTCCCTCGCGATTACATCACAGTGAGGGTGACGATCGGAGGCGTGAAAGAGGGGATTGGGAGAGGGACAGCGTTCCCTCTCCTCTAAGTGCTGCGATTGATATCGATCTTGGCATTGGGCTGTTAAGCTACCTAGAGAGGCACAGGGACCACACCTGGCAGTGTTAGATGGGTCAATAGGAAAGGAAGCTCCAGCAGGCAAAAAAGTTCTTCATGATTTGGTTTTTATTTGTGCAAAGTGCAGAGCATAACATTTTTTTACATGGTTGTAAAGGGAACGCTAAACGCGTTTCGGATTGAAATCCTTTATCAACAGCAAAGTGAAATAAACTCCCTCCCCTCTTATATATGTTTAAGGGCCACGTCTCACACACAGATAATTGTGCAGAGATTGTTCACAGATCTCTGTGACCATGATTTCACTGCAACCATTCTTCTATTTTGTGGCCGTGCACAAATGTAACAATGTGTCCATGATTTCACTGCAACCAGAGATCTGCCAACAATCTCTGCACAGAAATCTGTGTGTGTGACGTGGCCCTAAAAACTAAGCCGGAAATTGCACACGGCTGAAACAATAATTTGCATATTAGGGCAAAAGATACACCCCCACTGAATATATTACTTCTAGGATTTAACAGCCAACTTGTATTGTAGATTTTGCAAAAGGAAAAACACACATACAGTAAGCAAACAACAATAACAATAATAGTAATATAAAAGTTACACGCAATGCATCAAGAAGTAAGTTGAAATATGCATGATATAAATGTTCCTTACATAGCAAACCTACAATAAGGACAACAATCCAAGAAAAAAATTGCTACTTGTTATTGCACCGCATGTATAACGATGTAATCAATTTATATGGTATAGATCAGGGGTCTCAAACTCGCGGCCCGAGGGCCGCATGCGGCCCATGGGGCTTCACTATGCGGCCCGCGGCACCTTGGACAACTTAATGATGCATTGCCCCAGTGCAGGGGGCCGCTGCAGTCCCCGCTGTGTGATGACTTCTGTCCGCAGCACTAACAAGCTCTGCCACTCAGCAAGATCAATGCAAGCTGCCAGCCAATGAGAGGCCCGCAGCTGACAGCAGAATATGACGTCACCTGCAGGCCTCTGGCTGGTAGATTGCATTGATCTTGATGAGCAACAGAGCTTGTCTGAGCGGCGGCTGGAGGAAGTCATAGCACAGCGGAGGCCGGAAGTCAGTACAGTGGGGACCGCGGCGGCCCCCTGCACTGGAACGATGCATCATTAAAGTGAGAAAAGTGTGCGTGTGTAAGAGAGGGTGTGTGTGTGAGGGTGAGTGTGTGAGTAAGGATGTGTGTATAAGAAAGTGTGTGCGAGTTTCAGTGTGTGTGTGAGTGTAAGAGTGTGTATGAGGATGTGTGAGAGTGTGTTTGAGAGTATGTGTGTGTGGGGGGGGGGTTGTGTGTGGGTTTGTGTGTGAGTGTGATAGAGTGTGTATTTGAGTGTGTAAGAAGGTAAAACAGAATGGGGGGGCATCACTATAAAAGTAGATCAGGATGGTGGGGCATCACTATAAAAGGGGATCAGGATGGGGGACACCACTATAAAAGGGGATCAGGATGGGGGACATCACTATAAAAGGGGATCAGGATGGGGGACATCACTAGAAAAGGGGATCAGGATGGGGGACATCACTATAAAAGTAGATCAGGATGGGGGACATAACTATAAAAGGGGATCGGGATGGGACATGATCACTAAAGGGCATCAAGATGGGGGACATCACTACTAAAGGGGAATGGGAAGGGGGACATCACTAGAAAAGGAGATCAGGAAGGGGGTCATCACTAGAAAAGGGGATCAGGATGGGGGACATCACTACAAAAGGAGATCAGTGTGGG
This sequence comes from Allobates femoralis, assembly GCA_033576535.1. NCBI lineage: Eukaryota > Metazoa > Chordata > Amphibia > Anura > Aromobatidae > Allobates > Allobates femoralis. The sequence continues at coordinate 327,420,549 of JARQOC010000005.1, read as the reverse complement.
GACATCACTACAAAAGGGGACCATGATCGATGGGGGACATCACTAGAAAAAGGAATCAGGATGGTGAACATCACTAGAAAAAGGGATCAGGATAGGGATCATCACTATAAAAAGGGATCAGGATGGGGGACATCACTAGAAAAAGGGATCAGGATAGGGATCATCACTAGAAAAAGGGATCAGGATGGGGGACATCACTAGAAAAGGGGATCAGGATGGGGGACATCAGTAGAAAAGGACATTACTACAGGATGGAGACATTACTACAAGAAAGGGATCAGGACTTGTACTTTACTACATTGAGCAAGAAATTCTGGTATTACTAAAAATATCACTTAGTCCTACAAGAGATGCGGCCCCCCACTATAAATGTTTTTCTATGTGCGGCCCATCAACCCAGCTGAGTTTGAGACCCCTGGTATAGATACTCCATGTCTATCGTATAATCAGTAAAAGTAAAACAAATCTGAACGGAGATTAAGTACTTCTGGTTGTCTGCTATGGAGCTTTATTATCCAATGGGCTTCCCTTTCACGGACCTGCCTTTCCCTGTCCCTTTCTATTTTAGACACTTTCTCATTACCTTTTACAATGAGGGAATTAGTATTGCCTCCATGTACTTCTAGAAAATGCCGTGACAGACTCGACATCTGTCTACGGCTTGTGAGGTCGTCAGGATTTGCCGCTGTTAAATGTTCCCCCAGGCGCTTTTTTAGCGTCATAGTGGTGCACCCCACATAATCTTTTGTACAAATTGTGCATGTTATGAGGTACACCACATCGGTGGTATTTCAGTTAATAAAAGAATTGATTTGAAAGCGTCGACCAATGACGCAGTCAATAAAATGATTCTGCTTGTCCATAAATTTACAAAGACCACATCGTGGTCCACCACAACGGTAATTCCCCTTGAGTGTAACCAGGTTTGTTTATTTGTCATGCTTTTACATAGAGAAGGTGACAAAATGTTGCCCAAATTTAAAGGGAACCTGTCACCTAATCTATGGCCCCTAAACTATCACTACCTGCCCCTACAGACCCTAACTAGCTCCCTAACCATCCCTGCCTGACCTAATATGGCTATATATAAGGTGAATAAAACACTTTATAAACTTACAATTTCTCCGTCTGTGGGGCGTTCCTGTCGGCTCTTGACAGTAGGGCGGTGTCCCCAGAGCCGCGCTCCCCCCGCCTCGCTCCCTTCCTAACGCCCTAATGGGCGGCATTATGGATTTGAAGAGCGGGGGAGCCCAGTGGAATCATCCCGCCCCGCTCTTCATGACGCGGACCGGAAACCGCGTCATTTCCGGTCCGCGCATGCGCAGTGCCCCGGGTGAAGGCGAAGCCGAGTGCCGGCGTCGCTAAGCAACGATCGGCAGCGTCTTCGGAAGGTGAGTTTCGCCCCCTCCCCCCCCTCCCAAACCAGCACATATATATGTGTGTGTAATCCACATGTACATATGGATTACACACACATATATATATATTCACTTTGATTAGGCACATTTCATATGTGCATCTACAGTTAGGGCCAGAAATATTTGGACAGTGACACAAGTTTTGTTATTTTAGCTGTTTACAAAAACATGTTCAGAAATACAATTATATATATAATATGGGCTGAAAGTGCACACTCCCAGCTGCAATATGAGAGTTTCCACATCCAAATCGGAGAAAGGGTTTAGGAATTATAGCTCTGTAATGCATAGCCTCCTCTTTTTCAAGGGACCAAAAGTAATTGGACAATGGACTCTAAGGGCTGCAATTGACTCTGAAGGAGTCTCCCTCGTTAACCTGTAATCAATGAAGTAGTTAAAAGGTCAGGGGTGGATTCCAGGTGTGTGGTTTTTGTATTTGGAAGCTGTTGCTGTGACCAGACAACATGCGGTCAAAGAAACTCTCAATTGATGTGAAGCAGAACATCCTGAGGCTGAAAAAAAAGAAAAAATCCATCAGAGAAATAGCAGACATGCTTGGAGTAGCAAAATCAACAGTTGGGTACATTCTGAGAAAAAAGGAATTGACTGGTGAGCTTGGGAACTCTAAAAGGCCTGGGCGTCCACAGATGACAACAGTGGTGGATGATCGCCGCATACTTTATTTGGTGAAAAAGAACCCGTTCACAACATCAACTGAAGTCCAGAACACTCTCAGTGAAGTAGGTGTATCTGTCTCTAAGTCAACAGTAAAGAGAAGACTCCATGACAGTAAATACAAAGGGTTCCCATCTAGATGCAAACCATTCATCAATTCCAAAAATAGACAGGCCAGAGTTAAATTTGCTGAAAAACACCTCAAGAAGCCAGCTCAGTTCTGGAAAAGTATTCTATGGACAGATGAGACAAAGATCAACCTGTACCAGAATGATGGGAAGAAAAAAGTTTGGAGAAGAAAGGGAACAGCACATGATCCAAGGCACACCACATCCTCTGTAAAACATGGTGGAGGCAACGTGATGGCATGGGCATGCATGACTTTCAATGGCACTGGGTTACTTGTGTTTATTGATGACATAACAGCAGACAAGAGTAGCCGGATGAATTCTGAAGTGTACCGGGATATACTTTCAGCCCAGATTCAGCCAAATGCTGCAAAGTTGATTGGACGGCGCTTCATAGTACAGATGGACAATGACCCCAAGCATACAGCCAAAGCTACCCAGGAGTTCATGAGTGCAAAAAAGTGGAACATTCTGCAATGGCCAAGTCAATCACCAGATCTTAACCCAATTGAGCATGCATTTCACTTGCTGAAATCCAGACTTAAGACGGAAAGACCCACAAACAAGCAAGACCTGAAGGCTGCGGCTGTAAAGGCCTGGCAAAGCATTAAGAAGGAGGAAACCCAGCGTTTGGTGATGTCCATGGGTTCCAGACTTAAGGCAGTGATTGCCTCCAAAGGATTGGCAACAAAATATTGAAAATAAAAATATTTTGTTTGGGTTATGTTTATTTGTCCAATTACTTTTGACCTCCTAAAATGTGGAGTGTTTGTAAAGAAATGTGTACAATTCCTACATTTTCTATCAGATATTTTTGTTCAACCCTTCAAATTAAACGTTACAATCTGCACTTGAATTCTGTTGTAGAGGTTTCATTTCAAATCCAATGTGGTGGCATGCAGAGCCCAACTCGCGAAAATTGTGCCACTGTCCAAATATTTCTGGCCCTAACTGTATATATATATATATATATATATATATATATATATATATATATATATGCACATATATATAGTTAGATTGTGTGTGTATACATACGTGTGTGTGTGCGTGTGTATACATACGTGTGTGTGTGCATGTGTATACTTACGTGTGTGTGCGTGCATGTGTGTGTATACTTACGTGTGTGTGCATGTGTATACATACGTGTATGTGTGTGTGTGCATGTGTATACATACGTGTATGTGTGTGTGTGCATGTGTATACTTACGTGTGTGTGTGTGTGCATGTGTGTGTGCATGTGTATACATACGTGTATGTGTGTGTGTGCATGTGTATACATACGTGTATGTGTGTGTGTGCATGTGTATACTTACGTGTATGTGTGTGTGTGCATGTGTATACTTACGTGTGTGTGTGCATGTGTGTGTATACTTACGTGTGTGTGTGTGCATGTGTGTGTATACTTACGTGTGTGTGTGCATGTGTATACATACGTGTGTGTGTGTGTGTGTGTGCATGTGTATACATACGTGTATGTGTGTGTGTGCATGTGTATACATACGTGTGTGTGTGTGTGTGTGCATGTGTGTGTATACTTACGTGTGTGTGCATGTGTATACATACGTGTATGTGTGTGTGTGCATGTGTATACATACGTGTATGTGTGTGTGCATGTGTATACTTACGTGTGTGTGTGTGTGTGTGCATGTGTGTGTATACTTACGTGTGTGTGTGTGTGCGTGTGTATGCATACGTGTGTGTGTGTGCATGTGTATACTTACGTGTGTGTGCATGTGTGTATACTTACGTGTGTGTGTGTGCATGTGTGTGTATACTTACGTGTGTGTGTGTGTGCATGTGTATACATACGTGTGTGTGTGTGTGCATGTGTATACATACGTGTATGTGTGTGTGTGCATGTGTATACTTACGTGTGTGTGTGTGTGCATGTGTGTGTATACTTACGTGTGTGTGTGCATGTGTGTGTATACATACTTGTGTGTGTGTGTGCATGTGTATATATATTTTGTAGAGAGAGAGACTGAGGGTGAGAGGGTCTGTGAGTTTTGTGTAACGCTGGGACCTGGGTGACGCAGTAAACTTCACCTGAGGTCAGAGTTAATCCTCGTCACTCTATCTGACCTCAGGTGATCTACACTGATGTCACCCTGTTCACATCGGTAACAGAAAACTCACTCTATGTGGGTCACGCTGTGAAGTGGGAAGTTTCACATGAGGTCAGAGAAACACATTGCTTTATCCGACCTCAGGTGACACAGACCATGAACTCTCCCCCTTCACTGCACGAGCCTTCAAATATAATTTTTAGGGAATCTTCACTAACGGACGGACCTCTACCAGGATCCTGGATGGGTATGTGGGAGTAATAAAGATGGAGTCAAAATACTTGTTTGTGTTTTTTGTTGTAATAAAAATTTTTTTCTCGGTGTTGTGTTTTCTTTACTACTAAATAGAGATTCATAATGGCCGTGTCTAACATTGGCATGACATTATAAATCTCGGGCTTAGTGCCAGCTGCTAAAAGAAAGGTGGCATTAACCCCTTATTACCCAGTCTGCCACCGCCACAGGGCAGCTGGAAGAGCTGGGTACAGCTCCAGAATATTGCGCTTCTATAAATGCGCAATTTTCTGGGGCGGCTGCGAGCTGCAATTCTCAGCGGGGGTGGCCCAGAACGCTTGGGCATCCCTACGCTGGGGATTCCAGCCCTCAGCTGCCTAGTTGTACCTGGCTGGCAAAGAAAAATGCGGCGAAGCCCCACGCCGTTTTTTTTCTTGCCAGCCAGGTAGACCTAGACAGCTGTGGGCTGCCATCCACCCCCTACTACCTAGGTGTACCTGGCTTGCATGAAAAAACGGCATCTGTCTTCACCACATTTTTCTTTGCCAGCCAGGTACAACTAGTCAGCTGGGGGTGGATGGCAGCTCCCAGCTGCCTAGTTGTACCTGGCTGGCAAAGAAAAATGCGGCGAAGCCCCACGCCGTTTTTTTTCTTGCCAGCCAGGTACACCTAGGTAGTTGGGGGTGAATCCCAGCTGACTAGTTGTATGTGGCTGGCAAGAAAAAAATGGCATGTGGCTTTGCTGTATTTTCCTTTACTAGCCAGGTACAACTAGGTCGCAGGTAGCTGCCATTCACCCCCAACTACCTAGGTGTACCTGGCTGGCAAGAAAAAAAAACGGCGTGGGGCTTCGCCGCATTTTTCTTTGCCAGCCAGGTACAACTAGGCAGCTGGGAGCTGCCATCCACCCCCAGCTGACTAGTTGTACCTGGCTGGCAAAGAAAAATGTGGTGAAGACAGATGCCGTTTTTTCATGCAAGCCAGGTACACCTAGGTAGTAGGGGGTGGATGGCAGCCCACAGCTGTCTAGGTCTACCTGGCTGGCAAGAAAAAAAACGGCGTGGGGCTTCGCCACATTTTTCTTTGCCAGCCAGGTACAACTAGGCAGCTAGGAGCTGCCATCCACCCCCAACTACCTAGGTGTACCTGGCTGACAAGAAAAAAAACGGCGTGGGGCTTCGCCGCATTTTTCTTTGCCAGCCAGGTACAACTAGGCAGCTGAGGGCTGGAATCCCCAGCGTAGGGATGCCCAAGCGTTCTGGGCCACCCCCGCTGAGAATTGCAGCTCGCAGCCGCCCCAGAAAATTGCGCATTTATAGAAGCGCAATATTCTGGAGCTGTACCCAGCTCTTCCAGCTGCCCTGTGGCGGTGGCAGACTGGGTAATAAGGGGTTAATGCCACCTTTCTTTTAGCAGCTGGCACTAAGCCCGAGATTTATAATGTCATGCCAATGTTAGACACGGCCATTATGAATCTCTATTTAGTAGTAAAGAAAACACAACACCGAGAAAAAATTTTTTATTACAACAAAAAACACAAACAAGTATTTTGACTCCATCTTTATTACTCCCACATACCCATCCAGGATCCTGGTAGAGGTCCGTCCGTTAGTGAAGATTCCCTAAAAATTATATTTGAAGGCTCGTGCAGTGAAGGGGGAGAGTTCATGGTCTGTGTCACCTGAGGTCGGATAAAGCAATGTGTTTCTCTGACCTCATGTGAAACTTCCCACTTCACAGCGTGACCCACATAGAGTGAGGTTTCTGTTACCGATGTGAACAGGGTGACATCAGTGTAGATCACCTGAGGTCAGATAGAGTGACGAGTATTAACTCTGACCTCAGGTGAAGTTTACTGCGTCACCCAGGTCCCAGCGTTACACAAAACTCACAGACCCTCTCACCCTCAGTCTCTCTCTCTACAAAATATATATACACATGCACACACACACACACACACAAGTATGTATACACACACATGCACACACACACACGTATGTATACACACACATGCAAGCACACCACACACACACAAGTATGTATACACACACATGCACGCACACACACACACGTAAGTATACACACACATGCACACACACACACACGTAAGTATACACATGCACACACACACATACACGTATGTATACACATGCACACACACACATACACGTATGTATACACATGCACACACACACACGTAAGTATACACACACATGCACACACACACACGTAAGTATACACACACATGCACACACACACACGTAAGTATACACATGCACACACACACACGTATGTATACACACGCACACACACACACACGTAAGTATACACACACATGCACACACACACACGTAAGTATACACACACATGCACACACACACACACGTAAGTATACACATGCACACACACACATACACGTATGTATACACATGCACACACACACATACACGTATGTATACACATGCACACACACGTAAGTATACACACACATGCACACACACACACACGTATGTATACACATGCACACACACACATACACGTATGTATACACATGCACACACACACACGTAAGTATACACATGCACACACACACACACGTAAGTATACACACACATGCACACACACACGTAAGTATACACATGCACACACACACATACACGTATGTATACACATGCACACACACACATACACGTATGTATACACATGCACACACACGTAAGTATACACACACATGCACACACACACACACACGTAAGTATACACATGCACACACACACATACACGTATGTATACACATGCACACACACACACGTAAGTATACACACACATGCACACACACACACGTAAGTATACACATGCACACACACACGTATGTATACACACGCACACACACACACACACACGTATGTATACACACACACACACAATCTAACTATATATATGTGCATATATATATATATATATATATATATATATATATATATATAGATGCACATATGAAATGTGCCTAATCAAAGTGAATATATATATATGTGTGTGTAATCCATATGTACATGTGGATTACACACACATATATATGTGCTGGTTTGGGAGGGGGGGAGGGGCGATACTCACCTTCCGAAGACGCTGCCGATCGTTGCTTAGCGACGCCGGCACTCGGCTTCGCCTTCACCCGGGGCACTACGCATGCGCGGACCGGAAATGACGCGGTTTCCGGTCCGCGTCATGAAGAGCGGGGCGGGATGATTCCACTGGGCTCCCCCGCTCTTCAAATCCATAATGCCGCCCATTAGGGCGTTAGGAAGGGAGCGAGGCGGGGGGAGCGCGGCTCTGGGGACCCCGCCCTACTGTCAAGAGCCGACAGGAACGCCCCACAGACGGAGAAATTGTAAGTTTATAAAGTGTTTTATTCACCTTATATATAGCCATATTAGGTCAGGCAGGGATGGTTAGGGAGCTAGTTAGGGTCTGTAGGGGCAGGTAGTGATAGTTTAGGGGCCATAGATTAGGTGACAGGTTCCCTTTAAGGACTTCCTAGGGACACATCTGAATCCTTTGTTTAAAATGCAAGCTAGAGTAGGATCTTGGTAGAGTATTGGAATACACCTGTGCAGTGCTTTTACGATATTATGATAGTCTGAACTGAAGCAAGTAGAAAAAGTAGGTACCGTATATTATCTTTTACATGTTGGTGTTTCTTAGTTAGATCTTTAATATTGGATTTACATAGTAAATCTGTTCGTGTTATATTCTCTACCTTGGTTCTTGCTCTGTTTAACAATTGGTTGTTATAACCTCTTTTAGTTAAACGGCCACATATTTCTCCTGCTTCCCTAGCAAATAAATCATTAGTAGACCAGGACCGTCTCGCTCTTTTTAATTCCCCCAATGGTAGATTGCGGATCACATGTCTCAGATGACAACTAGTTGCGTGTAAGATAGCATTCCCACTGGTGGGTTTTCTATAAAGTTTTGAATTTATAATACCCGTGTTAGAATCGCCCACTAAAGTTAAATCCAAAAAGGAAACTTCATGTGTATGGACTTCATGTGTGAATTTGACATTCATCTAATTGCTGTTCACATATTTGATGAATTCATGAAGCTCAACAGTGTCCTGGGGTGGCAAATCATTGTCAGTAGACCAAATAGCGATGGCATCATCTATATATCTTCCCCACCATCTTAGATGTTGTAATAAGGGATTATTATCTGTGTGAATATATTTAGACTCCCAATAGTTCATAAATATATTGGCCAGGTAAGGTGAAAAGCCCTCCCCATGGGACAACCGACCAGTTGGAGGATATGGCGTGAATTAAACTTGAAGAAATTCGTTTCCAGCAAGTAGTACACACACATCACTAGGAAATTGCACGTATCAATATTATAGATGTTGAGGGATCCAAGATGGCCGCGGACCTAGGAGGCTGTGAACTACACGGCTCCTACTGACAATACCAGGATCCGCGGCATCCTACTTAGGAGACACACAGAAATTGGCTGAAATCACCATCCCAGCATAGCCAACACTCTCAAGATGATGAAGGTGATGAAGTGAGTGCCCGGACGAGGCGTATCTACACTCCCACGGGCAAGACACGCTGGGCCCCCAGGACCTGCAGCACGAGGCCTGCATCGTCGCCTGACCACCGCTGGTTGATAACCACCTGCTGACGCTGCGACCCCTGTGCCCGGTCTGCCTGCATCACGAAACGAGACAGAGGCACCGCTGCCCTCCGAGAAGAGGAAACAGACACCGGGAGACACGTGGAGACCGGTAGAGACACCAGAGGAGGCGACGGGCCGACACCAACTACACACACAGTGTGCAGGTGATATCGGGGACTAGCGTCAGCGGGCTGGCAGTGGGGAGCTCGAGTGCCCCGGGATCCGCCGAACATAAGTGCACAGCGGCGGTTGGTGAGGAGTTAGGATCAGACTCCCAGTGTAAAGCCCTGACGCCATTATAGACTTCTGTGACTGTGACCCGCGCGCTGCAGCTCCAACAGAGCCGGCTCTGAGTTATTCACTTGGAAGCATTCACATCTAGTGCCCACAGTGCTGCCAATCAGGAGACACCCCCGCTGCAACTAAAGTGCAGCTGCCTCTGTGGAGGAAACCTCTGTGACCCTAGAGCAACAGGCAGGGAGCTCCTCTGTTTGCAGTTTGCTATATACGCATATTTTCCTTCGCTATATACAGACAAGGGACTCAAAAACATCTGATCTGGCCCCACTCTCCTATTATCTGGAGCAGACCATCCAAGCCCCAGTAGGATCTCCAAAGACATTTACATCCTGGATTAAACTTTTGTTTCTTATTCTAATAAATGACATGCTGAGCTCATAGACGGCCAACAGGGGGCACAAGATCTATAATACGCAAGGCCAGACACCGCGCTTACTATTTGGTCAAATTATGGGGAAAAGGGGCGTGACTAAGCACCACAGGAAGATGGCTGCTTAACTCGGGAGCTCCCGGACCCCGGGCTTGTTTCTAAGATTTTCAGCAACTCAGCATACCACCAGACCGCCAGAACCAGCTCAGAGGACGTGGGAACATAGCCTGCATCTATGGGCAAGGTGAAACCGCTGCATATCCCTGTCCCTAAGCGGGTCTCCGACTATTTCCCGCCAGGCCTCATGGACTCTGTATTATCCAGCATGGTGCCCCCCTCCCTCCATGCTGCCCGAGCTTCCCGCCGGGAACAGCAAGCGCTTGGCGCTGGAGAGGAGGATGTCTCCCCTGACCCTCCGGTCACTTTCGCAGCCATGAAGGGCCTCATGACTGACCTCCTGTCGGACCACAGGAAGACATGAAGGAGATGGTGGCCGACCTGAGGGGGGAAGTGACTGCCCTGGGATCCCGGACGGATCATTTATAATCTAAACTGGCGGACCTAGTTCAATCTCACAACGATCTCCTAGACGATCACGAACAGCTCCAGGCGACTTTGACTGCGGTCCAGGCAAAGAGTTTCGATGCAGAGGATAGGAACCGACAGAATAATGTACGTCTCAGAGGCGTCGCGGAAACGGTCGCTGATCCCGATCTGAAAGGTCTCTTGCGAGACTTTCTACACGAAGTTCTGCCCGACTTGGACCCGAGAGATCTTAAAATAGATCGGATTCACCGACTCCCCAAACCACCGGGGGTCCGACCCGATCTGCCTCGCGAGGTGATCACGAGGATTCATTTTTATGAGACCAAGGAGGACTTCGTGAGGGTACTTCGTGGATCGCCGACACTTTCTGACCGATTCGCCGGCTTGGAGGTCTTTCCTGATCTCTCTCCAGGAACCCTGGCGATGCGCAGGGCTTTCAAGCCGTACACTATGATACTCCGGGACAAGGAGATTCCATATCGTTGGGGCCGACCTACACGCCTGATCATCCGAAGGAATGATGTCACTCATGTCTGCCTGGGTCCCTCACAGGCGGCTACGCTGCTAAAAGACTGGGACCTACTTCCTCCGGACTTTTCTGCCTCTTCCCAGCGGGACCATGCTCCGAAGCGCCGCACTCGGCGACACAGATTGAACCCAGAATGGTCCACGGTCTGAAGATGATTTTGGCTGGTCTTCTGTCCTTGATTTTTGCTCTCTGAGGCCCGGGGTCCACCTTCCTGGTGCCCACATAGTCCTCCCAGGTCGTTAGCTTCTACCTCCTTCCCCATCTCACTTTCCTGGTCTCAGTTCTGTATTTTCTCTCTTCTCTCTATTCTAACTCCTTTCCCTCTTACCATTCCTTCCTCTCGTCTCTCTAATCTTTTCCCTCTCCTTTCTTGTCTCCTCTGCTACAGCCCCTTGTCTAGGCACCAGCGACCCTGGGAGGATCCCCCCCCGCCGAGCGAATTTTTACGCTCAAGCGTTTTTGATTTGTCCTTCCCCTTTTTTCTTTTCTCTTCTCCCGTTCGTTTTCTTTTTTCTCTTCGTTACTGTGTCTGTTTTTGGACGCTTTTTCTCTCTCCTGCAGTGCGAAGTTGTATTTTTCTCTCCAGCAGTGCACCAGCGTCGCTTATTGGACAGAACTGTGTTGCTGTATACTGATACTGGACTGGGAGATTAGATCGCCGAAGTGATCCTTCCTTTTTTTTTCTCTCATTCCTGCGATGGTTTTCTTGTCTATGCTGGCATTTGCCTTGTTTGCCCCCTCAAAAATGTTTTTTCTCTTCCCGGAGGACGTTGGTCCTCTCCGCGGTGGACACCGGCCATATTGGGCACCGGTCCCACGCCCGGAGATGCAGGCCAACGCATCCTGTCTCCCCCTTTCCCCCCTGGTTATTACCCCTTGGTTATTCCCTTTGCAGTTTTCATTCTCACGGATATGTCACTGTCTATCTTTATAATTGCTCCTATTATTTGAATATGCCTGTAAAAATTTGGGTACATAATGTCAACGGGTTGAACTCCCCCCAAAAGAGATCACTCTTACGTTCTAGCCTGAGAAGGGCTCGGGCGGATGTGGTCCTACTCCAGGAGACTCATCTTCTGGAGGGTGATAACCACCGTCTGGCCTCGCCTTTTTATCACACATCAGTTCTTCTCTAACTGTTCCGAGAAGAAGGCTGGGGTGGCTATTCTGGTGGCGTCTTCTGTTGGCTTTGAGCTGGTGACTGAGGTATCTGACCCCAATGGCAGATTCCTCTTGGTGGTGGCCAAGCTTAATGGAACCCTTTATTCCCTCTTAGCAGTATACTCACCTAATAAGGGCCAAGCTTAATGGAACCCTTTATTCCCTCTTAGCAGTATACTCACCTAATAAGGGTCAAAGTGGGTTTCTTAGATCACTTTTAGACTCCCAATTACCCTCCATGCCGGGGCATAGGGTGGTGGCGGGTGATTTCAACGCCCCCCTGCATAAACAACTTGACTGTTCCTCCCCCACCTCTTTTCGGACTGACCTCGCCCCTGTGGCGGATGCATACGGACTCCACGACATCTGGCGATACCTGCATGCCAACGAACGTGACTATACTTTTTTTTCCCCCACACATAAATCCTTCAGCCGTATAGACTTCTGCCTGATTAGTGATTCACTCTTGCCACTCTGCCCTCAGGCTGATATTGACGTAATCACATGGTCAGACCATGCCCCCCATGCCCTTGTTATCTCCGACTCCACTCCACTACTTCCCAGAGCCCCATGGAAGCTTAATGACTACCTCCTGACCTCGCAGTCGAATCTCGACACCCTGACCTCCCATCTGAAGGAGTACTTCCATCTGAATGAGACACCGGACATCACCCTGGAGGGACTTTGGTTCGCCCATAAGGCGGTCATCCGGGGCCATTGTCTCAAGCTAGCGGCGCAGGCTAAACGGCAATATAACGAGAGAATGGTCTCGCTCTTGTCCACGATTAAATCTCTCGAGGCCTCTTTTCTTTCCACCTCGGCTCCTTCCACTTTATCAGCCCTTACTGCTACGTGGGATGAACTTAGGACTCTTCTTCTTTCCAGAGTGGAGCACCAACTGAAGAAAGTGGGGGCACGGTACTATGGGATGGGAGACAGGGCTGGGGCGCTCTTGGCGCGGCGGGTGCGGAGAAGGGAGGCCAAGTCAAGGATTGCTCTACTGATTTCTCCCAAAGGGGAACATGTTCGCAACCCTATCAAGATAGCTGAGCAGTTTAGAGACTTTTACCACGAGTTGTACAACCTGGGTTGCTCCCCTTCTTCTCCTCGGCTGACGCCATTGGCGCTTTCCTTGCCAGGCTTTTGCTCCCTTCCCTCTCAAGCTCTCAGCTCTCTTTCCTAAATAGGCCCTTTTCCGTGGAGGAGATGCTTGGGGTGATCCGCGCCTCTAAGAAGCTGTCGGCCCCGGGCCCAGATGGCCTCTCCTACTCGTATTACTCTTCCTTTGCTCCCACTCTTTCCCCACACCTCCTGTCTTTATTCCGATTTTGGCAGAGTGAAGGACGCATCCGGCCTGAGGGTCTGACGGCGGCTGTTTCCACCATCCCTAAACCCGGTAAGGCTCCCACGGAGGCGGCTAACTACCGCCCTATTGCACTTATCAACTGCGATGTTAAACTCTATTCGAAGCTGCTGGCGGACCGACTCAAGTCAGTTATTACCTCCCTGATCACCCTCGATCAAGTGGGCTTCATTCCCGATCGTCAGGCGAGAGATGCGACTCGGAGGGTGGTGGACCTCCTGGAGGTTCTGGAGCAGAGAGGGACCCCCAGTGCCCTTCTATCACTTGATGCTGAGAAAGCTTTCGATCGAGTGCACTGGGGGTATCTGGCAGCGGTTCTGGATAAGTTTGCGTTCCAGGGCCCCATTAAGTCGGGCATCTTAGCCCTATACTCCTCCCCCCCGCGCATACGTGAAGGCGGGAGGGTTCTCCTCCGCTACGTTTGCTATCTCTAATGGGACGAGGCAGGGCTGCCCCCTCTCTCCTCTAATTTTTGCTCTTGCCATGGAACCGCTAGCAGCTTCCATTCTAGACCATCCTGAGATTTCGGGAGTAATGGTAGGCCAAACGGAGCATAAGATGTCTTCCTCACCTGTACGAACCCTGGAGTTTCTATTCCAGCTATTGTGTCCGTCCTCTCTGACTTTTCTGCGATCTCTTTCTACAAGCTCAACCTCTCTAAATCCTCCCTCTTTCCAGTGAACCTTTTCCCCCCTGACCAGGCTGACCTGGCCTCTCGATTTTTCTTCCTACTCGCCCCCAGGGGGTTTGTATACCTGGGAATTCAAATCGCCCCCGTGTGGTCTTTGATTAGCATTAACTGTGAGACATTGGCCTCTTCGCTTAGGGTTCTCACCAAAGAATATTCGCTGGTGCAGCTCTCCTGGGTGGCTAAGATCAATTTGGTAAAGATGACCCTTCTCCCTAAAATGTTATATACCCTTCGGTGCATCCCTCTACTATTTCCTAGGCGATATTTGAACCTTTTTCAATCAATCTTGGAACGGTTTATTTGGGAGGGCAAACCCCACAGAGTAGCTCTTGCGACCCTAACTCTGCCCAGCTCGCTTGGAAGTCTGGGCATGCCTAATATCCTCACGTATCATGCGGCTATCACCTTAGACTTGGCTAAGACGTGGTGGGCGATGGCTTCTCCTCCTTTCTTTTCTGCCCATTGGCTACAGATTGAGGCCCATTTCTCCCCAATAGGCTCCCCCAGGATTCTGCTGGAGGTCGCATTCCTCCAAAGGACCCAGCCTGTGGTCCCTCTACGCTCTATGCAAGCTGTACTGGCTGTATGGCACAAATTAGCGAGGTTACACCTCCCACTCCTTACCAGATACCTCTCCCTGCAGGTTTTAGAGGCATGTGTGATGGATATGTCGCTCGCGAGGTGGCGGGAGGCGAGCATACAAGGGATATGAGATTTGTTGAGAGATGGGCGTCCGATCCCCTTCTCAGCGTTAGTAGACAGATACTCCTTGCCATCAACGGCCTACTTCACTCACCTGAGGATATGTAATTTCCTGCTTTCCTGCTCCCTCCCCTCTTGGGATCCTACCTTGGTAGATCTCAATCTACAGTCATTCTTTAAACAATCTGCACTTTCTAGGCGAGGGGTCTCTCTAATCTATAGGCCTTGACTGCTGCCCGTGCAATGCATAAACTTCCCTTTATGGCAAGATGGGAGACCAAACTCTCTTTCTCGGTGCCGTTAGATAGGTGGCGGGCTGCTGCGTCCCATGCAGATAAGTATACAAGGTGCCTCACCTGGAACAGTCCAAAAAACTCCAGATGGGGTGGTACTTGGTCCCTGCACATATTGCCCGATTTGGTGGACATGGAGACTCTCCCTCGCCGCTCTGCTGGCGTAACTGCTGTCAGACGGGTACTGGAGCTCATATCTGGTGGTCTTGTCCAGGAGTGGTTGCATTTTGGTCCGATGTTGCTGAGTTGACGGGACTGACGATTCCTCTCTCGGCCCCTATGGCTCTGTTGGGCATAGACTTGGATACCTGGCCGACTATTCTTAGGCCCATAGTTACCAATATCCTGATAGCAGCCCGCCAATCCATCGTGGCGCATTGGAGGTCTCCGACCCGCCCCTCCCTAAGGGAGGTGACAGGACTAAATCGCCACCTGACACATGAACTCCTTCTTTCGCATGATCTTCCCCAGAGGACCAAGGTTCTTAACTGGTGGGACCCTTGGGTTGGCTCCAAATTTAATGAAGTGACAATTCCTGACTGACTGATTACTTGACAGCAGATGAGTTCCTCTATTATGCTACCCTCTCCTAAACTGACATTGTAACATTTCTGTTGATGTGTTATATATATAATTAAATATGCTGCATAACCCCCACCCTGTCCCCTATACTTTCCCCTCCCCTCCTTCCCTGCTCTTCTTGTTGCTCCCTGCCCCCTGTTTTGGTTAAATCTCTAATCCTCCTATGAGGTATATAGTTTTCTTTTCTTGTGTTTGAAAATGGATGCACATTTATAACTTGCATTGTACTTGTACCCGCCGCTTTGGCCTTTACCTGATTTTATATGTGCAATAAAAAGAATTGGTTTAAAAAAAAAAAAATTATAGATGTTGTTCATATTTAGTGAATATTCGAGTGCTTCAATGGCAAATGCTTGCGGTATACTGCTATATAAGGAGACCACATCAAGAGTAATCCACGTATATCTAAAGTTCCATTTCATCTTATCAAGGCTACATAACAGTTGTTTTGAATCTAAAATAAACCCAGCAGTATTACCCACCAAATATTGCAACTTCCCATCAACCCACTGTGATAGTTTTCTCATTTAACCCCTTCACCCCCCGGCCTATTTTGACCTTAATGACCAGGCCATTTTTGTCAATTCTGACCAGTGTCCCTTTATGAGGTAATATCTCTGGAATGCTTCAACCGATCCTAGCGATTCTGAGATTGTTTTTTCGTGACATATTGGGCTTCATGTTAGTATTAAATTTAGGTTGATAATTTTTGCTATTATTTGTGAAAAAATTAAAAATTTGGCAAAATTTTTGAAAATTTAGCAATTTTCAAATTATGAATTTTTATTCTGCTAAACCAGAGAGGTATGTGACACAAAATAGTTAATAAATAACATTTCCCACATGTCTACTTTACATCAGCACAATTTTGGAAAAAAAAAAAATTTTTTGTTCGGACGTTATAAGGGTTCAAAGTTCATCAACAATTTTTCATTTTTCCAGCAAAATTTACAAAGCCATTTTTTTTAGTGACCACATCACATTTGAAGTCCCTTTGAGGGGTGTACATGACAGAAAACACCCAAAAGTGACACCATTCCAAAAACTGCACCCCTCAAGCTACTCAAAACTACCTTCAAGAAGATTATTAACCCTTCAGGTGCTTCACAGGAACTAAAGCAAAGTGGAAGGAAAAAATGGTCATTTTAATTTTTCCAACAAAAATGTTCTTTTAGCCTCAATTATTTCATTTTCACATGGGGAACAGGATAAAATGGATCCTAAAAATTGTTGGGCAATTTCTCCTGAGTACATCGATATCTCATATGTGGTCATAAGCCACTCTTTGGGCGCACGGCAGGGCTCAGAAGGGAGGGAGCGCAATTTGACTTTTGGAGCTAATTTTCCATTCAAAAAGTGAAATGGCGCTCCTTCCCTTCTGAGCCCTGCCGTGCGCCCAAAGAGTGGTTTATGACCACATAAGAGATATCGATGTACTCAGGAGAAATTGCCCAACAATTTTTAGGATTCATTTTATCCTGTTCCCCATGTGAAAATGAAAAAATGTAGGCTAAAAGAAAATTTTTGTAGAAAAAAAAAGTACTTTTTCATTTTTACGGATGAATTTGTGAAGCACCTGGGGGTTCAAAATGCTCACCACCCATCTAGATAAATTCCCTGGGGGGTCTAGTTTCCAAAATGGGGTCACTTATGGGGGAGCTCCAATGTGTAGGCACACAGGGGCTCTCCAAACGCGACATGGTGTCCGCTAACAATTTGAGCTGATTTTTCAGTCAAATTGTTAGCGGACACCATGTTGCATTTGGAGAGCCCCTGTGTGCCTAAACATTGGAGCTCCCCACAAGTAACCCCATTTTGGAAACTAGACCCCCCAGGGAACTTATCTAGATGGGTGGTGAGCATTTTGGATACCCCTGTGCTTCACAAATTAATCTGTAAAAATGAAGAAAGAAAATTTTTATGGAAATAAAAGTACTTTTTCATTTTTACGGATGAATTTTTGAAGCACCTGGGGGTTTAAAATGCTCACCACCCATCTAGATAAGTTCCCTGGGGGTCTAGTTTCCAAAATGGGGTCACGTGTGGGGGAGCTCCAATGTGTAGGCACACAGGGGCTCTCCAAACGCGACATGGTGTCCGCTAACAATTTGAGCTGATTTTTCAGTCAAATTGTTAGCGGACACCATGTTGCGCTTGGAGAGCCCCTGTGTGCCTAAACATTGGAGATCCCCCACAGTGACCCCATTTTGGAAACTAGACCCCCAGGGAACTTATCTAGATGGGTGGTGAGCATTTTGAATGCCCCAGTGCTTCACAAATTAATCTGTAAAAATGAAAAAAGAAAATTTATATGGAAAAAAAAAGTGTTTTTTCATTTTTACGGATGAATTTGTCAAGCACCTGGGGGTTCAAAATGCTCACCACCTATCTAGATAAGTTCCCTGGGGGGTCTAGTTTCCAAAATGGGGTCACTTGTGAGGGAGCTCCAATGTTTAGGCACACAGGGGCTCTCCAAATGCGACATGGTGTCCCCTAACAATTTGACTGAAAATTAGCTTCAATTGTTAGCGGACACCATGTCGTGTATGGAGAGCCCCTGTGTGCCTAAACATTGGAGCTCCCCCACAAGTGACCCCATTTTGGAAACTAGACCCCCCAAGGAATGCATCTAGATGCATAGTGAGCACTTTGAACCCCAGGTGCTTCACAAATTGATCCGTAAGAAGGAAAAAGTACATTTGTTTTCACACAAATTTTCTTTTTTCATTATTACGGATCAATTTGTGAAGCACCTGGGGGTTCAAAGTGCTCACTATGCATCTAGATATGTTCCTTGGGGGGTCTAGTTTCCAAAATGGGGTCGCTTGTGGGGAGCTCCAATGTTTAGGCACACAGGGGCTCTCCATAACGCAACATGGTGTCCGCTAACTATTGGAATCGTTAGCGGACACCATGTCGTGTATGGAGAGCCCCTGTGTGCCTAAACATTGGAGCTCCCCCACAAGTGACCCCATTTTGGAAACTAGACCCCCCAAGGAATGCATCTAGATGCATAGTGAGCACTTTGAACCCCAGGTGCTTCACAAATTGATCCGTAAGAAGGAAAAAGTACATTTGTTTTCACACAAATTTTCTTTTTTCATTATTACGGATCAATTTGTGAAGCACCTGGGGGTTCAAAGTGCTCACTATGCATCTAGATATGTTCCTTGGGGGTCTAGTTTCCAAAATGGGGTCACTTGTGGGGGCTCCAATGTTTAGGCACACAGGGGCTCTCCATACGCAACATGGTGTCCGCTAACTATTGGAATCGTTAGTGGACACCATGTCGTGTATGGAGAGCCCCTGTGTGCCTAAACATTGGAGCTCCCGCACAAGTGACCCCATTTTGGAAACTAGACCCCCCAAGGAATGCATCTAGATGCATAGTGAACACTTTGAACCCCAAGGTGCTTCACAAATTGATTCGTAATAAGGAAAAAGTACATTTGTTTTCACACAAATTTTCTTTTTTCATTTTTACGGATCAATTTGTGAAGCACCTGGGGGTTCAAAGTGTTAACTATGCATCTAAATACAGCGACGCCCATTTTAATTTTTTTTCTAGGACTAATTCCAGAAAAAAAATGGCGTAGGGCTCCGCCATATTTTTGGTCCAGCCAGGTACAACTTGGCAGCTACGGACTGCCAGCAACCCCCAGCTGCCTCATTGTACCTGGCTGGCAACCAAAAATAGAGCAAAGCCCATTTTAATTTTTTTTTTCTAGGACTAATTCTAGAAAAAAATGGCGTGGGGCTCCGCCATATTTTTGGTCCAGCCAGGTACAACTTGGCAGCTACAGACTGCCACCAACCCCCAGCTGCCTCGTTGTACCTGGCTAGCCACCAAAAATACAGCAAAGCCCTTTTTTTTTCTTCTAGAACTAATTCTAGAAAAAAAAATGACATGGGGCTCCGCCATATTTTTGGTCCAGCCAGGTACAACTAGGCAGCTACGGACTGCCAGCAACCCCCAGCTGCCTCATTGTACCTGGCTGGCAACCAAAAATAGAGCAAAGCCCATTTTAATTTTTTTTTTCTAGGACTAATTCTAGAAAAAAATGGCGTGGGGCTCCGCCATATTTTTGGTCCAGCCAGGTACAACTTGGCAGCTACAGACTGCCACCAACCCCCAGCTGCCTCGTTGTACCTGGCTAGCCACCAAAAATACAGCAAAGCCCTTTTTTTTTCTTCTAGAACTAATTCTAGAAAAAAAAATGACATGGGGCTCCGCCATATTTTTGGTCCAGCCAGGTACAACTAGGCAGCTGGGGGCTGGAATCCGCAGCATGGAGAGGCCCAAGCGTTCTGGGCCCCCCATGCTGCGAATTGCAGCCCGCAGCCGCCCCAGAAAATGGCGCATTCATTGAAGCGCCATTTTCTGGCGCTGTACCCATGCTCTTCCAGTTGCCCTGGTGCCGGTGGCAAACTGGTCAATAAAGGGGTTAATGCCAGCTTTTTATTGTCAGCTGGCACTAAGCCCGAGATTCATAATATAGGGCCAATGTTAGACCCGCCATTAGGAATCTCTGGTAAATAGTCAGAAAATACACACAGAGAAAAATCTTTTTATTTGAAAAAAAAACACAAACAAAATTCGGACTCCATCTTTATTATAAAGATCCGACGTAGTCCACAACAAAGGTCCCACGACGCTCGATCGCCTCCGACGTAGTCCACAACGAAGGTCCCACGACGCTCGATCGCCTCTGCTCAATCCAGAGACTGCAGCAAGGGATGAAGTGTCCTCTTCCTACAGTCTCTGGGGTCAGAGTTATGGTGCACTGTATGACAATGACCTGTCATACAGTGCACCATGACTATGATCCCAGAGACTACAACAAGAGGACACCTGATCCCTTGTTGCACCCATCCATCCACCTATGCACCCATCATCCACGCACGCACACGTCTATGCACACACAAATCTATGCACGCACACGTCCACACACATGTCCACACACGCACATGTCTACGCACACATCCATCTATGCACACATCCACACACGCACACGTCTATGCACACACACATCTATGCACGCACACGTCCACACACATGTCCACACACGCACACGTCTACGCACGCACACTCACGTCCACGCACGCTCATGTACGCTCACGTCCACGCATGCACCCCCTATCCATTCACCCACCATCAATTCATTCATTCATTCATACATACATAGATACATACATACATACATACATACACATACATACATACATACACATACATACATACATACACATACATACATACAAACATACACATACATACATACATAGATACATACACACATACATACATGCATAGATACATAGATACATACATAGATACATACATACACACACATATACATACATATACATACATACATAGACACATACACATACATAGATACACACACATACATACATACATAGATACATACACACACATACATACATACATACATGCATGCATGCATACATACATGCATAGATACATACATGCATGCATACATACATACATGCATAGATACATACATACATACTTACCTCCCTCGTTCCACCGATGAGCAGGAGGAGGCCGGGAGAGGAGGCGGGGCCACAGACCGGCGGGCCGGGCAGAGAAGGAGGAGCTGCAGCAGCGGCGGCGGCGGCAGGGCGGCCACAGCGGCGGGTGCACCGAAGTGTGCAGCCCGCCGCAGGAGGTGAGGGGGGGCCAGGCACAGGGCCCGGAGGTGGGGGCAGCCTGGGGGGGGAGCACTGGAGCAGGGGAGCAGGCAGTGTTGCCGGCGGGCGCACGTGGGTGCAGCCCGCCGGCAGATACATTATAATGGAGGGGGGCGGGCGGGCTGGGGGGAACGGGGGGGCCCCCTGGACAGTCCTGGAGCTGGAGGGGGGTGAGGAGGGGTGGGCACTTGCCGATCCGCCCCTCCAGATCTGATTGGAGAGCTCCAATCAGATCTGGAGGGGTGAATCCCTATGATTTCCTCCGATCGGCAGTTTCACTTTTACACTGCCGATCGGAGGGGGTCCTAGGCATTGGGGGGTTAATCCACCCCCTGTGGGGTCATCTACAGGTTGTCACAGAGCAGCAGCATCTGTGACACCTGAGCGACCCCACTCACAGGAGCTGCAGCGGCTCAAATCTGCCAGGACGTTGTGCAACGTCCTGGGTCGTTAACAGGCAGAAAACACAGGACGTTGCACAACGTCCTAGGTCGTTAAGGGGTTAAACTCCCAATCCCCACCACTATGGGAAGCATAAGTAGCGGGAACTGTGCCTTGTGGGTTTTAGGGAAGGTATGAAAAATTGGGGTAATGGGTTTATCCACAAATAGTCTTTCAACTGCATTATCATCTATTACATTTAAAGATATACCTTCATGTAATAAATTCTGAAGTTTTTTTTGGAAAGTGACAGTGGGATTTGTTTCCAATGGTAAATAAGTATTGGAGTCACCTAACGTGATCTATTTCACGTTGATATAAATCTGCATCCATAACAACTACTGAACCTCCTTTGTCAGCTTGACGTACCACTATGTATGGATTTACCTTTAAGGATTTGAGCGCTGATTTTTCCATAGGACTCAGGTTGCTGTGACCAGTGAACTCAGTTTCTAAAATTTCTTTATTTCCAACAGACCTTGGAGAGAGAAATTTAATCCATGGCAGGAACACGAGAATTAATAGGATAAAAATAACGGATTTGGTAATTTATCACTAGAAATAGATGAGGACTCAGGCGAAATTGAGTCTTAACTGATTCAGCATGGTCACAACAATCTGTTGCTTTAAATTTAGATGTAAAGGAATAGCAGTGCCTGTGGAAGAAATGACATGGTTAGATTAAGAACCAGCCGGAAGGTTGATTTGATCAGATGTAAATAAATTTATAAGATCATTAACAGTAAAAAAAACATTTTTTACATCTTTGATAGTAGGCCATAAATCTCCCCTACACGTATGAACAAATTTTGGTCCTTTACGTAGAACATTGCACTCCGTCTCTGTTAGTATACAAGAGGATAAATAAGTAACAGTCAAATCACCATTATCATTGTCCTTACTTGTTACTTTCTGTTCCTGAGAGGATATACATGTTTTTCTGCGATGGTGTTTCCCCCCACGCCTCCGCCTCCGTTTTTTGACGGTTGTTGTGTGAGGCGGGGGTTAAAGTCTGTTAAGGAGGTGTTTTGATGTACCTGAAGCTGAAAAAACTGAGGAACCACCAGACACATCGCTTCTCTCAGGAGTGGAAAAACTTACTCGTGACTTTCGGTGCTGATTTCTCTTTCTATAGCTTTTCTTTAGAATCCGCGGTAAATCTTTTCCATTGATAAACAGTATTATCTTCATAGTCCTTGCAATCCCGGAGCAATTTTTTCGTTTTGAAATCTGTAATAGCAGATTCGACATCCACGACTTTCTGGTTCAACTGCTGATTTAAAGCATCGTATTCAGGATGTTTATTAAATTTTGTTAGTGAAGGCTCCATCTTTTTGATAGACTGTTACAAGTCCTTCATTTTAATGGATTCATCAGCCATAATTAGTTGCATTAGTTTTAGTGTGAGATGGGTCTCTGGTGTAACATCAGCTGGAGACCCCGTGATTGTACGGCGACAGCCTCTGTGAACACAAAATCGCGTTTACATTTGTCGTAGGTCGATATGTACCATCCACCTATGACATAATGGAACGTTAAAGGTCTTGATGGTGTTAATAGTTCACCCAACCCTTATCATGGCCTGTGCACAAACCGGGAAGGAAACAGTCTTATGTATAGTACCAGAAAGTAGACTACAGTATTTGAAATGAGGAGTCTATTTAATCTACTATATAATCACCAATAATGTTTGTCACAGACTTCCGGGGCTTATGTCGATATCCCACAATGCATTGTGGTGTCGTTGTGGGATAGCGACACAGGCGTCAGAAGTCTAAGTGACAAAGACGCCACCGCTACCGTCGGGAGATCAGCAGCGCTAGCCACTGATCTCCCGATGGTAGCTGCCGCTCATCCCCCACTACATGGAGGTCAGCGGTGACACAACCGGGAGATGAGCGGCGTCCGCGCAACCATAAGTACGCTGACCGCCATATTGGAACACCAAAGTTATGGGTATTCCCATATGGCGGCCAGTAGCAGGCCTGCCGCCCGCTCTCCCCACTGCTCGCTCTCCCTCCTCCTCCCACCGCCCGCTCCGTCCTCCCCCCTCGCCGCTTTGTTCTCAACCTCCACCGGTGTTAACATTGAGGCTGGAGGAAGACAGGCTGCAATCTGTTTGGAGTCGGTCATGTGACATGCCCTCTGTGACGTCACATCAGCCTGCCCTGTCACATGACCGGCCCTCTGTGACGTCACATCAGCCTGCCCTGTCACATGACCGGCCCCAAACAGATTGAGGCTGGAGGCAGACTGCCTTCCACTGGCATTAACATTGCAGGCTGAGGACAGGGGCCACGCAGGACAGGGGCCATGCAGGATAGGGGCCACGCATAACAGGGGAAGAGGACAGGGGCCACACAGGATAGGGGCCACACAGGACAGGGGGACGCAGGGCCAGAGGACAGGGGGACGCAGGGCCAGAGGACAGGGGGACGCAGGGCCAGAGGACAGGGGGAGATAGCTAACCACTGAGCCATCATATACTGTCCTGACCACTGAGCCACCATATACACCATATAAATCCCGCAACAACAGCTTACTTTCTGGAGAGAGGACTGTACTATTCAGCTGCTTTTTCTACGGCACCTGTTCATTTCACCGCACTCCTGATGCAATAGCATCGGGCCTATTTCTAGTGGATACTATAAAGGTACCTTTACACGCCGCCACAGGAAGGTAGAAACCGCCGGGCATCGGGGACAATTGTGCCTGTTTCCATGAAATCACTACGAAATGGCGGCGTGTAAATCGGGAAGTTCCTTCCTGTGTCCTGCAGTTCCTTCTGATACCTGTTTCTGAGCCGTGCTCAAAAACAGGAAGGAACAATTCCTATGGTGGCGGCGTGTAATCGGGGCACAGGCAAGGAATTTGCGTGGCCTACATAATTCCTGGGGCGTGCCACGGCGTCATGGATACCACGCCCCATCAGCGATCATTGGTGGAGGATCCTGCGTTACGATTGGTTGTCCCTTCACAGGGCGCCATATTTAAAGAGTTATTCATTCACAGTCCACAATTGCAATGGCGTCATGTATTAGCCAGACTTCCTGCGCAGGCTGGCCAATCATGATGCTATTGCATTGTCAGATCACCGTACGAGAGTCACGTAATACACAACTCTGTCACGCCTATGTACTTGAGGCGCGAAATATGTACGCCCATATTCCTGTGTGGTAGCGGCGTGTAAACCAGGGAAGGTATTCAACAGGCAGTAAGCCGCAGGAGCTGTCGGCACTTCCGGGGAACGCAGATACCTTCTGTGGAGCACGTTGTGGCGGTGTGTATATGCGGCATCAGGGATCGATATCCACCGTTAAAAACGGCATGTGCGTTTCCTGCCTGTTACTACCTCTTGTGGCGGCGTGTAAAGGTACCCTAATAGTCTATAGTGACAGTTACCACTGTATGGCATCCTTCACATGCATCTGTTTACCTGATATTTCATAGATTCATAGAATAGTTTTCCATTACTCTCCAGTTAAACATATGACATTTCATAGATTCATAGAATAGTTTTCGATTACTCTCCAGCTAAACATATGACAATGTAGCCTATATATGAGTGATAGATGCCTCACAGTGACATTATTAACCCATAGTTTATGGTGGCCTATTTTTCGCAGATACATAGCGAAGTTGTCCATGATGTATGTGTGAAGTACATGTCATACTATTATATAAGACAAGGAACACTTTTCTTGCCAAAGGCCATTTGGAAATTTCTACCATCATATGGAGTCTGCACAAAATACCACCTTGAAAATGACCTGGCTATATTTAATCAAACAATTAACTCACCTGTGACTGTGGTGGCTGGATCTTTTTCTCTATGGTGTGGCTGTGCTGTCAGGTGATATTGATCTGGTTATTTCTCACAGCTGCCTTTTCAGATTTCTGTTGGCCTGGAGCGCAGTTAAGTCTTTGTGCCAATAAATTTTGTAAATCGTATACATCATGTAGATGACGTTTGGACTTGTGGCGACACACGCCTAGGGGACTGCTTGGCTGCGGAAAACAGTGCAAACAACTGTGTCCCAAAGCAACACAAAGTCCAACGGTTTATTAACAAGCCTCATTGTATCTGTACAACCGAATTGTCAACATTTATTGTTACCTGTATTGTTACTATGTTACTTGTCCTAGTCTGCCCTTATAGCATGTAAAGCGCCATGGAATATAATGGTGCTATATAAATAAATAATAATAATAAACCGCATACGGTATACAGTGTATCCATGAATGGGACAAGTACACCATGCCAGACTGTCCCCACTGACCGGGGTGAAAGACAGCCTGTCCCGGTTAGTCCATAACAGCAATCACTGACCTTTAGTCCATCAAAGGGATTGCTGGCTATAGTCTTAGTTGGGGGGAATGCCTCCCCTGCAGGCTCACAGACTCTGGTTCGGTCCGGGCTCAGACTGGGTTCATGCTCCCTGAGTCCGGGGTGATCCAGGCTCCCTAAGGCCTCATCAGCTATTGTGAACGCTGGAAAAAAAAAACACCCTTCTTGCTGCCAGTCTTCTCCATCTCCTTTGGTCAAGGCCCTTTCATGAGACCGAGAGGGAATCTGCTTATGTTTTGATCTGTCATGCCCATAAGAGGATCCAGGTTAGACAGCCACTCCCCTGGCTTCCAACCTGCAGCCCCAACACATCTAATGCCTTACCAGAGCTGTGGAACCACAAGTCCCAGCACTGACACCTGTGGGGCAGTCAACCACATCACATTGGGGATGCTGGGACTGCTGTATATACATCATTTAGGAGACACTGGGACTGTTGGATTTAAATCACATAGGAGACACTGGGACTGCTGAATATACATCACAGGAGACATGGTGGGTTACAATGTATGCATCACAGGAGATGATGAGGGGATATACATCACAGGAGGGGCATAGACATCACTGGAGGCTGGGGCATAAACATCACTTGGAGGTACAGACGTCACTAAGGGGTACATACGGTACTGGGGGGCACATACAGATCTTGGGGTCACATATAGTACTGGGGGCGATATACATCACTAGGGGGCATGTAGAGTACTGGGGGATATACAGCTCTAGGGAATAAAGACAGCCCTGTGGGGTGCACATACAGTATTAAGGGATATACAGCTCTGAGCTCTGGGGGCCCAGATCACCTGGAGGCACAGAGATCACCAGGAGGCACATAGCTGGTGGGCACAAAGTTCTGTCCACAAAGTGCATCATCATGGCCAGCATGAAGATGTAGTCCTTCATCTATGTTCCCGCAGCCGTGCCCTTGGGAACTAAAGAGCCAGCAGCCAGCAAGACGCAACTGCAGCCCGACCACTGCGGGCCCTTGGAATCTGCCTGTGGGCCACCTAAGATGTCATTGCAGGCCGCATAGGGCCCATAGCCAAAGGTTCCCCACTCTTGGTATAAGTGATGGATGCCATTAATAATAATAAGAATAATCTTTATGTAGCATCAACATATTCCGCAGCGCTTCACAATACAGAGGTTCATGTTTAAACCATCATAAGAAACAGTTATCAGAAAGTACAATACAATACAAAGTATAATACAATACAAAAATATGAGCAAAATATGCAAATAGAGTCTGTGGAGCCTCGGTTAGGAGTCTCAAACACAGAACTAGCCATATATCCCTCCAGGGAAGGACCCAGCCAAGGGGTGGCTCCTTGCGGAGAACACCATAACCACCATATGAAGTGGCCCTTTAAGTCAATATCCAACTCTTTTACAAGTTTACAGATATGACAAGGGAATACCAAGGCCAGGTATCCATCCACATACAGCTGTTTCGGGGTGTTGCCCCTCATCAGTGTGGAGTAGGATTCTGGCTAGGTGGGAGCAAGGCCTAGTAGACCAAGATTGCAAAGTATTCACTGATCTCAGGGAGACCAGTCCAAGAAAACACTGCGGGCAGCTGGCTAAAGTGCTCAAACACAGTGAATTCCTAGGCACATTGCCCCCTGGGAAGTATGAATATGCAAATAGAGTCTGTGGAGCCTCGGTTAGGAGTCTCAAACACAGAACTAGCCATATATCCCTCCAGGGAAGGACCCAGCCAAGGGGTGGCTCCTTGCGGAGAACACCATAACCACCATATGAAGTGGCCCTTTAAGTCAATATCCAACTCTTTTACAAGTTTACAGATATGACAAGGGAATACCAAGGCCAGGTATCCATCCACATACAGCTGTTTCGGGGTGTTGCCCCTCATCAGTGTGGAGTAGGATTCTGGCTAGGTGGGAGCAAGGCCTAGTAGACCAAGATTGCAAAGTATTCACTGATCTCAGGGAGACCAGTCCAAGAAAACACTGCGGGCAGCTGGCTAAAGCGCTCAAACACAGTGAATTCCTAGGCACATTGCCCCCTGGGAAGTATGAATATGCAAATAGAGTCTGTGGAGCCTCGGTTAGGAGTCTCAAACACAGAACTAGCCATATATCCCTCCAGGGAAGGACCCAGCCAAGGGGTGGCTCCTTGCGGAGAACACCATAACCACCATATGAAGTGGCCCTTTAAGTCAATATCCAACTCTTTTACAAGTTTACAGATATGACAAGGGAATACCAAGGCCAGGTATCCATCCACATACAGCTGTTTCGGGGTGTTGCCCCTCATCAGTGTGGAGTA
This sequence comes from Allobates femoralis, assembly GCA_033576535.1. Lineage (NCBI taxonomy): Eukaryota > Metazoa > Chordata > Amphibia > Anura > Aromobatidae > Allobates > Allobates femoralis. Next base: position 327,392,027 of record JARQOC010000005.1, on the reverse strand, counting down.
GGATTCTGGCTAGGTGGGAGCAAGGCCTAGTAGACCAAGATTGCAAAGTATTCACTGATCTCAGGGAGACCAGTCCAAGAAAACACTGCGGGCAGCTGGCTAAAGCGCTCAAACACAGTGAATTCCTAGGCACATTGCCCCCTGGGAAGTATGAATATGCAAATAGAGTCTGTGGAGCCTCGGTTAGGAGTCTCAAACACAGAACTAGCCATATATCCCTCCAGGGAAGGCTATATATGGCTATATATGGCTAGTTCTGTGTTTGAGACTCCTAACCGAGGCTCCACAGACTCTATTTGCATATTCATACTTCCCAGGGGGCAATGTGCCTAGGAATTCACTGTGTTTGAGCGCTTTAGCCAGCTGCCCGCAGTGTTTTCTTGGACTGGTCTCCCTGAGATCAGTGAATACTTTAAAAATATGAGCAAGGCTGTCATTTATTTTGCTCTAAAGAGCTTACAATCTAACAATGAGGTGGGGGCGACACAAAGTACAGGTGCTTATTTACATTGATGGTATAGTCAACTTGAGGAGATGGGGAACAGATAGGAGCTGTATAAGTCGCCAACAACCATTATTTGTGATGCATTTCAGCCTGGTGGAGTGAATAGGGTATGTCTAGACGACTTTGACCAGGGATCATGATAGACCGCCCTAAAAAATGTGTTTTTAGGGAACGCATGAAACTATGTAAGTTGTGGATACACCTAATTTCTTGGGGTAGAGCATTCCAGAGAATTGATGCCACTTGGGAGAAGTCTTGGAGCTGGGAGTGGGAGTCTAAAGTCACTTCCAGAGTGAAGAAAACGTGTGGGGTGATAGAGATGAGGGAGGAGATGTAGGGATATGCTGCACTGTGAAGAGCTTTGTGGGTGAGAACAAGCAGTTTGAATTGGATCCTATAGTGTATAGGCAGCCTGTGCAATGACTGGCATAGAGCAGAAGCGTCTGAGCAATGGTTAGCTAGATAGGTGATCCTGGCTGTTGCATTAAGGATGGACTGGAGAAGGAAGAGTCTAGTGCAGGGGAGGCCAATTAAAGGAGAATTACAATAGTCAAGGCAGGAGTGAATCGGGGCCACAGTGAGGGTTTTTGTGGTTTCCAAGGTGTGAAAGGGAGAATTCTAAAGATGTTCTTCAGGTACAAGCTGCAAGAGCGGGTGAGAGATTGCCACTGATCTTTCCTTCATTTCATATAGACAAACATAACACCCAATAGGACAGTAATACATTCTTGCTGTCCTCAACAGTATCGTTGACCTATGTAAATATGTAAATTGCCTTTTTCCTGTGCTCCCTACAGCACAGGTGACACCATATATTTGTAAATATTTATACACTTTTATTTGTTTTGTTTCATAGCCAATTGTCGTGATCAAGGCTTTGGTTAAAGCCGAAACGCGTTGACATCTGTGGTCATTATCTGTTCATAATAAACCTTGCATCAAAAACATCAAAAGGAGTGTGCAACTTTGTACTCATATTTGCATTAAACATAACACCCAGACAGCGGGCCTGCTGACTAGGCGTTATTGTGGTGCCACACACAGAGAGAGATGTCATATTTTGGGAGGTTAGTGGAGGGCAGAAGTTCAGTTTTAGAAAGGTTGAGTTTCAGGTAAAGAGCGGACATGATATTGGAAACTGCAGTTAGACAGCCTTTGGCGTTCTTTATTAGAGCGGGACTAAGGTCATGGGAAGAAGTTATAGTTGTGTGTCATCAGCATAAAGATGGTACTGAAAGCCAAATCTGCTGATGTTCTGTCCAATCGGGGCTGTGTAGAGAGAGAAAAGAGGTCCAAGGACTGAACCCTGAGGGAACGCAATAGTGAGAGGAAGAGGGGAGGAAGTGGAGCCAACAAATGATAGGAAGAGAACCAGGAGAGAACCGTGTCCTTGATGCCGATGGAGAGTAGGAGATGGTGGTCAACAGTGTCAAAGGCTGCAGAGAGATCAAGAAGCATAAGCAGAGAGTGGTCACCATTATGTTTTGTTGTCAGAAGGTCGTTGGTCACTTTGGTGAGAGCAGTTTCTGTAGAATGTAGGAGGCGGAAACCAGACTGTAATGGTTCTAGAACTGAGTGAGTGGAGAGGTAATGAGTGAGACGGGAGTAAGAACAGGCGCTACAGGAGTTTAGAAATGAAGGGGAGATCGGAGACAGGTCTATAATTGTTTGTGCAGGATGGGTCAAGAGAAGTTTTCTTTAATAATGTAGTAATGATCGAGTATTTGAAGGAGGAGGGGAAGATGCCATAAGAGAGGGAGGGATTGAAGATTTTGGTTAGGTGAGTGGTGAGCACCGGAGAGAGAGACTGGAATAGGTGTGAGGGAATGGGGTCAGCAATGCATGTGATAGGAAGAGAGGAGCCTGAAGACTTCTTCTTCTGTGACTGGGTCAAAAGTGGAGAGTGAGCCGGAGGAAATATGGAGAGAGGTTGGGGTAATAGGAAATCAACTCCCAACCTCAAATCTCTGACAGATGTGTTCTATTTTCTCTGTGAAGTAAGAAGCCAGATCATCAGCACAGAGGTTGGTGATAGGGGCCTGCATTTTAGGACTGAGGAGAGAGTGAAAGATGTCAGAGTTTTTTGGGTTGTTGGAAAGTGACGAGATCAGGGTGGTGAAGTATGATTGTTTGGCAAGGTGAAGGCAGAGTTGTAAGTTCTCAGCATAAATTTAAAATTAAGTTTTCTGGAGTGTGGGTTTTCCTCCATAGACATTCAGCACTCCTAGAGCATCCCTGGAGGAATCAAGTTTGTGATGTGAGCCAGAGCTGTTTCACTCTGTTTCGAGGTTCTAAGGGTGAGGGGCACTACTTGGTCCAGAGAGCTTCTGAGAGAGTCATTTAAGTGCTTTACTGCCAGATCGGGACAGGAGAATGAGGAGATTGGGGACAGTGATGAGTGTAGGGAGTCTGAGAATGTATGGGGGTTAATGGCTTGTAGATTTATGAATGTGTGATAGGTCGGCCTGTGCTGGGGTGGGCGAGGGTTTGTGAGCGTGAAGGAGAGAATGTTGTGGTCAGAGAGTGGAGGAGGTTGAGCAGAGGCGGACAAAGATCAGGTCAAGGGTGTTGCCATCCTTGTATGTCTCAGAGGTTGAGAGCTGAGAAGAGGCCAAGAGATGTTGTTAGAGATAGGAGCTGGGATGCAGATGGGGAGATGGGGCTAGGAGCTGGGATGCAGATGGGAAGATGGGGCTGTTTATCGGGATGTTGAAGTCTTCCAGAATGAGGGTTGGTAATTCTGAGGACATGAAATGTGGCAGCCAGGCGGAGAAATGGTCGAGGAACTGGGTGGGTGACCCTGGGGGTGGTATACCACCGCTACTCTAAGGGGGAGGGGACGGAAGAGCCTAATTGTGTGGACCTCAAAAGAGGGGAATGAGAGTGATGGGGTTGGAGGGATGACCTGGAAAGTACATTGTGGGGACAGAAGTAAGCCAACTCCACCACCATGTCTGTTCCCAGGTCTCGGGGAATGAGAGAAATGTAAGCCGCCATAAGAAATATCACCAGGAGACACTGTGTCTGAATCCTGGATCCAGGTTTCTGTAAGAGCCAGGAGGTTAAGAGAGTTAGTGAGAAAGTAGTTGTGAATCAAGGGAAGCTTGTTGCATACAGACCATGAATTCTAGAGAGCGCAATTAAAAGAGGGAGGTGAAGGTGTGCAAGGAATTTTAATAAGGTTACCATGGTTTCTATGTGTGGTGGGACAGGGGTTGAAGTTGGTGGAGGGTGGACCAAGATTTGGGGGGATATCACCTGACAGGAGCAGAAGTAAAAAGAGAAAAGGCATCTAGTTTTTTTAATTTTGACTTTGTTTCTGATGCAATGCCCTGGAATATGGTGGTCTGAGATTATTGAGCTCCCATACTCTCCTCAACGTACTGAATAAAGTTGAAGGATGGAGAGAGGGGCTTATGTGGATGAGGGGTGATGGAGGGAGGATGGGGCGGTGAAGGTGAATGGCAAAGGCTCCTAGAACAATCAACATTGAAGAAAAGGACACGGTTAAAAGAAGGAAGCGCACATAGGGCTTTAAATGTTTAAAAAAATGAGTACACCTTGGTTAAGGTGTGACTCACCTTCTCTGGTGACTCACCTTGGGTCAATGGGGGTGCAGAGTAAAGCTGTGGAGCCAGTAACTCCACCAATTATATAGAAACCAAAAAAACTAAACTGCACTCAAGGTCTAGTCTGAACTGGTGCAAGCTGCAATACTGAACAACAGATGGTCTTGAAGTGAGTACTCCCACTTCCCTTAAAAATTATAAAAATGAAGGCTTAGCTAAGTCCAAGGAAAGAGTGGCATGGTAGGACAGGAACCCATCAGATCTAAGGTCACAATGCCGCGGTTGATAGGCACACAGGTATTGGCCAATATGTGTACGAAGAACCTTACTTTACAAAGATAAAATATCCAATAAAAAAATCAATAAATTGAGTTGTTTTTTTTTTTAAAAAACGCATGTTTTTATATTTTTTTCTCAAATGCATAGGTGTTTTACTTTTATCTGCTGTATCTATATGTATATATACACACATGATTGGCAGTGAGTGCTGCTGTGAACTTTTTTCTGTATATTGTTCAGTATTGCAGGTTGCACCAGTTCAGACTAGACCTTGAGTGTGGCCCTGTTCAGTATTGGACAAGTATTGGCGTCTGTGTTTCAGTTAGTTTCAAAATAACTTGAATGAATGACTGAGTAGATCTTTTATCGGTTTGTTTTCTATAGGTCAGAATTGATGAATATGATTTCTCTAAGCCACTGCAAGGACAGCAGATGAAACCGATTGAAGAACATTGGAGAAAACATACACTCTCATTTGTTGATCAGAAGGGCAAGGTAATCTGACTGCACTGCACAAGACTGGAGTAAATACAATAAAATCTTCTGTAGACTATATTTGACAATATTACAACTCTAGCAACCTGTCTTAAGACTGTTGTATTGTCAATACATGAATACATGACCAATAAGCATATAGTGGAGGCCTAGTCGCACCATCTTTTCAGTTTTTTTTTGTTTGTTCTGTTGGGAAAAAAATCTTGTTTCATAAAAGTTGAAAACCTGTGCGTGTGCATGATTTATGCTCAACATGAATGGGTACACCTACTTTGAAATGTGAAATTTCATTAATATCTCAATGAATGCTACAACAATTTAAAAATTTTGACCAGGAGTTTCATAGAACATTTTTTTAATTTTATAATAACATAACATTCATTACAAAATTTAATTTTTGCTTAGTTGATAGACAAAGGATTTTTTACATGGAAATGTATTCATTTTTCCATTATTTTATATGACCTCCATGAATGGTAAGGACAGAATCAAGTATTTTCGACAAGGAATGAACAAGCTGCCGATATATCTTTCTCCATTCTTCAAGAACGACCTCTTTTAGAGCATTGATGCTGGATGGGAATTTGTCTCTTCAGAACAATATACAGTACTTGTCCATTGAATAACGTTCACCTTGTTTTTCAGAAATGCAACAGATGTGGTATTTTGTTCATAGTCATGTTGGAAAATGTAGGATATTGTTCTGGTTTTCAGTGAAAAATGTAATTAAAATCTTACTTTTCCTAGAACAAGTATTCAACTATTCTGAGTACTGTGTGTGTATACACTTATAACGCAAAATATACAGTACTTATAAGCTGATGCGTCTTAGAACACGTCATCAATTTTCTAAGATGCACCCCCAAATTTGAAGAAAAAGAGAAAAAAAATTTAATGTTAAATTAGGTCAGTCTTATAATGCCAGTGCCTGTCTTATACCCTGCTTGTATGTCCCTCACCCTGGAACATGGTCACCCATCCTGGATATGGCCGCCTTATCTTTGATATAGCCCCTATGCTGACACGGATAGCCCCCCTGTACTGGCACATAGCCTCCTGTGCTGGCACACATGCCCCAATGCTGGCACACTTTCCCCCTGTGACGGCACACTTGCTCCCTGTGCTGACACCCTTGCCCCTGTGCTGGCATGCTGGCACACATGCCTCTGTGCTGGCACACATACCTCTGTGCTGGCACCCCTTCCCTGTGCTGGATATGCCCCCTTCCCCAATCACGGTTTATGGCCCCCCTGCTGGCGCGCACATAATAAAATAAAAAACCTTTACTCTCCTTCTGAGGATTGCTCCATCCTCCCAGCTGAGACTTCCTGTGTCGGTCCCGGCCATCGGATCATGTCATCACTGTGCGCCCAGATCACATTACTATGCTGTGCCAATCACGTGACCAGATGCCAGCACAGATACAGGAAGTCACCACTCAGCTGGGAGGATGGAGCAATCGTCTGAAGGTGAGTAGAGGTTTTTTTTTTTTTTATTATGTACACGCCAGAAGGGGGCTATAAACAGTGAAGAGGGGCATATCCAGCACAGGGAGCTGAGTGCAGGCAGACCTAATATGCGCTGCACCCCTGTCCTGATCTTGGCTCTGGTTTCAGCACCAAGGTGATGGACAGCGGGTGCAGTGCAAATTACAGGAGGCTATTGAGCGTGAGCACGTGACCTCCCGCTGCCTCTTGCAGCCTGCAGCCAGCCTCCTCCAGCCCCCAGACACACTCCAGAGCTGCCTCCACCCTCCCCTGCAGTATCTACTGTCCATTCGGATTATAAGACGCACCCCCCCCACTTCCCCCCCTCATTTGGGGGAACAAAAGTGCATGTAATAATCCGAAAAATAAGGTCAGTATATTTTTAGAGGTGCTATTGACATGATTTTCTCACCAGATGTCTGATTTTTTTTGCCTGTGTGGTTTGGATGGGTTATCAAACTATAGATGTCCATGGATGGGTTATCAAACTATAGATGTCCATGGATGGGTTATCAAACTATAGATGTCCATAAATTTAGTTATGTGTAATAATGAAAAATGACCCTGAAAAAGTATTGAACATGATTACTGAAATTCACTTAATACTTTGTACAAAAGCATTCGCTGGTGATGACAGTCTTCCGTTTGGAGAAACTAGTCACATTCATTGCTCGGGTGTGATTTTTGGTCCATTGTTCCACATAAACACTCTTCAAATCATGAAGGTTCCCTGGACCCCTGTGAACTTGGAGATTTATTTCTTTCCTTACATTTTCTATTGGATTCATGTGAGGTGATTGGCTCCGCCATACTAGCACCTTAATTTTCTTTCTCTGAAACTAATTGAGTTTCCTTAGCTGTGTGTTTGAGATCATTGTTTTGATGAAATGATCACCCTCGTTTCATTTTCATCATTCTGGAAGATTAAGGATTTTTATCAAGAATGTCTCCATACATTTGTCCATTCATCCTTTTTTTATTATCTGAAGCCTTCCAGTGGCTTATGCTGAAAAATAGCTCCACAACTTAATATTCTCACCTCCTAATTTCACTTTTGGTATGGTATTTTGGGGATGATATGCCTTGTTTTGGTCTCCAAACATGGTATGTATTAAGGTATCCAAACATTTCAAGTTTGGTCTCATTTGACCAGACTATGTTTCCCCCACTTTTTCACAACTTGTCTAAAAGTTATTCAGCAAACTTTAAACATGTTTTAACTTGCTTTTGTTCAACAGTGTGTTGAGTGTGCATACAGGCCATAAAAGTTGAGTGCATTACTTATTGTTTTCTTTGAAAATAGTTTAGCTGCTGAATCCAAGGCTATTTGTAGCTCTCCACAGGTGGTCTTTCGCTCTTGGATAACTCTTCTGATAACTATTTTCATGCCTCTATCTAAAATCTTGCGGGGAGTGCCTGGTCATAGCCAGTTTATGGTGAAATGATGTTCTTTCCACTTCCAGAATATGGCCCCAACAAAGCTCACTGGAACCTTCAGTAGTGTAGACATTCTACTGTATCCAATGCTATCAGCATGTTTTTTAACAATAAGGTTTTGCAGGTTTTGAGACGGCTCATTTGTTTTACCCATCACGAGATGTTTCTTGTGTGACACCTTGGTAATGAGACACCTATCTTTAGGTTATCAGTTGAATCTGCTGATATTCAAAAAGAATGCATGGCAGGATTCCTTTCTAGTTACTGATAGTAGCTGAAATCTATCATGACTTTCCATATTTTTTTGCACCTCTTTTTCTTCATGTTCAATACTTTTCTCATTTCTCATTATTACACGTAACTTACCTTAAGTGTGCCAAGCACAAACCCTAGATCTCCATACATTGTTACTTGGCCAAGTATCATTGGGTGCTCGAGCTAATGCTCGAATCCCTGTCCCTCATGTTTTGCAGCTGTTTACTAGCTGCTAAAAAGCTGCAAAACATGCAGGGATTGCCTTCCATACGCAGAAATGCCATAGCCATGTTGATGTCAGTTGTGAATTTTTCAGTTGACATCCAGCCCTGGTGTTATTTGGAAAGGCGTCTATCAAACCCGATAACTCATAACCTGATAAGAGTAATTAGTACTTAAGTGAAAAATACACACAGGAAACAAATAGTTTATTTGAATAAAGGCTCCCCACACACTATCACTCGTTTACTAATTTATTATTTAAAAAAAAAAATCCACAAAGCTCCAACGTTGTCCAAGGTTGTAGTGGTGCAACGACATTTACCAAATCTGTATGGCAACCTGTATGTTGGAGTACAGGTTCGTTCACTTCGAATCTGTAACTATGGAGTCTCATTCCTAGGCTGTAAGCACACAACCGTATGAAAAATCTGACCGTTCTCATCCAGGAGAGTAGGACGAGTGACCTCTGTGTTTTGATCCGTGTGGCATGCAAATGAAATTGTGTGTTTTTAACATGGTATTTCCCATGCTGTATAAACTTAGAGAAGGGTAGCTGTAAGATAGATAGATTGGGGTAGCTGTAAGATAGATAGATTGAATAGAATAGACAGATAGGATAGATAGTTGCTACAATAGCTAGATCGGGCTTACCAGTCTCCCGCTGATACCTCTAGGGCCGCCCATTAAGATTCATTCATATTCACTGCATTGATCGGCAAACACCGAATTACAGACGCTCACACTCTGAGAAAATGAAGTCTCACTGCAACAGCCCATCATAATCTGGAAGGTGATTGACAGCAGGTTGGTTGCTATACACTAATGTGTATGGCAACCAAGCACATAGTGTGTTAAATAAATAATTGTAAGAAAAAAAAAAAGAGTGTGACTTCGCAGTATTTTTAAGTCTAGCCCAGTGAAAGCTGTCAGGAGCGATCTGCCACCCTCAGTTGCCTAATGTTACTTTGGCTGGCAAAAAAAATGAGGGCACAGCTCAATTTTGAATTGCCAGCTAAGGTAAAACTAGTCAGCTGAGGGGTGGTATTCTCAGTGGGGTGAGGGCCCATTGCTTTAGGGCCCCCACGCTAAAGTATAGCTGCCCGCACCCGCCCCTGAAAATGGCGCATTCATAAGTGCCATTTCCAGGCACTTTACCAGGCTCTTTCAGCCACCTTTGTGGCGGTGGCACACTAGGTAATAGGGGCTTAATACCAGCTTTGTATTTCCTTCTGGTATTAAGCCCTGAGATTCTTAATGTCTGGCTAAGTTAGACCCGGCCATTAGGGATCTCAAATAAATGGTTAAAAAACACACAACACAGAGACAAATTAATTTATTAGAAATAAAAACACAAAGACTCTTAGTGACTCCATCTTTATTAAACCCTGCCCATCCTTGTACCCCTCCACGATCCTCATCTTTTGGCTTCCTGAACTCTGCTACATCAGAGATCAAGGGGGGAGGAAGAACACTTCTCTGATCACTGAATGACAGCGCTGAGATCTGCAACATGGTAAGTGGTGATGTCTATGAGGACACCATTTCCATAGTAACCAAGCAAGCAGTTACAATGGCAACTTGTTCTCAGGTGATCTGTTAGTAACAGAGCGAGCAGTAACTATGGCAATAAGCAGGGAGATAACAGATCACCTGAGAACAAGTTGCCATAGTTACTGCTCACTCTGTTACTATGGCAACGGTCAAATTTAAATGACCTGGCACACAAAGTAATAAAAGGACACAAAAGGAATTTTTTTTGCTCTTCATTTACTTGTGAACAAAAATAGTGATATATAAAAAACACTTTCAACTATATGAGAAATCATAACAGTGTAGTCTTTTACCCGGCGTTTCAACCCAATTAGGGTTTTCATCAGAGGTTCAACAGACTGGTTCATTATATGCAAATACAAACATAAAAGAACAATAATTAGTGTTACAAAATATACATGGTGATATATACAATCTCTAGAGTCCATATGTTAAGATGCTGTATCTATAGTCCCTCTAGCTGTATCTACCTTATCTAGAATCTGGTTTCAATATATGACCTTATTGCTATAATCATTCTAAATGGTACATGTTAGATGACTATGCAATAAAATGAAATTAAAACAAAGGCTACTCTGACCTTCTGCTTTAGTAATCTGCTATACAGCGGAGGTAGTTACTACATATGTCCACAAGGGAGTATGAGGTTGTGATGCATTAACATTGGTAAATAGGTAAAAGTAAGGATATACCCAAAGTTGCTGTTTATCTTCCTTGGGTGAATAAAGGGATGATCACATGAGATGTATTGAACATATATTAGCCTGTTGTGGAGAGAACATGTGTCATAGCAAGTTTCAGGTTTAATCTAGTGCTTAGTCTAGAGGTATAGCATACCTGTAAAAGACAGGAACAGGAAAATGGGGCCACTATAGAGTGTGCTTGTTTGTGGGGCTGATACTATGGCAATGGTGTCCTCATGCCGCAGATCTCAGCCCTGTCATTCAGTGATCAGAGACCACGGGGAGTGGATGTGTTCTTCCTCCTGTGATCTCTGATGTAGCAGAGGCTACATGGATCCAGAAAGACCGAAGATGAGGATCATAGAGGGGTACGAGGGTGTGAAAGAGGACACTTAGGGGTATTAAAGATGGCGTCACTATTTGTTTATTTCTAATAAATTAAGTTGTCTCTTTGTTGTGTATTTTTTTAACCATTTATTTGAGATTCTTAAAGCCCAGGTCCAACTTGGCCTGACATTAAGAATTTGCTATTCTTTAACGTAGGGGGGCCCTAATAATGGGACCTCACCCCGCTGAGGATACCAGCCCTCAGCTGCCTGGTTTTACCATGGCTGGCAATTAAAAAATAGGGGAGAGCCCACATATTGTTTTTGTCTCCCGAGGTAAAATTAGGCAGCTGAGTGTGGCAGCTCGTAGCGGTCTGCTTTCACTGGGCTAGATTTAAAAATACTGCAAAGCCCCAGGTGTTTATTTTTTAATATTTTTTATTTAACACTATGACAGCAAGGTGGTTGCCATACACTGTGTATGGCAACCAAGCACAATCACCATCCAGATTGAGGAAATGCAGTCTTATTGCAACAGCCAATGACAGATGCTCACACTCTGCGAGAGCCTCTATGATTGGCTGCTTGCCGGTCAGTGCAGTGAATATGCAATATGCATGAAGCTTAATAGGCGGCCCCGGAAGCAGCAGCGGGAGACTGGTAAGATGATCTAGCTAGCTATCTGTGTATTCTAACTTTTTCCAGCATGGGAAAGACCATGCTAAAAACGCTGTCCCTATGCTGTCAGTGTGCTGTGCAATTTTCTTCTATCGCACCCATTGATATGGAATGGCAATTCGCATCCATCCGCAGCAGTTGCTACTTTTTTCTCAACCAGATTCTGGATAAGAAAAAGCTGAACAGAAATGTTTATCTGCTTTTACTCATTAATTAACATTAGTCAGAATGCAATTCAACATTTTCTCACATTCACTCATCTGATTTTAATGCCCATATGTCTGAGCCCTTAGAACAAAGCTTCATAAGTGTTTGTTTAGGCTTTCACAGAACTAAATTACCGCATGAATCTTGCAACTCTACTTGCGTTTTTCCTTGATTTTTTTTTTATGCGTTTTTTTCTGCACTTTTGCTGTGTTCTAAGAATTTACATGCTGCAGATTTTTTTCTGCATCAAATATGCAAGTCAGAAATAAGCATTGAGTGCATGACAATTCAGGATTCTCATTGACTTTAAAATAATTAAAAAATTATTTAAAAATAAAATAAAAAAAACATCCCCAACTCCCTTGTTCACCAAATTTTATTAAAAACAAAAAAACTTAAAAGAATCTGAAGTAATCCACCAAATCTGTCCTAAAATAGAAATTTGTAAGGCATAATAAGAGGGTATTAAACAAATAAAAGCAAGAGACTCTCTCATTCCTGAGTTACTGACCTCATTGCTGATGAGAAATGACAGAGAGTGACTTAAATTACTGGCTTTGTATATCAGAACGAAGCTTCATGATAGGCGCCTCTATATTACTAACACCAGGGCTTGATGCCAGCTGACAATTCACAGCCGAATCAACCTTATAATCATTTACCCTGAGTGCCACCACACCAGGCCAAGGTGAAGAATCAAGACAAAGTGCCAGAATTGGTGCATCTAAAGGCCATGTTACACACACAGATATCATTGACCAACATCTGAACAGATCTCTGGTTGCAGTGATATCATGGACATATTGTTCCATTTTGTACACAGCCACAAAATGGAGCAGTGTGTCCTTGATTTCACTGCAACCAGAGATCTGTTCAGATGTTGGTCAATGATATCTGTGTGTGTAACGTGGCCTTAAGGCTGACTTCACACCACGGTAAGATCAGGTCCAGGGCTGTTCGGTGTGAAGCAGACAGCTCCGGACCTGATTTTACACTAATGCAGCCCTATGGTGCTGGATGGCAGCTATTTGCCAGCTATTTGCCATCCGGTTTCCCTCTGTCCGGGAGGATCCGGGGGAATTCAGATTTTTTTCTGGACACAAAAACGTTGCTTGCAGCGTTTTTGAGTCTGGGGGAAAAATCGGCACAAATCGGATCCTCCCAGATCCGACACCCCCTAACATGGGCATCTATGGGGCTGGCTCCGACAAAAAATCGGATCCGGGAGTCAGCTGCTGGAGTTTAGCAGCGAGCGTTGATAAACTTCAGCACCTGGAGCTGTCCCCTGCAGAGATTTCAGGACCACGACTAGCGGGGAGCTAGCCGCGATCTTGAAATCTCAGCAGCTGTGCTCGGCTGAATCCGGCTGCAAACCGGACTGGAAGGCAAATTTGCCCTCCGGTTCTGTTTCTAGATTAGGTCCGGGGCTGTCCGGTTCACACTGGACAGCCCCGGACATAATCTTGCCGTGGTGTGAAGCTAGCCTTATAGATGTGCCAATTCGGCAGCAGCTACTGGTTGGTATTATTTGACCCTTCCTAGCCTGATTAAATTAAAAATAATTCAAACTTGCAGTGTCTTTTTTTTTTTTTTGTTCCCACCAGTAATCTGGCAGTCATATATACATCCAGGCATCTTCCTCATGCTGTTCCTTTTCAATTTCAGTGCTGTTTCAATCTTATTCAGCAAATTTCCTGCCCCCAATTCGCCCTGGGGAGGGTCTGCTGGAAAAGTGCTCAAATTATCAATTGACTTCTAATATTCTTGTTACTCGAGTCGAGCACCCGAGCAGTCCGACTAGCTTGATTGAAGTAAATGAGTAGCCTAGCCATATTAGTAACATATTAGTGCTTGCTCATCACTAGTTGTCACCAACAACTGGTGAGAAATTAATTTTAGAATCGCTTTTAGAAATAAAAGAAATTGGTGATGTGTTCACTATTTCACTCGCCTTATATTATATATACAATACACACACACACTATATATAATTTAAGATGTCTCAGACCACGTGTGTGTGTATATTTAGTAAGGAATAACATAGTGGGGGTAAGAGAAATCATTCAAGTGTGGATGCAGAAAGTGTGTTTTGGGAAAAAAAAACCAATAAAAAACATCACTGTAATTATGCTGGATTTTGAGCTACAGTTAGAAGAGTATAGATCACAGATGAGAATTAAAGGTTTTGCTGTTGGGTTTCCCACTCCTTTAGAATCCACTTTTTGTCTTTGATTCCGCTTGGTGTGGGGAAAAAAAAAAACCTTCATTGTGTATAGTATACCTGGAAAAAGATGTTTTTAGCAAATTGGAAACCTAACCCATAGAAAACACATACGATACAATACACTTTATTGATGCTGATGGAAATTATAGTATCACAGCAGCACAACATCAACAAGAATATGAATTACTTAAATTAACAAAACAAGACATTAGAATATTATATATTACATTGCAGGTCATACACAATTGTTAAACTGATAGAACAACATTCACTTTGATAGCATGATATATTATAGTATGATGTCCTATATGCTGCTGTATAACAACTTTACTTAAATATTTTTTTTCTGTACACCAATATCATTATTCTGCTTGTTCAACCTTTTTTCTGTTTTGTTCAATTTCTAGGTCACTTTAAAGTACAGACCAGTAATCGACTCAACCCTGGACGAGCAAGACTGTGCATCAGTCCCTCCTGCCATCCGATCCTACTAAATTTTACACCCTTCTTTTTGTGACAGCAAACTCTAATTAGTTGTGTATAAATGCTTTCGATAATGCAAAGATTATGCAAAATTTCCCACCGTCGGCAGTCTTGTCCATACCTGGCTATTAAAGTTAACTTTATTTGAATCCTGCATGTCTTCATTACTACACACTGATGGGAGCTTTGTTTTTTACTCTACCTTAAAAATTAAGTTTTGTCTTTTTTTGGTATACACCTATCCCATCAGTTTATGAAACCCTTTGCAGATAAGCATATTCTTTAGCATTACTTGGTGTATATTATTCAGTGTGTATTCTGGAGCCTATGTGCTATTGTGGTCATCACACTCATCACACAGATCGATTGTTAAAATGTGCACTTTTTTTTACTACAGCATGCTCTACTTTCATCAGTTTTACAGATGAAAAATGTCTATTAGTCTATGGAGTATCTAAATATTCTGTGTTTCACAGACAGCCGTATGTGCATTCGGTTTCTGACTGCTCCTTAGTATTACGGATTCGTTCACTTTATAGGTCCATGTTGTGCTCTTTTTAGAAAATCTGCTGGTGTGCAACTAGGCCTAAAGTTACTTCAGTACTATGTTTTAATATAATTCAAGCATAGTCTACAGCTTGTTGAAATTCCATACCTGTGTTGCTAAGTGCTAGGAATATTCCCAGTCTTAGTAAAAGTATTACTGCAGTTAGTGTTGTATTGATTAAGAGTTTACCTTACCATGTCATAAAGGTGGAAATAATACATAAACATACTTGATATTCTGCAGTTTATGGTGTTTCAATGGTTGCTGCATGATAACACAACCCTGTAAAATTGAATTTTTTGAAAAATACAAGAGAAGTTTTCACAGATTTTTATGTTATTTGTTGTGCTGATAACCATTTTCGTAATCTGCCGCGACACTACTATTGTTATGGATACCCTCCCCAGACCTTTCGGGTGAGGCTGTCGTCTTAATTGTTTGCCGCCAAATTGGATGCTTTGTCTGGGTGCGTTGTCAATGTAGAACTTCATGACAAAGACCTTTATTTTAGGAGGGGTTAGCAGTTTTATTACTTATCATTAAAGGGATGTTAAAAGGGGTGTTACTAAATAATTGCATCATCTTATGCTGAATCTACATTTTATTCTGAAAAAAAAGATTCAATTATATTCTGTGTGTGTTAGGCTGGCTTCACACTTGCAGATGGATCTGCAGCGTTTTGCAGATGCATCTGCAAGTGTGAGCATGCTGACCGCGGCCCCTATGTTTATAATAGGGCGCACGCGGTGTGAAAGCTCTCATTCACTCCTATATGTGTACTGTCAGCAGGCGTATGCCTGCTGACAGATCACACACTCCCGTCCGCACTGTGGACGCGAGATGTAGCGTCCATGCTGCGGGCGGGAGAGTGTGATCTGTAAGCAGGCATACGCCTGCTGACAGTACACATATAGGAGTGAATGAGAGCTTTCACACCGCGTGCGCCCTATTATAAACATAGGGGCCGCGGTCAGCATGCTCACACTTGCAGATGCATCTGCAAAACGCTGCAGATCCATCTGCAAGTGTGAAGGCAGCCTTAGTTAGCCTTGAAGTGTACATCTAGTCCAATGCTGATAAGAACGCTTCAACACAGCTACATTATCTTGAATCAGAAGAATTTCAATTTCCTGAGGAGGGAGGGAGGATTCACATAACCATGCTTTTGTAAGGTTTCTGAATGGGTTCTATGAACTAATATGGCAATAAATAGTTATACCTTATTAACATTCCCCTCTCTGGAGACATTCAAAATCTTACCCTAAATCTTTGCCCTAGACGGCAGAGGGGAAAAAGGTGGAGGAGGGGGAAGGAGTCTTCACGAACATTGAGACAAACCGTAACGTCGGAATCCCTTTGTAGTTGGTCTTGCCACACCCTAAACTGTCCCTACTCTACTATCTAAGACGGGTGTCAAGTTCTCGTATTTCTCCAAGGGGTCTTGCGGCAATGGTAATGGCATCATTCTCAGGCGTATATTTCTCCATCATCGGGACCTTTGAGATCTGCATACATTGTGGTCACTGTCTCCTTCATGGCGTGAGACATCATCTTCTTGATGCAAGGTATTACACAGCATGAAATTAGAGCCACTACGAATAGAACACACAGGATTATTATACCTAGTTTGATAAGTGCTCTCTGCCATCCATCCCACCACCCAAACCAAGTGTCCCAGGGATCCTTAACACCAGAATTATGGGCTAATTCTTCTGACAGGTCTGTGAGTCCTTTTAGGGCTTTGGCTATGCTCCCATCCGTAGCGGTGTTTGCCGGAATATAGGTACAGCAGGTTGTTCCTATTTGTTTGCACACGCCCCCGCGCTCCACTAGGATCATATCCAAAGCCATCCTATTCTGAAAGGCCATGATGGAAGTGGGGCCTAATTGTTGGACTATTCCTTTTAGAGCATCTCTTGTAAAATTTAAGAACCGTTGTTGATATATTATAAAGTAATTTATCCAAGCTACATTTTTGTTTGCAGTTATTATGGGTAGGATAGACTCGAACCCTGCTGCCACTTGGTCTCTCGCTTTAAATTCATCAGGCACTCCTTGAGGGATCCCTATAGAATTTATGAAAACATAAGTGGGGGGTCAAAGGGTCCCTTGACACTCATTTCTATTAAATGTTTTGATCTCTTGGACTGCCTTTTTCCAGCTTGGCTGACCCCAGGCAGGTGGGTCAAACACGTGAAATGGCATTATAGCTTTTACCAGGGCACATTGTCCTTTCCAGGGAGGTTGTAGTCTGGACCTAATCTTCATATCCCCATGTAACCAATAAACATCAGGGAGCTGGTGAGTCTGTTCTGTGAACAGGGAGTCATTGTAAAGCCACTGGGGGACACCTTAATAATATGACTACAGTAATTTGGTGGCATATTTCCCACTCCTAGGCTGGTACCGTTGCGTTCAAAACAAGTGTAGTTTCCTGCATAAGGGGTGATCCCATGGCCAACCGGTTCTGCTTTCAGATAGGGAGGGTATTGGTGTGATAATGCTTGGCCCTTTTTGACCTGCCTGGGTGATCAGTATACAGGGTTAGGATACAGTGAAAATCCTCTAAATTCCCCTTGGGTCTATTGGGAAAGGTACAGTACCCAAGTGGGGCCAGCCAGTGGAGCAAACTATACAGGATGATCGATTCTGACTCATGTCATTTCTGGTATATACCTTGCAGTTTGAATTGCTATATGAGGATAAGCTAGCCCTCGAGACAGGATACACCGATTCCAACATTTGGTTAGAATGGCTTAGATATACAGGAACAACGATGGTTGAAATACATAGCAGTATATTACCTCCCACCGTCTCGTAACCTGCCTTCCCTTGCTTTATACTGAGTATATATATCAGGATTAAGGAGCAAAACAACCATGTTCGGCTTCTGTATCTGGTGCCTTCTTGCAGTGGGATGCGTGGATCCATGTAGGCCTTCCTTCAACCTTCACAGCCGTGGAGGTGACCAGCAGGACTTGGAAGGGGCCGTCGTATCTGGGCTCGAGGTCACGTCTGCTGAACCTTTGGAAGAGAGCCTAATCTCCTGGCTGGATCTGATGGGTTCCTTCCAGGTTTTGAGGATCTGGGAGAGAGGAAAAGACTCGAGAATGTATTTTGCCAAATGCTTTGTTAGTTTGACTAAGTTTGTTATTGAATTGTCATACTGTAGGGTCAACTGTTGGGGAAATACAACCCTAGTCTTGGGGCACTTCCAAACAAAATCTCATTGGGACTTAGACACACCCCAGCTAGTGCAACTATGCTGACACTGAACAATGTGAGGGGAAGACTTTCATGCCACGGCTTTCCCGTTTCCTGCGCTGCTTTTAGCATTTTTGCCTTTAAACGGGGTATTAATCTCTCGACCCTTCCAGAACTTTCGGGATGATATGGCAGGACAGAGTTAGCCCTCCATACTCCGTATCTCTTTGGTCAGATTGGCTGTGAATGTTGGCCCTTGGTCACTCTCTATGGTTTCTGGGACCCCATATCTGCACACTATCTCTGAGAGGAGTTTCTTTGCAGTGGTTTTAGCAGATATTCTCTGGATGGCCAGAAGCTGGTTCTTCACAGGGAAAATGTCCATGACTACCAGTGCATATCCAAATCCTCCTAAGGATGGCATCTGAATGTACCCCTTCCAACGCATACAGATTGACCACAAAGGTCTAGATGTACACTTCTGTGGAGTTTTCTCTGTTTTTCCTGGGTTACATCGGGCACAGACTAGGCATCCTCTGGTGTAATTTGCTGCCATCGTTGAAAAGCCAGGTGCGTGGTAGTACTGTCTCACTTTTGATTGATTGGTGGGGCCATGGGCCCATCTGGAAAGCATTGGGTAGAGGGCTCGTGGGAGGCATGGTTTTCCTTTCAGTAGTATCAGATGCTTCTTATCTTGCACAGCTCCATCTTGGATCCATTTTTCCTTCTGTTCATTGGATGCTTGCTTCTGCAGGGTCAGGACCATGTGCTCCCAGGATTGTTCATCCGTCTTCTTCTTAGCCGGATCTTCTTCTTGTCCTGAGTCTGTCAAGAGATACAAGTTGGAGGGTTCTGTGATGAGCGGCTTCCTCAGCTGCCCTGTCAGCCAAGTCATTCCCCACGGCTTGTCTTAAGGTAAAGGCACACACTAGAGGGACCTCAAGTACCGCGACTTTCTGGCATCAGCAAGGACTCCAGCAATACGCCACCATAGAGCGGTGAAGGGAGTTCGATTGGGCCTATCTGGAGGGCGAGAGACTTCATTACAGCCATAGTCATGCAGATGCCAAATCCATAGCGGGAATCGGTATAAATGTTCACTTTCTTCTGGGCTGCCATCTTGCAACCTTCGGTCAATGCAACCAATTCTGCTTCCTGTGCAGACATGGACGCGGGTAGTGGTTCGGCCATCAACACAGTATCTTCTGTGACCACCGCCATACCCGTGTGAAACCATCCTTCTTGGTCCGCATATCTTGATCCATCCACGAAGAGAGTCAAATCTGGGTCTTCCAGCGGCGTATCTGTGACATGAGACAAGAAACCTCCGGATTTGACACAAAGTGCAAGACAGTCGTGCTGAGCCATTTCAAGGTCGGCTTCCTCTTTCACCGAAGTGTCAGAGACGTCACATTCCCCCCCTTGGAAGAGGGAGGAGAGTTGCAGGGTTCAGGACATCATACCTGGAGATTATCACGTTGTCTGGGAGTAGAAGGGAACATTGTAGCCATAGGTGACGTGCAGCAGAGAGATGTTTAGGTTGGGTCTGGGCCAGAATGGCAGTGATATCATGTGGAGCCTTCACCTTCAGGCAGTGGCCCAGAATAACATCAGCAGTCTTGTCCAGCAGTAGGTGTGTAGCAAAAACAGCTCTCAGGCATGAAGGTGCTCCACGGGCAACTGGGTCCAGCCTGGCAGAGTAGTATCCCAGTGGGCGCTGTCTTCCCCCATGGAACTGCGTTAGGACTCCAGTGGCATGTCCTTTCTTCTCCATCACAAACAAGCAGAAGGGTTTCTTGTAGTCAGGGAGTCCAAGGGCAGGACTGCATATGATGGCATCCTTCAGCGTGTAGAATCCATCAATGGCTTCAGCTGTCAGACAGAAAGGAATGTCTTTGAGACAGTCATAGAGGGGCTGCAGGTGGACTGATGCATCCAGGATCCAAGGACGGCAGTAGGACACAAGACCAAGGAAAAACTGTAGCTGAGTGTGGTTGGTTGGCACAGGTATGTTCTTAACAGCCGTTTTCCCGTCTTCAGTAAGGTGTTTGTATATCACACCAAGCCAGTGTCCCAAGAACACAACTTTGTCCAAGCAGAATTGTAGCTTTTCTCTGGATGCATTACACCCGTTGTAGGCCAGGAACTGCAGGAGGGAGATGGATTCTTCTTGTGCTTCCTGTAGGGAGTCGCAGCACAGGAGAAGATCATCAACATACTGAAGGAGTGCAACAGCTGGGTGAGTCATCTTCCAGGGCTCAAGGATAGTAGACATTGCTTGGCTGAACATGGAAGGGCTATTCTGGGCCCCCTGAGGCATTACTGTCCACGTGTACTGCTGATGTTCATAAGTGAAGGCAAAGAGATACTGGCAGTCAGGGTGCAAAGGGACACTGAAGAAGGCATTTGCCAAATCCACCACCGTAAACCAGGAGGATGTGGGTGGGATTGATGATAGAAGGGTGTGGGGGTTGGGTACAATTGGAGTATCCAAGACTGTGGCTTCATTCACTGCCCGTAGATCTTGTACCATGCGAAACTTGGGAGGTTGTCCCTTCGGTGTTTTCTTCTTGACTGGAAACAGTGGGGTGTTGCATGGTGATTTGGTAGGGATGACTGCTCCATTCTTGACGTAGGGCGTCAGTTGTGTGATGGCATCCGATTGGGCAATGGGAGAGAGGGTACTGGGGTTTACGGGGTAAGCGGGCTCCTGGTTTAAGCTTGACTTCCACTGGCTGTACTGGGAGCCTTCCAATGTCTTCAGGGCCTTGGGCCCACAGGATGTCGGGTATCTGTGAAAGCTAGGCTGCTTCCGTAGGTCGTATTGTCTCAGCAAGGTGGTAGAGGCCGAAGACCCGTGAAACTTCTTCCTGGTCCAGAGCGGTAGTAAGTGTGACAGTACCATTTTCCTGAAAGGAGATGTTGTAAAAATATAAAAGGGTGGGGGACAAGAGGCGCAATAGTGCCCTATCACTAGTGACACTACAGGATGTCAAGGTGGTGCTATGAACCACTCACCTGATACAGTTGTGATCCCCACAACTGGTTTGAAGGCGTATAATACTCCAAGCTGCTGTAGGACCTCCACCAACCACTAACCAGCGGTGATATCCAGAATGATGATGGGAATTAAGGTGTGTCACGGTCCGCGCTGCTCCAAGCTCAAGAAAAACTCACAAATGAGTCCGAGTTTCATCAAACAGATTTCCATTCTTTTATTCTCCTTCCTCCGACTTATTTGTGAGTTTTTCTTGAGCTTGGAGCAGCGCGGACCGTGACACACCTTCATCTCCTTTCAGAATGATGATGGGAATGTTGGCGTGTAACTTCGTCAGTAAGTCCGTTCCCAGTAGATTCACTGGACAGGTGTTGGACACCACCAATCGAGATAACATGCTATGTGTGGGTTGCAGGCTGACACGCAATGGGTGGGTCATAGGGGTATACTTGATGACTCCATCAACACCCACACATGGGATGGTTTCTTCTGTGAGGCAGTCTGAGTCAGGTAAGTCAGCAAATATTATCACGCTTCTGACTGCACTGGTATCCACTAAGAAGGGGATGGATCTTCCTTCTACTTCCATACATACAGTAGGAGTCGGGCCACAAGCTTGTCTGTTACAATATGCTCTGCAAAGCTAAGTTGGTGAATCCGGCTTGCCTATGTCCTATAGCTATAGCTGGGTGGAGGGGGCTGGTGGTGGTGGTGGCAGGCTATCCTGCGGTAGCTGTTCTTGCAATGCTGCTCTGGACTCAGCTGTCTGACTGCGATGTTGAGAAGATCTGCAGTACCTCTTTATGTGGCCTCTCTTCCCATAATTGTAACAGGCGACTCCACTTCTTGATCCTCCCCTGTTCCCCTGGGTTCTGCGACACCATAACATTACAGTTCCTTGGAGGTTTTGAAGGCCTGTTCATTTCTATGCTCCTTGCCACCTGAAATATAATATCTGGGTCCAATCGTCTGTATTCAGGTCTCGTCGTCTGGACCTGCTTCTGTATGGGTTCAAGAATACCTTGGACGAAGGCTTGTATCCATATCTGACAGGCTATGGGATCTTCTCATGCCGGTGATCAAATCCCAGGTCTGTGAACATCTGATTCAGCCGATAGTAAAACTTCTCTACACTTTCTCCTCTTTCTTGCATTATGTCTTGGACAGAGGTTGCTTGTTCTGCCAGACGGTCCTTAAGCTGTATGCCTGGGCTGAGTAAGAAAGGAATATCGGAGAACATTTGAGTCTGGTGAAGCTGAGTACCTGGTGCAGGCTCCAGCGCTGGGCGCATCACTGGCCAGAAGGAGTCTCCTGCTTTGATTTCAGCCAATCCCATAAGATCTTCCCATGAGGCAGCGTGAGTCTTCTGAATCTGGCTCATCTTATGAAAGGGCATAGGTTGCTTGTCAGGGTCCAGTAAGGTGTTCACCAATGTGGCAGCTTCCTGAGTCTTCCAGGAGACATATCTGCCTCGCCTAGGACGGGAAACATGCTGGGGAGGGTCTTCATACTGTGCCAGTCGGGGTGATGGATCTGAGTCATGCGTAGAGCTGCTGGCTGTGGCCTGTGTACCCCGTACATTGATAAGGTCTGTCTCCCATCTCCCCTATCCTGAGGAGTGTGCTGTGCCAGAGAAGTAGACTGTAGCCGGTGATGTGTCTGCTCATCTCCACCTGCTGCTCCCAATTTTGATAGTTCTGTCTTCATTAAAGGCATACCTCCATGACTTCCTCGTGATGAGAGGGGATCCAGTGAGGCTGGGGAGGGATACTGTGGAATTTTTGGCCTAGCTCCAGGCCCGAAATTCTCCTGTCCCCATGCCATCTGATATTCTTCTTCGGCAGCCTCATCCTCTCCATCTCTTGTTTCGTCCCCGTCCCTGTTCATGTATAGTCCAGATACTGCTGCAGAACGGGGTCTGGTCTATGCTGGCATGTAAGGTGTGCCATCCAAATTGATAACTGGACACAGGGTCGTAGGTCTGTGTAGGTATCTAGAATGTGTCCGCATAGGCACGGGTGCAGCAGCTTCTGCCAGTGCCATCTTCACCTTATCAGGTGGTGGAGGAGTATACGTGTATTCACCAGTAACAGGGTCACGATGTTCAATCCACAATAACTTCCTCGTATCCCGAGCAGTCTTATACCATGCCTCAGCATCTTCTAAAACCTTGGCATCCTTCAAAAGCCCTCTCTTACTTTTTATCACTTCCTTCCACTCCTTATCTAAGCGTCCTCCACGGGTTGTGGATCCCACTAGTTTTAAGAGGACCTTCATTTTTTCACATACTTCTTCCCTTCCCTCTCCGCCACCAGGTATTTTGGGGTAATTTGCTGAGGCTTTGACTGATTAACACCCATGTTATAGCTTAAACCCATGTTATAGCTTAAACCCAAGTCTCTGTGCTTCTATCTTTGCTATAATTACCCACCCTTCAAGGTCACCACTGTCTGCTGGGCACCGTAGGGGAATATCTGCAGAATTGTATGAAGGAGAGTCAACTAGGATACCTTCAGTGAGCCGGGCATGAATGTTTATCCTGACCACTCTAAACCTTGGGGGGGAAGAGAGGTGAAATTGGTCTGTAACCAAGTCAGCAGAAATAGCAAGCTTTACACCTTGCTTACACTGTGTGCACGTTATGGAATTAGTCAGTGGTGTTAGGAAGGCAGTTAGAGTCCTGGAACTGGTTGAATCACTGGAGTCAGTCAGTCTGAGGACTGGGACTGGAATTGTTGTCACCAAACAGATAAAACATCAAACTGTGTCGCCCCCTCTACACCTCAGTGGAGCAACAACTGGGTCATATAACTTCCTTGCATATACTTCTTGCAACAGGACTCCTTATTGATTGACTATAGTTAGCTACATATTCTGTCTGAACACCTGGAGTACTAGAGAAGTGCCAGGGATTGCTATATAACCAGTTTCTTCCCGTACATATGGCACGTCAGTAACACGATTTATTATCCAGCCAGCGGGTGTAATTGCTAGCTCTATACCTTATCTATACTATCTATACAAGAGGCACGTCATCTGGAGAGAACGGAACAATGTCATCAATACTACAATTTGTGAATTACGTACCCGTCCACCACCGCAGCCAGGACCACACTACACTCCGGTCCTTAGCTTGCGCGCGCGGGGTGGGAAAACCATCACGTATAGGCTGGAACCAGTATGATGACCCATCAGCCCCCCTTTCAGGGGCCAGAAACCATCAACCCTATTAGGGGTCGACAAAGCATCAGCTCTATCCTCTGGGAATAGAGCCGAACAACCAGGGAAACAGAGAGAAAGGCACAGGGAGAGACGGGGCTGAGTGGGGAGATTTCTATTTCTCTGTACTGAAACTGCAGCAATGATAGCACTGGCATAAACACAGAGAAACTCAGAAACTCAGGATCAGGTTGCAAGAACACAAATAAGCAGACAATTAAGGAATTCTCAGGACCGGGCTGCAAGGGCTAGGACTTCTCAGATCCAGTCATCTGTGTCCGAGTCTGACAGCCAGCTACCTTCATCATCCCTGCACGAAGATACAGGAGGGTCTTAGGTAAGATAAATCATTTTCTTACCTCGTTGCAGCCTGCAGGTCTACCCCTCGTATATGGTCATATAAGGATCAATTGTGGCTGTCGTCCCCTGGACGTCTCATCCTAGCCCCACGCTGGTGCGCCAACTGTAATGGATGCCCCCCACACTTTTCAGGTAAGGCTGTCGTTTAATTGTCTGCCACCAAATTGGATGCTTTGTCTGGGTGCATGCACGTCACCAGAAAGAAACCACGCTGACACGCTGTCAATGTAGAACTTAAAATAAAGGTCTTTGTCATTAGGAGGGGTTAGCGTTAGCAGTTTTACTACTTATCATTAAAGGGATGTTAAAAGGGATGTTACTAAATAATTGCATCATCTTATGCTGAATCTACATTTTATTCTGGAAAAAAAAGATTCAATTATATTCTGTGTGTGTTAGTTAGCCTTGAAGTGTACATCTAGTCCAATGCTGATAAGAACGCTTCAACACAGCTACATTATCTTGAATCAGAAGAATTTCAATTTCCTGAGGAGGGAGGGAGGATTCACATAACCATGCTTTTGTAAGGTTTCTGAATGGGTTCTATGAACTAATATACCTTATATAGTGTTATGGCAATAAATAGTTAATATCATGAATTTTGTAGCTCAAGGAGTGGCACTTGAAACAAAAGGATCAGTGGGTATAGTGAATATGTGTATTGCAGAAACTGCCCTATGCTAAATAAGGAAAACCGGATATCTTAGTTTCAATAGTAGCCACTAGAGAGTAAGGCCGACACCCACTTCACGGAGCCTCCACTGTCAGGTCCTGACACTATGCCCTAGTGAAATGTTGAGATGTGAGTGGGTTTGTATGCCCATGGATGTAAATAAAAACAATGAACAGTTGTGTGCTGGGCTCTAACAATGGTGACCATGTGTGGCTATCAGACAAGGAAAAGGAGCAAGGGGAAAAAATTATATATTAGTAGGAGCTCAGTCCTATATAGATTTGCATATTGTTGTATTTTTGACTGGCATCACCACAAGCAGAAAATTATATAGTAGTGTCGCGGCAGATAACCGTTTATGTAAGTACTGTATATACTCGCAAATAAGCCGAGTTTTTCAGCCCAAAAATTGGGCTGAAAAGTACCCCCCTCGGCTTATACGCGAGTCAATACGGTCCCCTTGAGTATACAGCAGCCCTAGCAGCCTCAGCAATCCAGGCCCCCCCCTTGCTCCGGAAACCTGTAAAGCAAAATATACTTATCACTGTCCCGCTGCCGACATCGCGATCCTCCATCTTCATCTGTCTTTTTCCGGTTTCCTCTGTTCGGCGCCGGCAATGACGTAATTGCCGGCGCGCCGAACACAGGAGGCCGGAAGAAGACAGATGAAGATGGAGGATCGCTATGCCGGCAGCGGCGGGGACAGCAGCGGGTCAGTGATAAGTATATTTTACTTGGATTACTGGGGCTGCTGTATACTACCGCTGGGGCTGCTATATACTACCGCTGGGGCTGCTATATACTACCGCTGGGGCTGCTATATACTACCACTGGGGCTGCTATATACTACCACTGGGGCTGCTATATACTACCACTGGGGCTGTTGGGCTGCTATATACTACCACTGGGGCTGGTGGGCTGCTATATACTACCACTGGGGCTGCTATATACTACCACTGGGGCTGCTATATACTACCACTGGGGCTGCTATATACTACCACTGGGGCTGCTATATACTACCACTGGGGCTGCTATATACTACCACTGGGCTGCTGGGGATGCTATATACTACCACTGGGGCTGCTATATACTACCACTGGGGCTGCTATATACTACCACTGGGGCTGCTATATACTACCACTGGGGCTGCTATATACTACCACTGGGGCTGCTATATACTACCACTGGGGCTGCTGGGGATGCTATATACTACCACTGGGGCTGCTATATACTACCACTGGGGCTGTTGGGCTGCTATATACTACCACTGGGGCTGTTGGGCTGCTATATACTACCACTGGGGCTGTTGGGCTGCTATATACTACCACTGGGGCTTCTATATACTACCACTGGGGCTGCTATATACTACCACTGGGGCTGCTATATACTACCACTGGGCTGCTGGGGATGCTATATACTACCACTGGGGCTGCTATATACTACCACTGGGGCTGCTATATACTACCACTGGGGCTGCTATATACTACCACTGGGGCTGCTATATACTACCACTGGGGCTGCTATATACTACCACTGGGGCTGCTATATACTACCGCTGGGGATGCTATATACTACCACTGGGGCTGCTATATACTACCACTGGGCTGTTGGGCTGCTATATACTACCACTGGGGCTGTTGGGCTGCTATATACTACCACTGGGGCTTCTATATACTACCACTGGGGCTGCTGGGGATGCTATATACTACCACTGGGGCTGCTATATACTACCGCTGGGGCTGCTATATACTACCACTGGGGTTGCTATATACTACCACTGGGGCTGCTATATACTACCACTGGGGCTGCTGGGGCTGCTATATACTACCACTGGGGCTGCTATATACTACCACTGGGGCTGCTATATACTACCACTGGGGCTGCTGGTGCTGCTATATACTACCACTGGGGCTGCTATATACTACCACTGGGGCTGCTATATACTACCACTGGAGCTGCTATATACTACCACTGGGGCTGCTATATACTACCACTGGGGCTGCTGGGATGCTATATACTACCACTGGGGCTGCTGTATACTACCGCTGGGGCTGCTATATACTACCACTGGGGCTGCTATATAATACCACTGGGGCTGCTATATAATACCGCTGGGGATGCTATATACTACCACTGGGGCTGCTATATACTACCACTGGGCTGTTGGGCTGCTATATACTACCACTGGGGCTGCTGGGGATGCTATATACTACCACTGGGGCTGCTATATACTACCCTGGGGCTGCTATGTACTACCACTGGGGCTGCTGGGGATGCTATATACTACTGCGGGGCTGCTATATACTACCACTGGGGCTGCTATATACTACCACTAGAGCTGCTGGGCTGCTATATACTACTGCTGGGGATGCTATATACTACCACTGGGGCTGCTATATACTACCACTGGGGCTGCTATATACTACCGCTGGGGCTGCTATATACTACCGCTGGGGCTGCTATATACTACCGCTGGGGCTGCTATATACTACCACTGTGGCTGCTGGGCTGCTATATACTACCACTGGGGCTGTTGGGCTGCTATATACTACCACTAGGGCTGCTATATACTACCACTGGGGCTGCTGTATACTACGCTGGGGCTGCTATATACTACACTGGGGATGCTATATACTACCACTGGGGCTGCTGGGGCTGCTATATACTACCACTGGGGCTGCTGTATACTACCACTGGGGAGGCCTGTATACCACTGGGGGGGGGGAGGCCTGTATACCACACTCCTGGGGGCTGTATACCTGTGCTGGGGTCCACCCTCGGCTTATACATGAGTCAATAGGTTTTCCCAGATTTTGGGGGCAAAAGTAGGGGGGTCGGCTTATACAAGGGTCGGCTTATACACGAGTATATACGGTATATATCATGAATTTTGTAGCTCAATGAGTGGCACTTGAAACAAGAGGATCAGTGGGGTATAGTGAATATGTGTACTGCAGAAACTGCCCTATGCTAAACAAGGAAACCGGAGATCTTAGTTTCAATAGTATTTCACTAGGGCATAGTGTCAGGACCTGACTGGAGGCTCCGTGAAGTGGGTGTCGGGCTTACTCTCTAGTGGCTGCTATGAAAGTAAGATCTCCGGTTTTCCTTATTTAGCATAGGGCAGTTTCTGCAATACATATATTCACTATACCCACTGATCCTCTTGTTTCAAGTGCCACTCATTGAGCTACAAAATTCATGATATATAGTAGTGTCGCGGCAGATAACCGTTTATGTAAGTATATAATTTTCTGCTTGCACCTACGCTTGTGGTGATGCCAGTCATATATAGATTTGCTGATTACGAAAATGACCTCCATTTTTTTCCATCACGTAAGGATTTTTTGTAAAACCAAGATCGATATTTTTGCTAAAATCCAATTTAAAAAGGAATTCTGTCGAACAATTGTACATGTAATATCTGGCAACAGTGGTTTTTATCCACTTAAATTTATGTATAATCGATTTCTTAAATCTTCATAAATAAACTACATACATATATGAAGGACTATGGATGGTGCATTATAATATCCTAATATGCATTAGAATCGGGCCGCCATCTAGTATATCATAATGCACACCCATAGGCCTCCAAGAATTCTTGGTGAGGCAAATTTATTTTTCATCAGTCTATTATAATTATATTAAATTATATATTATAATTATTATAGATGAAAATCACTGTTTCCAGATTTCACAAGCCGCCTCTGGTCTAGAGAAAAACTCCCTCGAATTAAAAATATTTACATCAAATTATGGTGCAGTTTCTAGAATCAAGTTGTCTACAGAGCTTATAAAGCATGCAAAAGGATTTAAAAGCATATTTTTGTACTCAAGTGAGCATGTTAGCATGTGAAAAAAAATCAGAAAAGGTATGTTTTTTGACTAAGATATTTCATTGACAAAAAGAAATATTATTTTTTGAAACCAAATTAGGTAAAGTCATTAAGTACGTTGTTTTTTTTGCTTTGAAACTTCTTTTCGAGGTTTTTCTTTACTGTTGCATGCTAACACGAGATAAGCCTGAGAATCAACATAAGTCATCAAGGAAGATGGAATAAAAACATGCTGGCTATTTTCGCTCCATATCTTTGATGTCCTGATGGAATCTTTCACTCTGTTCTTCGCTGACTGCTCCTAAATTTTCGGGGAAAAAGTTCACGTGAGTGGAGGAAATGTAATTTCACTCATGTTGCAACCCAACGCTTGAAATTTCTCCATCATATCCATTACAATTTGTTCGTAGTCGGGATTTTGTAATTGCCCAGAAATGTACTGGCGACATCTTTGATGGAAACCCAGGCTTCTGTTTCCTTATCTATTATATAATTGCCGTAGCGACATCCGTCGCGTCCGGCGCTACTTCCGTGACTTTGTTCGCGTGGCTCGGCACTTTCTCTGGCGCTCTGCACGCGCCCCGCGAAGCATTGCCCGCGAAGCGGGCATTGCGAGCCCTTGCCCCGCGAACAAAGCCACCAACATACCCCCACCTCTACCCCGCCATCCTGAGCATGGGGCTGTAGTGTACACCGCTATGGTATACTACAGCCCCATGCCCAGCCACCTGTCTGCCCCGCTCCCCTAGCCTCGCCGCCGGCATGGGGCTGTAGTATACACCGCTATGGTATACTACAGCCCCATGCCCAGCCGCCTGTCCGCCCCGCTACCCTCGCTGCGCCTGCTACCCGCTCTGCCCGCCTGAACCCCGCAGCGGCGAGGGGAGGCAGACGGGGCAGAAGAGAGGGGTTGCTCCGGAGCACTGTGTCACCAGGCGGTGACAGCTGCGGCTCCGGAGCAACCCCTCTCTTCTGCCCCGTCTGCCTGCCCTCGCCGCCCCGCCACCCCACCGTACACTGCTCCGGAGCCACCCCTACCCCCCCCGCCATGGGGCTGTAGTGTACACCGCTATGGTATACTACAGCCCTATGCCCAGCCACCTGTCCGCCCCGCTATCCTCACCGCGCCCGCTACCCCGCTCTGCCCGCCTGAACCTCGCGGCGGCGAGGGGAGGCAGACGGGGCAGAAGAGAGGGGTTGCTCCGGAGCACTGTGTCACCAGGCGGTGACAGCAGTGGCTCCGGAGCAATCCCTCTCTTCTGCCCCGTCTGCCTCCCCTCGCCGCCCCGCCACCCCACTGTACACTGCTCCGGAGCCACTGCTCCGGAGCCACCCCTACCCCCCCGCCGCTACCAACCACCCGGCCACCTACTACCCTCCGCCACCTCCTAAGCCCCCGCCGCCCCCTAAGCCCCCGCCACCGTCGAGCCCCCGCCGCCTCCTAAGCTCCCGCCGCCGTCGATCACTTACATGCCTTCTTCTTCATCTGATCATCCGTCCAATCCAGGAGTCCTCCGTCCGGCCCAGGCGTCCTCTTCGTCCGGCCCCGGGGGTCTTCTGTCTTCTTTCCGCCATCTCCGGGTCCTACGTCCTCTTCACTTCCCATAGAGATAGAATGGACGAAAAATCGTCCATTCTATCTCTATGGGAAGTGAGGCGCTATTCTGATTGGTCGCCGTCAGCACATTGCGAGTCTCCCGCCCCGGCGACGACTGACGAAAGCCGAGACCCATGGCCGAAAATAGAACCAAGGGCCCGGCTATACTTCGCTTGAAACACCGCTATTATTCTCTATGGGAAGTGAGGCGCTATTCTGATTGGTCGCTGTGTGCTGACGGCGACCAATCAGAATAGCGCCTCACTTCCCATAGACAATAATAGCGGTGTTTCAAGCGAACTATAGCCGGGCCCTTGGTTCTATTTTCGGCCACGGGTCTCGGCTTTCGACGACTATCTATCTATGTATCTATTTCTTTCTATCTATCTATTTCTATCTATCTATCTATCTATCTATCTATCTATCTATTTCTATCTATCTATCTATGTATCTATATCTATCTATCTATATCTAGCTATGTATCTATTTCTTTCTATCTATCTATGTATCTATCTATCTATCTATCTATCTATTTCTATCTATCTATTTCTATCTATCTACTTCTATCTATCTATCTACTTCTATCTGTCTATCTATCTATGTATCTATATCTATCTATCTATATCTATCTATCTATTTCTATCTATCTCTATCTATCTATTTCTATCTATCTATCTATCTATTTATTTCTATCGTATCTATGTATCTATCAGATAGATAGAAATAGATACATAGATAAATAGATAGATAGAAATAGATACATAGATAGATAGAAAGATATATAGATAGATAGAAATAGATAGATAGATAGATAGATACAAAGAAATTGTATCTATTTCTATCTATCTATATATCTTTCTATCTATCTATGTATCTATTTCTATCTATCTATTTCTATTATCTATCTCTAGCTATCTATTTATCTATCTACTATCTATTTCTATCTATCTATCTATCTCTATTTATCTATTTCTATCTATTTATCTATTTCTATCTATCTATTTCTATCTATCTATCTATCTATTATCTATATCTATCTATGTATCTATTTCTATCTATCTATCTATCTATCTCTATTTATCTATCTATCTATCTATCTATTTCTATCTATTTATCTATGTATCTATCTATCTATCTGATAGATAGAAATAGATAGATAGTAATAGATAGATAGAAATAGATAGAAATAGATAGATAGAGATAGATAGAAATAGATACATAGATAAATAGATAGATAGATAGAGATAGATAGAAATAGATACATAGATAGAAACAGATAGATATAGATAGATACAAAGAAATAGATAGATAGAAATTGATAGATAGAAATAGATACATAGATAGATATAGATACATAGATAGATAGATATAGATACATAGATAGATAGAAATAGATAGATAGATGGATAGAAGTAGATAGATAGATAGAGATACATAGATAGATAGAGATAGATAGATAGAAATAGATCGATAGAAATAGATAAATAGATAGATAGAAATAGATACATAGATGGATAGATAGAAATAGATAGATAGAGATAGATAGAAATAGATAGATAGATTAAATAGATAGATACAAAGAAATAGATACATACATAGATAGCCGACGAAAGCCGAGACCCGTGGCCGAAAATAGAACCAAGGGCCCAGCTATACTTCGCTTGAAACACCGCTATTATTCTCTATGGGAAGTGAGGCGGCTTTCTGATTGGTCGCCGGCAGCACACAATCAGAATAGCGCCTCACTTCCCATAGAGATAGAATGGACGATTTTTCGTCCATTATATCTCTATGGGAAGTGAGGCGCTGTTCTAATTGGTCGCCGCCAGCACACAGCGACCAATCAGAAAGCCGCCTCACTTCCCATAGAGAATAATAGCGGTGTTTCAAGCGAAGTATAGCCGGGCCCTTGGTTCTATTTTCGGCCACGGGTCTCGGCTTTCGTCGGCTATCTATCTATGTATCTATTTCTTTGTATCTATCTATCTATCTATTTATCTATCTATATCTATCTATCTATGTATCTATTTCTATCTATCTATTTCTATCTATCTATTTATCTACATCTATCTATCTATTTCTATCTATCTATCTATCTCTATCTATTTCTATCTATCTATCTATCTATGTATCTATTTCTATCTATCTATCTATCTATCTATCTATCTATCTATCTATCTATGTATCTATTTCTATCTATCTATCTCTATCTTTATCTATTTCTATCTATCTCTATCTATTTCTATCTATCTATCTATCTATCTAAGAGAAAAAAAAAACTGCACAGCACTCACAGACTAAATGTGAACTGGTGCCAGCAGGGACGCTGGGTCAAATAACTAGAAAAAGTTCTCTGCAGCACTCAGCTACTACCAATGACGTACAATTGCTAACCAGCTATATGTATATGAGAAAAAAGTTTAAAAACTTACGTTTTTTCAAAAAACTCAAAAATCTTATCTTTTTATTTCTGAAGTTCTTGGTACATACATTGGCCAATGTCTGTTTGCTCATCGACTGCGACAAAGTGACTTCAGGTCCGATGAGTCCTACGCTGATATCCCTATCCTCCTTGTCACCCCCCACTTCTCAGTGGGCAGACTCCATCTCGACCCACTGAGAAGTGGATGCTGGATCAAAAAATTTTTTCTCATTATATATATATATATAATATATAGCTTGTCAGCATATGTACATCATTGGTAGTAGCTGAGTGCTGCAAGGTTTCTTTCTAGTATATTGATCCAGCATCCCTGCTGGCACCAGTTCACATTGTCTGTGAGTGCTGTGCAGTTTTTTTTCTCTTTTGTATCGTGTGGAGTGGCTGGCTCCATTACTGCAATGTGCACCCTCTTTGCAAACAGGTGATCTAGGGTCTAGATGGTGTCCGCCCACTTAGTAGTGGGGTAGGGTGGACAAGGAGGACTTGGGTGTCAGCGATAGGACTCGTCGGACCTGAAGTCACTTTGTCGCAGTCGACGAGCAAGCAGACATTGGCCAATGTGTGTACTAAGAACTTCAGATTTAAAAAAAATAATAAGAATTTTGAGTTTTTTGAAAAAACGTAAGTTTTTAAATTTTTTTCATATATATATATATATATATATATATATATATATATATATATATAGCTTGTCAGCATATGTACATCATTGGTAGTAGCTGAGTGCTGCAAGGTTTCTTTCTAGTATATTGATCCAGCATCCCTGCTGGCACCAATTCACATTGTCTGTGAGTGCTGTGCAGTTTTTTTTTTTTCTCTTTTATATCTATCTATATCTATATCTATCTATCTATATCAATCTATATCTATCTATATCTATCTATGGCGAAGCGGCCATTGTGAGCCGTTGCAGGGGCTCCCGCCCCGGGGACGACCGACAAGCGCCGAGCGCCGTGCCCGAAAATAGAACCAAGGGCCCGGCCATAAATTCCTCTAAACACCGCTATGCATCCCTATGGGAAGTGAGGCGCTATGCTTATTGGTCGCTGTGTGGTGCGCTGACCAATCAGCATAGCGCCTCACTTTCAGCGGTAAATTTGAAACTCAGTCGTCCATTATATCTCTATGGCAAGTGAGGCGCTATTCTTATTGGTCGCTGTGTGCTGCCGGCGACCAATCAGCATAGCGCCTCACTTCCCATAGAGATATAATGGACGACTTTGAGTTTCAAATTTACCACTGAAAGTAAGGCGCTATGCTGATTGGTCGCCGTCAGTACACAGCGACCAATAAGAATAGCGCCTCACTTACAGCGGTAAATGTGAAACTCAAAATATTCCATGTATTTGAAGTATGGCGCCATACAGCGCGGTGCTCTTCTGATTGGTCGCCGCCTTCAGCGCGCCGAACAATCGGAATAGGGGCGGCCGCTATGCCGCCATATTTGAAATATCCTGAGTAAACTATGCACAGATTCTAGAATCCCGATGCAATCGCATCGGGCTCACAGCTAATTATTCATAATGATCTCAAATGCTTTATCCTTCATAAGCTTGCGGATATCTGGACATCCTGAGGGCACCGCTCTTCTCTTAACACGGGGATCGCGCAAGGCACGTACCCCTTTAGGGCGACGGATCCCAAAAGGGCTCTGTTCTCCCCACTCGACCACAGGTCCAACCCTGTAGTCGACGGCTCCCTTGCTGGACAGCAGTCATGAGCATCCCCAGGGCTCAACCCCAGAGATTCCACAGACATATAGCCCCAGCCGCACACATCCCACTGCATCTCCCTGCATAACAGCAGGGATGCAAGGAGTGCACCCTGATTCTCTCACCTCTCCCACTTAAGGGGCAGGTGATTCTGAACGCTTCAGATACTGGCAGCAGAAACCCCGCAGCAGACCCTGCAACCAAGCACCCGGACTTAGGACTTAACCTTCCTAGCAGTATTCCCAAGTCCTTCGTTCTTAGTCCTTAGGACTTAGGACTACGACTTAGGACCTAGGACTTAGGACTTAGTGAAAGTTAACCCCTAGTCACACTCAAGACTGTCAGAAGCGGTAACCCCGTGTCATACTCGGGTTCACCCGCGGGCCGTTCCGCCACTCACCTTGAGGACCGGGGGGTGTATGGGGGGGTGCTACCGACAGTGCGGTTGCGGCTCTGTGGGGGGGGGATGCTATCGATAGAGTGGTGGCGGCTCCCTTGGGGTGCTATTGGCAGTGTGGTCACTGTCCCGGGGGTCGCGGGGGGTGCTATTGGCAGTGCAGTCGCGGCCATTGCAGTCGCGAACCGAGGGGTGGGGGCAGTGGTGGTGTTAATACCAGCAGCAGTTAGAGCAAGGGTTAGGGCTAGGGTTAGAACAAGAGTTAGGGTTAGGGCTAGGCTCAGGAGTAGGGTTAGGGTTAAGGCTAGGTTAGGGTAAGGGCTAGGGTTAGGTTTAGGGATAGGGCTAGGGTTAAGGTTAGGGCTAGGGTTAGGGTTTGAGCCTGGGCTGCAGATGAGAGGAGGGGCGGGAACACCCAAGGGAAGCAGGATGCTTCCCTCAGTTACCCTCCTCTCCTCTGTCACAGGGTCATGGGGGCCCCCTACTGATGCTTGAGGGTCCCCTACCCAGTCGGGCAGCGGCTTATTGGAGGCAGAACTGGGTGGGAAATAATAAAGTATAAAATTTCTGCCCATAAAAGAAATTTTTTACCAAAAAAATGGTACCACTTTTATTACAAAATTCCTGACATAATCATACCGCCAGGGAGGTTAAGACGTGGGACTAAGGACTTAACCCCGAGTCACACTCGGGAATACCACTAGGAAGGTTAACTTTCACTGTCAGAAGCGGTAACCCCGAGTTACACTCGGGTTTACTCGGGTTTACCCGCGGGCAGTTCTGCCGCTCACCTTGAGGACCGGGGGGTGTATGGGGGGTGCTACCGATAGTGCAGTTGCGGCTCCGTGGGGGAGGGATGCTATAGATAGAGTGGTGGCAGCTCCTTTGGGGTGCTATCGGCAGTGCGGCCGCTGTCCCGTTGGGAGGCTGGGGGTGCTATTGGCAGTGCGGTCGCAGCCATTGCAGTCGCGAACCGAGGGGCGGGGGCAGTGGTGGTGTTCATGCCAGCAGCAGTTAGAGTAAGGGTTAGGGCTAGGGTTAGGATTAGAGCTAGGGTTAGGGCTAGGGTTAGCGTTAGGGCTAGTGCTAGGGTTAGGGTTAGGGTTAGGGCTAGGATTTGAGCCTGGGCTGCAGATGAGAGGAGGGGCGGGAACACCCAAGGGAAGCAGGATGCTTCCCTCAGTTACCCTCCTATCCTCTGTCACAGGGTCATGGGGGCCCCCTACTGATGCTTGAGGGGCCCATACCCAGTCGTGCAGCAGCTCATTGGAGGCGGAACTGGGTGGGAAATAAAACATTTCTTTTATGGGCAGAAATTTTTTACATTTTTACCAAAAAAATGGTGCTAATTTTATTTCAAAATTCCTGACAATCATACAGGTTGGGACGTTGGGACATTGGGAGTAAAGACAAACGCAGCCAGCACCGCAGTCCATGGTGGTGACTGGTAAAACGTAATATATAATTTTTTTAGGGACAGTGCGTTGCTATTCCACCCATTAGCTCGCACCGTTCCTTTAATCTTTCACGCAGCCAGCACCGCAGTCCACGGTGGTAACTAGTTTTGCATAATCCCGCCTCTAACCTCTTGGCGATTGTTTTATTAGTAACAGAACAGATCCTGCACAGAACAAGCATTAGCCTCTACTCTCCTCCTTCTAGGAAATAGTTCCTGCTGCTACTTGTTTTTATATGTTTATTTACAGTTTTTGTAAAACATGTCCCAAAAACCACAACATCCAAAAAAAGCGGTTGGAAAGGGACAGGGACGTGGTCGTGGCCTTGGCAGTCGTGACAAACAAGGCACAGAGTCAGGTAGACAGATGAAGATTGATAGATCAACCTTCCTGTCGAAATTTCCCACCCTTCCTGTCGAAATTTCCCACTATGGAACGTAAACGTGTCTTGAAGCCTGACGAGCAAGACCAGATAACGTCTTGGATGGCTGATAAGACATCAATGACTTGTTCTAGCAGCACCCAATCTTTATTGACCACACAGTCTACTTGCGCTAGAGACAACGCTGGGTCATCAAATCCTGAACATGTTCCAATCTCCTCACCCCATCCTCAGCCCCTGGAATTTTTGGAACACAACATTGGGCATTCAGAGGATTTGTTTGGTTCGTATGATCCCTTGCTTGACTCTGGCCTTTCAGCGTCAAACCTTCACGATATACAACAAGAAGACATATTCTCGATTCAGGACCAAATTTTGGAATCACACCGGGAAGAAGAAAGCCACTTAGTGTATGACGTGGCTCAGTCTCAGGAGGTGGCCGATGATGATAATGAGGAGACACTATTGTCATCTGGCCAGCCTAATCCATCGCTTAATCGGGAAGAAATTGACGAGGTGGTAGATGATCCTCCGTGCTGCTGTGCTGGCTATGCATGGCGGAAGAAGGTACCTTTGTCGGTGGTACATAGACACTAAGGCCTACTGCTTTAAACACAATGCTGTTTCACCTGTTGCCCATAGCAATCCCTCTGTGCCACAAATCAAGACTAGAGCTCGTTCAGCCGCTGTGTGGAATGTTTTTAAGGATAGCCCATCCGAAGCAAATGTAGTTATCTGTATGATCTGCCATACAAAGTTAAGCAGAGGGCATGGCAAGGGCAACATGGGCACCACAAGTATGCGTAAACATATGGCAGCTAAGCACCCTACTCGGTGGTCACAACAGCAGGGTACCAAATCATTGTCTTTGGCTCAAAACACTGCCATAAGAACTGTGATCCGTCCTTCACAATCTACTTCAGATGAAGCAGGTCCTTCTGATACTTCCTGCTCCCAACCTGTGGTTCAAGAGAGACAGGACACAAGTCCAGCCACTAGTCTGTCATCGCCAAGCATCCAGTTGTCCGTGCCACAGCTGTATGAAAGGCAGCGGAAATACCAATCTTCTCACCCACTTGCCAAAAAAATAAACGGCCACATTGCTAAGTTGCTAGCTGTGGAGATGTTGCCGTTTAGGCTTGTGGGTACTGAGTCTATTCGGGAGCTGTTGGCTGTGGCTGCACCACGATACTCTGTTCCCAGTCGCCACTACTTTTCACCTACTGCCGTCCCTGCATTACACCTGCACGTGTTAAACAACATAAAGCGTGCACTGACCAATGCTGTAACCGGGAAAGTCCACCTAACAATGAACACGTGGACAAGTAGTTGTGGACAGGGACGATACATCTCTATCATGGCACACTAGATCAACCTGGTGGAGAGTGTGACAAATTCTCAACACTCTTCCACTTCCTCTGCCAATGCTGACTTGCCCTCAACATCACGGCCTAGTTGGGAGGTTTGCAGCAGAGCTTCAGCAAGGCGACAACAAGCTCTGCTGAAGCTTATGTGTTTAGGTCAAACACCGCACACAGCAGCAGAGCTCTTGAAAGGTCTAAAACAGGGGTCTCAAACTCGCGGCCCCCGGGCCGCATGCGGCCCGCCACGCTCCCCAGTGCGGCCCGGGGCACCATGGAATAAAAAAGCATGTCCCGGACCATTATACATGGAGCCGCCGCAGTACCGCTTTACTGTGACTTACGGGTACTGCCGGCTCAAACAAGTGCCTTCGCGCTTGTACATTCACCAAGCAGGCGGCCGGTGGACCAATCAGAAGCCTCCTGTGACGTCACAGGAGGCTTCTGATTGGTCCGCCGACCGCCTGCTTTCATGAATGTACAGGCACGAACGCACTTGTTTGAGCTGAGCCGGCGGTACCCAGAAGTCACAGTAAAGCGGTACCGCAGCGGCTCCATGTATAATGGCCAATCAGGTGTGTATGAGTGAGAGTTAGAGAGAGAGTGTGTGTATGTGTGAGTGTATTTGTGTGTATATGTGTGAGTATTTGTGTGTATATGTGAGTGAGTGTGTATGTGTATATGTGTGAATATTTCTGAGTGAGTGTGTATATATGTGTGAGTGTATTCCCGCGCCGCCTGAGCGGCACATCGCCGGCGGCTGGTGCCGGTTGCTGGGTGCTGGCTGGTGCCGCGTGCTGGCTGGTGCCGCTGCTGGCTGGTGCCGGGTGCAGGCTGGTGCCATGTGCTGGCTGGTGCCGGGTGCTAGCTGGTGCCGGCTGCTGCCGGCAAGCGGGAGACTGGGAGCCACAGAGGAAGAAGCTGCCGTAAAGAGAAGAGTGGGGTCAGGTAAGGTGCTGTTACAGCCGAAGATAGCAGCCTAGGGGAAAGGGGAATGTGACCGCTGAAAGTGCCTAGGGCGGCAGGAACTCCAAATATGGCCCTAAGTAAGTGTGTCAATGTTTGCGTGTGTATGTGTTTGTGTGAATATCTCTGAGGATGTATGTGTGTATGTATGTGAGTGTGTGTGAATGTGCGAGTGTGTATATATGGGCTTGTCCACACACCTGCGCTCTCAGTATTTAGCGCTTCTGCGCTAAATACTTAGGCTTTGACAGAGAAGCGCAGGTGCGTGTATGAGACTGCTTTCAGCAGACGCTGTCCCTGGTTACCCGATGTGTATCATGGTAACCAGTTCATACAGCAGCCTGCATAGTGTGCGCTTATCCAGAGCGCACACGGAAACACTGCAAGCAGCATTTCCCTGTGCGCTCGGGATAAGCGGACAGTGGGTAGCCTGCTGTATGAACTGGTTACCACGATACACATCGGGTAACCAGGGACAGCGTCTGCTGAAAGCAGTCTCATACACGCACCTGCGTTTCTCTGTCAAAGCCTAAGCATTTAGCGCAGAAGCGCTAAATACTGAGAGCGCAGGTGTGTGGACAAGCCCTATGTGAGTGTGTGTGTGAGCGAGAGAACAAAAAGAACAGAGACCAGGACATTACTACAAGATGACAATGGAGGGAACATTACTAAAAGATTGGGACATTACTACAAAATGAGGACCAGGATGGGGACATTACTACAAGACAGGGATCAGGATGGGGACATTACAACATGATGAGGACCAGGATGGGAGTCATTATTATAGGATGGGGACCAAGATGGGGCATTGATACACATACGGATCAGGGAGGAACATTACTTCAAGAAAGGGACCAGGAAGGAGACATTAATGCCAGACGGGGAGCAGTATGTGGGACATTAATATACAATGGGGACCAGTATGGGGACATTACTAAAAGAAGGGGATCAGGATGGGGACATTACAAAAAGAAGAGGATCAGGATGGGGACATTACTACAAGATGAGGACCAGGATGAGGGTCATTAATATAGGATGGGAACATTACTACACATAGGGACCAGGGAGGAACATTACTTCAAGAAGGGGACCAGGATGGGGACAATACTACAAGACGGGGACCAGTTTGGGGGACATTACTACATAAAGGGGATTAGGGTGGGGACATTCCTACAAGAAGATCAGGATTTGTACCTTACGAGATTTTAGCAATACCAGAATTTTTTGCTCAATGTCACTTAGGGCACCGTTACACGTTGCAACATTGCATGCAATTTCACTGGCAATTTGCTGGTTGCAGTTAAATCATGGACACATTGTTACATTTGTACACAGCAAGAAAATAGAACAATGTGTCCATGATTTAACTGCAACCAGCCTGTGAAATTGCATGCAATGTTGCGACGTGTAACGGTACCCTTAGTCCTACAAGCCATGCGGCCGCCTGATATCAATTTTTTTCTACGTGCGGCGCACCAACCCAACCGAGTTTGAGACCCCTGGTCTAAAGCAACAGACTGCAGTTGCAGTGGGGAGAGCCACTCATCAAACAGGTCTGGTCATAAGCGCTAATGGCCGTAACCTCGTGGCGGCTCTAAAGCTCGGTAACCTGGTACAGGTGCCTTGCATGGCTATCGTGCTGAACCTAGTGGTTCAGAAATTTATTAAAACCTACCCGGAGTTCCCAGACCTACTTGAAAAGGTGCGCCGAATTTGCGCTAATTTCCGACATTCGACAACTGCTGTTGGAAGTCTTTTAGCTCTTCAAAAGCTCTTTGGGCATGTCACAAATTAGCCTGCGGTCGGGCAAATTAAACGCTGGAACTCAACATTTCATATGCTATCTAGGATTAGTGAGCAGCAGAGGGCAATTGCAGAATATCAGCTCCAACATGCCCATCACACAAACACTTAGCCAAGACACATTACAACTCTCGCGTGGCTGTGGATTGCTGACATTTGTGAGTTGCTAGATAATTTTGATTACTGCATAAAGCTTGTGAGCGGTGATCAGTCAATTATCAACGTTACTATACCGATGCTAGGTCTGCTGAAAAAATCGCTCATGAATCTTAAAAATGATTCTTTGAGGGCACAGCGGTTGGCTATGGCCAAGATAAAGCCAGATTTAAACATACCTGATCCTACCCAGCACAGCCAATCTCATCAGGCAATATTCGGTCAAGAAGAACATGATGATGAAGACGAGGAGTTATTTTTCGGTGATACATACGGGAACCCTGATGCTACCGATCGTACTCACAACACCAGTTTTATGTCGGTACACCATGGGTAGGCTGGAGAGGAGGAGGCGGACACAGACTTGGAGGCCACAATGGGTATTGGTCAGCCTTCTAGTGACACCGAACATTTGAGTCTTTGCAGCTTGGCCCACATGGCTGACTTCATGTGTAATTGTCTGTCACAAGACCCACGCGTGATTCACATATTTAACAGCAACCTATACTGGTTGGCCACATTTCTGGACCCACGTTATAAGGACAAATTTAATTCGCTGTTGTTACAGTCACCAAAGGGCTTAACGATTGATTATTTCAAGAATGCTCTTGTTGATAATTTGCTGACAAGATCCCCCTCAGATACCACTCTCCCCAGAGGGAGCAGCTCTTTGCACAGCAGCCATTGATCGGAACACACACGGCCTGCATCTCCAAAAGAGGTGGTGGGAAGATGTCCACTAACTGGGCCATGTTCAATAAACCATCGAATCAGCAACGTCTTGTTGCTCCGGTTTCCATATCCAGGAGACAGAAATTGAACAACATGGTAAACGAGTATGTAAGTAACATAGTAACATAGTTTTTAAGGTTGAAGGAAGACTTTAAGTCCATCTAGTTCAACCCATAGCCTAACATGTTGATCCAGAGGAAGGCAAAAAAAAACCCCATGTGGCAACACTAATCTCCACATTGGGGGAAAAAATTCCTTCCTGACTCCAGATACGGCAATCAGACTAATTCCCTGGATCAACGCCCTATCAAAGAATCTAGTATGTATAACTGGTAATATTATAGTTTTCAAGAAAGGCATCCAGGCCCCTCTTAAATGTTAGTAGTGACTCACTCATTACAACATCATGTGGCAGAGAGTTCCATAGTCTCACTGCTCTTACTGTAAAGAATCCGCGTCTGTGATTATGATTAAACCTTCTTCCCTCCAGACGTAGAGGATGCCCCCTTGTCCCAGTCTCAGGCCTAAGAGTAAAGAGATCATTAGAAAGGTCTCTGTACTGCCCCCTCATATATTTGTACATTATTATAAGATCACCCCTAAGCCTTCGTTTTTCCAAGCTAAATAACCCCAAGTTTAATAACCTGTCTTGGTATTGCAGACCCCTTAGTCCTCTAATAACTTTTGTCGCTCTTCTCTGGACCCGCTCTAGTTCAGCTATGTCTTTCTTATACACCGGAGACCAGAATTGTACACAGTATTCTAAGTGTGGTCGCACTAGTGACTTGTATAGAGGTAAAATTATGTTCTCCTCATGAGCATCTATGCCTCTTTTAATACATCCCATTATTTTATTTGCCTTTGCAGCAGCTGCCTGACACTGGCCACTAAATGTGAGTTTGTCATCTACCCATACACCCAGGTCTTTTTCAGTGATAGTTTTGCCCAGTGTTTTATAATTAAGCACATAATTATACCCTTTGTTTCCTCTGCCCAAGTGCATGACTTTACATTTATCCCCATTAAAGCGCATTTGCCATTTAGCAGCCCAAGCTTCTAGTTTACATAAATCCTCCTGTAATATAAAATTGTCCTCCTCTGTATTGATTACCCTGCAGAGTTTAGTGTCATCTGCAAATATTGAGATTCTACTCTGTATGCCCCCTACAAGGTCATTAATAAATATATTAAATAGAAGCGGGCCCAACACTGACCCCTGTGGTACCCCACTGTTAACTGTGACCCATTCTGAGTGTGTTCCATTAATAACCACCCTTTGTTTCCTATCACTAAGCCAGTTCTTAACCCACTTACACATATTTTCCCCTATCCCCATTGCCCTCATTTTATGTATCAACCTTTTGTGTGGCACCGTATCAAAAGCTTTTGAAAAGTCCATATACACCACATCCACTGCATTTCCTTGGTCCAGTCCAGAACTTACTTCTTCATAGAAGCTTATTAGATTAGTTTGACAGGAACGGTCCCTCGTAAAACCATGTTGATAATGGGTCATGAGGTTATTTTTGTTCAGATACTCCAGTATAGCATCTCTTAGAAAACCCTCTAGGATTTTACCCACAGTAGAGGTTAAGCTTACTGGCCTATAATTTCCAAGTTCAGTTTTTGTCCCCTTTTTGAATATTGGCACCACATTTGCTATACGCCAGTCCTGTGGTACAGACCCTGATATTATGGAATCTTTAAATATTAAAAATAATGGTCTATCTATGACAGTACTTAATTCCTGCAGCACTCTGGGGTGTATCCCATCTGGGCCCGGGGATTTGTCAATTTTAGTGATTTTTAGACGATGCCGTACTTCCTCTTGGGTTAAGCAGGTGACGTTTATTTGAGAATTTTTGTTATCACTGATCATATTGTCTGTCATGGGATTTTCTTGTGTAAATACTGTTGAAAAAAAGTCATTTAGCATATTTGCTTTTTCCTCATCCTCATCCACCATTTCACCCAGACTATTTTTAAAGGGGCCAACACCATCATTTTTTAGTTTCTTACTATTTATGTAGTTAAAAAATATTTTGGGATTCTTTTTACTTTCTCTGGCAATGAGTCTCTCTGTCTCGATCTTTGCTGCCTTGATTTGCTTTTTACAAATGTTATTTAATTTTCTGTATTTATTTAATGCTTCATCACTACCTACTTGCTTTAATTCCCTAAATGCTTTCTTTTTGTCACATATTGCACTTCTTACCGCTTTATTTAGCCATAGTGGTTTCCTCCTATTTCTAGCATGCTTATTCCCATAGGGTATATATTGTGCACAGGTCCTATTCAGGATGCTAATAAACATCTCCCATTTGTGTTGTGTACTTTTATGTCTCAGGACATCGTCCCAGTTTATTGCACTAAGATCATCTCTCAACCGTTGGAAATTTGCCTTCCTGAAGTTTAGTGTCCTTGTGGCCCCTC
This sequence comes from Allobates femoralis, assembly GCA_033576535.1. Lineage (NCBI taxonomy): Eukaryota > Metazoa > Chordata > Amphibia > Anura > Aromobatidae > Allobates > Allobates femoralis. The sequence goes on along the minus strand of JARQOC010000005.1, from coordinate 327,347,347 downwards.
TACTACACGTCTTAGTAAAGGATACTTGAAAGCTTATTAAGTTATGATCACTATTACCCAAGTGACCTCCAACCCGTATATTTGATATGCGGTCTGGCCTGTTAGTTAATATTAGGTCCAGCAGTGCCCCCCTTCTTGTTGGGTCCTGAACCAGTTGTGAAAGGTAATTGTCTCTTATAGTTTTCAAAAACTTATTACCTTTGCTAGAACTGCAGGTTTCTGTTCCCCAATGTATTTCAGGGTAGTTGAAGTCCCCCATAATAATGACTTCTCCCTGAGTCGCTGCTTCATCTATTTGCTTTATGAGGATAGTCTCCTCCACTTCCATTATTGTTGGGGACTTATAACAAACCCCTATCAGTAATTTATTATTTTTTCCCCCTCCCCTTATCTCCACCCACAGAGACTCTACATTTCCATTAGATTCACCTATATTATCACGCAGGATGGGTTTTAAGGATGATTTTACGTATAAACATACACCTCCTCCTCGCCTATTTGTACGGTCATTTCTGAACAGACAATAGCCCTGTAAATTAACAGCCCAGTCATGACTCTCGTCCAGCCAAGTCTCCGAAATCCCCACCATGTCATAATTATTTTCCAAATTACCAGTTGTGAAATAGATGAAGGTTCTTTTAATCCAATTGCTCCGTTAGGAGGTGCGGGTTACAAACATTATGTAGCAGGGAGGGAGGTGCGGGGGAGGACGACGGGCGCACGTTTCGCCTGATTAGGCATCCACGGGTCCAATGATTCTGTGTAGGAAGGAGCCCCTCCTTATCCTGTGAGTGAGCTGATTACATCACAGAGTGGGGTGTATAGGTGAATACACAAGTGCTTAAATAAATAATTTTACAAAAACAGTGAAGCATTCAGCATTATAAGAAAGACATAACTTATAAAATCTATATAGAAATCTTATAAATCTCTATTTAAATATAAATTGTGATTGCAAGAAATGGAGACTATTATTTACTAGATGGCGGCCCGATTCTAAAGAATCGGGTATTCTAGCCTATGGTTATTAGGGTATACGGGGGCTCAGTGGTTAGCAGACTATACAGCGGCTGAGTGGTTAGCAGAGTATACGGAGGCTCAGTGGCTAATAGTCTGCTTTAGGGCAGAGTGCAGTGGTCAGGGGCAGAGTGCAGTGGTCAGAAACAAAGTGCAGTGGTCAGGGGCCCGATGCAATTGCATCGGGAGCGCGGTGTAATGAATTGTGTGTATAGAGGCGGGTCAGTGGGTAGCAGAGTATACAGGGGGCTCTGAGAGTAACAGATTATACAGGCAGCTCTGTGGGTAGCAGAGTATACAGGCGGCTCTGTAGATAGCAGAGTATAATGTGGCGGGAGGCTGGAGGGGTGAGGAGAGGTGAGGCAGGAGGGGTGAGGAGAGATGCAGCTGGAGGGGTGAGGAGAGAGGAGGCTGGAGCGGCGACATGAGTGTCCGGCACATCTCTGCTCCTCTAGGCTGCACACATCATGGCGGTCGTCTCCCGCCCGTGATGTGTTTTTTAGGCAGTGTATAGGCGGCCGTAAGCATGGCGGGGCTGCCTGAGTCCCACTTCGCTTAGGCCGGCATGTTGGTCCACTGTGGACAGGTGTAGCGCTGTGGTGACGTCACTTTGGCGATGACAAAGTGACGGAAGTGCTGGCTAAAATGACAGAAGTGAGCCTTCGGGTTTTATATATTAGATATAGCAGTACTATGGTATATGGCGGTACAGTATAGCAGATGTATAGCAGCACTATAGTATATGGCAATATATTACAGTATATGTACAGGTGGACTATAGTATATGGGGGTATTTTATAGCACATGTACAGCAGCGCTATGGTATATGGCGGTACATTACAGTACATGTATAGCAGCGCTATGGTATATGGTGGTACATTACATTACATGTATAGCAGCGCTATAGTATATGGCGATACATTACAGTACATGTATAGCAGCACTATAGTATATGACAGTATATTACAGTATATGTAGAGTTTTACTATAGTATATGGTGGAATTTTATAGCACATGTATAGCAGCACTATAGTATATGGCCATATTCTGCTCACCCCCGCTCCTCCCTTCAAAAAATAAAAAAATCCCCGGCTCGCTCCACCTTCGTCTTCTAGGTCCTACAGGGGTTTAGGACCCGTCGTTACCTGGGAAACCGTTTAGCTGATTGGTCACATGACCGCTAACTGGCAGGGGGGCAGGATGGATTAGGGGGCAGGATGATGACGGGGGGTGGAGTGGTGGCAGGATGGAGCGAGCGGGGCAGGATGGAGGCGGCGGGGCAGGATGGTAGCGGGGGGGCAGGATGGAGCCGGCGGGGGGGGGCAGGATGGTGCTGGCGGGGCAGGATGGTGGCAGGGGGGCAGGATGAAGCGAGCAAGGCAGGATGGAGGGAGCAGGACAGGATGGTGGCGGGGGGGCAGGATGGAGCTGGCGGGGGGGCAGGATGGAGGCGGCAGGGGGGGGCAGGATGCAGCCGGGGGGCAGGATGCAGCTGAGGAGGAGGGGGGCAGGATGGAGGCGGGGGGGGCAGGATAGAAGCGGTGGGGGGGGGGGCAGGATGCAGCCGAGGGGGGGGCAGGATGGAGGCGGCAGGGGGCAGGATGAAGGCAATGTGGGGGGGGGCAGGATGGAGCTGGTGGGGGGGGAGGATGGAGGCGGCGGGGGGGTTAGGATGGAGTTGGCGGGGGGGGGGGCAGGATGCAGCCGAGGGGGGCAGGATGGAGGCGGCGGGGGGGGGGGCAGGATGGAGGCGGCGGGGGGGGGGGCAGGATGGAGCCGGCGCGGGGGGCAGGATGGAGCTGGTGTGGGCGGGGGGGGCAGGATGGAGCTGGTGTGGGGGGGGGGCAGGATGGAGCCGGCGGGAGGGGCAGGTTGGTGCTGGCGGGAGGGCAGGATGGGCTGGAGGCAGTGGGGAGGGCAGGGATGGAGCTGGGCAGGTGTGTGTGGGGGGGCAGGATGGAGCTGGTGGGGGTGGCAGGATGGAGCCAGCGAGGGGGGCAGGATGGAGCCAGTGGGGGGGGCAGGATGGTGATGGCGGAGGGGCAGGATGGAGGCGGCATGGGGGCAGGATGGAGGCGGCGGGGGGGCAGGATGGAGTGGGCGGGGGGCAGGATAAAGCTGGTGTGGGGGGGCAGGATGCAGCCGGTGGAGGGGGCAGGATGCAGCCGAGGGGGGTGGGGCAGGATGGAGGCGGTGGGGGGGGCAGGATGGAGCCGGTGGGGGGTGCATGATGGAGCGGGCGGGGGGTGCAGGATGGAGCCGGCGGGAGGGCAGGATGGAGGCGGTGGGGGGGCAGGATGGAGCTGGTGTGTGTGGGGGGCAGGATTGAGCTGGAGGGGGGGGGCAGGATGCAGCCGAGGGGGGGGTGGGGCAGGATGGAGGCGGGGGGAGCAGGATGGTGCTGGGGGGCAGGATGGAGGCGGCGGGGGGCAGGATGGAGCTGGTGTGTGTGGGGGAGCAGGATGGAGCGGGCAGGGGGTAGGATGGAGGGGGAGCAGGATGGAGGTGGCGTGGGGGGGACAGCATGGAGCCGGTGGGTGGGCAGGATGGAGCTGGTGTGGGGGGGGGCAGGATGGAGCCGGGGGGGGTTAGGATGGAGCCGGCGGGGGTAGGATGGAGCGGGCGGGGGGGCAGGATGGAGCCGGCGGGGGGCCAGGATGGAGCTGGTGTGGGGGGGGGGTCAGGATGGAGGTGGTGGGGGGGTAGGATGGTGCGGGCGGGGGGTGCAGGATGGAGCCGGTGGGGGGGCAGGATGGAGCTGCTGGGGGGGGGCAGGATGGAGTGGGGGGAGGGCTATGGAGGGGAGGGGGGGGGCAGGTTGGAGCCGGTGGGGGGTAGGGGCAGGATGGTGGTGGCAGGGGGAGGGGCAGGATGGATGAGAGGATACACAGGCGTGTGCCGGCTTGCAGGACCTGTTGGTGCCTGGGAAACCAATCAGGTGATCCCAGGCAACCACAGGTCCTCAAGGCATGGAGCTAGAGGAGATAGATGGAGGGCGCCGGCGGACGGGTGAGTATCCTCTATGAGTTTTTTTTTTTATTAGAAGCAAGCAGGAGGGGGGGCAGGACGACCCGCGAAGGGCGCGGGGGGGCAGGAGCAGCCGCGGGGAGGCAGGACGACCCACGGGGGGCCCGGAGCAGTGGCGGGGGGGGCAGGACGACCCGCGGGGGGGGGGCCCGCAGGAGCCGTGGGGGGGCAGAAACAGCCGCGGAGGGGCCGCAGGAGCGGGCAAAACTTCCGAGACTGGAACGTTCTTCCGCCGTTTACTGTAGCCGGGCGTCGCCCGGCTAGCCCGCAGCGGTGACGTCACCACCATGGTCCGGAGGCCATCACGGAAGTAACCTTCGGGTTTTCCGGAAGTGGTATTCAGCTTTTATATATTAGATAGCAGTATATATCTGCAGTTACCAATATCCACCACTAGATGGCAATCTGAGTAAGGTTATGGGTTCCCATGTCTGAATAAAGCCTTCAATTGGGATTATATATAAGACGTATTAAATTATATAAAGACTAAATTTAAAAAATGTGAAAAATGTGTATACAAGGAGTTCCACTAATAAAAGGGACTCCAAAGGAGGTTTTTTTCCTTTTGTTTAAATCAGTGAAAATTTAACACTACTAAAAGAGATTTTTTAAATATCGCTGCTGTAAACCCGCATTTGGCATAGCATATGCATTTAATTTGCGGTTTCTTTTTTATTTATTTTTTATTTATTTTAATTTTACTATAAAATTTGTTGTAAATTACAGCTGTGTTGATCTAGAAGGGTCATGCTACATACCTTGGGAAAAATAAGAACCATTCTTTATGGCGGGTACATAATAACCCTCTCTATGCCAGTCTTGGTGGGAAGATCATTATTTATTATATATTTTTATATCAAGCAGAAAAAATAGTAAGATAAGTGTATAGAAAAATAAAAAGTGTAGGAATTCAATTTCAAACTGGACAAATCAGCCTCACGTTTTTCAATAAAGAATGAATAAATATGCTTCAAAAAGGATATTACTATGAAAAAGTATTCAATTTCTCCAACTACTATAGGATGTAATTTTTTCAAAATGTATCTGGCTATTCATTATAAAAAGATTGCCATATCTAATTTGTCATTCAACTCGGGGTTTTCTTGTGCCCTGGTGTTGATGATCCATTTTGCTCCTTTACGTAGGAACAGATTATGAGTGTCCCCTCCCCGAGGATGTGGGGTAATTTTTTCCAGACCTACAAATTTTAAAACCTCTGGGTCCCTATTATGATGAAGTTTTAAGGCTGCTTTACACGTCGCAATATCGTTTCGATATTGCATACGATTTCACGGGAGCGTGCACGTTTTTGATAACAAGTGTTATATGTTGGATAAGGCGTTGCGATCCTTTCCCGGTTCTAATAGAATTGTAATGCTCACGGAATCTTATACACATTTGTCTGATGGTCTTACCAAAGTAATATTTCCCGAATGGGCAAAGAATGGCGTAAACAACCCAACTGGATTTACAGTTGATATATGAATTAATTTTTAAATAACGCCCACCTAATGTTAATGTTTTGCATATTATTCTGTATTTGCACCATGAGATTTATAAGTTTAGAGATTTATAAGATTTCTATATAGATTTTATAAGTTATGTCTTTCTTATAATGCTGCATGCTTCGCTGTTTTTCTAAAATTATTTATTTAAGCACTTGTGTATTCACCTATACACCCCACTGTGTGATGTAATCAGCTCACTCCCAGGATAAGGAGGGGCTCCTTCCTACACAGAATAATTGGACCTGTGGAAGCCTAATCAGGCGAAACGTGCGCCTGTCGTCCTCCCCGCACCTCCCTCCCCGCTACATAATGTTTGTAACCTGCACCTCCTAATGGAGCAATTGGATTAAAAAAGCCTTCATCTATTGGTAAGTGCTGTCTGTTTCTTCTAAATCTTTGGATATTTTTGTGACTGGACCTTGTGCAGACTTGTGCAACACCACATTGCTGGCAGCCCATATAAGCCTAGGAAAATCACAAAAAACCCTCTAGTGCGCAGAGTCCTTCCCTATGGTCGAACTTTGAGACTTTGCAAACAATCTGTTGAGCACAGACACTAGGGCTTGTCCAGGCTCTGGTGGACAATTACCATCGCAGTTGCTACAGAAAATGGCAAGCTCCAGCAGACATGAAGGCGCATCCACAGGGTTGTGGAGGATTTCTTCGAAGCTTGCAACACTGAAGACTTAAATTCGGTTCTAACTAATAAAAGTTTAGAAAACAAAATCTCTAACCTGGCAGAGAAAGAGATAAGATTGTTCTGGACAATACAGTCACTAAAATCGTATAAGAAAGCACACCGGGTTCCGAGAGGTTTGCGGGTCACCAAAAATCTAGCACAAGACAATACTGATAAATCTTTTACAGAGAAATGGATTAATGCACAAATAGAATGTTCCAACAAATTTTTGGATTTAGTATTAGAGCAGAACATAAAAGAACATCATATTGTAAATGAAACTCTTGAGTCCACTTACACACACAGATATCTGTGTCCAACCTCTGAACAGATCTTTGGTTGCAGTGAATCATGGACACATTGCTCCATTTGTACACAGCCACAAAATAGAACAATGTGTCCATGATTTCACTGCAACCAGAGATCTGTTCAGAAGTTGGACACAGATATCTGTGTGTGTAAAGTGGCCTTTATAGTTTTAAGAGAGGAATTGGAGTCCAGGATCTCTGAAGATCACTGGAAGAAATTTCTTAAAAAACTTGACAAAAAACTAATCCCATTGCAGATTGAAATTAAAAATAAGAAAAAAGAAAAATTTATAAGAGACAAATCAGATTATCTCGACCCACCGTAAGCGGGACTCCGTGGGGCAGGCGATCCTTCTTCCTCCTTGTCACGGGAACCGCTCCTGCCGGTAGTGGGGCCCGGTGGTCCAGATACAAAAAGAGAGTTGGCTGAACAATTAAGGGTAATTGTTCGTGACGCCACCTGTGAGTGTTCCGGTGATGTCCACTGGCTCTGCTTGGGCCTCCGGGGGATGGAATGCAGCAAGATGGAATGCTCCCCACAGGCTGAGCGATAATCCCTGGAGCCAGGAGCTGCACAAGATGTTTTGAGGCAGCTGCAGTTACCTTTCACTTGCGGAGATGGACAGTTCTAAAGAAAGCACGGACACTGGAAGTCTCTGTAACGGATACTTTACTGTAACCAGCAGGTGATACATGGCATACAGTTCTCGGGTAACGGACCGGGTGGACTCAGCAATGACCAGTGTTTCTCAGAGCTCCGCGGTGTTCCTCCATTCTAACTAGTTTGTGTTGCCGTTGTCGCCCTGAGGTGCCAGATCGGGTACAAGGAGGCTGCTTCAATTTCCCTACCGGGGAATTTGGCCGGATTTGTGGGGAGCCTTGGGTCCTTTTGGTGGGTACTCCGCTGGCTAGACGAACTTTGTGTGTGCGGCGGTGGTGGGGTGCTCCTTTAAAGCGGTCCCTCCACTCCTGGTTTGCATGGCAGTGATAAATGACTCCCAGCTTTGGAACCAGTAATCCGGTTGTAAATGGGCACTGGGATGTTTTGACCCATATGCATTCGCCCAGAGTCCGGTTGTTGAGGCACCGGAGTAATGGCGCCCAACCGGGGGTGATGGCCAGAGGGCTGCACGGGACTGTGCAGGCCCCCTCTCCTAGGTTGCAGAGCTTGTTCTTTTTGCTCCCTTCTCCTATGTTTTCTCCTCTCAACTACACACTACCACTACACTCCGCCCACCAGGACCTTATTGGCCCTCTATGCTGATGTGCATGTAGGGTATGGATCTCTGAGTTTTAACTGTGTCATTGCTTAGTCAGAGAATATTGCTGCTGCTGTCTTGGCGGCAATACCCTCCTGTGACGCACTCGTTGCGGGGCGCCACACTCCCCCTTGGTGAAATACACTTGTCCCCAAGTGTTGCGCTACCCAACATTACAGAGAGATTTTTATATTTTTTTATAAACAGGTCATAAAAGTAACACTTTTATTAATAACAGGTATTCACATATAAACTGGTATGTAACAGGGTAACCTTCTTGCGGACCCGGCGGGCAGTTGGCTGTCCTTAACATGAGTCCAGGGCTTCAGCCACCAGGTCACGCTATTAGCGGTTAAACAGGAATGAAGTCAGTGATAAAGTTCAAGCAAGCGAGTCACTTATGCAGGGAACTGTTGCGCACTCGTATAGCGAACCACCCATCACAGCAAGCATGTCGCTCGTAGGTGATTATATCTCCCCTATACAAGTCACGATTGGGATGTCCTCTAGGCAAATGTGACTCCACATCGCGGCTCCCCACAAATACCTCTCCACATACACCCTCCTCCCTGGCAAAACCCCACCCGGTAGATAGGTTGAACGTGGTCACTCTACCTTCCTTGCGAAGTTAATCAGGTAACGGGGGTTGGCGACGAGCCGCGGCACGGGCCTCCATGATGGCGCGTTCATGAGCTCTCCACTCCGCCCTGCGGAGCCGACGTATGTCCTCGTCTGTACGGCACGGGGTGTGGATATAGCCACTGCGATGTGTGGGCTGTTGGGAAGCTTGAGCTTGGCGGGAAGTCTGGATGGGCACCCAGTTGAACGGCACAGGGGAAGGCGCCGCGGCTGCACCCGACCAGTGTATCCGAGCTGGTTGCTCGGCCGGAGGTTCGTCGATATCTCCCCAGGCAAAACCAGTGTAGAGGTCCTCAGCAAGGCTGTGGGTCTCGTCGTCATCATCCTCCTCTCCCTCGACGATCACATCGGGCTGCTCATCAGGTGGAGATGCTGGCACGGGATCTTCCGGACAACGGGGCGTTGGTGCTGCGGATCCCTCCACAGGGTCGTCCTGCAGGGCTTCCAGGCTGCCTGCTTCTTCCTCTGTGATTTCAGGCAACGGTGTTTCTATCCCGGTGACCAGGTAGGCATCTGCATTTGCAGAGGAGGCCTCCGGTTCAGGGGAAAAACAGGCAACAGTCTCTAAAGGAATGGTGAGACTGTTGACGGGTTCCTCAGTGGGAACCAGGTGGGTTTCAGCTTCTTTGTTGGAGCAGTTTTTAAGCTCCGGCTCTAGAAGAGTTCGGCTGTAGTCTTAGGCAATGGAACGGGGTGGATAGAAGTTTCCATTGGGACGACACAGTCTATAGGTTCTGGCGATGAAGCAGGACAGGTGGTAGGCACTGGTGAGGCGGCGAAACAGGAGCTGTCGTCCGGTTCTGGAGTAGATATACCCGCACAGCTCTGCTGCATAGCCCGATGGAGTCGGCTGCCTAGACCCGCGCTCCAGCTGCGGATCGTCCATTCGACTGTCTCTATAAGCCTCACCCTGAGGTCTTGCAATGCCTCCTGCTAAAAGTCGGGGCTGCCGGCGATTGTGAAGACGGGACCCGGACTCGGATGGCCTATGGCTGCTCTGGCCTCCGCCTCGACCTCCTGCATTAAATCGTGGAGTCTCATGCTGGCCATCTTCTTAGAGGAACCACACCCGTCCAAACCGGTGACCGTTCTGGTGAAGAGCTGGTGAAGAAGACTCTGACACTCCCACTTCCTTTGGGGGTTTTTGTAGTCCATTGTGGGAAAAAGTCTTTGGTCCGCCCCATGGTTGTTTCCAGCAATCAGGGCGGACAATGATTTTGGCGCCTTTGCCTTGGGCCCTCCCACGAAGAGGGGCGGTGGCTCAGCCTTGGGCCTGCACGTGGTGGTTCTCATGGCGGGGATCGCCATCTTGGACGCCATCTTGGCCCAACTGTGAAAAGACGGGAAAAGTTCTTTTTAGGACGAACAAAGTCCTTTTTGATGAAATAAAGTCTTTTAAGCACATTATACCCATTGCGGAACGGGCCTGCTCGTATCCTGTTCGTGACGCCAAAATATCTCGACCCACCGTAGCCGGGACTCCGTGGGGCAGGCGATCCTTCGTCCTCCTTGTCACGGGAACCACGCCTGCCGGTAGTGGGGCCCGGTGGTCCAGATACAAAAAGAGAGTTGGCTGAACAGTTATGGGGTTAATTGTTCGTGACGCCACCTGTGAGTGTTCTGGTGATGTCCACTGGCGCTGCTTGGGCCTCCGGGGGATGGAATGCAGCAAGATGGAATGCTCCCCACAGGCTGAGCGATAATCCCCGGAGCCAGGAGCTGCACAAGATGTTTTGAGGCAGCTGCAGTTACCTTTCACTAGCGGAGATGGACAGTTCTAAAGAAAGCACGGACACTGGAAGTCTCTGTAACGGGTACTTTACTGTAACCAGCAGGTGATACATGGCATACAGTTCTCGGGTAACGGACCGGGTGGACTCAGCAATGACCAGTGTTTCTCAGAGCTCCGCGGTGTTCCTCCATTCTAACTAGTTTGTGTTGCCGTTGTCGCCCTGAGGTGCCAGATCGGGTACAAGGAGGCTGCTTCAATTTCCCTACCGGGGAATTTTGGCCGGATTTGTGGGGAGCCTTGGGTCCTTTTGGTGGGTACTCCGCTGGCTAGACAACTTTGTGTGTGCGGCGGTGGTGGGGTGCTCCTGTAAAGCGGTCCTCCATCCTGGTTTGCATGGCAGTGATAAATGACTCCCAGCTTCGGAACCAGTAATCCGGTTGTAAATGGGCACGGGGATGTTTTGACCCGTATGCATTCGCCCAGAGTCCGGTTGTTGAGGCACCGGAGTAATGGCGCCCAACCGGGGGTGATGGCCAGGGGGCTGCACGGGACTGTGCAGGCCCCCTCTCCTAGGTTGCAGAGCTTGTTCTTTTTGCTCCCCTCTCCTACGTTGTTCTCCTCTCAACAACACACTACCACTACACTCCGCCCACCAGGATTTTATTGGCCCTCTATGCTGATGTGCATGTAGGGTATGGATCTCTGAGTTTTAACTGTGTCATTGCTTAGTCAGAGAATATTGCTGCTGCTGTCTTGGCGGCAATACCCTCCTGTGACGCACTCGTTGCAGGGCGCCACAAGATTATGATGATAAGGTTTTTTTCTTGGGGAAAAAATCCATATACCCCTAAAAAACCAAATAATACGAATCCAAAAGGTGGCAAAAAACCTCAGAACCCTAAATCTAATACACCGAAAACCCCTAAGAAAGGAATGACATCGGGTACAAAAGGAAAATCACAAAAAGAATTAGAACTATCGTCGGATTTGGATGCCAATTCAGACATAGATTCACGGAGCAACTCCAGACTGAAAAATAATCAAGCAAAATCAAGACCAACATCAGCCGATACTGTCCCTTTAGACACAGAGTCCGCAGAGGACGCGGACGAAGAAGAAGAAATAATATCCTCAGCAGTGAAATGCAAGAAGGTGTCCTGGAGAGATTAGACATTCCTCCTCTCAAAGTGATAAACTTGTCAGATGAAAATCTATCTAATGACATGATTTCAGTCCTCCAAAAAGGACTACATTTTTACCTCCCAGAAAAATTTGACTTTGTCGAATTCAAAATAGACCTGTATAAGGCTGTGAGGAAAATCCACTTTTTCAAGCACTTTGAGAACAGTAAAAACACAAAAATAAAAGACACTAGTATTACTGAAAAAACAATCTCTATTGGTCCCTTAGGTTTTTTCGCTGAGGAAAATTTAGATATAGTATCTGATGTTGAGGAGCTGCTAGGTCTGGATAATGAATCTGCACCTGGTAACACAGAATTACACCGCCCCTATTTTCAGGGAGGATTGAATTCTAAATATATGCCCCCAGTAACACAACGTAATAATCTAGACCTATTCCAGGAACTTGTGGAACAAGATGTACGTGCTCTGATTTACCCGGAGAATCCACCTAATCTGAGTGGGTCAGAGCAGGCAGCCCTAAGGGTACCTTTACACGTCGCAATATTGCATGCAATTTCACTTGCAACTTATTGGTGTCAGTGAAATCATGGACACATTGTTCTATTTTGTTGCTGTGTACAAATGTAATAATGTGTCCATGATTTCACTGCAACCAGTAAGTTGCAAGTGAAATTGCATGCAATGTTGCGACGTGTAAAGGTAACCTTAGGGCTGCCTGCTCTGACCCACTCAGATTAGGTGGATTCTCCGGGTAAATCCTTAAAGAAATGAAAAAAATGGGAAAATACAATTATTCAGAAGGCGGACAAAGGAGGGTGTATAGTGCTACTGAGACGTGGTGACTATGAAAAAGAGGCATACAGACAATTAGGGGAAATAAAAACTTACTGCCCTCTAAAATCCGACCCAACTTTTGATTATCAAAATAAACTGCGAACACTGTAAATCTACCGCTGAAAAACTTTTCCCAGAATATCCCATCAAAGCCCATTGGTACTACCTACCAAAAACCCATAAAAATGAAAAAAATCCGCCTCGACGGCCAATCGTCTTCGGAACGGTGTCTCTTACAGGTTCCCTCTTATATAAAAGATACGAATGATTTTATAAAAAATTTAGATCAGATTGCATGGCAGGAAACCTATAGACTAACAGCGATTGATGTTGAAAGTCTATACACTAGGATCCCACAACACCTTTCAGTGAGCATTATTGAAAAAATTTTAAAGACCTCAGGGTAGATTTAAATATGGTGGCTTTCATCAAAGATGCCTTGTCATTCGCGTTGACTCATAATGCTTTCACTTTTTTGAATAAATGGTTTAATCAAGGTGAGGGTACGGCGATGGGTACTCCCGTCGCATGTACCCTCGCCAATTTGTTCCTAGCTGCCTTGGAGGAAGAAATGGTATTTTTACAAAAGAACCCCTTCTTGAAACATATAAAACACTACATGCGGTTTGTTGATGACGTACTAATAGTATGGGACGGAGAAAAAGCTCTATTTCGCTCCTTTGTAGAGTACCTAAATGTCAATACATACAATATGGCATTTACTTGCAATTTTGGGGGAATGGAAATAGATTTTTTGGATATGAAATTACAAATAAAAGACAGCCAAATTGTAAGATCGATTTTTAGAAAAAGCATTTCAACTAACGCTTTGCTTCACTTTGATAGTGATCACCCAATACACACTTAGTCAGGCCTTCCATATAGCCAATTCTTAAGATACAAAAGGTTGAACAACAATCCAGAGATCTATACAAATCAAGCTGATAACTTAGAATTAATGTTTAAAAAAAGGGGGTACCCTCACAAAATTGTAATTGAAGCCAGGCAAAGAGCAGAGACTGAGGAATCACATATTCCCAAATCCATAACAGCTAAAAAATTATTTTTTAATTTTAAACACAATGCAATGCTAAGTAATATCAAATCCTCCATCAATAAACATTGGCATGTCGTTACAAGTGATAGAGACCTGAATAAAATTCAGCTTGCTCCACCTGTGATAACCTATCGCAGGCGCAAGAACATCAGTGATTGTCTTGTACGCAATAGGATTACCCCTTACCCCGACAACCAAATTGGTTACAAAACCTCCTTCTCCCCATTGGGAACTTCAAATGCTCAAATTGTTCATGGTGCAAATACAGAATAACAGGCAAAACATTAACATTAGGTGGGTGTTATTTAAAACTTAATTTATATATCTACTGTAAATCCAGTTGGGTTGTTTATGCCATTTTTTGCCCATGCGGGAAATATTATATTGGTAAGACCATCAGACAAATGTGTGTAAAGGCCGCTTTATACGTCGCTATATCGCAATGCAATTACGATAAAAAATCACGTGGTATGGGCGTTGCAGTCGATATCGTTCGTGCATTGTGTCATGTAAATGGGCAGCGCAACTCAAAAACTATGCAACTACGATATCGTTTTTGGATTGTGCATGCTCTTCAACCGTGCAATATTAGCTAGGTGATGTGGCAGGATCGTGCTGTGTGACAGCGCAACTATGATTTTGTGCGCAACTACCCCTATTCACTCCAATGTTAATTGGTCATTCCCTGAGTTACTCAGACACAGTATGAAAAAGGGGCATACAACATTGTAGTTGCGTTGCCTGCCGATATCTCCCTGTGTAACATCTCCTATGCGATCTTAGACAAGTGCCAAAAACGTGCGCGCTCCCGTGAAATTGTATGCAATATCGGAACGATATTGCGACGTGTAAAGCGGCCTTAAGACTTCATCATAATAGGTTTTAAAATTTGTAAGTCTGGAAAAAATTATCCCACATCCTCGGGGAGGGGACACTCATAAACTGTTGCTACGTACAGAAGTAAAATGGATCATCAACACCAGGGCACAAGAAAACCTCTGGTTGAATGACAAATTAGATATGGCAATCTTTTTATAATGAATAGCCAGCTACATTTTGAAAAAATTACATCCTATAGTAGTTGGAGAAATTGAATACTTTTGCATAGTAATATCCTTTTTGAAGCATATACATTCATTCTTTATTGAAAAACTTGGAGGCTGATTTGTCCAGTTTGAAATTGAATTCCTACACTTTCTATTTTTCTATACACATATCTCACTATTTTTTCAGCTTGAAATCTAATATATAAAGCTGAATGTGTGTATGTGTGTATGTGTGTATGTGTGTGTATGTGTGTATATCCGGGATTGGCATCTACACCGTCGCAACTATAGCCGCAAAATTTTGCACAGTCACACGTCTCGACCCCGGGAGCGTCATAGGCTATGTTGTGAGGCGAAATTTTAACCCTGCGCGTTCCAGTTCACCAAACAATTTTGGCCCTATCTACATAATGGGGAAAAAGTGAATGGAAAAATATTGGAGGAAAATCAACAGCTGTCAGCTATAGAGACAAAATTTTGCACAGTCACACGTCTGGACCCTGAGAGCGTCATAGGCTATGTTGTGAGGCGAAATTTTAACCCCGCGCGTTCCAGTTTACCAAACAATTTTGGCCCTATCTACATAATGGGGAAAAAGGGAAAGGAAACGTGTGGGAGGAAAATCGACAGCTGCCACTACAGCTACAAAATTTGCACAGTCGCACGACTTGACCCCGGGAGCGTCATAGTCTATGTTGTGAGGCGAAATTTTAACTCTGCGCGTTCCAGTTCACCAAACAAATTTTGCCCCTATCTACATAATGGGGAAAAAGTGAATGGAAAAGAGTTGGAGGAAAATCGACAGATGTCAGCTATAGAGACAAAATTTTGCACAGTCCTACATCTGGACCCCGGGAGCATCACAGGCTATGTTGTGAGGCGACATTTTAACCCCGCGCATTCCAATTCACCAAACAATTTTGCCCCTATCTACATAATGGGGAAAAAGTGACAGTTACCAGTTGACAGTTGTGAATGAGAAGGGCTTAATGATAGCGCCAAAGACTAACAGCACATACCAGCATATAGTCATAAGGTGGGGCCCCAACATGAGATATTCACCACGCATGGGGACATGTATACACAACACACGCACACAAAGAGTAACAGCAAGTGTATAGTCGCTAAGGTGCATCCCCAACATTGGATACTCACCACGCACCCGAACAAACACACACACCCACAAAGAGACACACACAACATAGAGACACACACACCCCCCCAAGGGGACACACACACACTCTATAGCGACACATGCACTCACCCCACAGGGACACACACACACACCACAATGAGACACACATGACACAGACACACACACCACACAGACCCCCCCCACAGGGACACACACACATAGCCACCCTATAGGGACACATGCACTCACCCCACAGGGACGACACACACCACAAAGAGACACACACACACCACACAGACCCCCCCACAGGGACACACACACATACACACCCTATAGGGACACATGCACTCACCCCTCAGACACACACACACACCACAAAGAGACACACCACATAGAGACACACACAACACAGAGACACACACCCCACACAGACACCCCCCCCCACAGGGACACACACACATGCACACCCTATAGGGACACATGCACTCACCCCACAGGGACACACACCACAAAGAGACACACACAACACAGATACACACACCACACAGACCCCCCCACAGGGACACACACGCATACACACCCTGTAGGGACACATGCACTCACCCCACAGGGACACACACACACACCACAAAGAGACACACACAACAGAGACACACACCACACATACCCCCCCCACAGGGACACACACATACACACCCCAGGGACACACACACCACACAGACAGACACAGATGTGCACAAATCACCTCACACAACTCGCCTCATACGTGTGCTATCTTTATTTTCCAAACATAAACATCTGATTAAAAACAGCCAATGTGCAACACATGTGCCATATAGGGAATTAAGGCAGATGTCAGTCACATGAGCTGTCTATTATTTGTATGTGTGAGGTAACATATACTGCCTGGCCAGGGGGTGGGTTTACTGTTGGCTGGAGATTTATTAGGCTGCCTATAGCAATCAATCACAGCTCAGCTTCTATTTTCCTACAGGTCATTAATATGACATATTCAAATTCTATTTTGTTATAGCTAACAGGAGTTATTTATTAACCCGGCGTAGCCGGGTACTACAGCTAGTAATATATAAAAACTATATAATAAATAATGATCTTCCCACCAAGACTGGCATAGAGAGGGTTATTGTGTACCCTCCATAAAGAATGGTTCTTATTTTTCCCAAGGTATGTAGCATGACCCTTCTAGATCAACACAGCTGTAATTTACAACAAATTTTATAGTAAAATTAAAATTAAATCCTATATAATAATTTCCCTAAGCCAGCTTCCGTCACTATGTAATGTTTATGACGTCACATCCGACAGAAGCTGGCTTACACCCTAACCAACATGGCGGCCGCCCTTTGCCGGTAGTGGGGACTTTCACTGCCCCACTACCGATTGGAATTCGGTGCTCTGCCCCCCACGCTCACATCATACTCACCACCCGTCCGCACACCCGCGCCGGCCATCCGATCGCACCCATCCTCTTCTCCGCGACGCCTCCGACTTCCTGCCCGTTATCTTGCGTGTCGTCGCTCCGGACAGGCTGAAACCAAGATGGTGGGCAGAAAATATTGCGAGACTTCCCGCCCGCCATCTTGGTTTCGCCCTGTCCAGAGCGGCAACATACAAAATGGCGGCCGGGAAGTCTCGACTCGCGAGACTTCCCGGCCGCCATCTTGAATGTCGCCGGCCCCGACAGGGTGAAACCAAGATGGCGGGTGGGAAGTCTCGCGAGACCTCCCGCCCGCCATTTTGAGTCCCGCGATTATACACTTTACCTCACACCGCATTGCAGCGCCACCCTCATTTCAGTGTCACTCCTCACCCCGCCTGCTCTGCAACGTTTCTACTGGCCGCATTTCTCCACGCCTGCTACAACAGCCTGTGGTCTGACCTCCCTATTAATATATATACTGTTACTGACATTTATAAGTACGTACAGCACACCATTGTGCAGCTCATACTTACAAAAGGATCTATCCCTATCTGTCCTCACTACTGCTGGATATGTTGAACAACCAATAACACTATAAAAAAAACTTTTATTCACCACTACTGTATATCTATAAGAACCAAGAACACTATAAAAACCTTATATTCTACACTGCAGTATCTCTATAAGGACCAAAACCACTATAAAAAACCTTATATTCACCACTGCTGTATATCTATAAGGACCAATAAGACTGGAAAACAATGTTTTTTCTCCACTGCTCTATATCTCTAGAAAGACCTATAAGGACCTAAAAGACTACTAAAAATGTTTGATTCACCACTGCTGTGTATCTGTAAGGACCAATAAGACTATAATACACCTTAGATTCAACACTGCTGAATATCTATACCGACCAATCCCACTATAAAAAGCCATTTTGGATTTTACTCTTCCCACCTACTCTATAAGGACATCATACTGTATATATTTATTGCTAAGGACACAACTATATGTTATTAAGCAAACTACTGCACTAGCCCTTTGGATTTAACCCTTCGCACTTAAATAAGGACATAAGGATAAGGCTATATGCACTTTATATGGATTTTTATGGTGTCTGCACATAACTATATTATTCAGAGAACACGCTTGCTCCCACTCAGGGTCGGACTGGGGTGTCTGGGGCCCACCAGGGAAATTGATTTCAGGGGCCCACCCACCCTTCAGCTATATGTAAATACCTGGTAGCTGTTATACCCATTATATTGGCGGCTCCTGCACATCACTCTGCGCTCAGCAGAACTGCGATATACAATTATTGTACTTTATATTGAAGAGATTCTTTGGTGAAAACAAGTTATCAGTGATCCACAGGTTCAATAGATGATCACTTATTTATTGGTGGAATCCGACCTGTGGAAACCGTATCATCAGAAGAATGTGGGACTTATATCCCAATTATTAAAGGGGTTGTCCCATAAACAAAATTAATTTTAAAGTTCATTTCAATCAATAGATTTTGGAATAATAATTTGCATAATTTGAGGTGTTTAAAAATAATGTTCCTGTGTCGAGAGAATCCCTGTACGGTCAGACACATCCATTACACAGTACACAGCAGGGACACATATATAAGTTTATCTCAGCCCAGGAACATTTTCTTTTAAACACATCCAATTGTGGAAATTATTATCATTACAGGGTCTACTTATTATTAAGATGAACTTTAAATGAACCTTGTTCGTGGGAAAGGCCTTTAAAATGCAGCGGCTGGTAATGATGTAAGTATTGCGCATGCATGAGGTGTACTTTACCGCAGCTCATCACATGAGCTGCCGTAAAGTATACCTCACGCATACGCAATGCGCAGCTTGAGGTCTGTCGATACACCGAAAGGGTGTATCGACGTCAGCAGCGCCTGAAATTACGGGATTAGTGTCATATCGGCTGATCCGCCCATGGTGGAGGGCGAGGAGGATTCAAATGGTTTATCATGCCCATCGGGGCGTGAATACAAGCACTAAAGGTGGCGAAAAGAAGTCACAGGGAACCCCCTGTGCGACTTCTCAGGAGACAAGAAGCGTAGTTGTAGAGGTATCAAAATCACTTTTTGAAAGTTTCAAACTACACAATTTTTACACAAAGGGATAGGTAGAATAGCATAATGATGGTGCAGGGACAGGTATTAATAGGATGGGGGGTGATTTTTAGGGGTCAGGTTCCTTTAAAGATTACAGCATCCACATGACTACATCATCAGAGCCACCGTCAATATAATTACATATCACTAGAACCACTGTCAATACAATAATACCTCACCAAAACCACTGTCAGTATATCACCAGAACCATTGTCAATACAGTAATACATCACCAAAAACAATCAATACATCACCAGAAACCCCATCAATACAATAATACATTACTATAACCCCTGTCAGTACATAACCAGAACCATCAGCAATACAATAATACATAATCAGAATCACCATCACTACATCACCAGAACAGTACGTTCCCTATATAAATGTGTATGCAGATTAAATGTCCCATACTGTTCATACTCCTTCCACATGTCCCATACTGCTCATCCCCTTCCCACATGTCCCATACTCTTCACATCCGATGTGTCCCATGCAGCTCATCTTACATCCATATGTTGCATACAGCTCATCCTCACCCCCATTCCCCTGAATCCCATGTTGCTTATCCTCCCCCAATATGTCTCATGCAGCTCATCCTTCCCCACCATCCCCCTTCCAGGTTACACGCAGCCTCTCACCTCCCATGTTCCACGCAGCCTCTCCCCTCCTATGCACCATGCAGCCTCTCCCCTCCCTTGTTCCACGCGGCCTCTCCCCCATCCCTCATTTATTTATCTTCTCCCCTCTCCCATGTTCCATGTAGCTTCTCCCCCACATTCCATGTAGCTTCTCCCCCCCACGTTCTATGTAGCTTCTCCCCCATCCATCCATGTACCTTCTCCCCCATCCACCAAACCATCCATGTACCTTGTCCCCATCCCCCCTCCATCCATGTACCTTCTCCCCCATCCATCCATTTTCTCCCCCTTTTTCCATGCCGGCCCCCATCCATCCATCCAGCTACTCTCCCCCTTTCTATGCCGCCCCTATCCATTCATCCATCCCGTTCTCCCCCCTTTTCTATGCCGCCCCCCTATCCATCCATCACTTTCTCTCCCCTTTTCCATAATGCCCCCCACACATCCATCCCATTCTGCCCCCTCTTCCAGGCCACACCATCCATCTCTCCATCCATCTATCCCACTCTGTCCCCCCCAGGCTACTATCTTCGGCTGTAACAGCGCCTTACCTGACTCAACGTTTCTGATCCCGGATCCCGGCAGCTTCTTCCTCTGCAGCGCTCGGTCTCTCGGTAACCGACACCAGGAACCCAGCACCAGGCAGCTTCTTCCTCTGCCACTCCCGATCTTCGGCACCAGGCAGCTTCTTCCTCTGCCGCTCCCGATCTTCGGCACCAGGCGCTTCTTCCTCTGCGGCTCCGGGTCTCTGGCACCAGGCAGATTCTTCCTCTATGACTCTCGGTCTCCCGCTCGCCGGCACCAGGCAGCTTCTTCCTCTGCGGCTCCCAGTCTCCCACTTGCTGGCACCAGGAACCCGGCACCAGGCACCCGGCAGCCTCTTCCTCTGCAGCTCCTGGTCTCCGGCACCAGACTATGGGGGCAAAAACACGCTGCTGCTATGGGGGGTCACAGACATACTGCTACTGCTGGGGGTGGGGGAGCACAGACACACTGTTACTGTTGGGGGTCACACACATACTGCTGCTGGGGGGCACACTGATTGCTGCTGCTGGAGGGCACATATTGCTGATGCTGCTGGGGGTCACACATATTGCTTATGCTGTTGGGGGGGCACACATATTGCTGCTGGGGGCACACATTTTGCTGCTGCTGTTGGGGAAGCACACATATTGCTGCTGCTGAGGGGGGGACACATTTTGCTGCTGCTGGGGGGCACACTTTATGCTGTTGCTGGTGGAGACATATTGCTGCTGGGGGCAGGGCCGGCTCCAGGTTTCTGCGGGCCCCTGGCGAAAGAGTCTCAGTGGGCACCTTAAGTACATACTGCTGCATCATGTATGTATGTTATATATATATAAATATATATATACTTGCTGTAATACCCGGCTACGCACGGGTTAATAAATAACTGATGTTAGCTATAACAAAATAGAATTTGAATATGTCATATTAATGACCTGCAAGAAAATAGAAGCTGAGCTGTGATTGGTTGCTATAGGCAGCCTAATAAATCTCCAGCCAACAATAAACCCTCCCCCTGGCCGGGCAGTATATGTTACCTCACACATACACATAATAGACAGCTCATGTGACTGACATCTGCCTTAATTCCCTATATGGCACATGTGTTGCACATTGGCTGTTTTTAATCAGATGTTTATGTTTGGAAATTAAAGATAGCACACGTATGAGGCGAGTTGTGTGAGGTGATTTGTGTACATCTGTGTCTGTCTGTGTGGTGTGTGTGTCCCTGGGGTGTGTGTATGTGTGTGTCCCTGTGGGGTGAGTGCATGTGTCCCTATAGGGTGTGTATGTTTGTGTGTCCCTGTGGGGGGGTGCCTGTGTGGGTGTGTGTGTGTCTCTGTGTTGTGTGTGTCTCTTTGTGGTGTGTGTGTGTGTTCCTGTGGGGTGAGTGCATGTGTCCCTATAGGGTGTGTATGTGTGTGTGTGTCCCTGTGGGGGGGTGTCTGTGTGGGGTGTGTGTGTCTTGTGTTGTATGTGTCTCTTTGTGGTGTGTGTGTGTGTCCCTGTGGGGTGAGTGCATGTGTCCCTATAGGGTGTGTATGTGTGTGTGTCCCTGAGGGGGGGTCTGTGTGGTGTGTGTGTCTCTTTGTGGTGTCTGTGTGTCCCTGTGGGGTGAGTGCATGTGTCCCTATAGGGTGGCTATGTGTGTGTGTTCCTGTGGGGGAGGGGGTCTGTGTGGTGTGTGTGTCTGTGTTGTGTGTGTCTCTTTGTGGTGTGTGTGTGTGTCCCTGTGGGGTGAGTGCATGTGTCGCTATAGGGTGTGTGTGTGTGTCCCCGTGGGGTGTGTGTGTGTGTGTCTCTGTGTTGTGTGTGTCTGTTCGGGTGTGTGGTGAATATCCAATGTTGGGGCTGCACCTTAGCGACTATACACTTGCTGTTATTCTTTGTGTGCGTGTGGTGTGTGTTTACATGTCCCCGTGCGTGGTGAATATCTCATGTTGGGGCCCCACCTTAGTGACTATATGCTGGTATGTGCTGTTAGTCTTAGGCCCTATCATTAAGCCCCTCTCATTCACAACTGTTAACTGATAACTGTCACTTTTTCCCCATTATGTAGATAGGGGCAAAATTGTTTGGTGAACTGGAACACGCAGGGTTAAAATTTCGCCTCAGAACATAGCCTATGACACTCTCGGGGTCCAGACATGTGACTGTGCAAAATTTTGTGGCTGTAGTTGTGATGGTGTAGATGCCAATCCCGGATATACACACACACATACACACATACATACACACATTCAGCTTTATATATATATATATATATATATATATATATATATCTATTATATAATCGCGAATCGGCTTTTTGCCCCGGCGTGGTCATGTGGATATGCGCGAAGCATTGGCCGCGAAGCGGCCATTGCGGCAGTTCTAAGGCGACTCGCTATGCCCGCGCAGCGGGCATGGCGAGTCGACTTAGCAGCGCGAAGCATTGGCCGCGAAGTGGCCATTGCGAGTCAGAGACTCGCCCTTCTAGAATCCCGATGCATGTGCATCGGGCTCCCAGCTAGTATATATATATATATATATATATATATCGTCCGCAACCTATATATATGTATATATTAATATATCCCTCGCAAATGTATTCCCTACCATGCTGTCTCTCCGATCCTGTGCATATCTCTCCCCATGTGCGGTCTCTCCTCTTTATGTGCAGTCTCTCTCTCCCTGTGCGCTGTCTCTCCCTTGAGCCTGTCTCTTACCTGTGCTTGTTCCCCTCCCTGTGCACTGTGTCTCTCCCCTACACTTGTCTCCCCCTTTGCCTGTCTCTTTCCTGTGCGCTGTGTCCCCCCTGCGCACCTATCTCCCCTGCGCGCCTGTCTTCCCCCTGTGCCTGTCCTTTCCCCTGTACGCTGTGTCTCCTCCCTGTGCCTGTCTCCCCCGCTGGTGTAATTTGCCCCTGACAGCACCCTCGGGGCCCTGCGCTGCCCCACACCTCACCCTCGGGGGCCCCTGAGTGCTGCCCCCACATCAGGGGGCCCCAAGTGCTTCCCCCAACACCAGGGGCCCTTGAGCACATCCCCCACACCACGGGGCCCCTGAGCACTTCCCCTCCCAACACCGTGGGGCCCCTGAGTGCTGCCCCCACACCGGGGGGGCCCCTGAGCGCGGCCCCCACAGTGGTGGGGCCCCTGAGTGCTACCCCCACACCGGGGGGGCCCCTGAGCACTGCCCCCACACCAGGAGGCCCCTGAGTGCATCCCCCACACCAGGGGGCCCCTGAGTGCATCCCCCACACCAGGGGCCCCTGAGTGCATCCCCCACACCAGGGGGCCCCTGAGTGCATCCCCCACACCAGGGGGCCCCTGAGTGCATCCCTCACACCAGGGGGCCCCTGAGTGCATCCCCCACACCAGGGGGCCCCTGAGCGCACCCCCAACACCAGGGGGCCCCTAAGCACTTCCCCCAACACCTGGGGGCCCCTGAGCACTGCACCCACACCGGGGAACCCGAGTGCTTCCCCCAATACCAGGGGGCCACTGAGCACATCCCCCACACCAGGGGGGCCCTGAGCGCTCCCCCAAAACCGGGGCCCTGAGCCTGCCTCACACTGGGGGCCCCTGAGCGCTGCTCCCACACTGGGGGACCCCTGAGCGCTGCACTTACACTGGGGGGGCCCTGAGCGCTGCACCCACACCAGGGGGGCCCCTGAGTGCTGCACCCACACTGGGGGCCCCTGAGTGCTGCTCCCACACTGGGTGGCCCCTGAGCGCTGGACTTACACTGGGGGGGCCCTGAGCACTGCACCCACACCAGGGGGGCCCCTGAGTGCTGCACCCACACTGGGGGCCCCTGAGCGCTATTCCCACACTGGGGGGCCCCTGAGCGCTGCACTTACACTGGGGGGGCTCTGAGAGCTGCACCCACACCAGGGGGTCCCCTGAGTGCTGCACCCACACTGAGGACCCCTGAGTGCTTCTCCCTCAATGGGGGGCCCCTGAGCGCTGCACTTACACTGGGGGGGCCCTGAGCGCTGCACCCACACCAGGGGGACCCTCAGGGGCCCCTAAGAGCTGCCTCCCTTCCTCCCTTCTAACCTTAAGGCTGCAGCCAGTGATCTCTCAGACCTCTCCTTTCATGTAGTGTGAGCTGCCTGCAGCTGCTCTATTTCCTGTGTGCGGAGATACAGGAAATAGACGGCTGCAGTGATCTCACTACAGGTGAGGACAGGCTGTCTGGGGGGGCAGTGCTCAGGGGCCCCTGAGGGTGAGCTTTAGGGGCAGTGCTCAGGGGCCCCCTGAGGGTGAGCTTTAGGGGCAGTGCTCAGGGGCCCCTGAGGCCTAGGGTCACACTTACTTTGTGACCCTAGCCTGATGCCAGTATTTTCGGTTGCAGTGCATAGCGTTTTAATGCTATGCGCTGGAGCCCATAGAAACTCGCAGTTTACCTTGCCAACCACTGGTTGGCAATGTAAACATCGGGTTTCTATGGGCTCCGTTGCTGGCAGCGCATAGCATTAAACGCTCTGCGCTGCAGCAGACAATACTGGCGTCAGGCTAGGGTCACAAAGCAAGTGTGACCCTGGCCTCTCTAAGCAGTCTGGGCCCCGGGCCCGGCACTTGCCTGGGTGCTGTCGCCGGCCCTGCCGCTCGGCCCACTCTGTTCAGCAGGGGGTAGTGAGAGGTGGGGCTAGGTGGGTGGGGCCTCTAGACCTGAGGGGGTCCCATGACTTTTACCCAGTTACCCGCCAGAGCAGTCCGAGGCTGCTCCACTCCCTCCAATTCATGCGTACATAGCCCTATATATACGTACATAAGTACTATCCAGGAGCACCCCTCTGGGAAATAACCTCCTCACTTACAATTTTAGTACATAACTATACACCTACTTCTACATTCTTTCTGTTTTCAGTACCCCTGCTTCTCTTCTTGCCTCTAACTTCCCCCCCCCACAGTATCACTCACAACTATCTGCTCTAACACTTCCTTAACACTCCCAACATGGGTCATAACAAAAAGTATGCCAATGACACAGACAGAAAAGCTGCTTTAGCAGTACGTAAAAGAAAACACCATGCTAACAAGACCCCTGAGGAAAATAAGCATCGTTTTGACACCATGAAGGCTTATTTTCAACATCGCCTCACCCACGAGTCACCTACATCTAAATCTATTCGATTAGCAAAAGCTGCCTTTTCATGCCGTCACTACCGGCAACATACATCTGCTACCTCGACATTGATAGTAAACAAACCACTTGATGCTTCCACTTCTGCATGTGCCACTTCATCCACTACCCCATTAAGCTACATGCATCCACAAAACTCTAACTCCTTCTTAGCAATACCAGTTGCCCTCAATAGAGACGCACACTTTCTTCACACTCAAGCTCATACTCTACGCGATAATCAAGTGACACCACAACCCACACGACTATTATACACCGGTCTCCACAATAGTCCCACTCCCCCAGTAGCACTTCCACTGTATGCTAAACATTTCACTCATGATGAAAGTACTATTATGGAACACAGCTGTGGTGACATGAACCATGTATTTCTACATTGCCAAGCTCTGCATTTTATCGTTGAAAAACCTATTGATAACCATTATATTCTCTGCTGTAATAAAGGTAAAATCCATGTACCTAGACTACAATATCCAGAGGTCTTTACATGTTTGCTCAAAGGAGAAAGTGAGTTAAGCAAAAATTTCATGGACAATATTCAATGCATTAACAGTTCCTTTGCTTTTGCCTCCATGGGCGCCAATATTGCACCACCTCCTGGATATGGCCCTTACTGTTTCCGCATACATGGACAAATTTATCATAGAACGGGAACACTACATCCTTCTGACGATCAAGTACCTACTAATGCCAACTTTACATACTCGATCCCGCTAGCGCTAACGAACAACGCTTACAATTTAAGGAAAATCAAAACTGTCATCCTACATTGATGAATATTATTGCCGTGCAAATACAAACTATCAACCCTTTTGTGGCAGCTTATCAAATGTTACGCGATGTGGAAGAACAAGAAAAAATTAAAGCTCTACAAAACTGAACTGTCATGCCCAAAATCACTATGGCTATTAAACAAGATCGTAGTCAAGACCCCCGACGTTACAATGATCCCACTGTCAGTGAAGTCGCAGTCATCTTTCAAAATGACAATGGTGAGCCCCCCTTCAATAGAGATATTTTAATTCATTTAAAACCGGATCCACAGAACCCCTTCGCTCAAAAAACACAACAAATTAGAATTCGACGTAGCTTTTAGATGCCCTGTTGTATCCTATATTTTTCCCTTATGGAGACCAAGGATGGCATGATGGACTCAAACAACAAGGAAATAGTTCACGCCGCATCACACAGCTCCAATACTATTGTTATATGTTATCTGTCAGAGATTACTTTAACCCACTCCTCAATGGTGGAAAGCTAACACAGCAATATTTAGCAGATGCATATGTGAAAATCGAGGCTAATCGCTTACATTACATCGATACCACCAAAAAGACTTAATAGTTGAGGATTACTGCCTCCTTCAAGAACATTTAGTCAAACAGTCCATTCAAAAGAGCATCCCAATTGGAAAAAACGTCATTTTACCATCTTCTTTTGAAGGCAGTCCCAGAAATATGCAACAACGCTACCAAGATGCTATGGCTATTGTCACAAAGTATGGTCGACCTGATCTATTTATCACCATGACCTGTAATCCAAAGTGGAGTGAAATTACTACACATTTAGAACCA
The DNA here is from genome assembly GCA_033576535.1 of Allobates femoralis. Lineage (NCBI taxonomy): Eukaryota > Metazoa > Chordata > Amphibia > Anura > Aromobatidae > Allobates > Allobates femoralis. Next base: position 327,320,507 of record JARQOC010000005.1, on the reverse strand, counting down.
TGGCAGCGTGTTGAACACAGACCAGACTTGGTTGCGTCTTTAAAATTAAACTAAAATCCCTACTTAAAGACATTACCAGTGGATTATTTGGAAACGTCACCGCAATGGTCCATGTCATTGAATTTCAAAAGCGTGGTCTTCCACGCGCACATATTTTAATTATTCTTGATAAGCTTTTCTAAAATAAGGACTGAACAGGATATAGACAATATCGTAAGGGATGAAATTCCTGATGAAACTTACTACCCTCAGCTCCATACCGTTGTTCTTCAACACATGATTCATGGTCCCTGTGGAGAACACAATCCTAATTCTCCCTGTATGGATCTTGGAAAGTGTACCAAAGGTTTCCCTAAACAACCACAGGAATATACCATCAAAGAAAAGGACGGCTATCCCACTTACCGCAGACCCATTGGCAAAACATATCTACACAAGTCTAAGACTGTTGACAATTCATGGGTAGTTCAATATAACCCCTTTTTACTAAAAAAATACAAGTGTCATATTCATGTCGAAATATGTGCTTCCATTCAAAGTGTTAAGTACTTATTTAAATATGTTTACAAGGGCCATGACAAAGCCAATCTTCAAATTGAGCAACATCACATCACACATGATGAAACCAACCAATTTGTCGATGCCAGATATGTTAGTGCACCGGACGCTGTGTGGAGAATATTTGCTTTCCCTATGCATAAACAATCTCATGCCATCATTCACCTAGCGGTACATCTGCCTAATTCTCAGTCACTCTATTTTCATGACGATGACTCTGCAGAGAACATCCAACAAAAACTCACTACCAATTCAACACTTATGGCATATTTCAACCTTAATAAGATTGACCTAAATGCACATAACTATTTTTACCATGAAATTCCCAAACACTACGTTTGGAAACAAGGCACATAGGAACAGAGAAAACGAGGAGGTCTAACTGTTATAGGCAGAATGTATACTATTAGTGTGAAAGACCAAGAACGATACTATTTACGTTTATTGTTACTGCATGTAAAAGCTGTTACAAGTTTTGACAGCATTAAAACCGTCAATGGAGTCACGCTTCCAACTTTTAAGGATGCTGCATTAGCACTGGGATTATTAATCGATGATAGTGTGTGGCGAAATACTTTAATAGATGCCTGCATTTTCAACATGCCTACACAACTTTGAGACATGTTTGCTTTCACCTGTATTTTTGGCCCTCCCACAAATCCACTTGAATTGTGGAATGAATTTAAGGAACATTTTTTACAAGACTACTGTCATGCATACCACAGCGACACTGAAGAGTGTATCGATTGTGAAGGTTATGCTATGAAAGATATCCAAGATGTGCTCATACTCCATGGCAAAACTTTTGCAGATTTCGATTTACCATCCCCAGCAAGAAATCAAAAAAATCTTCACCAATATGATAAGGACCATGAATTAACAAAAACCGCAGAGATGAAAGACGCTCTTAATCAGGAGCAACGTTTTGCCTACAATGTCATTACTCAAGCTTTACAAGACGGCAGTTTAACACCAAAGTGCTTTTTTCTTGATGGACCTGTTGGCAGTGGAAAAACCTACCTATACCATTTACTTAGTCATTCTCTAAGGGGACAAGGAAACCTAGTCAAAAAATAATATTAGATAAACCTATGTCAGATAAAACAAAAGATCCTAACCATGGTCAAAAAGTGATATTAGACAATTCCAAAAATAATAATAATGGTGTGGTCCCTTTTTTAACCACAGCAAAAATAACAAAAAAGGACATAACGCAATTTTTCAACCCGGTTTCATTAAAAAGAAAAAAAGAGGATGCAGAGGAAAAGGGAGAAGAAAGAAAGAAAGTAAGGATAAGTTTTGTAGTCTAAAGAATAACTCCATAAAAATGAACAGAAATAGTAACATCATAAATTTATCCAATTACGAACCGACCAATAATGAAATAAGGGTATTAAAAAAAGGGTTATTATTCTGCCCTACTAACACACCTGATGACTTTGAACTCTTCATGGATGTCCATCAATTTATCCGCAAACTGACACTAAAACATCATTTTGCACGCCAGAGATTGAGAACGCAAATTTCACACAAAAGAACACCATGCTGAGAGGTCATTCATTAAAACCAAAATCAACTTTTTATCCTGTGGAAAGCAAGGGACATGTTCTTGAAGTATTTCAAGATCTACTTTTGGATAATCTCAAAAGGGATTTACTACTTAAAAGAAAAGACACAAAATGTAAAAATAATCTGACTACAAATGAAAAGAAGGCAATAGATCTACTAAATAATATGGACATTATAATCAGAGTGGCGGACAAAGGGGGTGGAATTGTCCTCTAGAACACTGTTGATTATTTGAATGAGGCAAAGAGATTATTGTCTGACACTAAATACTAAAAAAAAAATCAGCATCAATCCATATCCCTCCCTTATCAAAATTCAAAACCAGAAAATAATCGAGGCTCATGAAAATGGAATATTAACTGATATTGAAAAAAAAGCTCCTCATAAACCGACACCCAACAACCCCTTTTTTATACCACCTCCCAAAGGTCCACAAGAGCCTAATTAACCCACCAGGACGACCCATAATTTCAGGGATAGGGTCATTAACTAGTATCTTAGGATGCCTTCACATTTGCGTTTGCAAGCGCAGCGTATGTTGCGGATGTAAAAAACTAAATCCGCATGCGTATTGATTACCTATCTTTAGAATAGGGTACGCATTCATACGCAATGACATGCGTTTGCATGCGTATGTATGCGTTTGCGTACATGTGCGTTTATTTTCGCCCCCCTCAGGACGCAACAAGCAGCATTTTTTGGCGCCTAAAAAATCTGCAAGCATCCGCATGCGTACACTTGCATATAAACAACGCATTATTGTTAATAGCGTCCGTGTGGTCTTGCGGATGTCTGCGGTTGAAACGCATGCGTACCATACATTGCGCAAGAAAAAACAGAAAGGTGTTCCTCCCATTCTCCACCCATATCCCTGCCCACAAACAGTGTGTATAAAAAGCGGATCTGTGCATTCCATGGTGAACTCTGTTGACATACTTGATGGATTGATCTCTGCACCCCCTGGATCTCTGCACCCCCTGGATCTCGGTCTCCAGTGGATGTCACCTTGCTGCTGTCCCAGCTGTCTTGGTAAAGTAATTTTTTTTTTTTTTGGGAACTGGCTAGTGTGGTACCTGTACCCAATGTTATCAAGACTCTACTCAATGTTATCACTGTGCTGATTGTTGTCTAAATATTGTGTTAGAACATAGAAAATTACCACATGTAATGCCACAGCAACAGCACAATGTGCTGTAGTGCTGTGGTGACAACTCTTAATTTTAAGCATTAATGAGAGAACAGGAGTTGAAACAAGCAAGAGTATATCATCCGTTACGTTTTTTTATTTATAGTGATAAAAGGCATTTGGTAAGAATATTGACACTGACAATGGACAATGCCAGCAGCACACAGCAATACAAAAACAATGAAGTAATTAGATTTTTGTGGTAAAGAGAGAATTACAAATGTTAACAAAAACGGATACAGGACAGGTACATAAGGTTATATGCACGTAAAAATGGGGGTAGCGCAGTACCCTCAACACTCAGACTGCTGTTACAGGTATAAAAAAAACAATAAACAATACAGAAATTATAGTTGATAGGGCATAAAGAGTCCACTCCCATAGAGGATTGTAACTGCCTGCTTATAATGAAACATAGTAAAGCTTCTACATGCTTCTTAGGGACATCACTGAATCTCAGGGAGCCCTACATCATACTACACATTGCACATACCCATTAAAGTGCTGGTGCTGTTTAGCAAAGGGAGTACCCCTGAGTGTTAGAGAAAGATCCACCCAACAGCTGTTTCATGGACCCGAAGGTCCACTTCCTCAGGGGACAAGGTAAAGAAAGAAAGAGGGTGCCAGGTCTCCCAGTCCAAGTTGTGTCTGCTACCAACCCCTACACACCTCCTTTTATGTACCCTTAATGCGCTTAATGTCCTTCACCTGTGAAAACCACAGCAACCACCACATGAGTCTCTGAACTACAATCCCCATAATGCTCAGCACTACACCCGGTGGCTCAGTGCACATGTGCGGGGCCGGGACGCGTCACCAGTAACCCTCGCTATGCACAGCGCATCAACCAGACATCGGAGCAGAAGGGGAAAAGTGTCACAGTGACATCACGCGGTGGGCGGGGCCACAGGGGAACACAGCAATTACAAACAGGCACATAACAAGGCAAAACTACAGAAACAATGTGAATATAAACAAAAACCAGGTATTCAACACATTATGTAATACACATTTCCTGCAGGGTGTATTGAAATGGAAGACCAACTTCTGTAATTCGTTTGAATCCTGGGCAAGAATTGTTCTGTTAGTTACCTAGAGAGTGTGAGAGAGGGGGCAAACATAAACATCATTACAGAAAGGCTCTGGGGGAAAGGCACAGAATAAAAGTAGCAATTAAGAAGGACTTAAAATTGAGGGATAGATTACCAGGGGGGAGGAGGAATCACAAGAAGGGGGCAAAACTCAGGGATTCGTTGAGGCCCAAAGGGGCCCTGATGCCCAGCCTGACAATCCATTAGGCCTCTCGTCTCGCCAGCATCCGGTGGACATTACCTCCTGGATGCCAGGATGGATCACATCAATCCCCCTGACATTCAAACTCCTGGGATCACAATTGTGAAACTCCCAAAAATGTCGGGGGATAGTTTTTCAATTGAGTGAGATCTTCTTCCTTAGTACCTTGTGCACCTTGTGTTGCGTCCCTTTGCTTAATCTTGGCACCATGTAGTGTGCGACCAATTTTAATCTTTGTGCTTTGTAGCCAGTACTGTGTATTTTCGATTGTATCATACATGTCAATGCATTTGTTTAGATGTTGCAATACTATACGTTTGTTGTTGTGAAATAGCAAAATTATTGGTCACGTCATCATACTGTCGGCCTGTCACCTCGTCAGTTGTTTGGCTGTTGTAGTCTGTGTTGCTGGTTGTTGTCGCTCATGTGCGTGTCTGCTCCCTGTGGTATTTCCACTGTTTCCTTATTTTTTTTCCCCTCTAGTAGCAGGTAAACTGTATGTCTGGCTATTGCACATGGTAGTCTCACCTTGGCACACTGAGGGCCCCAGAGTGACAAAGTGACGCTACTCTGTGCAATCGCAAACTGTCATATCTATATGTTTAACCTTTTGTTTACCATAGTAGTTATCCAACTTGAAAGGTCTAATGCATAGCCTTTTGTTGCTTTTGCCTCCCTTCTCCACTCTTCAAGGTACTCTTCCAAGTGTACTTGTCACCTGCTGCTGTTGTCACCTGCTGCTGTTGTCACATGCTGCTGTTGGTTCCAGTGGATCTTGGCTGTTGTTCCGTGTGGTAAGTATAGACACTGTTGTTGAAAATGGTTTTTTTTTTCCCCCTCTAGTAGCAGGTAAACTGTATGTCTAGCTATTGCACATGGTAATCTCACCTTGGCACACTGAGGGCCCCAGAGTGACAAAGTGAGCTACTCTGTCTAAATATTGATATCTGTTTGTCTAACCTTTTGTTTACCCTAGTTGTCATCCAACTTGAAAGGTCTAATGCATAGCCTTTTGTTGCTTTTGTCTCCCTTCTCCACTCTTCAAGGTGCTCTTCCAAGTGTAGTGTGCTTTTTAGTGCTCCGGCTGTTGTTGCTTCTTCCTGGTGAACTGGTTGTGGTGGATTTCTCCTGCCGTTTGGTTTTTTCATCTCCCCACTAAAATGTCCGATGCAAGCGAATATTTGCCCGAGGAAGAACTTGGCCTAGAAAGTGAGCATGTAAGTAAAAATTACTATTTCATTTTTCAAATTTGTTTTAATTGTGTTCAAAAACTTAATTGAAGGATACTTTTTTGTAGGAATAGTACTCCGACGCAGAAGAAGAAGAAGAAGAAGAGGAGGCAGAGACAGATTCATCAGAGTCAAGATGATTCTGAGCATCCACGAAGAGCAAAGGTGTGTTTGCAGTTATACTGCAGTGGTTGTACTACCCAAAGCACGTGCATTAACATGTTTTTATTGTTATATAGGTTCATAGAGGAACAAGAGACAAACCATACATTGATATAGACAAGTTCACACCACTGGTACACGAACGAGTTGCCATATGGGACACACGGGACCGTAAACATGTTGATGTAGCAGTGTTAAGAAGGCTGTGGGAAGAAATATCTCAATTGATGATGCCAGGCTGGGACCGTGCAAGTAAAAAAAACAGAAAGTTTATTGGTAATTTTTTTTTTTTATTATTTTATTTTACTTAAATGAAGAAAACTTTTTTTTTCGATAATTGACGATCTCTGATTTGTCTTGCCCACTGTAGTGAAGAAGTGGAGAGTTCGGTGGTGATCGATGAAGGATCGATTCAACAAGGATCTTCGGTAGGATCAGAAAGTTCGCAGTGGTGGTCAGCGGACGTTGAAAATATACATTTATCACAATCAACCTAGTTTCCTTCGTCCAGCTGTTGCCCATCGAGTGTAAGTACATATATATGTATATATTTTTTTTTTTTGGTGTATTCTTATATTGTAATAAATTTTTTGTTTTTCAGGAAATATAAATAAATTACCGTATATACTCGCATATAAGCCGAGTTTTTCAGCCCAAAAATTGGGCTGAAAAGTCCCCCCTCGGCTTATACGCGAGTATACCAACCAACATGAGGCCGCCCCCCATCAGTATCCAGGGCCCCCCCTTGCTCCGCAAACCTGTAAAGTAAAATCATTATACTTATCACTGTCCTGTCACCGCCGTCCCCGCCGCTGCCGACATCGCGCTCCTCCGGCTTCATCCGGCTTCTTCCGGCTTCCTGTCGGCGCAGGCAATGACGTCATTGCCTGCGCCGACCAGAGGAAGTCGGAAGACGCTGGATGAAGACGGAGGAGCGCAATGTCGGCAGCGGCAGGGACGGCGGCGACAGGACAGTGATAAGTATAATGATTTTACTTTACAGGTTTGCAGAGCAAGGGGGGGCCCTGGATACTGATGGGGGGCTGTATACCTCTGGGGCTGCGTGTATACTACCACTGGGGCTGCTGTATATACCTCTGGGGCTGCGTGTTTACTACCACTGGGGCTGCTGTATACTACCACTGGGGCTGCTGTATATACCTCTGGGACTGCTGTATATACCTCTGGGGCTGCTGTATACTACCACTGGGGCTGCTGTATTTACCTCTGGGGCTGCTGTATACTTCCACTGAGGCTGCTGCTGTATATACCTCTGGGGCTGCTGTATACTACCACTGGGGCTGCTGCTGTATATACCTCTGGGGCTGCTGTATACTACCACTGGGGCTGCTGCTGTATACACCTCTGGGGCTGCTGTATACTACCACTGGGCTGCTGTATATACCTCTGGGGCTGCTGTATACTACCACTGTGGCTGCTGCTGTATATACCACTGGGAAGGCTGCTGTAACACTGCTGGGGCCTGTATATACCACTGGGGAGGCTGCTGTGTACCACACTGCTGGGGGCTGTATACTACCACTGGGGAGGCCTGTATACCACTGGGGGGGCCTGTGTACCATACTGCTGGGGGCTGTATACCTGTGCTGGGGTCCACCCTCGGCTTATACACGAGTCAATAGGTTTTCCCAGATTTTGGGGGCAAAAGTAGGGGGGTCGGCTTATACACGGGTCGACTTATACACGAGTATATACGGTACATAATAAATGAATATTATCTTTTTTTTTGTTTTGCCCTACAGGACTTGGAGCAGCACTGCTGAGCCCGCCGCTGCAGCGTCCATACCGCCTGAGTCTGTTGGTAGCGCCACCGAACTCTCTTCCCAGACCGTTACACTGGATGATGCATCGACTGACGTGGCACAATCTGGAACTCAGGTTGCCGGCACAACAAGCTATCCCCTATCCCATGCCTCCTGTACAACTTTGCTGGGTACTTCACACCAGCGACAGAGGGCATGTGATAGCACTCTCATGCAAGAATATTTGCACTTGAGCTCGAACTTTCAGGAAGGTTTGAGTCATCTTGGTAGCATTGTTGAAAAGGGATTTCAGAATATGAATACTCTTTTCAGTGAAGTTAACAGCCGACTCGACCGCCTGGAAGCCGACCTTACAAGACCGGCAAGACATTTTTTTTCGTGTATTGAGAAGTGCGTGACGGATACCTTAGCACCTGAGTTCCAGATTGATGTCATTAATGCATGTCAGTTGCATCTGGTGGTAGTACAACACTGGCCATGAAAGATAAAAATAAACAGCATAAACAGGCAACGCAAGTACACGAAGGCAGCACTCCAAGAAAAACTAAGGTGAAGGCCAAGAAAACTCTTCAGAGCAGTGCATCACATGGCCAATCAACTATTGATCCACCAGCAAAGGCAGTTAAAATTGCTGCAGCGGTGAAAAAAGTTGGTCGACCCAAAAAAAATAAGGACAAGGCAACTCTGTTACCACCCTCCACTTCACCGGCAAATGTGTCTTTGCTTCACGTGTCTACACCTCCTGCTCTGTCTGTCCCTTGAAATATCTCCCACCTATCCAATGTGTCTTTAGCTTCTAATGTACCCACTGGTTACTTTGACAATATTGGTCTTTCGTCAGATGAAAGTCTACTGTCTACTCCAAATGTATCTAGGTCATTTTGTTTGCAAAATGTGGTTTCTCCATCTTTCTCTCCACTCACACAGCTGGACGCTAGTTTTGCTGGTCAGGGTCCAAGGCTTGGTGTTCTTGGCGCAAGTCCACATGACAGTATGTCACCAGACGTTGAACTTTTCCAAACCCCCAACACCAGAGCCAACAGCAGTACGACAACTGGAACCACAAAGACTTACACTCCATTATAAAAAATTTTTGATGTGTTTGTAAAACTGAACATTGCAATGTTATGGCTTCAGTTTGATTACATGATTTCAAAAAAAAACTTTTTTTGTTTTTTCAACAATTGAGTTATTTCTTTACTGTAACCAAACATAACATTAATGATGTGATGAAGACCGTATAGTGTCATATTTTTAATTTTGAATGGGACATTTTAATTAGGGGTTGATTTTGATTAACGTACAGCTAACACACAAAAGGCCTTTATTGGTTGTATCTGGAGACAAGGCACACATACACAAACCCAACAAACACGTACATGTAGAGGGTGTTGAAGAAAGACAAAGTTCACATTCACACATGGAATTAGAATTGTTGTACACATTTCAAGTCAACCCCATGAACACAATGTCTGAGTAGAGTACAAATAATAAGCGATCTACCTTTCAGAGGGTGATGAATCTTTGGTGTATGGTTATTAGAGCACTGTTTATAATTTAATTGACATTTTCAGGTATGATTTGTGTCTCCGCCTCTTGGACACTTTTTACTAAGTGGTAAAGTGATACGTCGGTGGACAGTAGAGCAGACAGTAGAGCGGCACTGTTATACCGGCCTGACACAAGAAAGAGGCACAGATCCATCAGCCCACACTATACTCACCCTTGGAGGAGACAACAGTCAACACACCTGCAGTGAGACACAAGCACTATAGTACACAAGCACCATAGTATAAAAAATGCAGCCAGTGCAGCTTGTTCAAAACACAAGATACACCACCTATACATTGTCTGGTTGGATGCATATCTGCTAAGGCTGGTTTCACACTACGTTTTTAGCATTTCCGATGCTGTCCAATAAAAATTGAACAGCATCGGACCGAGTTTGGCCCCCATGCAGCCCTATGGTCATCGGACCGAATTGGATGTGCACTAAATTGCATCTGATTTTCTCCTATCTGATTATGTCAGATTTTGTTTATCGGTGCAAAAATCGGAGCATGCTCCGATTTTTGAACCGAAAAGAAAATCTAACCTGGGATCGGACAAAATCGGATGCCATTTATTGCACATCCGATTTGGTATGATCAATTTAACATGGGGCCCTATGGACCAGGGTCCGAGGAAACATCTGATGTGTCCTCGGACCACATTTTAGTGTACTGAGCATGCTCAGTACACAAAAATAGCTCATAACAGTAAAATAAGGGGTTACAAAAAAAAAATTATGCTCACCTGTCCACAAGGACCCGGCCTCGCCCGTGTCTCACGCTGTCTTGCTTTCTGGGCTGACAGGACCTGCCATGATGTCACAATCACAGGACCACCAGTAAGTGGCAGTCATGTGATTGTGACGTCACGAGAGGTCCTGTCAGCACAGGCAGCAAGACACCGGGACACACGGGAGCGTGTGGGACCGTGCATGAGTTGTGGGCAGGTGAGAAAAGATTGGAGGAGAGGGGGAGCACATTGGAGGACCAGGGGAGAAGAGTGGAGGACAGTGGAGCAGAGCTGAGGACTGGGGGAGAAGAGAGGAGACACAGGGGAGAAGAAGAGAGGACCGGGCAGTAGAGGGGAGAAGCGGGAGTACCGGTGGAGACACAGCTGACAGGGAGCCAGTGGACAGGAGGGCGGGCATCAGATAAAATGTAGGAATCGGACGTCTATTTGGCATCCGATTCCAGCCATCCGATGAATCTGAGGCTGTTCGATTTATATCGGACAGATTCGGATTTTACAAAAATCGTTATGTGAAAGTAGACTGTTGTAATGTGAACAACATGGAGTTAATAAATGAAGGGAAGACCACATGTATATTTTTTAGAAGTTTAATTTTTGGGGAACATAAAAGTAAATGTCATCTAGAGGAACTTTAAAAAAAAAAAAACCAGCTACAAAGCTTGCCAATTGAGGACGTTGTTGACAAAAAGAAAATTAATGCAACAATTAACTTTAAAGTGTCATAATGATCCAGGATCAAAAATAACATTTAATACTATTACATAAAGAAAAAAATTATAGAATCAAGTGACATATCTGTGAGTAAAAAAAAAAGGAAGTTGATTAGGCAAAAATGATAGGTATGCAAATACTTTCATTACAGTGAAATTGGGCATAAACCTTTATTACTATAAAATGAACGTATTGTACAATACTACATTAAGCAAAATGGTTTACTATAACATCCAACATATTACACCATTTCATCCTGCCAGGGTACCCGTCCATTTTCGGAAAGAAAATAGGAAGCAAACTGGTTCCTCATGTTGACTACTTCAACGGTTGTCCTTACGTTCTGTTCGTTGTAGTCTTCCAAGTTGCTTAAAATTGGTTCGTCTAGGTCAACGCGTTGTATTTCTTTGACTTTGATAAAATTGTGAAGGACAACGCACGCTTTGACAACTTCGTCTATTGTCTCTGTTTTCAAATTGATGGTAGTCCCTAGAATGCGCCATTTGGAGACAAGCAATCGAAATGCACACTCCACTGTGCGTCTGGCCCGTGTCAATCTGTAATTAAAGATCCGTTTAGAATGGTTTAAGTTACGGCTAGAGTAAGGCTTGAGAAGGTTGGGACACATCTGAAAGGCCTCATCGGCAACAAGAACATGAGGCATTGGTGGTCCATCACAGTTTGGTAGGGGTTGTGGTGGTGGAATGTTGAAATTTTGACGATAAAGTTTTTGACCCATGTCCGAGTCTTTTAAAGATTTGGAGTCGTTACATCGTCCAAATTGTCCAACATCCACAGCAATAAATGAACAGTCAGCGTCTGCAATCACCGTCAGTACAATGGAAACATTTTTTTTATAGTTGTAGTATTCGGATCCACTTCCAGCTGGCTTCAGGATCCGAACATGTTTTCCGTCCACGGCTCCAACGCAGTTCGGAAATTGACAAATTTCCTTAAATCTGGATGCTTTCTCTAGCCATAGTTGGGTGGTTGGGTAAGGGAGGAAATCTTCGCGGAGGTCATCGCAAATAGCCTGGCAGGTCTCTAGAACTATCCCAGAAAGTGTTGATAATCCTATCCGAAACTGGAAATGCAGAGAAGATAAAGCCTCTCTGGTCGCTAGGAATCTACAAAAAAAAAAAATGGGTCATTATTATCTTGACATTTTCAAATATTACATTCAAAGTTTACAGGTGCTTGTTTTTGAATTGAAACGTACCGCAGGGTGACCAAAAGACGTTCCTCTGCAGGAATGGATCGACGAAGCTGTGTGCCCTGTCTGGTGATCGATCCTTGCACACGTCGCAGCAAATCATCAAAGCTTTCGGGTGACATCCTGGTGAAGTCGTAAAACTTTTCACGGTCCTCTCAAAGTTCACGGTACAACCAGTAGTAGAGTCCACGCGTCTCACGAAGCTCCACTATGGGGTGTTGCCAGAAACAACGACGATGACATCTTCTTCTCTGCCTTTCTCTTCGACGTTCTTTCTCACAAGCAATAGCAAAGGAAACTGACATGTTCATCGATAAATCGAGAAACGCATAGAAGCTCTCAAAGCTGAGATCCATCTTGCCTCTGAACAGCTGCATAGAAGGAGTGATGACACAGGGCAGGCAGAGTCTATTTATACCTTGCCCTTAAAACCACTCCCCATGGGCGTGTCTTGCAAAAACAAACATGTTTGACACAAAAAAATGATAAGAAATTCTGTAACGCATGCGGACAAAAAATGCATACGCATTGTACAAACGCAAGCATATACACGCAACCGCTGCGTTTATTTTAAGCATTGCGTATATGCATGAGTGAGATACGCGCTACATTTGCATGCAGATGCATGCATTTTTGCATGCGCAATATACGCTGCGTTCTCAAACGCAAATGGGAAGCCAGCCTTAGCAATGTTCATTGACAGAATCCTGCAAAAATATATTTTCCGTCTAGAGAGTTATATTAAAGACTCCACAGATGTAATAAAAACTTTGAAAGAGATTAAATGGGAAAAATCCTATATGTTGGTGACACTAGATGTGTCATCTTTATATACTAATATTGAACATGCCATTGGATTATTATGCGCTGAATTCTTCCTCAAAAATGATCCACATATGAATAATGATATGACCAATTTTGTATTAGATGGATTACATTTCATCCTTAATAATAACTACTTTGTATTTAATAATACTATATATCACCAAGTGCATGGGACCGCTATGGGTTCCAAACAGTGGCGTACCATCCGCGGCCCAGGGGTCGCAAGTGAGACCGGGCCCGGAGGTACAGGGGGGCCCGGAGCCCACCGACCGCTGTGACAGCTTTACATGGATGTGCATCCATGTCACTGCGCAGCGCTCTCCCCGGCCGGTCCCCAGGCGGCTGATCACGGCCGCCAGAGGACTGGTAGGCACTGCCGCTTTAAATAGCTCCTGTCTTGCTGGTCTTGCTGGCTCCTGTTTACTGGTAAGTATTCACACCAGTCAGGTTTTTAATACAACAGTTAGGACCGCGTCTGAGATGGGTACACTTTGAAGATAGTGACGTGGCTTAAAATAACTTTTTCTGCGCAAAAAAACGGATTGACTAAGTACTCTATATTTGTTATACCATTTTTATACTGCACTTGCATTTTAATATTTTTACTGCAGTGTACTGTTGTTTTTTGTCGCAATAGCTTTTTGTTTCCAATTATGCTGGCGGTGTGAACAGGTTCCTACAGACCTGTTCTCTGTGTGCAGGACTCATCTGTGTTATAATTAATTGCCTCTTGCCATGCAAGAGATGGAGTTCCCGCCCCTTTCTGGGCCCTGCACACATATAGCCCCGTCGCCTTCATTCCATTTCAGACACTGGTCTTGCTGGCTCCTGTTTACTGGTAAGTATTCACACCAGTCAGGTTTTTAATACAACAGTTAGGACCGCGTCTGAGATGGGTACACTTTGAAGATAGTGACGTGGCTTAAAATAACTTTTTCTGCGCAAAAAAACGGATTGACTAAGTACCCTGTATTTGTTATACCATTTTTATACTGCACTTGCATATTAATATTTTTACTGCAGTGTACTGTTGTTTTTTGTCGCAATAGCTTTTTGTTTCCAATGCATTACATTATATGAAAGGCTGTGACGCTGCATTACATTATATGAATCGCTGTGACGCTGTATTACATTATCTGGAGGGCTGTGACGCTGCATTACATTATCTGGGGGGATGTGACGCTGCATTATATTCTCTGGAGGGCTGTGATGCTGCATAATATTATATGAAGGGCTGTGATGCTACAGTATATCTGGAGGGCTGTGAGGCTGCATTATATTGTCTGGGGGTCTAGGAGTCTGTATTATATTATATGACGGGTTATGAGGCTGCATTATATTATATGAAGGGCTATGAGGCTGCGTTATACTATAATGGAGGACCATATATACCAGGATAAGGGCATATTCCAGGAGGAGGACCATATATTGTAGGATGAGGGACAGTAACACATAATGAAGGGGAGAGAGGTCAATTCGTGAGTCTTTATAGGATTTAGAACATTACATGGGGCCAGTGGCGTAGCGTGGCGGGAGGCGGTCTGCCCCAGGCAGCACGTGTGTGGGGGCGGCAGCAGAGACGGGGATTTGAAGTTCCCGCCCGGGCAGCACATCCGTCGGCGGCTGTGGCTCAGGCAGCGCTGCGCCGGGTAAGTGTGTGAGGAGCAGGCGGCAGGGCGGGTACAGCTTCAATGCCGGTGTCAGTACACTGTGCATCGATTTGCGCTGTGATCTAGTAGCTGGGAACAGCCGAAGATGGGGCACAGGGGTGCAGGGATGGGGCACAGGGGTGCAGGGATGGGGCAAAGGGGTGCAGGGATGGGGCACAGCACAGGAATATGGATGGGGCACAGGGGTGCAGGGATGGGGCACAGGGGTGCTGGGATATGGATGGGGCGCAGGGATGGGGCACAGGGATGCAGAGATGGGGCACAGGGGTTCTGGGATATGGATGGGACACAGGAGTGCTGGGATATGGATGGGGCATAGGGTTGGGGCACAGGGCTGCTGGGATATGGATGGGGCACAGGGGTGCTGGGATATGGATGGGGCACAGGAGTGCTGGGATATGGATGGGGCACAAGAGAGCTGGGATATGGATGGGGCACATGGGTGCTGGCATATGGATGGGACAGGGGTGCAGGGACATGGATAGTATACAGGGGTGGTCCGGGTGCCTGGTGCTGGTGCTGAGTGCAGGCAAGCTGGAGACCAGGAGCCGCAGAGGAAGAAGCTGCTGGGATGAGGGATCTGGAATCAGGAGCGTGGAGTCAGGTAAGGCGCTGTTACAGCCAAAGATCGCAGCCTGGGGGGGACAGAATGGGATAGATGGATAGATGGGGCGGCCTGGAAGAGGGGGCAGAATGGATGGATGGGGCAGCCTGGAAAAGGGGGCCGAATGGGATGGATTAATGAATGGACGAGGCGGCTTGGAAAAGGGGGCAGAAGATGGATGGAGGAGGGGGGCATGGAAAAGGGGGCAGAAGATGGATGGGTGGATGAGGGAGAAGGTACATGGAACGTAGGGGAGAAGCTACATGGATGAAGGAGAGGCTGCGTGGAACATGGGAGGGGTATGGGGGGGGAAGTATGAACTGCAAGGAACATATGGATGGAGAATGAGCTGCATGGGACATATGGGGGGTGACCAGTATGGGATAATGTATTGACTGGTTTTGGTGATTATTACTGTATTGACAATGGTTCTGGCAATATACTGACAGGGGTTCTAGTAATGTGTTATTGTATTGCCAGTGGTTCTGGTGATGTAGTCATGTGGATGTTGTAATCTTTAACTTAACAGACTTGATTCTAAAACATTATAGACATTGCTTCCGGATTATCAACGACCAAAGGGGCGGCAGTTGAGGCAAATTTTTCGACCGCCCCGGGCGCCACAAACAGTTGCTACGCCACTGCATGAGGCCTATACATCTGACCAATGTAGGCGCGCGGGGAAAGTGGGGGGGGGGGCCCAGGTCCAAATTTCGCATCGGGGCCCTTCGGACTCTAGTTACGCCACTGGTTCCAAAGTAGCGTGTTCTTACGCAAATCTCTTAATGGGATTATTCAAAACAATTCATATGCTTAATAATAGACATAAAGAAGGATTGATCAGCTACAAAAGGCTCATTGAGGATATTTTTTTAATTTGGGGCATAATAAAGGTGACTTTAATGAATTTTTACAAGGAATTACGGAAAATCACTGGGGCCTCACGTTTGAACCTATAACACATAATGAGACAATTAATCTTTTGGATATTACAATATACTTAGACAATAACCAAATCCTCACAAAAACCTACTTCAAGGCAACAGATAAAAATTCCTACATTCATTTCAGCAGCGGTCATTATAATACATGGCTTAAGAACATTCCATTAAATCAACTTAAGAGAATTAAAAAGAACTGTACAAATATGAAAGATTTTTTTGGTACAATCAGAAATACTAAAAGAAAGATTCCTCATGAGAAAATATCCTAAAAGATTAATCATGAATGCACAAAATCAGAGTAAACTGATTGAACAAGAAAGTCTACTATCACCTAGACCTAGAGTAGGGATTGACAATAAACACACTTTCAACTTCATCACTAGGTTCAATAATTGCCACAAAACCATTAAGATATGTCTTGATGCACATTGGTACATATTAAAGAAAGATCCGATATTAAAAGAAATGATCCCTGAGAAACCGGGCATCACATACCGCAGGGCTCCCAACATCAAAAGCTTGATCGCTCCTAGCCATTTGAATAAAAATACTGCATCTAGAAGTGGGGAAAACAAGACTGCACCCAAGAAGGTCACGAAATGTGGGAAGAGTAGATGCCTATGTTGTAAAATTATCCAGAATACCACCCAATTTAGCTCCACAACTACAAATGACAGATATCAGGTTAAATTCAATATGAATTGTGCTACAGAATATTTAATTTATCTGTTGAGTGCCCCTGCAAACTCCAGTATGTGGGAAGGACCACTCAACCCCTGCACAATAGACTCAATAAACATAGATCGAACATTAACAATGGCCATAAACAACATGGGGTCTATCTCATGATTTTAATATTTGTCATAACAGAGATTCATCACTCCTTAAAGTCACCCCTATAGACCATGTCCCATCTACTGTAACCAATAGATTTGAAGTATTAAAAAGAAAGGAGAAATTTTGGATGTTCAAACTGAACACAATAAAACCGAAGGGACTGAATTTGGTCACTGAATTGGTTTAATCTCACATTTACTAGCACTTTTTCTTAGAAGAATAATTTATTATTTGCTCTGAGCTCCATTAAAATTGCATATATAAAACACAGGGAACCATTTTACTATATTTCAACAATTTTACTATATTTCCATAATAATAATATTTCATAATATTTTATTATATTTTGGTTCATATTTCTATACAATGAATGTGGAATGCATGGTTGTAGAATTCTTGTCATGCTGAGACAAGACATGATTTTATTTGAATGCATGGTCCCCTGTTTTTATGTCTCGAGTACTGTGATTTTAGAATATTATGTGTATCACTTATCCCATATATTTTTTATGAATTAACAGGCTACACACTCAGCCCATCATCACACACTTTCCTTCACTATAATAAATAGGAGACACGCGACTTATTTCATTCACAGATGCACTATATTTATTTTTGGTGTTTTGGAGCCATCTAGTGGTGTTTATATGAGTAATTCTCTGAGGTATTACTCAGTATATATATTCACTCATGCAACATATTTATTATTTTTTTTTACTATATTTTATTACTATTCTTTATTTTAAATCAGAAAAGACACCACTATATTCTTTTTTTTTTTTATATCCAGTTATTTTTATTATTTTCACATAACAGAACATCACAACATTGTACAATATACAACTACAAATGTACGACATGACCGTCAGTCAAAAATATAAGATGTCCTTACCCACCCCTCCCTCCCCCACCTCCCCTCCTAGGTACACATCGCCATTATAACGTTCTAACAAATATCCCGGAATAAGCCTTTAATTTACCTCATTTAAACCTTTGCCAACCAGCTTGCCCATATTTTGTCAAATAGTTGTTCCTTATTTCTTTTTCTGTACACTTTTTCTTCAAGTCTGTCTGTCGTGCCCGACATATAAATTCCCCTCTAGTTGGAGGAACTGCATCAGTCCACCTACCGGCAATCAGCTTCCGTGCCACATAAAGAAGCCTGGCTATGGCTATTCTGCTAGTCTCTGATGCCACAATCACAGACACTTCACCTAACACGCACACTATTGGGTACCTTTCAATTGTACACTCATATACTCCTTCAATTTTTGTGATCACCGCTATCCAAAATGCGGCAAGACGAGGGCAAGTCCACAACATATGCAGTAATCCAGCGCCTTCTGATCCGCATCTGGGACACCGAGAATCTTGCCGTAGACCCGCCTTAAACATCACCTCCGGTGTTCTGTAAGTCCTGTGTATAATGTACAACTGGGAGAGTCTAGCCTGTTCGCTAAGTGACAATTGGGGTACAGTCTCCAATATGGCCTCCCATTGTTCCTCCGTCAAGTCTCCCACATCGCCCTCCCATTTACTTTTAGTCATAGGGCGGAATTTTCCCAGGAAGGCGTGAAGCAAATCATTATAAATGCCCGAGATCACTCCCTTTGTATTACCTGTCATACATACATAGTCCAAAGTGATGTCTTTTTGTATAGTCATGTCCATTATTTTTCGCTGCGCTAGCCAAGCATGCCTAATCCCCGAATATTGAAATTCCCACGTGTTTGGAATATTATGTGTTTCCCTTAGTACACAAAAGGATTGCATCCTCCCCTCTTTTATCAAGTGTCCCACACTCCTCACTCCCTTCTTCTGCCAATGTACCATCGGTCCCATTTTATAAAATTCCTTTAGGTATACATTATCCCAGGCCGGCGAGTAAACCGTCAACCCTTTTACTCCTCGTATTTTTTTTATAGCATTCCATCCCTTTTGGATGAGACGAACCGTGGGATACTGTAAGCACAATTTGTCAAATGTACCATCCTCTAATCCCTGAACCAAAGGATCTCTACCCGACAGGTGAGACAGAAGCCGACAATTGGACCCTTCAATATTGTGTTCTCTCCATCCCCTCATTTGTTGGCCCTGCCCCGCCAGGAAATATATCCAGGCATTCGGAACCGCCAATCCCCTTCCTCTTTCCCTCTCTGAAGGGATTCCAATTTGATCCTAGCAGATCTCTTGCCCCATATCAGAGACCTGAAGATGGTGTCAACTCCATGAAACTTCCTTTTAGCTATCCAGATCGGGGAGTTGTGCAACATGTACATCAACTGAGGCATCAACACCATCTTGATCAAATTGACCCTGCCAGTCACCGACAATGGCAGCTTGCACCATGCATTCATTTTTCTTTTAAAGGTTTCTAGTAGAGGATTGATATTCAAATCCCAATATTTTACTAATGGGAGAGTCACCCACACTCCTAAATACTTAAATTGTGACACCACCTGGAGTTGTCTCCCCTGATCAGCTATATCCTCCCCTCTGAGTTCCCCATCCACTGCCATGATGCATGATTTGTTCCAATTGATCTGTAAACCCGAAATGTCCCCAAACCACTTGATGATCTCCATCACTTTTCCCAGTGCCTCCCCTGCATTTTCCAAAAACAACAAAATATCGTCCGCGTACAGCGCTATCTTTTCGATAATATTGCCAAACTGAAATCCAGCCACCTCTCGAGTCAATCTGATTTTGGCAGCCAGAGGCTCCATTGTCACCGCAAACAGCAGCGGAGACAACGGACACCCCTGTCTGGTTCCCCTATACAGCCTAAACATATCGGATCGTGCCCCATTTACCTTGACAGCTGCTCGTGGTGAAGAGTACAGTAGCTTTACCCAGGACATAAATCCATCTCCAAACCCCATTAGATCCATTACTTTCCACAGGTACCTCCACTCCACACTATCAAAGGCTTTTCTAGCGTCAAGTGATACCACTACCCTCCGGCCACCGTTATCTGCTGGTAGTTGAAGATTGAGAAATAAACGTCTCAAGTTGATTGCCGTAGATCGGCCAGGCACAAAGCCAGATTGGTCTGTGTGAATAAGGCTCTGTATCACACCAGAGAGGCGAGTGGCCAGGATTTTAGCTAGTATCTTGACGTCAGCCGTTAACAGAGATATCGGCCTGTACGATTCCGCACACTCCGGGTCCTTCCCCTCCTTGGGCAACACCACTATCACTGCTTCCTCCATTGATCCCGCAAGGGCCCCTTTTTCACGTGCTCGATCAAATACCTGCTTCAATCTAGTTGCCAACACATCTGAAAATTCTTTATATACCTCACCCGGAATACCATCAGCCCCAGGCGCCTTACTCACTGACATAGAGGCTATAGCCCTTTCCACCTCCTCAACCTCAATTGGCTCGTCTAATTTCTGCCTGTCTCCATCCGTTAATATAGGTAAAGTCACTCCCTCCAAAAACTCTTCAACCTCCCTGTCCCCAGCCCTTGAAACAGATGTATACAGATCAGAGTAAAATTTTTGAAAAACATCTAAGATATCCGGTGACCACTATATTTTTATGTCCCTTATTATATATATATATACATTTTTCCTCATTTACTTCACAATTTTTTATATCTAACTAGATGGCGTCCCGATTCTAAAGAATCGGGTAGTCTAGAATCCATATATAGTTTATTTACTAATAGTTAGGAGAGTGCGGTGAAATGAATTGGGTGTATACAGGTGGCTCAGTGGGTAGCAGAGTATTCGGTGGCTCAGTGGTTAGCACTGCGCGGTGGCTCAGTGGTTAGCACTGCGCGGTGGCTCAGTGGTTAGCACTGCGCGGTGGCTCAGTGGTTAGCACTGGGCGGTGGCTCAGTGGTTAGCACTGTGTGGTGGCTCAGTGGTTAGCACTGCGCATTGGCTCAGTGGTTAGCAGTGAGTGCGGTGGCTCAGTGGTTAGCAGTGAGTGCAGTGGCTCAGTGGTTAGCAGTGAGTGCGGTGGCTCAGTGGTTAGCAGTGAGTGCGGTGAGAGTGGTCAGCACAGCGGCGTGGGCAGAGTGTCAGCGCAACCATGGCAGAGTGTCAGCGCAGCGCCGTGGGCAGAGTGGTCAGCGCAGCGGCGTGGGCAGAGTGGTCAGCGCAGCGGCGTGGGCAGAGTGGCCAGCACAGCACCGTGGGCAGAGTGGGCAGCGCAGCGCCGTGGGCAGAGTGGTCAGCGCAGCACCGTGGGCAGAGTGGTCAGCGCAGCGCCGTGGGCAGTATGGTCAGTGCAGCGCCGTGGGCAGTGTGGTCACCACAGCGCCGTGGGCAGCGTGGTCAGCGCAGCGCCGTGGGCAGAGTGGTCAGCACAGCGCTGTGGGCAGAGTGGTCAGCGCAGCGCTGTGGGCAGATGTGGTCAGTGCAGCGCCGTGGGCAGAGTGGTCAGCGCAGCGCCGTGGGCAGAGTGGTCAGCGCAGTGCCGTGGGCAGAGTGTTCAGCACACATATACACACACACAATATACACACACTCCGCTATACTTACCACCGGCCCTGCGTCTTCGCCGCCGCCTGGATCCTGAGTTGACATGTCGCCGCCCCCGGACGACTGGATCCAATATGGCGTCTGGGAGTCTGGCAAGACTTCCTGGACGCTATATTGGATCCAGTAGTTCGGGGGCGGCGACATGTCGACTGAGGATCCAGGGGGCGGACGCAGGGCCGGTGGTAAGTATAGCGGAGTGTGTGTGTGTATGTGTATGTGTGTGTGTGTGTGGACAAAGTGACGGAAGTGCGGACAAAGTGACGGAAGTGCGGACAAAGTGACGGAAGTGCCTTGGGCTTTTACATATTAGATACACATACATTATATGTACACACATGCAAATCTATAAAGATGTAGAAATATATATATACATACACACACATCATTCACAAATTATATTACATACACACATATATACACATACTGTACATTGCATATGGAGCAGTGAGGAGAGCGGAGGCTGGAGGGGTGAGGAGAGCGGAGGCTGGAGGGGTGAGGAGGGGTGAGGAGAGCGGAGGCTGGAGGGGTGAGGAGGGGTGAGGAGAGCAGAGGCTGGAGGGGTGAGGAGAATGGAGGCTGGAGGGGTGAGGAGAGCAGAGGCTGGAGGGATGAGGAGAGCGAAGGCTGGAGGGGTGAGGAGGGGTGTGGAGAGCGGAGGCTGGAGGGGGGAGGAGGGGTGAGGAGAGCGGAAGCTGGAGGGGTGAGGAGGGGTGAGGAGAGCGGAGGCTGGAGAGGTGAGGAGGGGTGAGGAGAGCGGAGGCTGGAGGGGTGAGGAGAGCGGAGGCTGGAAGGGTGAGGAGAGTGGAGGCTGGAGGGGTGAGGAGAGCGAAAGGGTGGAGGGGTGAGGAGAGTGGACCTGGAGGCCTGAGGAGAGCCGAGGCTGGGGGGCTGAGGACAGGGGAAGCTGGAGGGCTGAGGACAGTGGAGGCTGGAGGGCTGAGGACAGGGGAGGCTGGAGGGCTGAGGACAGGTGAGGCTGGAAGGCTGAGGACAGGGGAGACTGGACGGCTGAGGACAGGGGAGGTTGGAGGGCAAACACACACACCACAAAGAGACACACACAACAGAGACACACACCACACAGACCCCCCACACAGGGACACATATATACATACACCCCAGGGACACACACACCACATAGACAGACACAGATGTGCACAAATCACCTCACACAACTCGCCTCATACATGTGCTATCTTTAATTTCCAAACATAAACATCTGATTAAAAACAGCCAATGTGCAACACATGTGCCATATAGGGAATTAAGGCAGATGTCAGTCACATGAGCTGTCTATTATGTGTATGTGTGAGGTAACATATACTGGCCGGCCAGGGGGAGGGTTTACTGTTGGCTGGAGATTTATTAGGCTGCCAATAGCAATCAATCACAGCTCAGCTTCTATTTTCCTACAGGTCATTAATATGACATATTCAAATTCTATTTTGTTATAGCTAACAGCAGTTATTTATGAACCCGGGCGTAGCCGGGTACTACAGCTAGTATCTCTATATTTTTTATATATTTCTCAATTAATTAATCTTTATAATATATAAATATGGGCTGAGCCGTCCTCACGGGTAAACCAGTGATGGATACCATCTTTCACTATCTATAATATATTCATTACTCTTGCTAACATTGAGTACAAGTCCCAAATTGAAACAGATGAGCGGCGCGTGCCCCTTGATACAATCTTAATTGCAGACACACGCCGCAATTCACAAATAGAAGGCTTCTGTATGCCGCCAATTATCCACATGTTCTATTTCACTACCTTAACTGAAGGCACGCGCCACTCTCCATTTTAGAAATTGGAGACACGCGCTACCTATTATGAAGGAGCTACACTGTAACTTTCATGCTTATAACAACTCCAGCAAGCAGTCCGACTCTCGGATTGCATAGCTCATGCATGATTTACTCTGACATGACTCAATACATATAGTACTAGGAACCAAAAAATCGGACCGGTTCGCACCGGCTGAGAAGATAAAATTGCCGCAATTGCAATAGGGGAATTATTGATATTAATTTAATATCCGGTTTAAATACTATATCTTAATTAAATAATAATCTTCATAATAATTTTCCTATAATATGAGTCCATTCTGCAATGATGGGAATTATTAAATAAATAATTAATTGTTATATTCAGCAGACTCTTTGAAAATTATCCTCTATTATATGGTTGTCATTTTATATCATATAACACCCCCCTGACACCACAAATCTCAATAGATTATCACAGTTCACTCACTATTAACTCACTAACAGACTATTATGAACCCCTCTATTATAATGGATTAGTAGCACCTTGGATATATGGAGACACAGGTTAATCACATGTTAATACGTATATACTTTTGTTCACCCTCCATGAGTTGTAGCCTATATGACATCGGATATCCATCTCAAAAAATATTTTTTATTCCCTATTATGAATATATTATTATAATTGTATTTTAAGTTGATTTTAGTGTGTAATATTGTATTGTCATATATATAATTGCCGTAGCACACTTCCGTCATTTTCGGCGCTACCTCCGTCGTCGTGGACGTGGCTGCCGCAAGGCAGCCACGCTACACACGAAGCATTGGCCGCCGCGAGCAATGGCAGCGAGGCCATTGCGAGCCGTTGCCTGAGCACGAGCAATGGCCACTTTGCGGCCATTGCGAGTCTCCGGCCCCGTCCAACCACCGACCAGAGCCGAGCCCCGTGGCCGAAAATCGAACCAGGGGCCCAGCCAGAGCGCGAGCAATAGCCGCAAAGCGGCCATTGCGAGTCTCCGGCCCCGTAGAACCACCGACCACAGCCGAGCCCCGTGGCCGAAAATAGAACCAGGGGACCGGCCATAAATTTCGCCAAACACCGCTATTATTCTCTATGGGAAGTGAGGCGCTATTCTGATTGGTCGGCGCAGCACACAGCGACCAATCAGCATAGCGCCTCACTTAAGCGCGAAATTTGAAACTCAAAGTCGTCCATTCTATCTCTATGGTAAGTGAGGCGCTATTCTGATTGGTCGCTGTGTGCTGCCGGCGACCAATCAGAATCACGCCTCACTTTCAGCGGTAAATTTGAAACCAAAAGTCGTCCATTCTATCTCTATGGGAAGTGAGGCGCTATTCTGATTGGTCGCTGTGTGCTGCCGGCGACCAATCAGAATAGCGCCTCACTTCCCATAGAGATAGAATGGACGATTTTGTCCATTCTATCTCTATGGGAAGTGAGGCGCTATTCTGATTGGTCGCCGGCAGCACACAGCGACCAATCAGAATAGCGCCTCACTTCCCATAGAGAATAATAGCGGTTTTTCAAGCGAACTATAGCCGGGCCCTTGGTTCTATTTTCGGCCACGGGTCTCGGCTTTCGTCGGTCGTCGCCGGGGCGGGAGACTCGCAATGGCCGCGAATCGATTGCGAGTCTCGAGTCGACTCGACTTCGAGACTCGAGTCGAAGCGATTGCGAGCCTCCCGCCCCGGCGACGACCGACGAAAGCCGAGACCCGTGGCCGAAAATAGAACCAAGGGCCTGGCTATAGTTCGCTTGAAACACCGCTATTATTCTCTATGGGAAGTGAGGCGCTATTCTGATTGGTCGATGTGTGCTGCCGGCGACCAATCAGAATAGCGCCTCACTTCCCATAGAGAATAATAGCGGTATTTCAAGCGAACTATAGCCGGGCCCTTGGTTCTGTTTTCGGCCACGGGTCTCGGCTTTCGTCGGCTATCTATCTATCTATCTCTATCTATCTCTATCTATTTATCTATCTATCTCTATCTATTTATCTCTATCTATTTATCTATCTATCTATCTCTATCTATTTATCTATCTATCGCTATCTATTTATCTATCTATCTATCTATATCTATCTATCTATCTATCTATCTATGTATCTATTTCTATCTATCTATCTATTTCTATCTATCAGATAGATAGATAGAAATAGATAGATAGATAGATAGATAGAAATAGATACATAGATAAATACATAGATAGATAGATAGAAATAGATAGATAGAAATAGATAGATAGATAGAAATAGATAGATAGATAGATAGATAGATAGATAGATAGATAGATAGAAATAGATACATAGATAGAAATAGATAGATAGATAGATAGAGATAGATAGAGATAGATAGATAGATAGAAATAGATACATAGATAGATAGATAGATAGATAGATATAGATACATAGATAGATAGATAGATAGAAAGAAAAAGATACATAGATAGATAGATAGATAGATAGATAGACTGAAATAGATACATAGATAGAGATAGATAGATAGATAGATAGATAGACTGAAATAGATACATAGATAGAGATAGATAGATAGAAATAGATAGATAGATAGATAGATAGATAAAAAAAAAATTGAAAAAAAGAAATCAGCACAAACTTTCACTCAAGGTTGGGTGCAATAAATCCTGTAACTTGCAATGTCCAATGCAACAAAGTATGCTTCCCAGAAAAAACAGGCAGCACTCCAGCGTCTTATCCAAATACCGACAGGTTTAATGTAGCCCCATGTGGTGCAACGTTTCAACCTATAACAGGTCTTTTTCAAGCATAGTGTTCAGTGCACAATAGTGTATCATATATAGGGTGCTTACATAATTGGTAATTAACACAAAAGTATTACTTATGTTGTAAACAAATCATTACGTTCTATTGTCCCAATCTTTTTTTGTTGTTCATCTAATATACGTTTAGGATAGCCTCTATTTTTAAACTTATTAGACAATCCTCTTAGGGTCAGCTCTAAATGATTATCATTGCTCTCTATTCTTTTAGCTCGTAAGAACTGGCCAAATGGTATAGCTTCAATTGTTGTCCTAGGATGTTGACTGGAATATAATAATAGATTATTCCTATCCGTACTTTTTACATAAATGTTGGTTGTCAAAGTCTCATTTTCCTTTTCAATCATTACATCCAAAAATTGTAATTTGGTCATAGAGTATGTTAAAGTAAATTTAATGGTGTCATTGACTTCATTAAGAAATTCCAAAAAATCATTCAACTCCACCTCAGTACCAGTCCAGATGAGGAAGATGTCGTCTATGTAACGCCACCACCCCAGGACCTTACGGAAGTGGTGGGAAACATAGACGACATCCTCCTCTAATACCCCCATAGCAATATTCGCATATGCAGGGGCCATATTGGCCCCCATAGCCGTGCCACGGCATTGCTCATAGAAGTTATTGCCAAAAAGGAAGTAATTTTTTCTTAACACTAAATTTAATAAATCAATAACAAGTGACCTGGCTTCTACAGAAATGTTGACTTCCTCCAATTTCTTCATTACACATTGTATACCATATTCATGTTCTATAGATGTGTAAAGACTAACCACATCTAAGGAAGCCAAAAGACAATTATTGTCAATTCTGACTGTTGAGATTTTGGTTAAAAAATCTGTGGTGTCACGAATATAGGAATTGAACTTAATGGCTATTGGATTAAGAATTTTATCTAGGAAGATTCCTATGTGGCTCAGCACAGAGTCCGTGCCCGCCACAATAGGACGCCCCGGAGGGTTATGTAGGGATTTATGGATCTTTGGTAATGTATAGATCGTTGGTGTTACAGGAAAATCTACTATTAAAAAATCGTAGATATTCTGATCAATTAATTTTTGAGTTAATGCATGTTCCAAAATGGCCTTCAATTCCTGCTGAATGTTGTATTTGGGATCACCTGACAGTCTTTTATATACTTTTTCATCAAATACTTGTGTAGTTAATTCTTTCACATAGGAATCCCTATCCATTAGGACGACAGCGCCACCCTTATCGGCGCTCTTCACTATTATGTCGCCATCATGGATTAGGGCTTTTAATGCATCAGCCTCATCACTTGTCATATTTGGTTTTCTAAATTCACTTTTTACCCCTTCCTTTAGTTTGTCTACATCTCTATTCACTCCTTCCATGAATGCCTGAATGTGGCTAGAACAATTAGGTGGTATAAATTTACTTTTCTTATATAGGTTTAGATCTTTACCTCTAAATTCACTTTGACTCCCAGCATCCATGGGTGTATGACTATTATAGAACCACTCACGTAGTTTGATCCGTCTATAAAAACGGTTCAAATCTAACATTAGATCAAACCAGTCAACGTGTTTACCAGGACAAAAATTTAAACCTTTATTTAAAAGATCATTCTCAGATTTAGTAAGTACCTTCTTGGAGATATTAACCACTAATTCCCCTCCTTGTTCCTGGTTTGTCTCTGATAGTTCTGTTGTTTCTTGTTTCTTTTCTCTCTCTCTTTTCTGGCGTCTGTGCTGTCGCCTGCCCCCTCTCCTTGTCCTGTCGCTTTTGGTTTTGACGGATTTATTCCTAAAGCATAGAAATGCAACATCATTGTTAGTGGATTCATCATGTTCACAACCATTATCACATCTGTTATAACATATATGACCTTTCTTTTTCCAGTTATTGGTACCCTCTCGTTGCCAATTATAGATATTGCCTTGTTCATAATCTTCTAAGTCACGTGTCCATTTTTTCCTCTTAGTCTCTTCTAATTCACCCCGTAGCTTAGAGACATGGGAGGTTACATTCTCAAAGAAATTTTTCCAATCTGCATCAGACAAATTATTCTTAAGTTTCATTTCAGACTCTGAAACCACATCCTTCATCTTTGCCAATTCCAGTTGTAAATATTCAATATTTAACAAAATAGTGTCAAACGCATATTTGTTAGAGATTTGACAGAATTTTCTGCAAAAATCCGGCGAATTCATCATTAAATTTGGACGTACATTCGATCGCAATCCCCTAGGGATGATCTTTGCTTTGTAGTATTCGCCCAATGTTAGTAAATGCAGTTCAATAGGTACAATCCTCTTCAAATCATTCTCATGTTTCCGTTTAACCTCGGAGACTGAGGGGTTACCAAGGAAGGTGGCTGCACCACCTATTGCCCCCACAATCCTCTCCTCATCTTCTATACCGTAGGAAAAAACCACAGGCTCTTCAGGTTCCATATCTTTTTGTCTAGACAACATACGTTATCACAAAAAAGTAAAAAGCAGAAAAAATATATATACGTATATAGTACGGGCATGCGCGGTGCAATGCGGAAGACGCTGTGTATACAGCGTGTTGGTAATGATAATGGAGATAACGTGTATTCAAGGTACAGGACGACCAATCACTTCCTAGTAATTACTAAAGGTACTTATTTATACAGATGTACACTATAATATAATAATGATTAATCAGGGATAAATTTAGTATATAATATACTGGTATCTTTGATATATACAATTGAGCACATGCACTATGTATTTACACTTATGTCACTATGGTATATGTGAATGTATACGATCTATTATGGATTTTATTCATACTTTTGTGTTAATTACCAATTATGTAAGCACCCTATATATGATACACTATTGTGCACTGAACACTATGCTTGAAAAAGACCTGTTATAGGTTGAAACTTTGCACCACATGGGGCTACATTAAACCTGTCGGTATTTGGATAAGACACTGGAGTGCTGCCTGTTTTTTCTAGATAGATAGATAGATAGATAGATACAAAGAAATAGATAGATAGATAGATAGCCGACGAAAGCCGAGACCCGTGGCCGAAAATAGAACCAAGGGCCCGGCTATACTTCGTTTGAAACACCGCTATTATTCTCCATGGGAAGTGAGGCGCCTTTCTGATTGGTCGCTGTGTGCTGCCGGCGATCAATCAGAATAGCACCTCACTTTCAGCGGTAAATTTAAAACTCAAAGTCGTCTATTCTATCTCTATGGGAAGTGAGGCGCTATTCTGATTGGTCGCTGTGTGCTGCCGCCGACCAATCAGAATAGCGCCTCACTTCCCATAGACATATAATGGACGAAAAGTCGTCCATTGTATGTCTATGGGAAGTGAGGCGCTATTCTGACTGGTCGCCGTTAGCACACAGCGACCAATCAGAATAGCGCCTCACTTCCCATAGAGATATAATGGCCGAAAAATCGTCCATTCTATCTCTATGGGAAGTGAGGCGCTTATCTGATTGGTCGCTGTGTGCTGCTGCCGACCAATCAGAATAGCGCCTCACTTCCCATAGACATATAATGGACGAAAAATCGTCCATTCTATCTCTATGGGAAGTGAGGCGCGATTCTGATTGGTCGCCGTTAGCACACAGCGACCAATCAGAATAGCGCCTCACTTCCCATAGAGATATAATGGCCGAAAAATCGTCCATTCTATCTCTATGGGAAGTGAGGCGCGATTCTGATTGGTCGCTGTGTGCTGCCGGCGACCAATCAGAATAGCGCCTCACTTTTAGCGGTAAATTTAAAACTCAAAGTCGTCCGTTATATGTCTATGGGAAGTGAGGCGCTATTCTGATTGGTCGCCGTTAGCACACAGCGACCAATCAGAATAGCGCCTCACTTCCCATAGAGATATAATGGATGATAAATCGTCCATTATATCTCTATGGGAAATGAGGCGCTTATCTGATTGGTCGCTGTGTGCTGCCGCCGACCAATCAGAATAGCGCCTCACTTCCCATAGACATATAATGGACGAAAAGTCGTGAGCTGTCCAATGAATATAATCTTGGAGATGATGTCATCGAGATTCCTCCAGATATGCTGTCCACTGGGTCTTTAATACATGAGATCTTTGGAGACAACATTAACATTGATGTCAATAACAACGAGAGTATCAATATCGCTGCTTCTCATGCTATCTTATGTCCTAAGAATGACGACGTCGATTTTGTTAATTCCAAAGTCATGGACTGCTTGATTGGTGAGTACACAGATTATATGAGTGAAGATTCTATTGATGCGGAGGACTGTGATGATTCAGAACAATACCCACCTGAATTTTTGCATTCACTTACACCTACTGGAATGCCTCTACATCATCTAAAAATTAAAGTTGGCACCATTGTCATGCTGTTACGCAAGTTATTACTGGCTCAGCAGCAGGACAGGTGGTATTCATTCCACGTATTGATTTATGTCCATCAGAGACTGCATTACCATTCAGATTAAGAAGACGACAATTTCCCATCAAGGCAGCGTTTGCAATGACCATCAATAAATCACAAGGGCAAACTCTCAATCGAGTTGGGATATATCTCCCGGAACCACCTTTTGCCCATGGTCAACTCTATGTGGCCTTTTCTAGAGTCAAGCAACGCTGTAATGTCAAGGTCAAAGTCCTCAATTCACCACTCCAAGGACAATTACTGCCTGATTCTCCTAAGGTCTTTACACACAATATCGTGTACAAAAATGTTTTACGTTAAGCTTTTTCTTTTTTTTCATACTGTTCTGATACTTTTTTTACAAAAACCACAAAATCTACAAAAAAATTAGTTTAGTTATATTTCTAAAGATATTAATTACATGGTTATTATATAGCCATGTTATATATATAGTTATTTTTGGGGAGATTAAATCCCTTTTGTACAGAATTTATCATATATATATATATATATCTATTATATAATCGCGAATCGGAAAAGCGCCCCTCCGCGCGCTACTTCCGATGTCGTCATGTGGATACGAATTTAACATTGGGCGCGAAGCGCCCAATGCTGCGCGAGCAATGGCCGCGAGGCCATTGCGAGTCGCTGGCCCAAAATCTACCCACAGGCTCGCCCACAACGTTCGCCATTTACCGCTCAGGTAGCGCGAGCAATGGCCGCGAGGCCATTGCGAGTCGCTGCCTGAGCCGCAAATCGCTACCCGGGGATCATGGAGCGAGTCGCTGCCTGAGCCGCAACTCGCTCCCCCATGTCCGCACAGCCCTCCCCATCTTCGCACAGCCCCCCAATGTCCGCACAGCCGCCCCCCCATGTCCGCACAGACCTCCCCCCCATGTCCGCACAGACCTCCCCATGTTCGCACAGCCACCCCCATGTCCGCAGACCCACCCCCATGTCCGCACACCCCACCCCATGTCCGCACAGCCCCCCCATCTACACACAGCCCCCCCCATGTCCGCACACACACCCTCATGTCCCCACAGCCCCCCCCATGTCCGCACACACACCCTCATGTCCCCACAGCCCCCCCCATCTCCGCACAGCCCCCCCCATATCCGCACACCCACCCCCATCTCTGCACAGACCCCCTCATGTCCGCACAGCCATCCCGCAACAAAACCACCCCGTCGCACCAAAGCCCCTACCCCCTAAGTGCGCCGCACCCCTACACCCTAAGCCCCGACACGCCGCACCTATGCCCCTACCCCCTAAGCCCCGCCGCACCTAAGCCGCTACCCTCTAACCGTCGCCGCACCTAAGACCCTACCCTATAAGCCCCGCCGCACCTAACCCCCTACCCCCTAAGAACCGCCGCACCTAAGCCCCTACCCTCTAAGCCCCGCCGCATCCTAAGCCCCCACCAATACTCCCTAAGCCCCGCCGCACCTAAGCCCCTACCCTATAAGAGCCGCCGCACCTAACCCCCTACTTCCTAAAAACCGCCGCACCTAAGCCCCTACCCTCTAAGCCCCGCCGCATCCTAAGCCCCCATCAATACCCCCTAAGCCCCGCCGCCTACCCCCTAAGTCCGCCGCTCCTAACCCCCTACCCCCTAAGTCAGCCGCCCCTAACCACCGCCGCATCCTAAGCCTCCACCGATACCCCCTAAGCCCCGCCGCCAACCCCCTAACTCCGCCGCCCCTACCCCCTAAGCTCTGCCGCATTCTAAGCACCCACCGATACACCCTAAGCCCCGCCGCCCATCCCCTACTCCCTAAGCCCCGCCGCTTCCTAAGCTCCCGCCGCTGTCCCACGCCGCTCGCGCTAACACCTAACGCCCTACACCAGAAGCCCCCGCCGTCCCCTAACCTAACGTCCCCGTCGATCACTTACATGCCTTCAAGTCATCTGATCGTCCGTCCGATCCACAAGTCCTCCGTCCGGCCAGGCGTCCTCTTCCTCCGGCCCCGGGGGTCTTCTCTCTTCTTTCCGCCATCTCCGCCTCTTCGTCCGGCCCCGGGGATCTTCTGTCTTCTTTTCGCAAACTTCCACCTCCGACGTCCTCTTCCTTCTCATTAAGATAGAATGGACGAAAAATCCGCCATTCTATCTCAATGAGATCTGAGGCCCTCTTCTGATTGGTCGCTGTATACTGCCCTCAGTTCTCATTCAGGTCCGCATTTTTTTTTTTTTTTAATATTATTTTTATTTAATTATTTATTATTTTATTATTTTTATTTTTTTTATTATTTTTTAATTATTTTTTTTATTATTAAATTAATTTATTTTTTTAACTGAGAGTGAGACGCAGTTCTCATTCAGGTCCGACTTTTTTTTTTCCCATTGACATACATTAGCGGTGTGTCGGCGATTTTATGGCCGGCCACCTGGTTCTATTTGTCGGCCCTAAAATCGCGGACACACCGCTAATGCATGTCTATGGGCAGTCAGCTCTCTGCTGACGCCGACCAATCAGAAATCGGGCTGACTGGCCATAGACATGCATTAGCAGTGTGTCCGCGATTTTAGGGCCGACAAATAGAACCAGGTGGCGTGCCATAAAATCGCCGACACACCGCTAATGTATGTCAATGGGAAAAAAAAAAGCGGACCTGAATGAGAACTGCGTCTCACTCTCAGTTAAAAAAATAAATTAATTTAATAATAAAAAAAATAATTAAAAAATAATTAAAAAATAATAAAAAAAATAAATAAAAAATAATAAATAATTAAATAAAAATAATAATAAAAAAAAAAAAATGCGGACCTGAATGAGAACTGCGTCTCAGCCTAAATAATAAATTTAATAATAAAAAAAATAATTAAAAAATAATAAAAAAAATAAATAAAAAATAATAAATAATTCAATAAAAATAATAATAAAAAAATTAAATATATGCTAATTATATCAGCCTTTCAGCGGACCTGAAAGAGAACTGGGTCTCAGCCCAAATAATAAATTTAATAATAAAAAAAAAAATTAAAAAATAATTAAAAAATAATAAAAAAATAAATTAAAAATAATAAATAATTCAATAAAAATAATAATAAAAAAATTAAATATATGCTAATAATATCAGCCCTTTTAGCGGACCTGAAAGAGAACTGGGTCTCAGCCTAAATAATAAATTTAATAATAAAAAAAAAAATTAAAAAATAATAAAAAAATAATAAAAAAATAAATAAAAAATAATAAATAATTCAATAAAAATAATAATAAAAAAATTAAATATATGCTAATAATATCAGCCCTTTTAGCGGACCTGAAAGAGAACTGGGTCTCAGCCTAAATAATAGATTTAATAATAAAAAAAAAAAAAAAAAAAATAATTAAAAAATAATAAAAAAATAAATTAAAAATAATAAATAATTCAATAAAAATAATAATAAAAAAATTAAATATATGCTAATTATATCAGCCCTTTCAGCGGACCTGAAAGAGAACTGGGTCTCAGCCTAAATAATAAATTTAATAATAAAAAAAATAATTAAAAAATAATTATAAAAATTATAAAAAAATAAATAAAAAATAATAAATAATTCAATAAAAATAATAATAAAAAAATTAAATATATGCTAATAATATCAGCCCTTTCAGCGGACCTGAAAGAGAACTGGGTCTCAGCCTAAATAATAAATTTAATAATAAAAAAAATAATTAAAAAATAATTAAAAAATAATAAAAAAATAAATTAAAAATAATAAATAATTCAATAAAAAATAATAATAAAAAAATTAAATATTTATCCTATTCATGGTATTATTAATGCTAATAATAATGCTATTAATGCTATTAATGCTAATAATAATGCTATTAATGCTATTAATAATGTTATTAATGCTATTATGAATGCTAATAATGCTATTATTAATGCTATTAATGCTAATAATATTGTTATTAATGCTATTAATAATGCTATTAATGCTATTAATTATGCTATTAATGCTAATATTTCTCCTATTAATGCTATTAATGCTAATAATAATGCTATTAATGCTATTAATAATGCTCTTAATGCTATTAATTATGCTATTAATGCTATTAATGCTAATATTTATCCTATTCATGGTATTATTAATGCTATTAATGCTAATAATAATGCTATTAATGCTATTAATAATGTTAATAATGCTATTATTAATGCTAATAATGCTATTATTAATGCTATTAATGCTAATAATAATGCTATTAATGCTATTAATAATGCTATTAATGCTATTAATTCTGCTATTAATGCTAATATTATCCTATTAATGCTATTAATACTATTAATAATGCTATTAATGCTAATATTTATCCTATTAATGCTATTAATGCTAATAATAATGCTATTAATGCTATTAATAATGCTATTAATGCTATTAATTATGCTATTAATGCTATTAATGCTATTAATGCTAATATTTATCCTATTCATGGTATTATTAATGCTATTAATGCTAATAATAATGCTATTAATGCTATTAATGCTAATAATAATGCTATTAATGCTATTAATAATGCTATTAATGCTATTAATTCTGCTATTAATGCTAATATTTATCCTATTAATGCTATTAATACTATTAATAATGCTATTAATGCTAATATTTATCCTATTAATGCTATTAATAATGCTATTAATGCTATTAATTATGCTATTATTGCTATTAATGCTAATATTTATCCTATTCATGGTATTATTAATGCTATTAATGCTAATAATAATGCTATTAATGCTATTAATAATGTTATTAATGCTATTATTAATGCTAATAATGCTATTATTAATGCTATTAATGCTAATAATAATGTTATTAATGCTATTAATAATGCTATTAATGCTATTAATTATGCTATTAATGCTAATATATTCTCCTATTAATGCTATTAATGCTAATAATAATGCTATTAATGCTATTAATAATGCTATTAATGCTATTAATTATGCTATTAATGCTATTAATGCTAATATTTATCCTATTCATGGTATTATTAATGCTATTAATGCTAATAATAATGCTATTAATGCTATTAATAATGTTAATAATGCTATTATTAATGCTAATAATGCTATTATTAATGCTATTAATGCTAATAATAATGCTATTAATGCTATTAATAATGCTATTAATGCTATTAATTCTGCTATTAATGCTAATATTTATCCTATTAATGCTATTAATACTATTAATAATGCTATTAATGCTAATATTTATCCTATTTAATGCTATTAATGCTAATAATAATGCTATTAATGCTATATAATAATGCTATTAATGCTATTAATTATGCTATTAATGCTAATATTTATCCTATTAATGCTATTAATACTATTAATAATGCTATTAATGCTAATATTTATCCTATTAATGCTATTAATAATGCTATTAATGCTATTAATTATGCTATTATTGCTATTAATGCTAATATTTATCCTATTCATGGTATTATTAATGCTATTAATGCTAATAATAATGCTATTAATGCTATTAATAATGTTATTAATGCTATTATTAATGCTAATAATGCTATTATTAATGCTATTAATGCTAATAATAATGTTATTAATGCTATTAATAATGCTATTAATGCTATTAATTATGCTATTAATGCTAAATATTTCCCTATTAATGCTATTAATGCTAATAATAATGCTATTAATGCTATTAATAATGCTATTAATGCTATTAAATTATGCTATTAATGCTATTAATGCTAATATTTATCCTATTCATGGTATTATTAATGCATTAATGCTAATAATAATGCTATTAAGCTATTAATAATGTTAATAATGCTATTATTAATGCTAATAATGCTATTAATAAGCTATTAATGCTAATAATAATGCTATTAATGCTATTAATTCTACTATTAATGCTAATATTATCCTATTAATGCTATTAATACTATTAAATAATGCTATTAATGCTAATATTTAATCCTATTAATGCTATTAATGCTAATAATAAATGCTATTAATGCTATAATAATGCTATTAATGCTATAATTAATGCTATTAATGCTAATTAATGCTAATATTTATCCTATTCATGTATTATTAATGCTAAATGCTAATAATAATGCTATTAATGCTATTAATGCTAATAATAATGCTATTAATGCTATTAATAATGTTTAATATATATTATAATGCTAATAATGCTATTATTAATGCTATTAATGCTAATAATAATGCTATTAATGCTATTAATAATGCTATTAATGCTATTAATTCTGCTATTGATGCTAATATTTATCCTATTAATGCTATTAATACTATTAATAATGCTATTAATGCTAATATTTATCCTATTAATGCTATTAATGCTATTAATAATGCTATTAATGCTATTAATTATGCTATTATTGCTATTAATGCTAATATTTATCCTATTCATGGTATTATTAATGCTATTAATGCTAATAATAATGCTATTAATGCTATTAATGCTAATAATAATGCTATTAATGCTATTAATAATGTTATTAATGCTATTATTAATGCTAATAATGCTATTATTAATGCTATTAATGCTAATAATAATGTTATTAATGCTATTAATAACACTGGTCAACAGCATTTTTGGTGCCAAAGATATTTCATTGAATTTAGGGTAACTTTGGGGTGCTGATTCTGAATATGTCATCAGTTTTGCCAGATTGGCTCAAGTTTTTGAGATTTTTCGTAAAATGTGTTAAAAAAAAAGACGTTTTTTGCTACTTTTTTAACGAAGTCTGTTATGTTTCTTCTATGTTTTGTCAGTGTATATTCACCACAAATGTAACAGAATGAGTCTGGATCGTTAAGACAACTTCTTCTTGATGAGTTCATGCTTTTCACTGGAAAACAGACAACAACATAAAGTTAGTGCAAAAATCAAGCTATGAACAAACTTTTAGAACACTAATTAACACAAAACTATATTGAGAACTGCTCAGTTCAAGTACTAATCCAAAGAAATTAATGAGATGATGCGTCGCATTTACCAACAAGTGCTATAAATAAGATACCAAAAATCTCAAAAACTTGAGCCAATCTGGCAAAACTGATAGCATATTCAGAATCAGCACCCCAAAAATACCCCAAATTCATTAAAATATTTTGGGCACCAGAAAAAAAAATTTTTTTTGTTGACCTGTGTAATGCTTTTAATGCTATTAATTATGCTATTAATGCTAATATTTCTCCTATTAATGCTATTAATGCTAATAATAATGCTATTAATGCTATTAATAATGCTATTAATGCTATTAATTATGCTATTAATGCTATTAATGCTAATATTTATCCTATTAATGGTATTATTAATGCTATTAATGCTAATAATAATGCTATTAATGCTATTAATGCTAATAATAATGCTATTAATGCTATTAATAATGTTATTAATGCTATTATTAATGCTAATAATGCTATTATTAATGCTATTAATGCTAATAATAATGCGATTAATGCTATTAATAATGCTATTAATGCTATTAATTATGCTATTAATGCTATTAATGCTAATATTTATCCTATTAATGCTATTAATGCTAATAATAATGCTATTAATGCTATTAATAATGCTATTAATGCTATTAATTATGCTATTAATCTATTAATGCTAATATTACCTATTAATGGCATTATTAATGCTATTAATGCTAATAATAATGCTATTAATGCTAATAATAATGCTATTAATGCTATTAATAATGTTATTAATGCTATTATTAATGCTAATTATGCTATTAATAATGCTATTAATGCTAATAATAATGCTATTAATGCTATTAATACTGTTATTAATGCTCATAATACTGCTAATAATGCTATTAATACTGCTATTACTGCTAATAATAATGCTATGGCTTATATTATTGCTATTGATGATGCAATTATTATTTAAAAATCTTAAAAAAAACAATAAACATATTTTAGATACCCGATGCATTTGCATCAGGCTAACAGCTATAACTACTATAATCAAATTAATGCACGTTCTAGAATCCCGATGCATTTGCATCGGGCTCACAGCTAGTATATATATATATATAGATATTTATCATATATATATATATATATATAGATATACAGATGAACACACATTTAGTATGCGATCATAGATGTGTATCATCCTAATTTTACAATTTGGTGATAGAAACCATCATATTATGTTCCAGCACTACAAGTGCTGAGAATTTTGCTATATTTTTTTTTACAGGGAGAGGTTTTTGTGACCAGCTAAGAGATGGGTGGGATGGCTGTTCACACACATCTCCATCTCAAGGTATGTTTACTATATATAGATAGAGAGGGACATATCTAAATTGAGATTTACCTTTGACTCCAGCATTTTTTAGCTATTTGTGGATGTTTTTTTTTTTAAATTTAACATTTCTACATTTGCTGCCTTAGGGCTCACCTACAGCACACTTGCCGTAATTTTAATGCGATGTGTATGGAATTTGTAGTTCACTTGCAGTGGATGCAGACAACGTGGTTGCGGCTGTTTCAGCCACAATAACTGCAGTGACCTGTGGTTTGTTAGTGGCTGTATTTCCTGCATCTGCCGTAGCCATGTTTGCTGCATTTACCGCAAGTTTACTGCAAATTCCTTAGTTGTGTTATGGAAATTGCTGCAAGTCTGTTGACGGTAACTCCTGAGATGTCAGGTGTGGAAATTTTATTTTTTACATCCACATCCTTTTTAAATAGATGAAAAATGCTGCTGTTAAATAAATCAAAATATTCATAATTCGGAATTAGTTAGATTAGGACCCACCAGACGTAAGGGCATCTTGATGCGATTGGTGGGCTGACACAAACTGGCTAATACGCAGAATATCAATATTGATTTGTCAAATCAAGCTATTGACACATTAACAAGTATTGTTATTTTGTGTTCCAAGACCCTTACATCATAATAGTTCAATTTTCCAAAAATGATATCAACCATACAATTATATGTAGTTGATGGAAAGATATCATGGAATTATTGGATTATTAGTTAAAACTATTTTTAAATAAAGGAAATACGGATTCTAGACTCCCGATTCTTTAGAATCGGGTTCACAGCTAGTTTTATATATGCCAATTACTTTTGTGCCTATTTCTTAGATCTGGAATAACACTTACGGGGTATTGTTTATAAACATAGTGACGTCACACAGGGATCCTCCCTGTCTGCTGACATCACGGCCAGCATTACATTGCACTTTTTTGGCGCCTTATCCTTGTTATAAAGGGAATATTTCATTGTAATCTTGATGTCCCTAAGGAAAGCGCTCGGATGTGGCTCCGAAACGCGTAGGAAGGAGGAATAAAGAAAGTTTTTTATTGGAGCATCGTTTTCCTTGTGATCTTTGTGACACAGCAGCGCGGACCATGGTACATCTTTTCCCAATGATTTCGTCCACAAGCAGTGGCGGTGGAGGTCCAGCGGCAGCTGTATAAAGCGCACAAGCCGGTTGTGGGTATGCACAACCAAGCAAGGTGAGTGGACACCACATATCACCAACTTCAATAGTGTCACCATTGATAGGGCACTATTCTGCGCCTCGTTTGTCTCCTTTGTGTTTTCACACAGTATACCATTTACTTAGTCATTCTATAAGGGGACAAGGAGACATTGTGTCACCTGCTGCCACTACAGGTATAGCAGCAAACTTACTAGAAGGAGGCCGAACTATCCACTCTCTGTATGGCATTCAAATTTCTATCAACGAAACATCCGTTTCCAGGATAAAAAGCGATACCAATGCTGGAAAGCATTTACAAACAACAAAACTTTTTATTATTGATGAGTGTACAATGGTACAAAAACATGCCTTGAATGTCATAGATAGACTTCTACGGGACATCATGACAACAAATGTTGCTGACAAAAATAAAACACCGTTAGGAGGTAAAGTTATTGTTCTTGGAGGAGACTTCAGACAAAGTCTTCCTGTCATAGCTCATGGAACAAGAACAGATATTGTAGATAGCTGCATTCAATATTCACACAATTGGCAACATTTTACTAGACTACCACTATTCAACAACATGCGCTCCACTGATCTTGAATACAGCAGTTGGTTGCTTAAACTTAGAAATGGTGAGCTATCTAATGAACACAATCTTGGACAGGATGTCATTGAAATACCTCCAGATATGCTTTGCACTGGCTCAATAGTAACTGACATCTTTGGAGACCACATTTGCATTGATGTTAATGACAATGAAAGCGTGAACACTGCTGCATCACATGCTATACTATGTCCAAAAAATGATGACGTTGATTTTCTGAACTCTAGAGTAATGGATCGAATGAGTGGCGATTATACTGTACTAGCTGTGATCCCGATGCGATTGCATCGGGATTCTAGAATCTGTGTATAGGGCATTGCTCGGGCTGCTGCAACGACTCGCAACGCCCCCTTCACGGGCATTGCGAGTGAGTCGCGTGGGCGATGCGCGCCCACGAACAAAGCCACGGAGGTAGCGGCGTGTGCGAGGGAAGTCGCTACAGCAATTATATAATAGATTATCAGTATCTAATATATAATTTCCCTAAGGCACTTCCGTAAGTTTCGGCACTGTTTCCGTCATTGTGGGCGCCCACGCGACCTGTGAAGCATTGCCGGCACCACTGACTCGCAAAGCCTCACTCGCAATGCCCGCCAAGCGGCCGTTGCGAGTCCTTGCAGAATAGGCGCGACTCACTAATCTCATATATAATTGCCGAAGGCACGTTTTTGTCGGACCCCGGCACGCCGTGGCTTTGTCACTATGTGACGTCACCACGCCGTGCGAGGCATTGCCCGCGTAGCGGGCATTGCGACCGCCGCTGTCATCCCGCTACTCGGCATGAGGGGCCCATTGCCTCCACCCCCTGGGGGGCCCCGTGCTGACACCAGCCGCCCGCCGTCCGCCCGGAGAGGAGGGAGGACGGAACTTCCTGTCCGGCAGCTCTGCCCGCCCCTCCTCTCCTCCTACAGCACAAGCACGGGCCGCGGCGCGGTGAGTCTGCACTCCCCTCCAGCCTGTGCTCTCCCCTCCAGCCTCCGTTCTCCTCTCCAGCCTCCCTTATGCCCTCCAGCCTCTGCCATCCAGCCTCCGCTCTCCCCTCCAGCCTATCCCCTCCAGCCTATCCCCTCCAGCCTCCGCTCTCCCCTCCAGCCTCCGCTCTGCCCTCCAGCCTCCGCTCTGCCCTCCAGCCTCCGCTCTCCCCTCCAGTCTCCGCTCTCCCCTCCAGCCTCCGCTCTGCCCTCCAGCCTCCGCTCTGCCCTCCAGCCTCCGCTCTGCCCTCCAGCCTCCGCTCTGCCCTCCAGCCTCCGCTCTCCCCTCCAGCCTCTGCCCTCCAGCCTCCGCTCTGCCCTCCAGCCTCCGCTCTGCCCTCCAGCCTCCGCTCTGCCCTCCAGCCTCCGCTCTGCCCTCCAGCCTCCGCTCTGACCTCCAGCCTCTGACCTCCAGCCTCCGCTCTGACCTCCAGCCTCCGCTCTGCCCTCCAGCCTCCGCTCTGCCCTCCAGCCTCCGCTCTCCCCTCCAGCCTCCGCTCTCCCCTCCAGCCTCTGCCCTCCAGCCTCCGCTCTGCCCTCCAGCCTCCGCTCTGCCCTCCAGCCTCCGCTCTGCCCTCCAGCCTCCGCTCTGCCCTCCAGCCTCTGCCCTCCAGCCTCCGCTCTGCCCTCCAGCCTCCGCTCTGCCCTCCAGCCTCCGCTCTGCCCTCCAGCCTCCGCTCTGCCCTCCAGCCTCCCCTCTGCCCTCCAGCCTCCGCTCTGACCTCCAGCCTCTGACCTCCAGCCTCTGACCTCCAGCCTCTGACCTCCAGCCTCCGCTCTGACCTCCAGCCTCCGCTCTGACCTCCAGCCTCCGCTCTGACCTCCAGCCTCCGCTCTGCCCTCCAGGCTCCGCTCTGCCCTCCAGCCTCCGCTCTACCCTCCAGCCTCCGCTCTCCCCTCCAGCCTCCGCTCTCCCCTCCAGCCTCTGCCCTCCAGCCTCCGCTCTGCCCTCCAGCCTCCGCTCTGCCCTCCAGCCTCCGCTCTGCCCTCCAGCCTCCGCTCTCCCCTCCAGCCTCCGCTCTCCCCTCCAGCCTCTGCCCTCCAGCCTCCGCTCTGCCCTCCAGCCTCCGCTCTGACCTCCAGCCTCTGACCTCCAGCCTCTGACCTCCAGCCTCCGCTCTGACCTCCAGCCTCCGCTCTGCCCTCCAGCCTCCGCTCTGCCCTCCAGCCTCCGCTCTGACCTCCAGCCTCCGCTCTGACCTCCAGCCTCCGCTCTTCCCTCCAGCCTCCGCTCTGCCCTCCAGCCTCCGCTCTGCCCTCCAGCCTACGCTCTGCCCTCCAGCCTCCGCTCTCCCCTCCAGCCTCCGCTCTCCCCTCCAGCCTCCGCTCTCCCCTCCAGCCTCCGCTCT
Organism: Allobates femoralis; assembly: GCA_033576535.1. Taxonomy (NCBI): domain Eukaryota; kingdom Metazoa; phylum Chordata; class Amphibia; order Anura; family Aromobatidae; genus Allobates; species Allobates femoralis. Next base: position 327,277,789 of record JARQOC010000005.1, on the reverse strand, counting down.
CCTCTCCAGCCTCTGCTCTGCCCTCCAGCCTCTGCTCTGCCCTCCAGCCTCTGCTCTGCCCTCCAGCCTCCGCTCTGCCTTCCAGCCTCCGCTCTCCCCTCCAGCCTCTCCCCTCCAGCCTCCGCTTTCCCCTCCAGCCTCCGCTCTCCCCTCCAGCCTCCGCTTTCCCCTCCAGCCTCCGCTCTCCCCTCCAGCCTCCGCTCTCCCCTCCAGCCTCCGCTCTCCTCTCCAGCCTCCGTTCTCCCCTCCAGCCTCTGCCCTAAAGCCTCTGCCCTCCAGCATCTCCCCTCCAGCCTTTCCCCTCCAGCCTCTCCTTTCCAGCCTCCAGCCAATCCCCTCCAGCCAATCCTCTCCAGCCTCCGCTCTCCCCTCCAGCCTCCGCTCTCCCCTCCAGCCTCCGCTCTCCCCTCCAGCCTCTGCTCTCCCCTCCAGCCTCCGTTCTCCCCTCCAGCCTCTGCCCTAAAGCCTCTGCCCTCCAGCCTCTCCCCTCCAGCCTTTCCCCTCCAGCCTCTCCTTTCCAGCCTCCAGCCAATCCCCTCCAGCCTCCAGCCAATCCCCTCCAGCCTCCGCTCTCCCCTCCAGTCTCTGCTCTCACTTCCAGCCTCCGCTCTACCCTCCAGCCTCTGCCCTCTCCTCCAGCCTCCGCACTCCCTTCCAGCCTCCGCTCTGCCCTCCAGCCTTCGCTCTGCCCTCCAGCCTCCGCTCTCCCCTCCAGCCTCCGCTCTCCCCTCCAGCCTCCGCTCTCCCCTCCAGCCTCCGCTCTCCCCTCCAGCCTCTGCTCTCCCCTCCAGCCTCCGTTCTCCCCTCCAGCCTCTGCCCTAAAGCCTCTGCCCTCCAGCCTCTCCCCTCCAGCCTTTCCCCTCCAGCCTCTCCTTTCCAGCCTCCAGCCAATCCCCTCCAGCCTCCAGCCAATCCCCTCCAGCCTCCGCTCTCCCCTCCAGTCTCTGCTCTCACTTCCAGCCTCCGCTCTACCCTCCAGCCTCTGCCCTCTCCTCCAGCCTCCGCACTCCCTTCCAGCCTCCGCTCTGCCCTCCAGCCTCCGCTCTCCCCTCCAGCCTCCGCTCTCCCCTCCAGCCTCCGCTCTCCCCTCCAGCCTCCGCTCTCCCCTCCAGCCTCCGCTCTCCCCTCCAACCTCCGCTCTCCCCTCCAGCCTCTGCCCTCCAGCATCCGCTCTCCCCTCCAGCCTTTCCCCTCCAGCCTCCCCTCTGCCCTCCAGCCTCTGCCCTCCAGCCTCTGCCCTCCAACCTCCGCTCTCCCCTTTAGCCTCTCCCCTCCAGCCTCCGCTCTCCCCTACAGCCTCTGCCCTCCAGCCTCTGCCCTCCAGCCTCTGCTCTCCCCTCCAGCCTCTCCCCTCCAGCCTCCGCTCTGCCCTCCAGCCTCCGCTCTGCCCTCCAGCCTCCGCTCTGCCCTCCAGCCTCCGCTCTCCCCTCCAGCCTCTGCTCTCCCCTCCAGCCTCCGCTCTCCTCTCCAGCCTCCGTTCTCCCCTCCAGCCTCTGCCCTAAAGCCTCTGCCCTCCAGCCTCTCCCCTCCAGCCTTTCCCCTCCAGCCTCTCCTTTCCAGCCTCCAGCCAATCCCCTCCAGCCTCCAGCCAATCCCCTCCAGCCTCCGCTTTCCCTTCCAGCCTCTGCTCTCCCTTCCAGCCTCCGCTCTCTCCCTCCAGCCTCTGCCCTCCAGCCTCTGCTCTGCCCTCTAGCCTCTGCCCTCCCTTCCAGCCTCCGCTCTCCCCTCCAGCCTCCGCTCTCCTCACCCCTCCATATGCAATGTACAGTATCTACTATATAATTGCCGTAGGCACTTTCGTGTGGGTACCCGAAAAGACCGTGGCTATGTCACTCTGTGACGTCAGCACGGCGAAGCATTGGCCGCGTAGCGGCCAATGCGAGTCGCTGGCCTGCGCGAGCAATGGCCGCGAGGCCATTGCTCGCGCAGGCTGAGGACGAGCAATGCGAGTCGCTGGCTTGCGCGAGCAATGGCCGCGAGGCCATTGCTCGCGCAGGCTGAGTACGAGCAATGCGAGTCGCTGGCTTGCGCGAGCAATGGCCGCGAAGCCGCCGTTGCGAGTCGCTGGCCGAAAATCGAACCAGAGGCTCGGCCTCAAAGTTAACGATTTACCGGTCAGGTAGCGCGAGCAATGGCCGCGAGGCCATTGCGAGTCACTGCCTGAGCCGCGCTTCTAATTGGTCGGCGCCAGCGAGTCGTTACACTTGCGGCGCGCTTGCGGTAATCCTCATACAAAGTATAGTATTCTAGACACCCGATGCATTTGCATCGGGCTCACAGCTAGTTTATACATAATCACATACATAATACTGATAATTCCTATATAATCACATATATATATATAGATGGCGGCCCGATTCTAAAGAATCGGGTAGTCTAGAATCCATATATAGTATATTTACTAATAGTTAGGGGAGTGGGGTGAAATGAATTGTGTGTATACAGGTGGCTCAGTGGTTAGCAGTGAGTGGGGTGGCTCAGTGGTTAGCAGTGAGTGGGGTGGCTCAGTGGTTAGCAGTGAGTGTGGTGGCTCAGTGGTTAGCAGTGAGTGCGGTGGCTCAGTGGTTAGCAGTGAGTGCGGTGGCTCAGTGGTTAGCAGTGAGTGCGGTGAGATTGGTCAGCACAGTGGGGTGGGCAGAGTTGTCAGCCCAGCGGCTTGGGCAGAGTGCTGAGCGCAGCGCTGTGGGCAGAGTGGTCAGCACACACATACATACATACACACACACAGACACTTCGCTATAGTTAGCACCGACCCTGCGTCTTCCCTGCCGGCTGGATCCTGAGTTGACATGTCGGTGCCCGCGGACGACTGGATCCAATATGGCGTCCGGGAAGTTTGGCGAGACCTTTTGGACTCTATATTCGATCGAGTAGTTCGGGGGCGGTGACATGTCGACTGAAGATCTAGGCGGCTGATGCAGGGCCGGTGGTAAGTATAGCGGAGTGTGTGTGTGTGTGTGTATGTGTGCGGACAAAGTGAGTGAAATGCGGAGAAAGTGAGGGAAGTGCGGACAAAGTGAGGGAAGTGCGGACAAAGTGACGGAAGTGACTACATACACACATATATACAGATACTGTACATTGCATATGGAGGGGTGAGGAGAGCAGAGGCAGGAGGGGTGAGGAGGGGTGAGGAGAGCGGAGGCTGGAGGGGTGAGGAGGGGTGAGGACAAGGGAGGCTGGAGGGGAGAGCGGAATCTGGAGGGAGAGCGGAGGCTGGAGGGGAGAGCGGAGGCTGGAGGGGAGAGGCGTAGCTGGGGTGCTCCGGGCCCTAGGGCAAGATCAGCACCCAGGACCCCAATGTGAGGACCGGGGGGGGTGCTGGGAGACAGATGGGGGGGGGGGTGCAGACTCCTGGCAGCCGGTGTGCGTCTGGTGTAGGAGGAGAGGAGGGGCGGACAGAGGTGCGGGACATGAAGTTCCTCTGCTAGGCGGCTGATGCAGGGCCGGTGGTAAGTATAGCGGAGTATGTGTGAGTGTGTGTGTATGTGTGCGGACAAAGTGAGTGAAGTGCGGAGAAAGTGAGGTGTGGTGATGTGGCCCCTGGCCGGGTGCATCACACGGGTTATCAATGCAGGTCTCTGTTCACATGGGCCGGTTTTCCTGATTGTGTGTGCTGTGTGAAACCTGTCCGATGTACAGGGGGTTAACAGCTGAAGGGTTTTCATGAGCTGAGTAAAACAGCTGAGTGTGAGTGCTGAAGATCCGATACATTCATGAGCCTAATGAGCGGCTGAACCTGTGGGGATGAGTGCTTTGCTGGGCTAAACCTGAATGGTGCACAGGGGGTTAATCACATCTCAGGTCTGTGTGTGAGTGAAGATGTGCTGATTGACTCACTGGGTTGCAGCTGTGAGTGAGCAGCCTGGATAAGAACCTGCCAGGTGTCTGAGTGAGGAGAGGATGATGGGATTGAGAAGTCCAGACCACTGCCATGTGAGGAGGTGCTGGAAGTGATCCGTCCCCGGTGGGGAAGTGATGGGAGCCTGCCAGCTCCATGCTAGTGCACCTGATGTGTGCATGCCAGCCAGTGTCCAGGACCGAGGACGGCTCAAGGGCCAGGCGGTCAGATGTGCGGTGTGAGAGACCGAGTACGGCTCAAGGGCCAGGCGGTCAGATGTGCGGTGTGAGAGGCTGAGTACGGCTCAAGGGCCAGGCGGTCAGATGTGCGGTGTGAGGGACCGAGTACGGCTCCAGGGCCAGGCGGTCACAGCCGACTTTGGGACTGACTGAGTGAGTCATGATATGGTCCCGTTGATCCTGATGTAGTGTCCTAGATCCCGGTGGATCCATGGAGGTCTTGTGTGTACTGAGTGACAGGGTTCCTGTTACTATGTGATGGCTTATGTAAAAATGCCATGTGTGATGACTGATGTGCAATAGGATGGGGAATGATCCCTGTCAGGGTGATAGACAGTGATAGCCGTCTTTAGAACCAGACTGAGGTCTGCAAGGGTCGGTGGGTGACGCCTTGATGTTCTGGGGAAAACGTATATGAATGTCCTGTAATGTAATGTCATATGGGAATGTCATATAATGCAATGTAAGGATATGCATATTCTATGTGAAAATGGAAATACAGTGTTATGGTTTATGTGTTGAAAGTGGTTTATGACAGAAATTAATAAATCCGGTGTAACAGGCCAGATTAACCCCCCGACCAGAATATACCCGGGGTTAAAGTGGCCTAGCCCAGATTATACCCCGGGTATATTCTGGCCTAGCCCAGTTTATACCCCGGGGTATAGTTTGGGCTAGGCCAGAATATACCCCCCTGGGCCAGAATATACCCCGGGTATATTCTGGCCTAGCCCAAACTATACCCCGGGGTATAAACTGGGCTAGGCCAGATTATACCCCTCCATATACCACAGCAGCTGTAGATCAGGGGCCCAAGCTGTGCACAGGGCCCCAAGCAATGCATGGGGGCCCGAGGCTGCACAAAGGGGCCTCAGGCAGTGCTAGGGCCCCAGGCAGTGTTAGGGGCCCTAGGCAGTGCATGGGGGCCCGAGGCAGCATACAGGGGCCCCAGGCTACACACAGGATCCCAGGCTACACACAGGGGCCCGAGCCAGCATACAAGGGCCCCAGGCAGTGCACGGGGCCCCAGGCGGTGCACAAGGCCCCAGGCAGCACAAAGTGGCCCCAGGCTACACACAGGGGCCCCATGCAGCATACAAGGGCCCCAAGTAGCACAAAGGAGCCCCAGGCAACATACAGGGGCCCCAGGCAGTACTAGGGGCCCCAGGCTACACACAGGATCCCAGGCTACACACAAGGGCCAAATGCAGCATACAGGGGCCCCAGGCAGCACAATGTGGTCCCAGGCAGCACAATGTGGCCCAGGCAACATACAGGGGCCCCAGGCAGTACTAGGGGCCCCAGGCTACACACAGGATCCCAGGCTACACACAGGGGCCCCAGGCAACATACAGGGGCCCCAGGCAGTACTAGGGGTCCCAGGCTACACACAGGATCCCAGGCTACACACAAGGGCCACATGCAGCATACAGGGGCCCCAGGCAGCACAAAGTGGCCCCAGGCAGCACAATGTGGCCCCAGGCAACTTACAGGGGCCCCAGGCAGTATTAGGGGCCCCAGGCTACACACAGGATCCCAGGCTACACACAGGGGCCCCATGCAGCATACAAGAGCCCCAGGCAGCACAAAGGGGCCCCAGGCAACATACAGGGGCCCCAGGCAGTACTAGGGGCCCCAGGCTACACACAGGATCCCAGGCTACACACAGGGGCCCCAGACAGCACAAAGGGGCCCCAGGCAACATACAGGGGCCCCAGGCAGTACTAGGGGCCCAGGCTACACACAGGATCCCAGGCTACACACAGGGGCCCCATGCAGCATACAAGAGCCCCAGGCAGCATAAAGGGGCCCCAGGCAACATACAGGGGCCCCAGGCAATACTAGGGGCCCCAGGCTACACACAGGATCCCAGGCTACACACAGGGGCTCCAGACAGCACAATGTGGCCCCAGGCAGCACAATGTGGCCCCAGACAACATACAGGGGCCCCAGGCAGTATTAGGGGCCCCAGGCTACACACAGGATCCCAGGCTACACACAGGGGCCCCATGCAGCATACAAGAGCCCCAGGCAGCACAAAGGGGCCCCAGGCAACATACAGGGGCCCCAGGCAGTACTAGGGGCCCCAGGCTACACACAGGATCCCAGGCTACACACAGGGGCCACATGCAGCATACAAGAGCCCCAGGCAGCACAAAGGGGCCCCAGGCAACATACAGGGGCCCCAGGCAGTACTAGGGGCCCAGGCTACACACAGGATCCCAGGCTACACACAGGGGCCCCATGCAGCATACAAGAGCCCCAGGCAGCATAAAGGGGCCCCAGGCAACATACAGGGGCCCCAGGCAATACTAGGGGCCCCAGGCTACACACAGGATCCCAGGCTACACACAGGGGCCCCAGGCAGCACACAGGGACCCCAGGCAGCACACAGGGGCCCCAGGCTACACACAGGATCCCAGGTTACACACAGGATCCCAGGCTACACACAGGATCCCAGGCTACACACAGGGGCCCCAGGCAGCATACAAGGGGCCCAGGCAGTGCACAGGGCCCTAGGCAGTACAAAGTGGCCCCAGACAACACAAAGTGTCCCCAGGCAACAGAAAGTGGCCCCAGTCAGCAGAAAGTGGCCCCAGGCAGCACACAGGGGACCCAGGAAGCACACGGGGTCAGAGGCAGCACAAGGGTGGGGGAGAGACAGCGCGCAAGGGGGCAAGAGACAGCGTTCAGGGCCCCTTTGTGCTGCCTGTGATCCTGTGCGTAGCTTGGGGCCCCTGTGTGCTGCCAGGGGCACCTTTGTGCTGCCTGAGACCAATTTGTGCTGCCTGGGGCCCCTAACACTGCCTGGGGTCATTGTATACTGGCTGGGGACTCTGTATGTGGCCTGGAGCCCTTTTGTACTGCGTGGAGTCACTTTGTGCTGCCTGGGGCCCCGTGCACTGCCTGGGGCCCTTATATGCTGGCTGGGGCCCCTCTGTGTAGCCTGGGATCCTGTGTGTAGCCTGGGGCCCCTGTATGTTGCCTGGAGCCCTTTTGTACTGCGTGGAGTCACTTTGTACTGCCTGGGGCCCCGTGCACTGCCTGGGGCCCTTATATGCTGGCTGGGGCCCCTCTGTGTAGCCTGGGATCCTGTTTGTAGCCTGGGGCCCCTAGTACTGCCTGGGGCCCCTGTATGTTGCCTGGGTCCACTTTGTGCTGCCTGGGGCCCCTTTGTGCTGCCTGGGGCCCTTGTATGCTGCATGGGGCCCCTGTGTGTAGCCTGGGATCCTGTGTGTAGCCTGAGGCCCCTACTACTGCATGGGGCCCCTGTATGTTGCCTGGGGCCACTTTGTGCTACCTGGGGCCCTTGTATGCAGCATGGGGCCCCTGTGTGTAGCCTGGGATCTTGTGTGTAACGTTGGGCCCCTAGCACTGCCTGGGGCCCCTGTATGTTGCCTGGGGCCACTTTGTGCTGCCTGGGGCCCTTGCATGCTGGCTGGGGCCCCTGTGTGTTGCCTGGGGCCACATTGTGCTGCCTGGGGCCCTTTTGTGTGTAGCCTGGGGCTCTTGTATGCTGCATGGGGCCCCTGTGTGTAGCCTGGGGCCACTTTGTGCTGCCTGGGGCCCCTGCATGCTGCATGTGGACCCTGTGTGTAGCCTGGGATCCTGTGTGTAGCCTGGGGCCCCTAGTACTGCCTGGGGCCCCTGTATGTTGCCTAGGGCCCCTTTGTGCTGCCTGGGGCTCTTGTATGCTACATACCCTGTGTGTAGCCTGGGATTCTGTGTGTAGCCTGGGGCCCCTAATACTGCCTGGGGCCCCTGTAAGTTGCCTGGGGCCTCATTGTGCTGCCTGGGGCCACTTTGTGCTGCCTGGGGCCCCTGTATGCTGCATGTGGCCCTTGTGTGTAGCCTGGGATCCTGTGTGTAGCATGGGGCCTCTAGTACTGCCTGGGGCCCCTGTATGTTGCCTGGGGCCACATTGTGCTGCCTGGGACCACATTGTGCTGCCTGGGGCCCCTGTATGCTGCATTTGGCCCTTGTGTGTAGCCTGGGATCCTGTGTGTAGCCTGGGGCCCCTAGTACTGCCTGGGCCCCCTGTATGTTGCCTGGGGCCACATTGTGCTGCCTGGGGCCCCTTTGTGCTGCCTGGGGCTCTTGTATGCTGCATGGGGCCCCTGTGTGTAGCCTGGGATCCTGTGTGTAGCCTGGGGCCCCTAATACTGCCTGGGGCCCCTGTAAGTTGCCTGGGGCCACATTGTGCTGCCTGGGGCCACTTTGTGCTGCCTGGGGCCCCTGTATGCTGCATGTGGCCCTTGTGTGTAGCCTGGGATCCTGTGTGTAGCCTGGGGCCCCTAGTACTGCCTGGGGCCCCTGTATGTTGCCTGGGGCCCCTGTGTGTAGCCTGGGATCCTGTGTGTAGCCTGGGGCCCCTAGTACTGCCTGGGGCCCCTGTATGTTGCCTGGGGCCACATTGTGCTGCCTGGGACCACATTGTGCTGCCTGGGGCCCCTGTATGCTGCATTTGGCCCTTGTGTGTAGCCTGGGATCCTGTGTGTAGCCTGGGGCCCCTAGTACTGCCTGGGGCCCCTGTATGTTGCCTGGGGCTCCTTTGTGCTACTTGGGGCCCTTGTATGCTGCATGGGGCCCCTGTGTGTAGCCTGAGATCCTGTGTGTAGCCTGGTGCCCCTAGTACTGCCTGGTGCCCCTGTATGTTGCCTGGGGCCACTTTGTGCTGCCTGGGGCCTTGTGAACCGCCTGGGGCCCCGTGCACTGCCTGGGGCCCTTGTATGCTGGCTCGGGCCCCTGTGTGTAGCCTGGGATCCTGTGTGTAGCCTGGGGCCCCTGTATGCTGCCTCGGGCACCCATGCACTGCCTAGGGCCCCTAACACTGCCTGGGGCCCTAGCACTGCCTGAGGCCCCTTTGTGCAGCCTCGGGCCCCCATGCATTGCTTGGGGCCCTGTGCACGGCTTGGGCCCCTGATCTACAGCTGCTGTGGTATATGGAGGGGTATAATCTGGCCTAGCCCAGTTTATACCCCGGGGTATAGTTTGGGCTAGGCCAGAATATACCCAGGGTATATTCTGGCCCAGGGGGGTATATTCTGGCCTAGCCCAAACTATACCCCGGGGTATAAACTGGGCTAGGCCAGAATATACCCGGGGTATAATCTGGGCTAGGCCACTTTAACCCCGGGTATATTCTGGTCGGGGGGTTAATCTGGCCTGTTACACCGGTAGTTATGAGAGAGAGAGAGAGAGAATAAATAATAGATATACCAGCGATGATTCTGTTGATGCTGATGAAGCTGAAGAATGTGAAAACTACCCCGTTGAATTTTTAAACTCACTGACACCATCAGGAATGCCATAACATCATCTGCAACTTAAAATTGATGCTATTATGAAATCTAAACACCAAGAAAGGTCTCTGCAATGGAACTCGCCTCATTGTCACTGCCTTACTCTGCAACATCATACAGGCTAAAGTCATTACTGCCTCAGCTCAAGGAGACATTGTACTTATTCCACGCATCGATCTGTGTCCTTTTGAGACTGGGTTGCCTTTTAAATTAAAACGTAGACAGTTTCCAGTGAAACCTGCGTTTGCAATGACCATTAACAAATCTCAAGGACAGACCCTCAATCTCAATCATGCTCAACATCACATCACCATCCTCCCGATGCGTTAGCATCAGGCCGTAATCTAGCATACTAGAAATAGGCCAGATGCTATTGCATCGGGAGTGTGGTAAAATGAACATCTGTGTATCTTTAGTGGTGCTAGTAGGAGCAGTAGACATGTGTCACACAGTTTGCGCTTTTCAACATACCTATTCTATGTCATCGCACTGCATACATTGGCTCAGTGGTTAGCACTATACGGTGGCTCAGTGGTTAGCACTGTACAGCGGCTCAGTGGTTAGCACTGTACGGTAGCTCAGTGGTTAGCACTGTACGGTGGCTCAGTGGTTAGCACTGTATGGTGGCTCAGGGGTTAGCACTGTATGGTGGCTCAATAGTTAGCACTGCACGGTGGCTCAGTGGTTAGCACAGTATGGTGGCTTTGTGGTTAGCTCAGTATGGTGGCTCAGTGGTTGGCACTGTATATGGTGGCTCAGTGGTTAGCACAGTATGGTGGCTCAGTGGTTAGCACTGTACGGTGGCTCTGTGGTTAGCACAGTATGCTGGCTCGGTGGTTAGCACTGTACAGTGGCTCAGTGGTTAGCACAGTATACGCTGGCTCAGTAGCACTGTATATGGTGACTGAGTGGTTAGCACTATATACAGTGACTCAGTGGTTAGCATTTCATGGTGGCATAGTGGTTAGCACAGTATGGTGGCTCAGTGATTAGCAGTGTATATGGTGGCTCAGTGGTTAGCACATTATGGTGGCTCAGTGGTTAGCACAGTACGGTGGCTCAGTGGTTAGCACAGTACAGTGGCTCAGTGGTTAGCAGTGTATGGTGGCTCAGTGGTTAGCACTGTATGGTGGCTCAGTGGTTAGCACTGTATGGTGGCTCAATGGTTAGCAATGCACGGTGGCTCAGTGGTTAGCACAGTATGGTGGCTCAGTGGTTAGCATTGTATGGTGGCTCAGTGGTTAGCACTGCGCGGTGGCTCAGTTTTTAGCAAGGTATGGTGGCTCAGTGGTTAGCACTGTATATGGTGACTCAGTGGTTAGCAATTTATGGTGGCTCAGTGGTTAGCAGAGTATGGTGGCTCAGTGGTTAGCAGTGTATATGGTGGTTTAGTGGTTAGCACTGTACAGTGGCTCAGTGGTCAGTGCAGGATGGAGGCAGAGTGGTCAGCGCAGGATGGAGGCAGAGTGGTCAGTGCAGGATGGAGGCAGAGTGGTCAGTGCAGGATGGAGGCAGAGTTGTCAGTACAGGAAGGAGGCCAGAGTGGTCAGCGCAGGAAGGAGGCCAGAGTGGTCAGCGCAGGATGGAGGCCAGAGTGGTCAGCGCAGGATGGAGGCCAGAGTGGTCAGCGCAGGACGGAGGGCAGAGTAGTCAGCAGAGGATGGAGGGCAGAGTGGTTAGCAGGATGGAGGCCAGAGTGTTCAGCAGAGGATGGAGGCCAGAGTGGTCAGCAGAGGATGGATGCCAAAGTGGTCAGCAGAGGATGGAGGGCAGAGTGGTCAGCAGAGGATGGAGGGCAGAGTGGTCAGCAGAGGATGGAGGGCAGAGTGGTCAGCAGAGGATGGAGGGCAGAGTGGTCAGTGCAGGATGGAGGCCAGAGTGGTCAGCAGAGGATGGAGGGCAGAGTGGTCAGCAGAGGATGGAGGGCAGAGTGGTCAGCAGAGGATGGAGGGCAGAGTGGTCAGCAGAGGATGGAGGGCATAGTAGTCAGCAGAGGATGAAGGCCAGAGTGGTCAGCAGAGGATGAAGGCCAGAGTGGTCAGCAGAGGATGGAGGGCAGAGTGGTCAGCAGAGGACGGAGGGCAGAATGGTCATCAGAGGATGGAGGGCAGAGTGGTTAGCAGATCGGAGAGCAGAGTGGTTAGCCCACTTCATTCACCCCCCTCCCGCCGCTCTGGTCTCACCCGCACCAGTGTTTACATGTCTGCCGGAAGCTACAGCAGATAATGAGCGGTCATGTGATAGGCGGGCTGAAGTGACGTGCACAGAGCCTGTCACATGACCGCTCATTACCAGCTGCTGTAGCTTCCGGCGGAGATGTAAACACTGATGCAGGTGAGACCGGAGCGGCGGGGAGGGGGGGGAAATAGAGTGGAGCAGAGCGAGGCGGGGAGGGGGGGAATGGAGCGGAGCAGAGCGAGGCGGGGCGGTTGAGATGGAGCAGAGCAGGGCGGGGGGAGATGGAGCAGAGCGAGGGGGTGGGAATGGAGAGAGGGGGGGAAAATGGAGCGGCGCATGCCGCTGGGAGATGAGCGCTCATCTCCCGGCGGCGGGCGTGAGTCTCAATATGGCGACAGCGCACTTCCTGGGCGGTGCAGTGCATGTCAGAATATCGACATAAGCCCGGAAGTGTGTGACACATATCATGTGACCTTAGCTGATTATATAGTAGATATGTGTTTATATATACATTGTGAGGCACCGCCGGCATGATCCGCATGGCCGGGGTACATCACATGTAGGATCAGAGGATGATCCTGTGCACACTGTCCGGTTTTCCTGTGATGATAATACTGTGTGAACCAACCTGAACACAATGAGGTTTCATGAGACTAATGAGTGAGTGCTGACAACCCGGAACACAGGGAGTTAACCTGAGCTGTGTGACAGGCTGATTACAAGCAGCTGAGGGGGTGTGTCTATGTGGGAGTGGCTGGCACGATAAGAGCCGGCCACCTGAGTGATAGAGAGATGGATCCTGGAGGCTGAGATTGATTCTGGAAGCTGAGATTGATTCAGATGGAAGCTGAGACCAGCCAAGTGCAGAGCAGTCTAGAGGCTCTGAGTACATGATGGGAGCATGCTAGCTCCATGCCGGTGCCGAGGTCCGTGGTCGTGTCCGCACCTGGAGGGGGAAGCCGTGGTTGACCCGTGGACGCTAGACCGGACGTGGTTCACCTCACGTCCGGGAAGGAGCCTGTGGCGATGCCTGGTGGAACCTGTGACACAGGTAGCGAGACCCGGATCCGTGCCCGGTAAGAAAGCAGTTCCCGAGCGATAGTGTGAACTGTGCACCTTGTGTGCGTAAATCATGTTAGGCGAGTATAGACCGCCCTTGGGACCGACTCAGTGGAGTCCGTTAAAGGTCCTGATGAACCGGAATGTATGTAGCCCTTGGAGGCAATTGTATGTAGTGTGCCAGGCGGGCATAGACCGCCTTTGGGTCCGAGTCAGAGTACTCAGTTAAGGGACCCGATGAACTATGTGTATGAGGGCTTAGGTAATGGCCCTGAATGAGAGATGATGACCTATGTAAGACCCATGTATAATCATGTGGAGAGACAGTGACCCAGCTGGTATGGATGATGTTGGAGGCGTTCCGTCCTTGGGACGAGAGGGAGGCTTGCCCTGCTGCATGCAGAGGGTACCTGATCCCTCAACCACGACCTCTAATGGTGTGGGTGTGCCTGTGGTGCCAGAGACAGGGGTAATAGGGCTCCTAGTAGGTATCGGATGTGGTTCCCGTGTACTATGGTTTGCCAATCCCTGTAATGGGCCATGGAGGGGCCACAGTCCATGGATGTGGGCTGTGAGCAGGTGTGTGATCCATGGACGTTTGAATGATGGATCACATACGGTGTGTAAGGTCCCGGTCAGGCAGGATTCCTGACTACGGGTGAATGTATATCATCATGCTGGGGTGACTAAAGCCAGGCGGCAGGTACCGCCATTGGGACCCACAGGGCCCGTTGAGGCGTATGTAACGAAGGTCAGAAGCAGGGGTTAGAAGGGCTCCCGTACAGGGTAACGCGTGGTTAGGCCGGAGGCCGCAGCCCCACGGGTTACTAGGGTTTGCCAATCCCTGTTATGAACCCGGAAGGGTCATCATCGTACTGTAACTTCTGTATAGTGTAAGTAGGCCGGAGGCCGTAGCCACCATGGGAGCTGTTAGTAGAGCTCCAATGGGGACAGAGATGGTTACAGGTCCCGGGTTACTATAAAACGTTATGTGCAATATAAGTGTTATGTGATGTTAAATGTAAATGTATGGTGTATTTATGTAAAGTGTTGTTAATCAATGTGATATGTGTCAAACATGCTACCCGGGTTATGTGATTAATATGTGAAAATAAACGGGTAGACATTGGTTAACCTTATAAACACGTGTTCTTGTCGTTTTGCAAGCGGGTTCCCCGGTTGCTACCTCACAACATATATATATCTTTATTATACCACAGGGTATAGTTTAGCCTAGGCCACATTATATCCCTCTGCTCCAGAATATATATACCCCAGGTATATTGTGGCCTATATATATATATATATATATATATACAGTCATGTGAAAAAGTTTGGGCACCCCTCTTAATCTTACTCATTTTTCTTTGTTGAAAATTGGGTTTTTGCAACAGCTACAGTTAGGGCCAGAAATATTTGGACAGTGACACAAGTTTTGTTATTTTAGCTGTTTACAAAAACATGTTCAGAAATACAATTATATATATAATATGGGCTGAAAGTGCACACTCCCAGCTGCAATATGAGAGTTTCCACATCCAAATCGGAGAAAGGGTTTAGGAATCATAGCTCTGTAATGCATAGCCTCCTCTTTTTCAAGGGGCCAAAAGTAATTGGACAATGGACTCTACGGGCTGCAATTAACTCTGAAGGCGTCTCCCTCGTTAACCTGTAATCAATGAAGTAGTTAAAAGGTCAGGGGTGGATTCCAGGTGTGTGGTTTTGCATTTGGAAGCTGTTGCTCTGACCGGACAGCATGCGGTCAAAGGAACTCTCGATTGAGGTGAAGCAGAACATCCTGAGGCTGAAAAAAAAGAAAAAATCCATCAGAGAGATAGCAGACATGCTTGGAGTAGCAAAATCAACAGTTGGGTACATTCTGAGAAAAAAGGAATTGACTGGTGAGCTTGGGAACTCTAAAAGGCCTGGGCGTCCACGGATGACAACAGTGGTGGATGATCTCCGCATACTTTATTTGGTGAAGAAGAACCCGTTCACAACATCAACTGAAGTCCAGAACACTCTCAGTGAAGTAGGTGTATCTGTCTCTAAGTCAACAGTAAAGAGAAGACTCCATGACAGTAAATACAAAGGGTTCACATCTAGATGCAAACCATTCATCAATTCCAAAAATAGACAGGCCAGAGTTAAATTTGCTGAAAAACACCTCAAGAAGCCAGCTCAGTTCTGGAAAAGTATTCTATGGACAGATGAGACAAAGATCAACCTGTACCAGAATGATGGGAAGAAAAAAGTTTGGAGAAGAAAGGGAACGGCACATGATCCAAGGCACACCACATCCTCTGTAAAACATGGTGGGGGCAACGTGATGGCATGGGCATGCATGCCTTTCAATGGCACTGGGTCACTTGTGTTTATTGCTGACATAACAGCAGACAAGAGTAGCCGGATGAATTCTGAAGTGTACCGGGATATACTTTCAGCCCAGATTCAGCCAAATGCTGCAAAGTTGATTAAACGGTGCTTCCTAGTACAGATGGACAATGACCCCAAGCATACAGCCAAAGCTACCCAGGAGTTCATGAGTGCAAAAAAGTGGAACATTCTGCAATGGCCAAGTCAATCACCAGATCTTAACCCAATTGAGCATGCATTTCACTTGCTCAAATCCAGACTTAAGACAGAAAGACCCACAAACAAGCAAAACCTGAAGGCTGCGGCTGTAAAGGCCTGGCAAAGCATTAAGAAGGAGGAAACCCAGCGTTTGGTGATGTCCATGGGTTCCAGACTTAAGGCAGTGATTGCCTCCAAAGGATTCGCAACAAAATATTGAAAATAAAAATATTTTGTTTGGGTTATATTTATTTGTCCAATTACTTTTGACCTCCTAAAATGTGGAGTGTTTCTAAAGAAATGTGTACAATTCCTACATTTTCTATCAGATATTTTTGCTCAACCCTTCAAATTAAACGTTACAATCTGCACTTGAATTCTGTTGTAGAGGTTTCATTTCAAATCCAATGTGGTGGCATGCAGAGCCCAACTCGCGAAAATTGTGTCACTGTCCAAATATTTCTGGCCCTAACAGTATTTCAGTGTGATATATGTAATAACTGATGGACACAGTAATATTTCAGGTTTGAAATGAGGTTTATTGTACTAACCAAGATGTGAAATATGCATTATTTCAAAAATTGGCAGGTGCAAAAGTATGGCCACCCTTCTGATTTTCATGATTTGAATACTCCTAACTACATTTTACTGACTTACTGAAGCACTGATGGTGGGTTTACACGCCACGATATCGTTGCGATATCGCAACTCAATGGCGCGGGAGCGCGCAATTAGTGCACGTTTCACCCGCATCGCATTGACTGTTTACATGCTGCGATATCGAAATACAACGTCTGTGCGATGTCTCCGCCTCCCAACCCAGGATCGCATAGTTAACATGGGAGTGAATGGGTGACGTTTCAAATCGCATCGTAATTGGGCGTTTACACAGCACGATCGGCTCCAATCTCCCTTCAATATCGGGGCATTGAATAGCACGCTCATTCGATCCCCGATATCGC
Source organism: Allobates femoralis (assembly GCA_033576535.1). Classification (NCBI taxonomy): domain Eukaryota; kingdom Metazoa; phylum Chordata; class Amphibia; order Anura; family Aromobatidae; genus Allobates; species Allobates femoralis. The sequence goes on along the minus strand of JARQOC010000005.1, from coordinate 327,261,633 downwards.
ATTGACATCGTTCCTGCATCGTATTGGACGTTCACACCATACAACGCAGGAACGATATCGGGTCCAACGATCGAATCACGTGACTTTTCATTGAAATTGTACTCTGATATCGCGACGTGTAAACCCGCCATAAGTTGGTTTGGTAACCTCATTGAGCTTTGTACTTCATAGCCCTGTGTATCCAATCATGAGAAAAGCTATTTCAGGTGTCTACTTGCAAGTTGTTCTCCTATTTGCATCTTCTCTGAGGACTGGCATCATGGGCTCCTCAAAACAGCTCTCAAATGATCTGAATAAAAAGATTGTTCAACATAGTTGTTCAGGGGAAAGATACAAAAAGTTGTCTCAGAGATTTAACCTGTCAGTTTCCACTGTGAGGAACATAGTAAGGAAATGGAAGACCACAGGGTGGACCAGAAGTGGCAGGCCAACAAAAATATCAAAAAGGCAGAGAAGAAGAATGGTGAGAACAGTCAAGAACAATCCACAGACCATCCAGTGACCATATTCACTGGAAAAAATGAAAAAAAAACAAGGGTGCAAAAGCCTCACAGGGCCCCGCGGGTGCAGGGGTTACACTGAACTCTCCAGGGCCCCTGGGCTCTCTAAGCAGGGGTGCAAGAGCTACTCCGGGCCTTCCAGGGCCCCACAGCCCTCTAAGCAGGGGTTCAAGAGCCGCACCGGGCTCTACAAACCCTGCAGGCCCCTGGGAAGGGGTGAATGTGCTGCACCGGGCCCTACAAGGCCCCGCAGGCCAATGGGCAGGGGTGCAGGGATCGCACCAGCACTCCAGGGCCCTGCAGCCTTCTGGGCAGGGTTGCAGGGGTCACACCAGGCTCTCCAGGGCCTCACAGGACCCTGGCCAGTTGCCAAGTGGCAACGCGCTTTCTTTAGACAATTAGCATACTGTTATCTGGACAAGGGGTCACATTTCCTCTTATGAGCAGACTCTCATGTACAGGGCTGGATGGCGGAGGGCAGCCTTGAGAGGCGGTGCTCACTGGGTATCTAGATGCATGGTGAGCACTTTGAACCCCAAGATGCTTCACAAATTGATCCGTAATAAGGAAAAAGTACTTATTTTTTCACACAAATTTTCTTTTTTCATTTTTACAGATCAATTTGTGAAGCACCTGGGGGTTCAAAGTGCTCACTATCCATCTAGATAAGTTACTTGGGGGGTCTAGTTTTCAAAATGGGGTCAGTTGTGGGGGAGCTCCAATGTTTAGACACACAGGGGCTCTCCATTCGCGACATGGTGTCCGCTAACAAGTTGAATGGAAAATTAGCTCCAATTGTTAGCGGACACCATATCGCTTATGGAGAGCCCCTGTGTGTCTAAACATGCCACCAGCACAAGGGCAACTGGAATAGTTGGGGTACAGCACCAGAAAATCACGCCTCTAATGAATGCTTTATTTTCTGGGGTGGCTGAGGGTTGCAATTTGCAGCGTGGAGGGCCCACAACATTTGGGTCTCTCCACACTGAGGATTCCAGACCCCCAGCTGCCAAGTTGTACCTGGCCGGCAACCAAAAAAGTACAGCAAAGCTCCATGTTATTTTATTTGTAGAAGTCATTAAAAAAATAATGACGTGGGGCTTCGCCATATTTTTGGTCCAGCCAGGTACAACTTGGCAGCTACGGACTGCCACCAACCCCTAGCTGCCTCGTTGTACCTAGCTGGCAACCAAAAATACAGCGAAGCCCTTTTTTTCATTTCTAGAACTAATTTATAAAAAAAGGGCGTGGGGCTCCGCCATATTTTTGGCCCAGCCAGGTACAACTTGGCAGCTATGGATTGCCATCAACCCCCTGCTGCCTCGTTGTACCTGGATGGCAACCAAAAATACAGCAAAGCCCATTTTTTTTTTTAGTTCTAGAATTAATTCTACATAAAAATTGACGTGGGGCTCTGCCATATTTTGGTCAAGCCAAGTACAACTAGGCAGCTGGGGGCTGGAATCCTCAGCATGCAGAGGCCTAAGCGTTCTGGGCCCCCCATGCTGCGAATTGCAGCCCGCAGCTGCCCCAGAAAATGGCGCATTCATTGAAGCACCATTTTCTGGCGCTGTACCCAGACTCTTCCAGTTGCCCTGGTGCCGGTGACAAACTGGGTAATAAAGGAGTTAATGCCAGCTTTTTTATTGGCAGCTGGCACTAAGCCCGAGATTCATTAATGTCGGGCCAATGTTAGACCCGGCTATTTGGAATCTCTAGTAAATAGTCAAAAAATACACCGCACAGAGAAAAATCTTTTTATTTGAAAAAAAACACAAACAAAATTCGGACTCCAGCTTTATTCTAAAAAGATCCGACGTAGTCCACAACTAAGGTCCCTTCGATGCTCAATCGCCTCTGCTACATCCAGAGACTGCAGCAAGGGATCAAGTGTCCTCTTGTTGCAGTCTCTGGTGTCATAGGGATGATTCACTGTATGGCAGATCACTGCCATGCAGTGCACAGTCGCCGTGACCCCAAAGACTACAACAAGGGATCAAGTGTTCCCTTTTTGTAGTCTCTGGGTGATTGGTTGCCACGGTGATCGGCTCCTCTGCAGGGAGATGAGGCCACAGAGGAGTCGGCACAAGCGTCTATGGTTGCCACAGTGATCAGCTCTTCTGCAGGACCATGGCTGCTTGTGCCGGCTCCTCTGCAGCCTCCTCTCCCTGCAGAGGAGCCAATCACAATGGCAACATGCCGGCACAAGCATCCATGGTTGCCATGGTGATCGGCTCCTCTGCGGGAACATGGCAACTATGGCCGCTTGTGCCGACTCCTCTGCAGCCTCCTCTCCCTGCAGAGGAGCCGATCACCATGGCAACCATGGACACTTGTGCGGGCCGAGCCGGCGCAAGCATCCTTGGTTGCCATGGTGATCCACTCCTCTGCAGGGAGGGGAGTATAGATGAGCATGTTCGATTCGATATGTTCGCCAATCTCAAATTTAACCTGTTTTGGGCGGTGTTCAAGTTATTCGTCGAATTAGAACAATTAGCTTCAAATTCCGCAGTTCGAGGTTATGTTCGATAACGCTTCAGTCACCAAAAGCATACCTGGTTTTTCACTCTAATGCCGATCTTCAATCTTAATATCGATTTTCAGTGTATATTGTGCGGGAGGGGGCGGGGTTCAGATCAGTGCTGCTGAAGTGATGGAGCTCTTTTTTTTTTTTCTTCTCCAGACCGCATGTAGAGTGGGGCAGTGCAGGTTTTGAGCCAATCACAGTGAAACACAGTAAAGGCATGTTTTGCACAAGCAAGGTCCAGCATCATTGGCTGTGTATGTCACATGTCCTTGCCCTATAAGACCCGGACATTTTCTTCATCGCCACCATTTGCTCATTGCTGTAGCTGTGTGTCAGACAGCACCGCTGCTGCTGTGGGCACCATACAGTCAAAACTCACAATTCTACTATCCCATTCAGCTACACAGCTAATACATAGTTAGATAGATAGGTTTAGGGAGTAGGGGCTGGGGGGAGGGTGCGAATTTTAGCAGAATCAGCTCTTGTAAGAGCTGCATCATAGGAGTAGGGAGTAGGGACTAGGTCTGTAACAGCCCTTTTTCAGATCTACTCCATAGAAGCAGGGACTAGTTTTAATTACAGCCCTTTGGGCTAAGTTAGAGCAGTCCCTATTAGTTTTTGCCAGGCAGGTGTGTGCCAGAATGCTGTACAAGTCTTTTTCAAAGCATCTGGCCACATCTAGCTCTGGGAGTCCTTTAGGGCGGGTAGTGTAGCACTGCTGTTAAGAAAGCTACACCACCTGTCTTAAGTAGGCATTTTTTTGCTGCTGCTAGTCTCAGCAATTTGTTCGTACAAACTATTACTGTACGCCACTTGTAATACAATCTACTACAGCGTCAGTGTACTTCCTACTAATTTTTAATTGCACTTTGGCCACATCTGACTTCTGGTCGAGTCGCAGCGTGCTAAAAACTATTAGTGTATCTGACTCACCGTAGCTGGGGGGTACACGTCTCGGCTGTCGCTGCTCCCTGTCATGGTTTCGCGCCGATGCTGTGTAGGCCCGGTGGTCCAGATCAATAGGGGATGGCTGAACAGTAAGGGTGACGAGGCAATTTAACTCTTCCACTCCTTCACCGGTCACTCCAAATCAGACTATGAACATGCGGTACCAAATAAGTATAAAATCAGACTGATTATCCGATTTAAACTTAAATCATGTTCGATGCTTTAATAGCATTGGCAAGATATACACAGCAACTGAACTACATTTCCGGGTACACAGCATTTTATAGTCCAGAAGATAAGCATGTAAATGTCCAAGGCAGGGTGGGCTTAGGTGAGAATTAGGTGGGATTAAGCTAATGTCTATATCTGTTAGTAATAAGTAATTCTTTGTCTTTCGTAAATCCATCCTCCAATCAGTCCAGGTGTCATCTCTTAGCCTCTGGTATACTGCTATCTTCAGTTTCTCACGGCACAGCCTTGTACCAACACAGCAGGCCTCTACTTCAAAGACAACTTGGTACATGGCATCTTGTTCCTTCAGCAGTCTCACATATATCTGCAAAACACTTTGTTTAAAACATATTCATGGATAGGGGGAAAGGAAGCAAAAGGAAAGAGGGGAGAGAGAGAGGGACATAGAGAGAGAGAAAAGGAAAGAGAATAAGAGAGGGAAAGATATAGCTATTGGATACTAGGTTAAGGGAAAAACTTATTGTTCCTCATCTAGAGCATTAGTAAAAATATATCATATAAAAGTATATATGGAAAATATATGTATAATAGAAGAGCGTATTTTCTACCTTGACAATTCCCCCCTAAACAAGTAAGTTTTTCTCTAAATCTATCCCTAAATTTATTTATAAGGGGTCCTTTGAGACTGTCCATGTGACGGGTAAGGAGACGAATTGGGCTTTTTCAGTCAGATGCCTCAGAAATCTCTTTCCTTGTGAAAGGCACTAAAGCATCTAGACCCCCTACACTGGCTCACATGGAGTTCTCCCCGCGCACTATCCCTAATTTAATTCCCTCAACTGCATCTGATGATGGGGGAAATTCTTCGATTGTCTGAGAGAAAGACCCTTGGGTATCTCCCCTAAACTGATACTTCCATTTGTCAATGGATCAGCTTCTTGACAAAAATAAATACCAAATGAGGCTACCTTGTTGATAACCTTTTTGTATAGGGGAATGGCATAACAGAGAACCATAGATCCAACCAAGATTAGAGCAACTAGTATCAGGCAGGCCTGTTGAAGAAACCTTTTAAGTCCACCCAACCAACTGGAAAAGAAAGATGTATCTACCCCAGCATTAGCTTTTAATTCTGCTGCCAACTTAGTAATTGTCTTAAGGGCTATCATGGTTTTCCCGTTTTCCCCTGAATTTTGCGGGATATATGTACAGCATTCCTCCTCCCCCACCATTCCACAGACCCCGCCCTTTTCAGCTAGGAGCATATCAAGGGCCAACCTGTTTTGAAGAATCATTCTAGTATTGGGGCCTAATTCCTCAACTATACCCTGGAAAGCATCACGGCTATAATTGACGAACCTTTGCTCGCTATAATATATGTAATTGATCCAATCGACATTTTTATTAATTTGTATCTGTGGAATTATGGAAGCAAAACCAGCATATATTTGATTTTGAGCCTTAAAATGGTCGGGGACCCCCCTTGGCACCCCAATAGCATCTATATATATCTGGGGATCCTCCTCATAACCCATATGGAGTTGATCAACGCTTCTCCTTTTCTTAGTAGTCTCACTGGAAAACTCCGGGTCCCATGGTAAAATTTTGAACTGCATAGCCAATTTATTAGAGTACATTGACCTGTTCAGGCATCGGACAACCTGGATCGGAGCTTACCATCCCCACACAACCAGTAAATACCATACATATATCGTATATGTTGGCTGAGTAAATTTATACTTACAGAGCTGTTTTCATTACAAAATCCCAATTTAAAGGTTCCTACTAACATATTGCTGTTATTGTCGGAGATATAGCATATATAATTGTCCTTCAATATAATTACTCCTTCTGGAATTCTCATCTTCGGCTCCTTGTGGATTAACGGAACATATTCTGGACAGTCAGTTGTATCTCAAATGACAGGCAGCTCAGTGGCAACCCGGAGGGCTCAAGGAGTCCAAGCCACCGCCATACTGTCCGGAGTCACACACAATCAAGTGAACAGAAGCAGAGAGAGAGTCAACAGCCTGGGAAGGACACAGAGACAGAGTGAGGGGTCACAGTAGGAAAGACCTGGCTGCATGGAGCAAAGGGTACCCGGAGGGGAAAGTGTGCCCGTGTACTGAACTGAACTGTAAGAACTGTACTGAACTGTAAACTGAACTTGAGAACTTGAGAAGTAAACACGGTGAACCCTGAACACGACTCCTTTGCATCTCTCTGCCTGAACATGACTCCTTCCATACAGGTTTGCAGCAGCCCTACACCTGGAGAGCCACAGCGTGCACTACACTGCCCCGGGGAATACAGTTCTGCCCACGGGAACTATTCCATCTCTGCTGCCATCACATCATCCCCGGAGGTTCTGCAGCAGCGACGGCCCCATCGCTGGCCGCACACTGTGGGTGGCGTCACGACTGACATATCCCCTGTAAATATTCCCTATTTCACTGTCAAGCCAGGGACGTGGTCCGGACCAGGACCACCCGTGACTTCCCCAGTAGCAGACCCGGTCCGGTACCGAGTACCCCGTCCCAGTGGGCTCGACAAACTGGCGTCACGAACAGGATCTACCTGGTCCAAAAGAATTGGACCCCGTGCGCCTAAAGAAACGTGTTCTGGACTTTCCCGCCAAAATCTGACCTTAATGGCGGCCATAGAAGCTTAGCGCCATGTGTAGAGGAGGCGTGCCCAAATCCCCCATCGTGGGACGGCCTGGTCCAAGGTGCGAAGAAAAGGACCCGCCCTGGCTCAACTTAACTCCGGGAGAGCCAGCCATCACTCTAAAAGAAGAGCCTCCGGGGGGCGTGGCCTGACGCTAGATGTGAGTAGACGCGAGGCAGAGCTCCTCCGCCGCTACAGCGTCTAATTATCCTGCTTAGAGCCCTCAAGTGGAGCACTAACAGCTACTAACCGATTTCCGAAGGTCCCAGGAGCCAGGGGAGAGCATCGGAAAGGATCCGGGAAGCGGAGATGGTCCGCAGGAGACAGAGAGATGCCGGAGCGGGAGGCAGTGCGGCCGGACAAGATGGCGCCGAGAGAGAGGAGGAGGCGGGCAGAAGGAACGCTGCCTTTGTGAGGAACATGGAGGTAGCAGAGCGGCTGCAGCAGTATGCAAGGGACACATCAAGTAAGATGACTCTGCAGCTGCAGGAGGGGGCAGATGATAATGGTGAAATTATGGACACAGTGAAGGAGACTGGAGACGGGGTGGAGGATGATGAGACTCTGCAGGAGGGGGAGGAGGCCTCGGGGAGTCAGCAGACTGAGACCATGGAGGAAGGGGAACCGACCCTGAGAGATGTGTTCCACATAGTATCATACTGCAAATCTGCTCTAACAGCCTTGACACAGCAAGTAAACACTGTGAGAGAGGAGATGGGAGGAATAAAGGCTGCAATGCACAAAACCAATACGAGGCTGACAGAAGTGGAGAAGAGAGTGGGGGAGTCGGAGGACACAATGGTTGTAGTGCAAAAAACACAGCAGCAGCATGGAGTGAGAATAACAGCAGCAGCTAATAAATCTGACGACCTTGAAAACAGATCGAGGCGCAATAACATTCGTATGGTGGGATTTCCGGAGAGAGTGGAGGGACGGGACCCCACAGACTTCGTGGAAAAATGGTTGCTGGAGAAGTTTGGAGCAGCACAATTGTCACGTGTATTTGCAGTTGAAAGGGCACATAGGGTCCCCATGAGGCCTCCGGTCCCCGGTGATGAGCCTCGTACCATGCTAGAAAGGATACTGAACTGCAGGAACAGGGACACCATCCTACGCAAAGCTAGTAAAATGCCTGAGCTTAATTTTGATGGAAAACGTATTGAACTATACCCAGATTATTCTGCAGAGGTCCAGAAGCTTCGCATGAAATATAGCACTGTGAAGCGGCAGCTCCGTGCATGGAGTGTAAAATATTCCACCATTTTCCCGGCGAAACTGCGGGTAGAGGCCTTGGGAGGTGTCCACTTCTTCCCCACCCCGGAGGCTGCTACAGCCTGGATGGATCGGAACCGCACTAGGCTTCAAGAAGGAGGAGATCGAGATCGCATTAACTGACCGGTGTGAAAGGATCCTGCACAACAGCGGGATGATGATGATTATTAGAAGTTAAAGCTGTTCCAGAGTGTTTATATATATGACTTTCGGTGCACTGGAAGGGAGTAGAGAGAGACGCAATGATGAGTCATCCCTTGAAGGGGATATCGTTCCTATTTATCCACCTCTTTCTTGTTTCTAATTATTCCCTCCTTTTATTTTTGAGGGGCTGATTTGTTTTCTTTTATCCTCCTCAAAAGGAACTGTTTTTTCATTGTATTTTTGATGTTTTCTATTGAAGATATAGATTATACTGATACGGGACTCTGAGAAGAAGAAGTCTATTATTGGACGCACAACAATGGCGGAGGAACTGCCGGGTATCCCTAAGATGAACGGGTTTACCTACATGCAAGAACTGGTTGCACGGCGTGGGGACCTGTTGTACCCCCACTCTCAATGGTTTCAGCGGGAGTTTACACATGGGGAGTTGGGAAGGGGGAGGGGGGAAGGGAGGGTAGGGTTGGGGTTTGGTACGCATCCATCTATGCAACAGAAAGGGGTCAACTATGAAGGGTTATCGGATAAAAGTGTGCATTTAAGATGCCTACAGAACATGTCCTCTATTCGTGACCATGAGTGGTAGTGGGGTGAGACTGCTGAGTTGGAATGTTAGAGGGCTCTCGGATAAAACTAAGAGGGCTGCTGTCTTTCAATATGTTAGAACGAGTGCGGCAATGGTTACATGCTTGCAGGAGACCCATCTCACTAAAGAATCGATACAGTGGTTTTCAAAACCTTGGATTATGAAAGCATATCATTCTACTTACTCATCTTACGCTAGAGGGGTGTCACTATTAGTACACGCTGGCGCGCATTATGAGGAACTAGAAGTGCATATTGATAAAGACGGACAATTTGTTTGGGTTTCCTGTAGGCTTTTTGGGCGGAAGATGACCCTAGTGGCCCTATACATCCCACCTCCATATTCTAAAAAGAAACTGCAAGAAGTGGTTGAACTAACCAATGGTAATGGAGGCTCACCGGTACTTATAATGGGGGATGTAAATAACGTGATGAATGAATATTGGGATAAATTTAGAACGGGAGGACTGCCCAGAAGGATGGATAAGCTGTCAACATTTGGGTGCTATGTAAAGGAACTGGGATTGATTGATGTATGGAGAGTGAGAAACGAGGGTAGAAAGAAATTCTCCTGTTATTCTGCTACTCACAGCACTCTGTCTATTATAGATCTTGCATTGGGGGATACAGCAATGGACGCACTGGTGACGGACGTTGAATATCTACAAAGGGCCTTATCTGACCACAGCCCACTACAGGTAACAATACAGCTGGAGTCCAAGCGGGGGCGACGAGGGGGATGGTCTCTGCATCCGACATGGCTCAAAACGTTAGATCTGACTGCTATTGGGAGCGAACTGGAAATGTTTTTTAGAGAAAATGAGGGAAGCGCGGAAGCGACAATTGTATGGGACACCATGAAGGCTTATATGAGGGGGATCTTCATTAGAGACATCGCACAGTGTAAAACCCGTCATAGAGCTGCGGATCGGGAGGTGAGAGACGCTCTGACTAAGGCGGAAGCGGACTTGATACTGAACCCTACGAGGGAGACCCATGATAAATTCAAAAAAGCGCAGGATGCGGTTAATAGGATGCACATGATGAGGAGTGAAAGAAAGAGGGCATTTCAACAATCAGTATTCTATGAGGAAGGAGAGAGAGTGGGTAGATTACTGGCGGTGGTGTCCGCAGCCCAAAGGGAAAGCAACCGTGTCTACAAATTGAAAGATTCTGGGGGCGCGCTGGTTTCAGACACGCCAGGCATAGTGGAAGTGTTTACAGATTTTTACTCTGATTTGTACACGTCGGTTGCAAGAGCTGGGGATGAGGAAGTGGAGGAATTTCTGGGAGATGTGAATCTGCCTACATTAACTGAGGAAGAAAGACAGAGCTTAGACGAACCCATAGGAGTGGAGGAGGTGGAGACAGCTATTCTCGCTCTGCCGGCCAATAAGTCGCCCGGGAATGATGGTATCCCAGGGGAAGTGTATAAAGAATTCTCCGAAATGTTGGCACCTAAATTGAAACAAGTCTTTGATGAGGCGAGGGAAAAGGGGTCACTTGCAAGTTCTATGGAGGAGGCCAGTGTGGTGGTATTGCCAAAGGAAGGGAAAGATCCTGAGAACGCAGAATCCTATAGGCCGATATCCCTACTGAATACCGACGTCAAGGTACTAGCTACTATCCTGGCCACTCGCCTGTCTGGGGTTATACAAAATTTAATACATACAGACCAATCTGGGTTTGTCCCTGGCCGTTCAACGGCAATTAATCTGAGGCGTTTGTTCCTTAATCTTCAACTTCCAGCAGACAATAGTGGCAGGAGGGTGGTGGTGTCGCTTGACGCAAGAAAGGCATTCGATAGCGTGGAATGGAGGTACCTATGGAAAATTATGGCAGTAATGGGTTTTGGAGAGGGCTTCCTGTCTTGGGTGAGGCTACTGTACTCTTCACCCCGAGCAGCGGTCAAGGTGAATGGGGCACGGTCTGGGACCTTCAGGTTACACAGGGGAACCAGGCAGGGGTGCCCGCTGTCCCCGCTGTTGTTTGCGGTGGCGGTGGAGCCCCTAGCGGCCAAAATCAGAGCATCCCAGAGGGTGGTTGGATTCAGATATGGAAACATTATGGAAAAGATTGCGCTCTATGCAGATGATATTTTGCTATTTTTGGAAAATGCGGGAGATGCTCTGGGGGGTGCTATGGATATAATTCAACAGTTTGGTAATATCTCCGGTTTAAAGATAAATTGGAATAAATCCTGTATTATGGCGGTGGACAGGGAAGTGGGAGAGGATGAGATTGCTGCTCGGGGGAGGCAACTTCAGATGGTGACCCAGTTTAAATACTTAGGGGTGTGGGTGGCTCTTCCTTGGCAAGGTACTGGGATCTCAATATTGTCCCCTTTGCTGGACAAATTTAAACAGAAAATGAACGCTTGGTGCAAGCTGCCTTTATCGGTGACTGGAAGAACCAATTTGATTAAGATGGTGCTTATGCCTCAATTGATGTATGTCTTACACAATTCTCCTATATGGATAGCTAAAAAGAAATTTGATGGAGTCAACGCCATCTTCAGATCTCTAATATGGGGCAGGAGATCTGCTAGGATCAAATTGGAAACTCTCCAGAGGGGGAAGGAGGAAGGGGGATTGGCGGTTCCAAACGCCTGGATATACTTTTTAGCAGGGCAGGGCCAGCATTTGAGGGGGTGGAGGGATAATAATTTTACTACAGGATCCGGTGGCAGGCTTTTAACGCACTTCTCGGGCATGGAACCATTAGTTCAGGGGCTAGAGGATGGCACGTTTGAGAGATTGGGAATACAATTCCCAACAGTTCATCTTATTCAGAAGAGCTGGATAGCTATTAAAAAGATTCGAGGAATACAGGGCTTTACAAGCTACTCACCAATATGGGATAATGTGCATTTGGAGGAATTCCGCAAAATGGGGTCGATGGTGCCTTGGAAGAAGAAGGGGGTGCAATATGTGGGACAGCTGATAAGAGAGGGGAGGGTGCGACCCTTTTCTGAACTAAGGGAGGCTTATGATATTCCGGGTACTTGGGAACTTCAATACCTTGGGATTCAGCATGCATGGAGGGCACAACGTCAGAGTGTGAAAATGACTATTAATAAAGACATCACGATAGATTATATATGTATGTCAGGGAACTCCAAAGGAGTGATCTCAGGGATCTATAATGATTTGTTACATGCATTTCTAGAAGGGTACCGACCGAAAGCTAAAAGCAAATGGGAGGGAGACGTGGGTGAACTGACGGAGGACCAGTGGGAATCCATACTTGAAACGGTGCCCCGACTATCCCTAAGTGAACAAGCGAGAGTATCGCAACTATACATCATTCACAGGACCTATAGGACTCCGATGGTAATGTTTAGAGCGGGCCTGAGGCGGGATTCGTGTTGTCCCAGGTGCGGATCGGAGGGGGCGGACTTACTACATATGTTGTGGTCGTGCCCCCGCCTGTCGGTTTACTGGACAATGGTCATTACCAAAATCGAGGGAGTATACAGCTGTAAAATTCCAAAGAATCCAATAATGTGTGTATTGGGGGATGTGTCGGAGATTTCAGTGTCTGAGGCTAGCAGGATAGCCATAGCCAGGCTATTATATGTCGCACGAAAACTGATAGCTAGCAAATGGATAAATCAGGACCCTCCAACAAGGCAGGAATTTATCCGCAAAGCACAACAAATTATAAGGTTGGAAGAAATAATATATAAGAGGAGGAACAAAGACCAAACGTTTGAACAAATTTGGGCGGCCTGGTTGGCACGCGATTAAGGGTGGATCCTAATTATGGGAATTGGAGTGACTATATGTAAGCGATATAGTGGATGCGTACGGGGAAGGGGGGAAGGGGGGGTAGGGGTTTTATATCTATGGGATCATATGTTTATATGTTTCACGAAAAGTCTTGATTACCATTTTTGAAGATTTTGATTTGATTTGGTTATGTATATTATTTAAAATAAATAAAAACAACTGGTTAAAAAAAAAAAGAAGAGCCTCCGCCCCTAGATCTACCTACCAATGAGAAACTGGCAGGAGCCAGAGAGGAAATCGTCATCAGGAAGAGACTGGATGAACAACTGGAAAAGAAGCGGTCGCCATTGCGAGACACGAGGACGGAAGTAGAGGACGCGGAGGAGAGCGCTGCACACGAGAGACCACAAGTGATTCCGGAGGGCCCACGGAGCGAACGAGTGGAGCAACCTGGCCAGGGAAAAAACTTTTGTGATCGTGATAGAATGGCAGAAGGCGGCAGAGAGCGTCCGGATGTTCGAGACACCCGGCGAGGTGTGCTACGGCTGCTGCCCCAGCAGATGACCCGTGTCCAAGAGCAACGTACCCGGATTCAGATCAATATCGATCACCAGCAAAGCTGTCAGACTTTGTCCATGTAACCCGGCTGGGTTGATGATACCCGTGATCGCGTGGAGAGCGAAGAAGGATGCCGCACCGCGACCCTGGTGGACCCGTCGATACCTCGAGCTGCACCGTGCCCTGCAATGCGAGAAGCCGACCCGCTAGGAGCCTTACCGGAGGGATATCTGTCGTTACCGCAGCCTCCGATCCTGGCACCTGCGACAATAAAGGTGAGAGGGGAGCAGCTCCGCTGCTGGTGGGAGCGAGACGAGGCCAATGATGACATGATGGGTTTCTTAGGAGATCCCGGCGGCTCATTAAAGAGAAGAGTACCTGAGGAGATGTAGCAGGAGATGGGAAAAAGAAAAATTAGAAAGGCTAGAAAAGAAGCGGAAAATGATTGCTCGCACGCAGTATTTAAAAAACGTCGCCCGGCGAGATGTAAGCCTTAACAGATCCCAGAGGCACGAAGGTAGAATTGTTAAAATTAAACCTGCGGAGGGTTATGCCTTTGCTCGAGAGCCCGGAACAGACTGTGATATCTTTATTAACCGCCGTGATGTGGAAGCGCACCTTCCAGAAAAACACCCGGACAGGGAAGTGCAGGTTGGAGAGTGGGTCTCCTATATCATAGTGCAAGGAGCAAGAGGTCCCTATGGCATAAAAGTACAGAGACTTTGTTTAACCGCAACGGAAGAAGAAGATGACATCCCTGCATTGGAGGATCCTGATCCAATACTCTACCCAGATCCTGTAGTACCACCGGACCCAATTGCTAACACGGGTCCTACAATCAATATACAGACTGTTCCAGTGAAACCTACAGCTGATGTAGCTACACAAACTCCGGAGAGTTACTTGTTAATCCAAGCGCTGCAAGACCTTGAGCTATTCCCAAGAAGGAGATAACCACAGATACTCCCATGGAAGATTAAGAAAGAAGAAAAGAAGGAGTAAATACCCGGGTTCTGCATTCTAAAGAAAAGAAGACTTTGTAAGTGTGAATGAGGTGTAATCCTTGCTGTCCCCATCCCAATCCTGAATGCATGTTAGCTTTCCCCTGTTTGTCTTATGTGTCATGAACAATCAATATCACAGACAATTATGTGATACAAACTTCCTTGTAAATAGTTGAGCACCTAGTGTGCTCCCCTTTGGTTTTAACACCAGTTTTGCACATGAGAGACGGTGCATGTGACTGTTTGAATTGTGAACTTTGAACTGCTTTTTGAATTTTTGCACTTTTGAAGAAGAAAGAATGTTTTTATACTTTTGATAGAAAGTAATGTTTATTATGTCTTAGCTACAGTAAAGTAAAGTGAATGCGTTGTAGCATTAGACCCGGCAGAGGTCCAGAAGGGTAATGACGTAAATATACCCATGCACTTGTATATAGTTAACTTAAGTAACGTTTGAAGAGACTCGCTCCACCCGGACGGGAAGAAACCAAGAATCCGTAATGTTTAATGTTGTTATGAAAAATAAAATGTTTTCAGGGGGATCCATGACGGGCAGCGCGGGAACGCGCGAGTTTAACTCCGGGAGAGTGTGGTGCCCCTGCGCCCAGGAGGCCACAAAGGGAACTGCAGCCAGGCAGGTAGGACGACAGTTGCACACCAACACCCTCACATCCCACACAACCCACGTACAGTAGAGGGCAGCACCCAACCGGGAGCCTAGGAACTGTAAGCAGGCTAGGGGTGGTGGGTTTAGAGCAGTGGGTGGGCAAACACGTAGTCAGGTGACAGAAGGTAGAAATAGTGAAGGGGGTGGAGAAAGGAGTCAGTAGGCCAAGGTAGGCTGTGCAGAAAAGAAAGAGATCACACGGCCTGGTAAAATGGGGTGTAGGAGCGCAGAATCTGGAAGAGCCAGTGCGAGCCGCAGAGAGAAAGCACGTCTGAAGCCAGCACCCCGGGAGTGTGAGGGAAGAGAGGGACGGTGATACCGGGCCCTAGAACTACAGCTGAGACGACCAGACTGCAGGTGGAGTAGCCCTCCTATGATACTTGAAGACACAGTAGAGAGAGCCTGGTAGAGCCTCACACAGGAGGACTGCTGTAGGCTAGGCTGAAGTAGAGTGTCGGCTCTAGAGGGGACCGTAGTTTCACCCAGCATCCCCAGACAACCGACGGGGGACCACAGCTACACGTTAGGGTCCCTACCCCAAAGGACAGGCAGCTCAGTGGCAACCCAGAGGGCTCACAGGAGTCCGAGCCACCGCCATACTGTCCGGAGTCACACACAACCAAGTGAACAGAAGCAGAGAGAGAGTCAACAGCCCGGGAAGGACACAGAGACAGAATGAGGGGTCACAGTAGGAAAGACCTGGCTGCAGGGAGCAAAAGGAACCCGGAGGGGAAAGTGTGCCCGTGTATTGAACTGAACTGTAAGAACTGTACTGAACTGTAAACTGAACTTGAGAACTTGAGAAGTAAACACGGTGAACCCTGAACACAACTCCTTTGCATCTCTCTGCCTGAACACGACTCCTTCCATACAGGTTTGCAGCAGCCCTACACCTGGAGAGCCACAGCGTGCAGGCTCCAACACTGAAGGAGGATTCCTGCAGCATCTGGACAGTAAGTGTACTGCACCTGTGGCGCCCCGCAACGAGTGCGTCACAAGAGGGTATTGCAGCCATAAAAGCAGCCGCAATATTCTCTGACACAGCAGTGACCTGGTTAATTTAGAAATCCAACCCAGCATGCATCACCTAGAACAGAGGGCCAATCCTAGGTCCTGGTGGGCGGAGTGCTAGGGTAGTGCAGGAGAACAGACACAATAATCTAGTCAGAGGAAGAGAAAGAGTCTAGAACTCGGAGGAGAAGGGTCTAGAACTTGAGCTTGGAGAGGAGCGGGGGCTCCGCACCCCGTGCGGGCCCCTGGGCCGTCACCGGTCGGGTGTCAGCACCTGAGGCCTTAACTACCGGGATTGGCATTATCTACACGGGTTCTCAAAAGACTCCCGTGCCCACAACTCACAGCCGGTTCACTGGTACCGAAGCTGGCAGCAGTTCACCTCTGCCACGCGAACCAGCAGAGTGGAGGATCAGCTTTACAGGAGCACCCCACCACCAGCCAACTTCCAGTCGTCTAACCAGCGGTGTACCCACTGAGGGATCCAAGGCTCCCCAAAAACATCCAGAACGTACATCATGGATAGGGCATTGAAGCAGCCTCCCCGTACCCGATCTGGTATTCCTGGGCGACATTGGCAACCACTTAGTTAGAATGGAGGAACACTACGGATTTCTAAGGGACACCATCACTGCTGAGTCCACCCGGTCTACTACTCAACCACTGTATGCCATGTACTGCCTACTGGTTACAGTAAAGACCCGTTATAGAGACTTTCTGTGTCCGTGCTTCCTTATGAACTGTCCGTCCGCACTACAAGGTAACCGCAGCTGCCGCACAACATCTTGAGCAGCTCCAGCCCCCGGGGATCACCGCTCAGCCTGTGGGGAGCGTAACATCTTGCTGCTGTCCATCCCCCGGGGGTTCCGCAGCGTCGGTAGCCCTTACCGAACTACTCATAGGTGGCGTCACGAATAAATTAAAAAAAACCTTTAATCTGTTCCCGCAAGACGTCTTCACTTTTGATCTGCACTACACCGGGCCCCACTACCGGCAGGCGCGGTCCACCCGTGACAAGGAGGGAAGAAGAATCGCCTGTATCAACCGGAGTCAGCCGGCCGCGGTGAGTCAGAAAATGGCGTCACGAACAGGATACGAGCAGGCCCGTTACCCAACGGGTATATTGTGCTTAAAATGGACTTTATTGTCTACAATTGGACTTTGTTCGTCCCTAAAAGAACTTTCCCGCCTTTACACCATTGGGTCAAGATGGCGCCCAAGATGGCGTTCCCGCCACAAGAAGCCGCCACGTGCAAGCCCAGGAGTGAGTCAACCCCCCCCTCATCGTGGGAGGGCTAAAGACAAAAGGCGCCAAACTCTTTGTCCGTCCTGATTGCTCGAATCAACCATGGGGGCGGACCCCAAAGACTTTTCCCACGATTGGACTACAAAAGCCCAGAGGAAATGGGAGTGTCACACACAGACAGAGAAGACTTCTTCACCAGCTCTACCAGAACGCTTACCGGTTGAACGGGTGTGGTTTCCCTCCAAGAAGAGAATGACCAGCACAAGACTCCAAGACCTAATGCGGGAGGTCGAGGCGGAGGCCAGAGCAGCCCTAGGCCAACCGGGTCCGGATCCTGCCCTTACCATAGACGGCAGCCCCGACTTTTGGCTAGAGGCTCTACAAGATCTCCGGGTGCGACTACTTGAGACAGTGGAATGGACGATTCGCAGCTGGAGCGCGACCCTAGGCAGAAGACTCCATCATGCGATGCAGCAGAGCCGACCGGGTACAGCTTCTCCAGGCCCAGACGACATCGCCAGCTTCTCAACCGCCTCACCGTCGCCCACCACCTGTCCTGCTTCGTCACCGGGGCCCATAGACTGTGTTATTCCAGTGAGGACCACAGCTCGACCCGTTCCAGCGGACGAAACCGCAGCCGACCCCGTTCCAGAGCCGGAGCTTCCAATACGCTCCCATGAAGAAGCTGACATCTACCTGGTTCCACCTGCGGAACCCGCGACTAGTTTCCACACTACTGAGACTGTCGCCTGTTTCTCCCCTGAACCGGAGGCCTCCTCTGCAAATACAGAGGCCTACCTGGTGACCGGGATCGAAACACCACATCCCGCTGCTTCAGAAGAAGAGGCAGGCAGCCTGGAAGTCCTGCACAACGACCCCGAGGAGAACTTTGCAGCACAGCCACCCACCGATCCAGAGGATTCCATCCCATCATCTTCGCCAGCCGAGCAGCCCGACGTGGTCATCGAGGAGGTCGAGGAGGATGACGAGGAGACCTACAGTCCAGCTGAGGATCTCTACACCGGGTTCGCCTGGGGAGACACAAGGAACCCTTCTGCCGGGCGATCAGCTCGGGTGCACTGGTCGGGTGCCGCCGCAACAGCATCTTCTCCGGTTCCGTTGAACCGGGCTCCACTCCAGACTGCCCACCAAGCTCGAGCGGTTCAACAACCAGCACGCCGTAGTGACTTTATCCACACGCCGCAACACTCCGACGAAGAGGTACGTCGTATCCGGAGAGAGGAGTGGCACACTCGACTGCAAGCCAACATGCAGGCTCGTGCCGAGGCCCGCCGCCAATCTCCATTGCCTGAACAATTCCGTAAAACTGGGTAGGTAAGCACATTTAACTTGTCCACCGGGTGGGGATTCGTAAGGGAGGAGGGTGTGAGTACCGAAGTATTTGTGGGGCGTCGTGATGTGGAATCGCACCTACCGCGAGGCCATCCAAGCCGAGACTTGTATAGAGGGGACATAGTAACCTATGAGCGCCATATATGCCGTGATGGGTGGTTCGCTATACGAGTCCGGAACACTGCCATTCATCAGTGACTTTGTTGTTTGAACTTTGCTACTAAAAGAGACTTCTTCCTGTTTGCACCGTAACACCGCGACTTGGCGGCTACAGCCTGAACTTTTATTCTAAGGACAGCCGACTGCCCGCCGGGTCTGCACAATGTGTTAACCTGTTTATTTACCTTTTCACTTTTATGCATACAATGACTTGTCATTAATAAAAGTGTATTACCTGTTATAAAATATAAAAACCTCTGTAATGTGGGTAGTGTGACGCTTGGGGACAAGCGTATTCACAAGGGGGAGTGTGGCGCCCCGCAACGAGTGCGTCACAAGAGGGTATTGCAGCCATAAAAGCAGCCGCAATATTCTCTGACACAGCAGTGACCTGGTTAATTTAGAAATCCAACCCAGCATGCATCACCTAGAACAGAGGGCCAATCCTAGGTCCTGGTGGGCGGAGTGCTAGGGTAGTGCAGGAGAACAGACACAATAATCTAGTCAGAGGAAGAGAAAGAGTCTAGAACTCGGAGGAGAAGGGTCTAGAACTTGAGCTTGGAGAGGAGCGGGGGCTCCGCACCCCGTGCGGGCCCCTGGGCCGTCACCGGTCGGGTGTCAGCACCTGAGGCCTTAACTACCGGGATTGGGCATTATCTACACGGGTTCCCAAAAGACTCCCGTGCCCACAACTCACAGCCGGTTCACTGGTACCGAAGCTGGCAGCAGTTCACCTCTGCCACGCGAACCAGCAGAGTGGAGGATCAGCTTTACAGGAGCACCCCACCACCAGCCAACTTCCAGTCGTCTAACCAGCGGTGTACCCACTGAGGGATCCAAGGCTCCCCAAAAACATCCAGAACGTACATCATGGATAGGGCATTGAAGCAGCCTCCCGTACCCGATCTGGTATTCCTGGGCGACATTGGCAACCACTTAGTTAGAATGGAGGAACACTACGGATTTCTAAGGGACACCATCACTGCTGAGTCCACCCGGTCTACTACTCAACCACTGTATGCCATGTACTGCCTACTGGTTACAGTAAAGACCCGTTATAGAGACTTTCTGTGTCCGTGCTTCCTTATGAACTGTCCGTCCGCACTACAAGGTAACCGCAGCTGCCGCACAACATCTTGAGCAGCTCCAGCCCCGGGGATCACCGCTCAGCCTGTGGGGAGCGTAACATCTTGCTGCTGTCCATCCCCCGGGGGTTCCGCAGCGTCGGTAGCCCTTACCGAACTACTCATAGGTGGCGTCACGAATAAATTAAAAAAACCCTTTAATCTGTTCCCGCAAGACGTCTTCACTTTTGATCTGCACTACACCGGGCCCCACTACCGGCAGGCGCGGTCCACCCGTGACAAGGAGGGAAGAAGAATCGCCTGTATCAACCGGAGTCAGCCGGCCGTGGTGAGTCACACCTAGCACCAGGCCTGCACACTACACAATAGACTTTAACCATCACTGCCCGGGGAATACAGTTCTGCCCACGGGACCTATTCCATCTCCGCTGCCATCACATCATTCCCGGAGGTTCTGCAGCAGTGGCGGCCCCATCACTGGCCGCACACTGTGGGTGGCGTCACGACTGACATATCCCCTGTAAATATCCCCTATTTCACTGTCAAGCCAGGGGCACGGTCCGGACCAGGACCACCCGTGACTTCCCCAGTAGCAGACCCGGTCCGGTACCGAGTACCCCGTCCCAGTGAGCTCGACATTAGCATCGCAGGGTCTCCCAGATATAGATGCCATAGATAGACACTGTACTTTATGGGCACCCTGGATAATGTACAGGGAATCACAGGATCTAAAGGACTGGTTGTCCCAGTGGGAAGATTGAGACTCAACCCATATGTAACATGTAAGGGGCTTAAATCCATCATACTACTCGTACTATTCTTGCCATTAAGGACGTCTCGCTCAGTTCTGTACCCTATCTCTAACCTTTCTTTCTTACTTTTTCTTTCCTTTTCTTCTCTTATTGTCACTTCACTTACCGTATATACTCGTGTATAAGCCGAGTTTTTCAGCCCAAAATTTGGGCTGAAAAGTCCCCCCCTCGGCTTATACACGGGTCTATACGGTAATTGGCTGTGTGGTGGGGGCTGTGGAGGCTGGAGGAGGCGGGGGGAGGCTGCTGTATGAGCGGCCCCGTCACGTGGGGCCGCTCATTATATATGCACTGCTTCCCCCTGTCAATCAGCGGCAGGGGGAAGCAGTTCATATAAGCCCCCCAAAAGCTGGCACTGTCCCCCCTTGTAAGCCCCCCCCCCCCCGCTGCTTATACATTACCATCCCGGTGTTCTGATCGGCGCCGCTCCTCGGTGTGTCTTCATCCTCCCGTCCGCGCTGGCTGCATCCGGGTTCTCCGGCTGTCGCAGCGATATGACGTCATCGCTGCGACAGCCGTAGAACCCGGATGCAGCCAGCGCGGACGGGAGGATGAAGACGCACCGAGGAGCGGCGCCGATCAGAACACCGGAATGGTAATGTATAAGCAGCGGGGGGGGGGCCTTATAAGGGGGGACAGTGCCAGCTTTTGGGGGCTGTTGGTACCCCCAGGGGGCTGCTGGGTACCCCCTGGGGGCTGTTGGTACCCCCAGGGGGCTGTTGGTACCCCCAGGGGGCTGTTGGTACCCCCAGGGGGCTGCTGGGTACCCCCGGGGGCTGTTGGTACCCCCAGGGGGCTGTTGGTACACGCTGGGGGCTGCTATATGTACCCCTGGGGGCCTGCTGTATACCACTGGGGCTGCTGTATACTACCACTGGGGCTGCTGGGGCTCCTGTATACTACCACTGGGGCTGTGTACCGGGGCTGCTGTGTATACCACTGGGCTGCTGGGGCTCCGGTATACTACCACTGGGGCTGCTGGTGGCTCCTGTATACTACCACTGGGGCTGCTGGGGCTCCTGTATACTACCACTGGGGCTGCTGGGGCTCCTGTATACTACCACTGGGGCTGCTGGGGCTCCTGTATACTACCACTGGGGCTGCTGGGGCTCCTGTATACTACCACTGGGGCTGCTGGGGCTCCTGTATACTACCACTGGGGCTGCTGGGGCTCCTGTATACTACCACTGGGGCTGCTGGGGCTCCTGTATACTACCACTGGGGCTGCTGGGGAATCTGTATACTACCACTGGGGCTGCTGGGGAATCTGTATACTACCACTGGGGCTGCTGGGGAATCTGTATACTACCACTGGGGCTGCTGGGGAATCTGTATACTACCACTGGGGCTGCTGGGGAATCTGTATACTACCACTGGGGCTGCTGGGGAATCTGTATACTACCACTGGGGCTGCTGTATACTACCACTGGGGAGGCCTGTATACCACACTGCTGGGGCTGTATACCTGTGCTGGGGTCCACCTTCGGCTTATACACGAGTCAATAGCTTTTTCCAGATTTTTGGGGCAAAAGTAGGGGGGTCGGCTTATACACGGGTCGGCTTATACACGAGTATATACGGTATTTGTTTTAGTTTACTTCAGTCGAGTGTAAATAGTAACACTCCTGTTTATTGATGTGGAAATACCTGTTTTTAAAGGTAAACAATATTTATACCGTGTTAGCCAGTAGATAGAAAAATATATTGCAATCTGAGAGTCCTCAGTGGTTGATACCTTTTAATGGCTAACTGAAAAGATGGTAAACATAGCAAGCTTTCGGGACGCTGCGACCCCTTCTTCAGGCTAGTAATGACACAAATTCTGAAGACACATACATATATATCAATCGTATAGAAATTAGAGCCGCACTCACCATTAGTCGATCTTGCAAGCTTTTATTCTTGATTCAGTCCATAAATATGAACATTAGAAGGGGAGGGGGTGCGGGGACGGAGGACGACGGCCTGCCGTTTCGCGGTCGTGTACCGGTTCGACGGGTCCTCTATAGCGTCTGTCGTCATGTCCGGGCTTTAACTAGCCGGTATTGACGTCACTACCGCTATAGCAAAACAATGTGAAACATTATTAAAATTTACATGCAGTGTTCAAAACAACAATATGGTGTGTATATACGCTGATCCAATCATATATTTAAACTCAACAAATTTCCATCATACTTTGACTAGTACAATATTCGCTATCATTGCCGAGCGAGTTGTTACCTTGGTAGTACCGTATTGCGTCTACAACAGCGGCACTCGTCTGAAAAACTACCAATGTGGCACTAATGCGCGCGCAGGCCGTCGTCCTCGGTCCCCGCACCCCCTCCCCTGCTAATGTTCATATTTATGGACTGAATCAAGAATAAAAGCTTGCAAGATCGACTGATGGTGAGTGCGGCTCTAATTTCTATACGATTGAACTGGATTTACTTATATGCCGGCACCGCCAGAGTAAGCTGCATGAGTCACAGGAGTGACAGCCCTGTTTAGTTTTACACGTGGAGTGCCCGGTGTAATCTGTTTGCTGTATTTGATTGACATACATATATATGACTCACCGTGGCCAGGACTCCGGGGGACAGGTGTTTTCTTCCTCCTCCTTGTCTCGGATGGACCGCGCCTGCCGGTAGTGGGGCCCGGTGGTCCAGATCAAATAAAGACGCCATTGGTTGAACAGTTTAGGGGTTAAATTGTTTCGTGACGCCACCTATGAGAGTTTCGGTAACTGTACCGGCGCTGCGGGGCCTCCGGGGGATGGAATGCAGCAAGATGGAACGCTCCCCACAGGCTGAGCGGTGATCCCCGAAGCCAGGAGCTGCACAAGATGTTCTGAGGCAGCTGCGGTTACCTTAATGCGCGGAGAGATACAGTTCATACGAAAGCACGGACACTCGAAGTCTCTGTAACGGGTACTTTACTGTAACCAGCAGGCAGTACATGGCATACAGTGACGGGTAGTGGACCGGGTGGACTTAGCAATGACCAGTGTTTCTCAGAGATCCGCGGTGTTCCTCCATTCTAACTACTTGTGTTGCCGCTGTGCCCAGGAATGCCAGATCGGGTACAAGGAGGCTGGCTAGACAACTGTGAGTGGCGGTGGTGGGGTGCTCCTGTAAAGCGGTCCCTCCACTCCTCTGGCTCGCAGAGAAGTGATAAACAACTCCTAGCTTCGGTACCAGCAAACCGGCTGTAGATGGGCACGGGATGTTTTTGAACCCTCATGTACATGCCCGTTGATCGGTTGTTAAGGCACCGGTAGTACTGGCGCCCAACCGGGGGTGACGGCCAGGGGGCTGCACAGGACGGTGCAGGCCCCCTGTCCTAGGTTGCAGAGCTCGAGATTATTATTATTATTATTATATTTATTTATATAGCGCCATTAGGTTCCATGGCGCTTTACATGAGGATGAGGGAGACAAGAACAAGTACACTAAATCTAGGCGATCAGGACGTACAGGTACAGGAGTGGCAGGGACCCTGTCCACGAGGGCTCACAGTCTATTCTTGCTCCTTCTCCTATGTTGTTCTTTCACCTTCTCCTCACACTCTACCACTACACTCTGCCACCAGGACCTTATTGGCCCTCTATACTGATGATGCATGTAGGGTATGGATCTCTGAGTTAACTGTGTCATCGCTTAGTCAAAGAATATTGCTGCTGCTGTCTTGGCTGCAATACCCTCCTGTGACGCACTCGGTGCGGGGCGCCACATATACATAAGCAATTGAAAGACAGAGAAAAAAAAAGAAAAAATAGAGTTGGAACATATCTGGTTGTATCTGATGGCCTGGCTGTACACAATAGAGTTTTTTATGTGCTTTAATCAATTTCACCCCACCATTAACTTAACACTCAACTACTCCTGCACTGAAATCAGCTTTCTGGACACCATCATTAAGCTACAGAACAATGAAATAGAGACATCCCTGTACCGGAAACCAATTGACCGTCCAACATATCTCTGATGGGACAGCTTTCATCCAAAGCATATAAAAAACTCTATTGTGTACAGCCAGGACATCAGATACAACCAGATATGTTCCAACTCTACAGATAGAGACAATCACCTTGAGGACCTCAGAAAGACCTTTTTGAACCAGGGCTACCATCCAAGAACAATCAAGAACCAGATTACAAGAGCCACCAGAATATCAAGGAATCATCTGCAACATTACAAAACCAGAGAAGAAAATAACAGAGTTCCTCTTGTTGTTACCTACAATCCAAGTCTGGAGGTGCAAAGAGGAGCCGCATGGAAACTGCAACCACTCCTACAAAAAGATGCCGGATTAAAATCAATATTTCCGGATCCCCAGCTCTTGTGTTTTAGACAACCTCCAAATCTGAAAAACATCATTGTGAGAAGCGCCCTGTCCTCTCCAGCAACAACAGGAACCTTTCCCTGCAACCAGAACAGGTGCAAAACCTGTCCATCTATAATGACAACAGACAAGATAAGGATTCCTGGGACAGATCAGGACTACAAGATCCCAGGTAGCTTCAGCTGCACCACAAGCAATGTGGTGTATTTAATTATATGTACCAAATGCCCAACAGGCAGCATGTACATAGGGGAGACCGGATTACAATTCAGAACAAGAATGAATTCTCATCGCCACTCAATAAAAGAAAAACGTATGGATCTACCTGTAGCGAACCATTTTTGCAGCTCTCAGCACAACACTGAATCCGATATGAGGCTGCTCATTTTAAAGAGTAACTTCAAATCTCAGATAGAGAAGAATTTGGGAATACAATTAATAACAACCTTTGACACAATCAAAACCGGATTAAATATTTCACATGGATTTATGGGATTTTATGTAAAATGAATGGACATTTGGGGATAGCAGATTCATGCATTTCTATATAAAATGAAAGTGCATTTGGAGACAGCTTACTACACACTGAAATCATAGTACTATGAACTCTTGACACTTCTGTGAACTGTCTCACTTAGAACTAAGTATTTTCAGGTCTCCATGGGTTACTAACCATCCACCTAATACAATTGGTTCCGCTTATCTTAGAAATCTGGTTTCTCTGTCCCTGCTCCTCCACCCCTCCCTAACTCCTCTCTGCTTTGCGTCACCTGTCATATCCACCAGAGCATATAACACTGTTTTGCCTTCTTTTTTTTTTCTCTTTCTTTCAATTGCTTATGTATATATGTATGTGTCTTCAGAATTTGTGTCATTACTAGCCTGAAGAAGGGTCTGCAGTGTCCCGAAAGCTTGCTATGTTTACCATCTTTTCAGTTAGCCATTAAAAGGTATCAACCACTGAGGACTTTCAGATTGCAATATATTGTTTTTAACAGGAAATTTCAAAAGTTTTACGTTACAATTAAGATATGTATCTCCCTGTTATAAGAGATTTCGGTGATGAAACTAGTGCCCGGCATAATTGGAAATGGATAGGACAATTCCCGCACTCAAGGGGTTTATAGGACAATTTTATTGCAATGAAGATGTGAAGTATGCAACCTGTGTAATAACTTACCAATTTCCACACGTCTATGTACAATTTCTGTAGAATTCTAGTTTTCTTTGTCATACAAATCTTTGTGAAATGTTATGTGATACTCAAATAAACAATGATTTAACCAAAACTATTAGTGTAGGCCACTTGTAATACAATCTACTACACCGCCAGTGTACTTCCTACTAATTTTTAACTGCATCTTGGCTACATCTGACTTCTGGTCAAGTCGCAGTGTGACAAAAACTATTACTGTGCGCCACTTGTAATACAATCTACTACACCGCCAGTGTACTTCCTACTAATTTTTAACTGCACCTTGGCCACATCGGACTTCTGGTCAAGTCGCAGCTGACAAAAACTATTACTGTACGCCACTTGTAATACAATCTACTACACCGCCATTGTACTTCCTACTAATTTTTAACTGCATCTTGGCAACATCTGACTTCTGGTCAAGTCGCAGCTGACAAAAACTATTACTGTACGCCACTTGTAATACAATCTACTACACCGCCAGTGTACTTCCTACTAATTTTTAACTGCACCTTGCCCAGGTCTCACTTTGGGCCTAGTAGCAGTGTTGGTTCAGTCACCTCTGCTTGATTGACATTCACCTTTTTTTTGTAAAAACAACTGTACTGCTCCCAATTCTTTCACATACAAAATGAGTGGCAAAAGGCCTGCTGCTGGAGGAAATGGGAGTAGGCGTGGTGGAAAGGGAAAAAAGTTTGTGTCCGTGGAGTAGATGCTAAAGCTACATTAACATCTGCTGAAAAAAGACAATCTTCCACCAAAGTAAGATGTCTACTTCTTTCTGTGGCCAATCGGATATGATCCCTTTCTTACGGATACGACCATCGATACCACTTGGAAGTGAGGCACAAAAACAGCAGGTGCTTGAATGGATCTCAAGTGCTCCATCAAGTGGCGTCTCCTCCACCTCAACTTCTACATCACAAACCCTCCAGTCATCTGAGGTGTCAGACCAATCACACTTGATTCCTCCAAGCTCCCAAGTGTCCAGCTGCACTGCTCTGTCTGTACTTCCTGCTAATTTTCAACTGCACTTTGGCCACATCTGACTTCTGGTCAAGTCGCAGCGTGACAAAAACTATTACTGTACGCCACTTGTAATACAATCTACTACACCGCCAGTGTACTTCCTACTAATTTTCAACTGCACCTTGGCCACATCTGACTTCTGGTCAAGTCGCAGCGTCCCAAAAACTATTAGAGTAGGCCACTTGTAATACAATCTACTACAGCGCCAGTGTACTTCCTACTAATTTTTAATTGCACCTTGGCCACATCTGACTTCTGGTCAAGTCGCAGCGTACCAAAAACTATTACTGTACGCCACTTGTAATACAATCTACTTCACTGCCAGTGTACTTCCTACTAATTTTCAACTGCACCTTGGCCCCATCTGACTTCTGGTCAAGTCGCAGCGTGACAAAAACTATTACTGTACGCCACTTGTAATACAATCTACTTCACTGCCAGTGTACTTCCTACTAATTTTTAACTGCACCTTGCCCAGCTCTCACTTTGGGCCTAGTAGCAGTGTTGGTTCAGTCACCTCTGCTTGATTGACATTCACCGTATTTTTTTGTAAAACAACTGTACTGCTCCCAATTTTTTCACATGCAAAATGAGTGGCAAAAGGCCTGCTGCTGGTGGAAATGGGAATAGACATGGTGGAAAAGGAAAAAAAGTTTGTGTCCTTGGGGTAGATGCTAAAACTACATTAACATCTGCTGAAAAAAGGCAATCTTCCAGCTAAAGCAAGATGTCTACTTCTTTCTGTGGCCAATCGGATATGATCCCTATCTTACGGATACGACCATCGATACCACTTGGAAGTGAGGCACAAAAACAGCAGGTGGTTGAATGGATCTCAAGTGCTCCATCAAGTGGCGTCTCCTCCACCTCAACTTCCACATCACAAACCCTCCAGTTCATCTGAGGTGTCAGACCAATCACACTTGATTCCTTCAAGCTCCAAGTGTCCAGCTGCACTGCTCTGTCTGTACTTCCTGCTAATTTTCAACTGCACCTTGGCCATATCTGACTTCTGGTCAAGTCGCAGCGTGACAAAAACTATTACTGTACGCCACGTGTAATACAATCTACTACACCGCCAGTGTACTTCCTACTAATTTTCAACTGCACCTTGGCCACATCTGACTTCTGGTCAAGTCGCAGCGTGCCAAAAACTATTAGTGTAGGCCACTTGTAATACAATCTACTACAGCGCCAGTGTACTTCCTACTAATTTTTAATTGCACCTTGGCCACATCTGACTTCTGGTCAAGTCGCAGCGTGACAAAAACTATTACTGTACGCCACGTGTAATACAATCTACTACACCGCCAGTGTACTTCCTACTAATTTTCAACTGCACCTTGGCCACATCTGACTTCTGGTCAAGTCGCAGCGTGCCAAAAACTATTAGTGTAGGCCATTTGTAATACAATCTACTACAGCGCCAGTGTACTTCCTACTAATTTTTAATTGCACCTTGGCCACATCTGACTTCTGGTCAAGTCGCAGCGTACCAAAAACTATTACTGTACGCCACTTGTAATACAATCTACTTCACTGCCAGTGTACTTCCTACTAATTTTTAACTGCACCTTGCCCAGCTCTCACTTTGGGCCTAGTAGCAGTGTTGGTTCAGTCACCTCTGCTTGATTGACATTCACCGTTTTTTTTTGTAAAAAACTGTACTGCTCCCAATTTTTTCACATGCAAAATGAGTGGCAAAAGGCCTGCTGCTGGTGGAAATGGGAGTAGACATGGTGGAAAAGGAAAAAAGTTTGTGTCCTTGGGGTAGATGCTAAAGCTACATTAACATCTGCTGAAAAAAGACAATCTTCCACCAAAGTAAGATGTCTACTTCTTTCTGTGGCCAATCGGATATGATCCCTTTCTTACGGATACGACCATCGATACCACTTGGAAGTGAGGCACAAAAACAGCAGGTGCTTGAATGGATCGCAAGTGCTCCATCAAGTGGCCTCTCCTCCACCTCAACTTCTACATCACAAACCCTCCAGTCATCTGAGGTGTCAGACCAATCACACTTGATTCCTCCAAACTCCCAAGTGTTCAGCTGTCTTGCTCAGTCTGGGATAACAGACATGTTTGAGTCTGTAGAGCTGTTCAGTCACACAATAGCCTGGGAATCAAAGATCTGCACAAAAGCTGCAGTGAGTTCAGACGAGTTAATGATCTGCCCTGATACCCAGAAGCTTTCTGAGTCAGACCCAGGCCCAGATGAAGAAGCTTCTGACCTTTATGCAGACCCTCATTCCCTAACAGTGCATACTGTTGGTGGACACCAGGAGGATGATGCTGATGAGACTCAGATACCGGATTTGATTGACAAATTAAGTTATTGATCAAGGCAGGAAGAGGTTGTCTCTGAGGATGAGGGGTGTGAGAACACAGAGGATGATGAGGAGGTTGGAGATCCCACTTACTGTCAACCCACAGTCAGCCAGTCGATGAGGTCAACACAGGAGGTGGTGGAGGATGCTACTGACAACGAGGTTAGGTTGCGCCTTACTGGACATAGAAGGAGCACTTGAAGCATGCCAACACCTGCATCCGCAGCCACAACTCTGTCTCTGAGCGGAAGTCGTGCTGGCTCTGCAGCTCGCATGGGCTCTAAGCCTTGCCTAGCCTGGGCATTTTTTTACATCACCAAGGATCTCCCAACTCATGTGATCTGCAAGATTTGTCACCAATCTCTGAGTAGAGGCCAAAAACTCACTAGCTTGAGTACTTCATGTATGAACTGCCACATGGACATGAAGCACAAATCGCAATGGGAAGCTCACTGTGCTAGAATGCAGGCTAGCGGGTTGGTCCTACCACCTCTGTCCCATCAAGTGCATCCGTGTGCGCTTCATTGTCTCTGACTGTGGGGACAGCTGTCACACATGCTTTTGGACGTACACCTTCCACCTCTTTACCCGCAACAGGCAGTGTGATTGGCAGGTCGTCACTTGGTTTTCAAGTGGACAATGCTGCTGGTGTTGAGCTCTCTCAGACATCGAGAGCACCACCTTTGGATGAAGGCAACATTACATCTTAGCCTGCACCTCCCTCCCAGACCAGCAGTTTGCCGGGGACACCATACTCAACTGTGTCTCAGCACAGCAGCCAGCCCTCCGTCCCTCAGATGTGGACGAGTAAAAGGCCATTTCCTCCTAGCCTTGAGTAAGCTAACCGCTTGAATTTCTGTGGCGCCCGGCTCACGCAGGTAGCCACAGATCTCTCTAATGCACAGCTGGGTTTCCACAGCAGGTACCTACTGCGAGCAACACCTTCCACCCCGACACAGTAGGAGGAGCCCAACTTGCTGACCTTAAGCAAGATCCCTATATATACTGCTGCTGGGGAGGAGCTAGTCAGAGTATGGCAGACGCTAGAAGAGCTGCAAGGAGGTCATGGTGATCGGTGCTGCGTTCAGGCCCGAGCCAGTGACCCGGAGTGACCCTTCGGCGTCCCACCAGCCTAAGTGGGACTGAAGGCAGGGGGCTTAGAACAGAGAAGGAGCAGAGAATCCAGAGGGAGTCCATCCCTGTAGGCTTCGGGAGTTCATCCCAGGAGAAACGCCGGATATAGGGGATCCGCACCTGTGAGAACTATAGGCTCACAGAAAACCCGGTTGCACCGTGGAAGCTACAGCTACCCGGTTTCCCAGGAGGGTCAAGAGGGGGAGCCAGGAGCTGCAGACAAGCCTGCAGTGTCCAGAGAGGGTTATCCCGGAGACCGCACAGGAGGAGAGAGAAACAGACAAGGAAGAGAGTGGAGGCAAGTCAGGCTATAGCAGGCTGTGCTTCAGCAACTGCACTGGCAGAGGAGGCCCTATACCTACTTGCTGTGGGAACCCACTGTGCAACCCTGTCACCCGTCGGTGCCCTGGACGTTTTACCTGCTCAAGACATCAGTAAAAGGTAAACAGAAACTTCCCAGCGTGTGTGCATTCTTCCCTTCTACTCCCAGCTTCCTCTATAGACTATTCCAATTCTCCCTGCGCAATCTCAGCTCCACTACAGCCTGTCCCTTCACACTACACTGCCCCGGAGGTCCCAGTCCTGCCTGCGGAGGACTATACCATCATTGCCGCAAAACCATTGACCACTGGAGGACTGTGGCGGCGCTGGTGACATCTCACCAGGTACTGCAGGTGGCGTCACAACAAACCTGTAAATAATCCCTGTACATAATCCCTTTTCAAGAGCATCGCCCTCAGGATACGGGATCAGGCGCAGCCGCCATTCCCTGTGACACAGCAGTTAACTCTTTGCCGCCTGATACCCAAGTACCCAACACCCTGTGGTGCAACACACCTCTTTCTGGCATCACGAACAGGATTCCGTGCACGGTATTACCGGGTACTGTGTGCAGTTTTATTGACTGTATCGTGTGACTGTTTAAACTTCGCCGCCATTGTTGCGCTGAAGAGCGGGAAGAAAGGGGGCGTGCCAGCCTGCAGAGCGCGAAGCTGAAACCCGCCCTCGCTCAGCCGAGCATTCCATAACGCTGTGGCTTAGTCCGGAAATTTCCGAACTGTTTAACCTTCCAACGATTGGTTGTAATTAACTAGGGGGGCCTCCAAAATGTCGGCCTCCTCCAGCGACGACGAAGCTGCGTATGCTGACCTCCAGAATTACACCGGACGGTCAATGGCTGCCTCCGGTAGCACTGCCAGCACCTCCGGCGCTCAGGGCACAGTCGCCCCGATAATGCCCATGTCATTTCCATACATCCCGGGGGCCAAGTGGTTGCCCCAGTATGAAGGCCGCCCTGATACGCTGGACGAGTTCAAGCGAAAAATCAATGGCGTCCTAGATATGTATGCTATGACCGGCCAACAACGCGCTGCTGTGGTACTCGGACAGTTAACTGGCGCAGCAGAGAAAGACAGTGCGTCCTGGTCTGCTGCTGAACGCAGATCAGCTCCTGCTATATTCATTAAACTGAGAGCTACCTTTGAGGAGTGTAATGAGGCCGATATACGCATGAGCTTCCATCACTGCTACCAGAGGAAGGGAGATGACATAAGAGCTTATGACTGGCGTCTGGACAAAGCACTGCGTGCCCTAATACATGTCAGCCCCACCAGTGCACAGGATGAGAACAAGCTCCTCATTGAACAGTTCACGCGGAGCCTGCTATCCCCTTAGGACCGTAAAAATGTACGCTGATGGTCATTGAGCAACCCAGATGCTGATTTTAACACACTGAAAGAGATGGCCATCAAAGGGTTAAAGCCAGTAGAGACCCATGAAGCTGCAATTAAACGGTGGTGCAACGGTGAGGTGCAGGCTACTCCAAAATCAGTACCCGTGGGGGGGAGTGGCCTGGCCATGGAGGAGTGAGGTTGTGCAGACCTGTGCTCCTGAACCCAGGCACTTAAATCAGAACAATACGATCACGCAGCTTATCTAATCCTGCCTAAATGAGTCACAGGAAGACTGGAGGCGGCAGGGGACGTGGAGCTCCATCCCCGGGGTCCATGGAGGACACATTACACCGCTTTTTCCCCCGGAGCGGTGGGAACAGGCCGTCGCTGAGGAGCTCCAAGATGGCCGACAGGAGGGAGCGCTCTGGAGATCCCACACTTATGGGAGACACGAGGCTGCCGCACTGCCATACTCCATCTGCTACCAGGCAGCACAGACCAGACTCCAGCAAGGAGAGCAGAGGCTCCCGTTCTCCATACAAGTAAGACAAAAGCAGGGAGTGAGGAGGAGAAGCGGGAGGCAGCGGGTGGCGCCGGAGCAGTAATGGCGGATGCCCCACGGGCTGGAGACAGCGGAGAAAATTTGAGGAAGCGGATTATGGGAGAGAGGTCGGAGGACGGCGGGGCAGGAGACAACCCAAACAATAGTCAAATCCCTGCCACTGTCAGCCCTAGAACACATAGCCCAGAGAGCCATAATGGGACCACATTGCTGGCGAATAGGGGAGAAATCCAGGATATTGCTATGCCATCTCCAAGGGCAGAAACCCCAACTTGTAGCCTTTCTATCAGAGCACGTCCTCCGTTCATGAGGCAGAGACACCACATAGGAGTACTCAGGGAATGGGAGTTCTCAGTGAATTACATGATCTCAGAGCCCGCATGAATGTGCTCCCTACCAGGAACAACATGGAGGCTTACATCTCCAGACTAGAACAAGCTTACAAGCCAAACTAGCCAGTGTGAGGGGTGCTGTTAATCGGGTTGATGCCAAAAGTCAGGAACATTCCACTAAAATCAGAATCAGTGACGCCACCTGTGGGTGTCCGGTGATGGCACCGGCGCTGCTTGGGCCTCTGGGGGATGTGCGGCAGCTAGATGGGATGCTCCCCACAGGATGAGAAGTAGTCCACGGGACTAGGAGCTGCACTGAGTGGAATACGGCAGCTCAGTTGATTTTAGTATTAATCCGGGAAGAATGTACAGACACATAAAGTCTTTTCAGTACCTTTTACTGGTGTTAACAGGTACACTCGACTGGGTGATGAAGTAGACACTTCTGAAGGTTCCACAGCAAGCAGTGGTGTAGGCTTCCTGGTGTACTTAGCTTCTAGTGGAGTCTAGTGTACGTGAAATCCTACCAAACCGAGTTGCACTTAAAGGAATGCTGTCGACTTCTCAACTCCGGGCTCTCATCTGGCGGTGCTTCAGGTGTCCAGGGAGCTAAACTCCCTTGTTATGGTGCTGGTTTCTCTGCAGCCTGCGCTATGGCTCCTGCAGCTCGGACCCAGTGACCGGACTTGTTAGGGTGAGTCAGAATGACTCCTCTGCCCCCATTCTGTATCTGACTCCTGCTCCTATGACCCCTGTTGTGAGGGTCTACCACTTCCCGGGTGTGCTGGTATGGGCCTAGTGTGGCACCAGTACCAGGTCAGCTCTCCTAGCTGTTTACAGTTCTAAAGTGACTGCACACTCCGCAGTTTCTCCCTCCAAGATCCGTATTTATAGGGGGAACTGGCTTAAAGCAACCAGTGGAGCTCCCCCTACAGGCCTGGGGTGAAAGGTGTTGTAGGTTAGTGGGGCTGCTTGCTGTGTACTTTTCCATTCGTGTCCTAAGAGTTCCTGTGGTGCCCCAACCAGGGTGCCACATTCCCCTTAGTTAACTTCAGTTCTCCGGACTGAGCAAAAGTTTTCTTTTACAACTTAAACAATTTAAACAGCTTATATACATTTAATAACCGGTATTTACAAGGTCTTGAATTGAAAAAATACAAAAATCACTGAAAAAGAAAGGTAAAAATATGAAAAGCAGTCCATACGGCACTAGTCCATCTGCCGCAGGCTGGGAAAAGAAGAAAAAGTAGTTTTTGTCCTGTACTATTGTCCTGGTTCAAGTAACGGGAAAAAGGGTAAAGTCCAGCAGTAAAGTCTCTGATGGCTTGAACACATTTACGGGTACACAATTTAAACTTTACACAAATTCCCTATGGGTGTCTCTGCTTAGGAGGCCAGGTCTACATCTTAACTACCAGGCACTTTCTGTCCCAACTAATATACTTGGGACAGGCCCAGTTCCTCCACCCTTCTGTACATACTTTTTACAGTTTTGGACAAAAGTCACTATTTACTTGTGTTAACGGTATTATTATTGTATCTTACATTTTAAACCCACTCTCCATATCATTCGGGGTTTGTCCTAGTGTACTACGTGTGGATCTGCGTAGTG